>CAWUFW010004329.1:0-1200000 GCA_963921515.1 Calotriton arnoldi
TATGAGCTCCTCTGCTGGACAAATTCTCTGCCAGAGTGATAAGAGTGGTCAGATTCCCTGGAAGGGGATCTGTGCCTCTCCTCCTCTCTGTCAGTTCTCTTAGGGAGAATTCCTCTGTCCTTTTCAGGCCCCTTGGTGCCTGGCCCTTCAATCACAGAGTCTTGGTCATTCTGATTTTCATCATCTGACCCAGATACTATGACTGACCCACCCACTGATTCAAACCCTTTAGCTCCTAGAGCCAATCTAAGGTCATCTGCTGTCAGCAGATCTATCAGGTGGAGTGTTGAGGGACTCTGTCCTAGTCTCAGGTGTCTGTCAACACACATGGCTCTCAAGTCAGAGAAAGCCATGTCCTTATACTGAGGCTGAGTGGATCCACTGGGTCCACCCTTTAAGGACATTCTAGTGTTGTGCAGTGTTGTACTACCTACACTAGTTTGTGGCCTACTGATCCTAGCTTGAGCTGTGGAAAGGGTGTGCTATCCCTTGGCACACAGCTCTAAGTTCAGTAGAACTTATTGATACTAAGCTTGACTTTATATGTACCTTGAGTACCTATAATGGTTTTCAGTTAGTAATTCAAATAGAGATTTTCTGGTAAAACAATGGCAAGCTGGAATCCCACACGCTGCCCACCAATGTGAGAAGTTGGCCTGGTATATGCTGTTCACTAATTAAAGTGGACACCTTGCACCAGGGCAAATCGACTCTTATGGTAGATAGGTTTAAGACAACCTTTTAAAGAAAGCTATCCTAGTGGTAGCTGTGGAGAGCAGCCTTCAGGCTAAGTCTCGGAGGAATGTAAAGCAGCTTGTTTTACCATATAATCTCTTGAATCACCAAATGAAAAGACACCACACAGGTATATATATCAAATATATATGTATTTATTTCTAAATAACTCTCTACTAATCTCTTTATGAGATTAGAAGACAAACATATGCACAAATCAACGTTTCACAATAAGTTAAGCACAAAATATGGCTGGGGCCCTAGGGGCGTACCAGACCATATACTAAGTAAGAGACTTAGGGACAACGACTTGCAGGGAGACAAGGCCTAGGGCCTTCAGAAGTGCTGGGGCCTCACGAAACCACCCAAGGCAGGTAAGTAAAGGACCCACGGGGGACGCGTGCAGTGTAGATACACAGGCGCGGATCGCCGTTGACTTCAATGGGGCAAGTCGCGGTTGGAAATAAAGAGTTTTAGGATACTTCTATAGAACCTACAAGCAAGTCACTTACAGGGTAAGTCGTTCTAGGGCCCACACCCACAGGAGCACCGTAGTGCTGGAGTTACCTCACCCAGGGAAGCCGGGTGCACAGGTGTCCTTTGGTGTCGGGTCGCGGCGTCGTTTTCAATGGCGAACAAAGAAGACTTGCTGCTTGCGGGAGCTGAAGAAGTGTCCGGTGGAATCCAAGCCTGGATTCTGAAGAAGGATGACCTGAAAGCAGAGGGGACAGTGTTCAAAGTCACTTGGCAGTGACTCGGGGCAAGGAAGATGGATGCCCACCGTCGTCGAGTGATTCAGGTTGGTTGCGGGTGCCTTGACTCTTCAGCCACGTGGTCCAGGAGGCGTCAACGACGACCAGGAGCTGGATTCGGTGTGTCCCTCGACGTCTGCAGCTGACTGCGGTGTCGGCAACTCAATCGGAGCCAACAAGCCTTGGCAGCCGCAAGTCTCGGGGAGATGAAGAAAAGTCGATGGTGCAGACCAGCAAGGTCTGTGGAACTCACCCAGCAAGGGTAAGTCAGGGCAGGCCTGGAGCAACCAGAGGAGCCCTTTGGTTTCTTTCAGAAGTCTTCTGGGGACCCACAAGCCAGCGGGCAAGGGATCGCGAAGACACCTCGGGCGGAATCACTCAACAGGGGCCCACGGTCACTCGGGACGGTGTAGGCCTCTGATCTTCGGAGGGATTCCTGCTGGAGGTCGGGACCACACGTGGTCCAAAGCACAGGTTCGTAGACCGTTTTGAAGGGGTTGCACTCGACAATAGTGCACGGTACCCAGGGGTCACGGTTCCTCATTACTCGTGGGGTCCACTTGCCTCAGCTTCGCTGGGGACTCACGATGGCCTGGGAGAGGTCAGGAAATCCACTTCCTGGGCTGCAGGGACTTCGGACTCCGGCGGGAGCGGCGTAGTTTGCGACCGTCGTTGTCGTTTTTGGTGCCTGCCAAGCAGGGGAGTCACTCCTTGACTCCAAGGGAGATTCTTCTGTCTTCCAAAGGTAGTGGAACGTCGAAGGGCCAGGATTCTTCTGTAGAGCGTCGTCCAGGGGTTATCTGCTTTGCAATGGCAAGGTTCCCCCTCTTATACTAAAAAGAGGGGAAGGACTAGCTCTATGACCCCACCTATGGGAGGGTCAAGGGAGGGGTGGCTACACCCACTTCCCTTTGTCCAGTTTCGCGCCAGAGCAGGGGCAGGTAGCCCCTGAGCTGGTTTGAACTGGCATATGCACAGAGGAGCCTTCTGCTCCCCCAGTGCAGGACTTCAAAGCACTCTAAGAGTGCACCCACCCAGCCCCAATACACTAAACCCTGTCTGGGAGGTGGTTACACCTCCCTGTGACAGGATGCCTATTGTTGGGCTTCCTCCACTGCGAGTTTCGGTCATCAGCAGGAGGGCAGCCCAGTGTCTGTGACTGGTGGCATCCATTTTGTGATGCCAGGGCTCTTTAGGATTCTACCGCGTTTCCACAGCAGGTACATGTCTTATCCCTCTAGAAGGGTGGAATGCTACCCCCGCCGCCAAGATTGGCGGGGGGTAGTATTCCAAGATGTTTGACACCAAACACGACATGTTTTGATGCAGCCATTCCAAAGTTAGCATTTACCGCGAGGATATAATGCACTTAAGAGTATATGGTTTAACCGCATCCACAAACAGCACCAGAGAATGGACTCTGAGAACTGCAGAGGGGCCCTGCTCATGCAGAGGCACCCCCTCACATAGAAGCCAAGCACCCTGCCCTCAGGATTGATAGGGCCTGCCTTAGGGGTGACTGATAGGTTTATATGTGTGTGCAGGAGAGATATAGGAAACCTATATCTCAGTGAGGGGTGCTAGCACCACCTCACCCAGGCTGAAGTAGCAGGCCTGTGGTGTCAGATTTAGACTGCTTCCCAGGGGTGGCATAACATATGCTGCAGCCCCTGGGAGGCCTGTGAAGTACCTATGCCCTTGGTACCTAAGGTACCATATACTAGGGACTCATAAGGCACCACAGTATCCAATCACTAGTGCACCTAGAGTGCACTCCATGTCGTTTAGAGAGAACAGAGAGGCTGGGGCCCTGATTGGCAGGGACCTAGCCAGACTATAGCCAGAAACCAGTGCTAACATCAGAAAAAAAGTGGGGGCAACATAAGAGGCAGATCCTACTCTCCTACAACGGAGGTGTTGCTTTTTGGCAACAACACCACGTTCTGGAATACATCATGGTGGCCCTCCAATTTAGACTCACTTCCTCTGCCAGTTCAAAAGCAAAGAACCTTGGGGTTATCTTTTGATTCCACGCTGATGTTTGCTGATCACATTAATCAGGTCATATCATCTTGTTTCTTCATATTAAAAATGTAAAAAAAAGTTTTGCCCTTTCTCCCAGTATACTTGTGGAAAACAGTAATTCTGGCCTTGATAACCTCAAGGTTAGATTACTGCAGTGCTCTATATGGCGGCGCTCAGCAGGGCCTACTAAATAAACTACAAACCATCCAAAATGCTGTGGAACGAGTGCTGCTGAACCTTCCTAAGTTCTGTCATGTTTCATGGAGCATCTCAGACCTACACTGGTTTCTAATCAGGGAGATGGTCCTGTTTAAGGTCCTGTGCTGGGCCCATAAGGCCCTTCATAGGACCGGCCCCTCATCGTTTCACAATATCTTTAAGTAGCATGCTCTTGCCCAGAATCTTCAATCCACCAATGCCAATAAGGTAGTTTTCCCAGAATGAAAAAAGCTCACTTGGGAGGCAGATGTTTCTGCCACTCCACATGTAAACGGTGGAACACTGTGCAAGAAAATCTTAGGGCCCAGCCCAATCTTTTGATTTTCAGAAAATAGCTAACAACTTGGCTTCTCCCTCAAGTAAATCCCAGATTGACCTTTTATTTGTTTTCAGGAGGTGGCTCTAGACAATAGCGCAAAGACACCAACTTGTTTAGTAGTCGTGCGCTGTAGAAAATGTTAAAATAAATAAATAAATTTTGTGTGTAGTGAGTTAACGCTTTATCATTACTAGGAATATCTGACAGTAAAACGTGAATTTAACTAGAATTATAATTTTTAGGGTTGGATACAAAAGCAAACTGTTACCTGACAGGAGATCCAATGAAAAATTAAAAACTTGGCATCATGCAATTATATTCAAACAGGCAAATCGGTCAGGAGTCTGCCATAGCTTGTGACTGACAGTATAAAACACTGGTGCCAATCCGTGGGCCATCAACCTACCACCCATAGATCCATACTTCTTACCTTGTGGGGTCCCACAGGGCTCCGCCCTATCACCTACCCTATTTAATCTCTATGTTACACCTCTTGCCTCCATGATAAAATCCTTTGGCTTGTCACTGGCGTCATACGCCGATGACACATAAATAATAGTCTCACTTGAAAAAAGTGAAAATTATTCTGGTAGCACTGTCAATAACTGCATAAGTGTAGTCAGCAGATGGATGGATAGCAATTGCTTGAAGCTTAACTCCACTAAAACAGAGGTCATTCTGTTTGGCAATGATCCGTCCAACTGGTCTTCAAACTGGTGGTCATCGGATCTGGGCACCCCACCAATGCCAACTTCAAAAGTAAAGAGTTTAGGAATTCTGATGGATAGGGAGCTAAAACATAAAGACCAAGTCAACAAGGCTGCTTCTTCTTCTTTTTACCTGCTTAGAATTATCAAAAAAATTGAAATATTTCTACCTGCAGATCCTTTGAAATCTGTAGTCATTGCTTTAGTTTTGTCACAACTGGATTACTTTAATGGTCTTTATGTAGACCTTCCAAAAGGTCCTCTTAAGAAACTGCAGACCCTTCAAAATGCGGCTGCACGATTCCTTAAAAAAATCCCAAAATCTCAATCAGCTAGACCAGCCATTAGACAACTACATTGGCTCCCGGTTAGCCATCGTATCACCTTTAAGGTACTCTGCCTAGCCTACAAGACACTTCACGGGAAAGCCCCAGCCTACTTTAAGAAAAACCTTGAGTGGTACATACCTGGTAGAACTCTTCGTTCCAGTGCAGCTAGACTTATAAAGGTTACTACTTTCAAACGTGCCACCTAGGGGGGAAGAAGCTTCTTCAGAGCTACGGCTCTACAATGGAACCATTTGCCACCTGAATTGAAAACAGCTTCCTCCCTTCCTGTCTTTAGGAAACAACTTAAAACCGCGCTTTTCAATCAGTGATCCTATACTTTCCCTACTTAGGACACTGCAGGTTCTTCTCTGCTCCACATAGCGCCAAGATGCTTCTGGGCATTCGTGCGCTTTAAAAGTTATATCATTCATTCATTCACCTGAGAAGCTTATTTCAAGATTCTATTCTTTTTGAATGACGCTTTTCTGCTAGATAAACTGATTTACTATATGATGTTACATATAGAGGCTCTGAAGGTCATTGGTAATCCCAGATAAAATACATTAACTGTACAAAGCATATAAGCCCCCATTACGAGTGCCCTGGTTTTAATCTCTATTAGAACATTGGAATGTTGGGAGCTCCATTGAAAACAATGTAGTAGCTCCGGGCTTATAATGGCGGGTATAAGCCCGGAGCTCCAACATTCCAACATTTCTTTGTTCACAGCTTTGACTGTGAACAAAGGCTTCTATTGGCAGAATGCTCTAATAGCCTTATAGCCCTTTGTAGCTGGGCTATACCGGCTATTAAAGTCCCGCTCCCTTGTTAAAGGCCCTCGCCTTCGGCTCGGGCCTTTAACGCTGGAGCGGGCCTTTGATAGCCGGTATAGCCCGCAACGGCAGGCTATAAAGCTATATTATGCCTACCCCTGAAGTCACCAATATTGAGGGTACTGGTAACTTCCAATGGATGGGATTAATGGGGATTACATAGTGGAACATGAGAGTCACCTCGGAAATGAGTAATTACAGGAGGACCTGATAACTCTAGGTCCGATCCACATTATATTTCCTTATTTTCCCCTGGAGTTTCACTCAGAGATTTGATCTGCTTTCTGCAGCCGAAATCTTTGAGTGAAACAAAATGAGTCCAGTGTATCCCCATGGAGATCGTAATTATGATGCAGTCAGTAACTCCTATTTCTGACTGCCATGTAGTTACAGGATAACTTGTAATTGGCCCGCTTTTGGTAGACAACACATATTTACATTTGACATGTAAGTCACTCGGACATCCAGTGATTTGAATAGAACATATGAATGTTAGTCAGGGACCTATTATTTAGAAGGATTACAAGCACATCAGATTGAACCTTTATATTTTTGATGGAAAGTTCTGCTTTCAAAATTCTATGTATTTGGGCTTTGGAATAACTGTATACGTGGTATCACAAGGAGTTTTTAAGTACTTGTTGGTTATTAATTACTTTGAACATTTTTTGACTTTCTGAGTCAGCATTTCTCTACCTGTGCTCCTAAATTCAGGAACTCACAGCTAGATTTACTGCACTTCAGGATAGAGTGCCCAGCATACCATTGGGGATATCTCGTATTTAGAAAACTTGAGTTGCTAAAGCTGATGTAGTACGGTTCTTGTCACAAAAATCATAATAAAGATATAGTTCTTCATATAATTATGGTCCGTCAGAATTGTGTACTTTATAAACCACTATAGGCAGATATAAAATCAACATTTACAGAGATAAAACATTAATTAGCCACTGAAGTTTTGGTACTGGGCAGGTCTGTACTGTCATGATCCAATTAATCCTGTGGTTCATTCCAAATTCTGCTAGCTGACAAATAGTGCTTTTCTTCTGTAGAAAATATCTGTAACACCAAGACCACCCACCATACATTTCCAAATGTGAGGCCTAATACATAGCTGCTGATGTCACTGATCTGGAAAAGTCCTATAGTATTCCTATAGCATAGCATTCCTGTCGAGCAGGAGGCTTGGGCAACATTTTACAAATCTGCTATCTACTTTTTCTTTTGGGAGTATTTTCATTATTAAAGGGAGGAAAATGGGGCAGAATGCCATTTATCTGGCTGGCTGCCTCCAACAGTGGGACACTACATTGAAGAAAATTCAGTAATATGTTAATCAATGATAGCAATGTTAAACTTTAGAAAATCGAGGCAAAATGGGTTTTTATGGGAAGAGATTGCCTACCATCGAGAATGGCCTGAGAGAAGGAAAGAATGTTGAAAAAACACAATAAAGATCATGAAAAAACATGCTGCTGCAATAATCTCAGGATATATGGCCTCACTGAAGCAGTTGAGGGAAAAGATATGGGTGGAGGTCTGTCAGTCTTTTCCATCCTAATTTATTGGACACACCCTTAAAGTGCATCAAAGATTCACAGAGAATGCCATAATGAGTGAATCGAGAGGTGTTGCCAGCCAACATCAAACATAGTAAGTAAGTAAGTGAATGACATCTATAGAGCGCACAGCTACCTCCAACGGAGGTGTCCCCGTGCTAAATGCAGATTCAAGTGAGGAAAAAAGGGGGGGAAGAACTACGGGAGGCTAAAGAGCCAGGTATTCAACGCTTTCCTAAATGCCAATTCTGACTCTATCATGCGCAGATGGACAGGCATGGAATTCCAAAGTGTTGCCACTCTCACAGAAAAAGCCCCGGCCTTAGAAAAGCAAGGAAACATAAGTGGTTGATAACGATGTTCCAAGAATACAAATAGTAAGTTAAGATTTCGGAAGCCTTTAAAGGTGAAGAACAACTCTCAAGGATAAATAAATAAAATATCTCTAGTTTTTAAAATATACATTGGATAATATTCAAGTTTTTGTGTTGTGTGAAATCATTCAATAGTGACCATGGACCTCTACATCTGTATTCTTCAAAGCTCTATTGAACAATAAAATATCACTTCTGCTGATCCACAGCAGCTGCAGAACTTTATTCTAACAGCAAATATATTAAGAGATAGAGGTGGTTGGGAATTAAAAAGTATGAGTTGTTCCTCCCTTCTTCAAAGGAGATCTTAATAAAGGTCACAATTCTTCACTATGACAGACAGCGAGAACAAGATCCATGTGAACCTTTTGGTGGTGTTTAGAGACTTAATTAACAATATTTTGTTACATTACTTGAAATAGTCAAATTCTTTTTCATACTGAAAGTTGTATTAATTTTGTCACACACATCTCACTGATATCTGTCTTGTATTAAGTTATTTGTTAGCTTGAGTATCACTACAATGTGCTATATCTAGTATGAGTACATTCCTCTCCATCCAATCAATCAATCAAGGGTTTGTAAAGCGCACTACTCACCCGTGAGGGTCTCAAGGCGCTAGGGGCGGGAGCAGCTCTGGATCAGTCGCAGCTTCGGATCAGTCGAAGAGTCAGGTCTTGAGGTCCTTCCTGAAGGTTAGCAGGGTTGGGGAGCGTCTGATGTGCATGGGGAGCTCGTTCCAGGTCTTGGCTGCAATGTAGGAGAAGGCTCTCCCGCCTGTTCTTGTTCTGTGGATGCGGGGGACCTCTGCCAGGGCGAGGTCGGCAGAGCGGAGGTTCCTTTTGGGTACGTGGAAGGAAACTCTCTTGTTGAGGTATTTGGGTCTGATGTTGTTGAGGGATTTGTAGGCGTGGGTGAGGAGTTTGAAGGTGACCCTCTTCTCGACGGGTCTCGCAGGTGTTGGGTCATGTGTTCGTGACGCGGAGTCCCAAGGATGAGTCTGGTGGCGGCGTTCTGGATCATCTGGAGTCTGTGTAGTAGAGCTCTGTTGATTCCGGCATATAAGGCGTTGCCGTAGTCCAATCTGCTGGCATTGAGCGCGTGGGTGACGGTCTTTCTGCAGTCGGGGGGGATCCATTTGAGGGTCTTGTGGAGGATGCGCAGGCAGTTGAAGCTGGTGGAAGCGACGGCGTTGATCTGGCGATTCATGGAGAGGGAGGAGTTGAGGATGATGCCGAGGTTTCGTGCGTGGTCCGTAGGGATGGATGGATTCCCGAGGGCGGAGGGCCACCAGGTGTTGTCCCAGGCAGACGTGCAGGGTCCGAGGATGAGGACCTCGGTCTTCTCTGAGTTGAGCTCCAAGTAAAGTGTCCCTACCTTTTGGTGTTGTGCTGCTTGGTAAAATCTCCAATACTAGTACACTATCTTAGGAACACTCTAGTCCCCTAGATGTGAGATTGTTTTCCAGACCACTGCTTTATGTGTGCTGTAGTGTCTTTATTTCAGTCATGAAACCATGTCCATACAAAGGGAAATTGCTACGTAACCTCTTTCTAAGGAAAGAATATCTGGCAAAAAGAATGACTTTGACTAATGACTTAGGAGCAGTTTTGATGTTTTTCAGGCAGAATTTCCAAATGCTAGCTTGAGGGAGCTACACACTTTACTTTACCATACCAGGATTAAAAAATCTGTTGCATAATTTTGGACAACTTTGCCATTCCAGTAGGCGGCTAACCAAGTATTAATCAGTTTGGGCATGCCCAAAAATGACAGCCCAAACAACTACAAAGTTACATCTTCTCTGAATATGGCCCATGAATCTTAACACATATACTTACACATATAGAAGATATATTTCTGCTTTATTTCCTTGAGATGTACCTGCAGACCACATGTCACAGTGAGCTACAGGACTGATGTCATACACATATCCTATAATGTAACAATGAGAAAACAAAAACTGATGGATTGAATGTTTGACACAATCCTTACCACTGGTAAATACCATGGGTAATTTTACATTCCATTCCATAATTTTGTTTACTCATAGTGCCATTAGGAGAGGGACCAATTGTGTGAGAAATAGCCTTACACAAAAGGGAATGTTCAGCCCAAACTGTAAGGCGGCAGCATGTTTAGTGTTTCTAGTCTTCTTGTTCAAAGGAGATGTGTCCCAATAATTCAGGATGGTATAATAATAAAGCAAGTACTGCAATATCTCTCAGCTCACAACCAACATAGGCATAGGTGAAACAGCTTTCAATTGTTTTGCCTTCTTTTCATCAAACAGATTTCATTAGACCAAGCTTATATCAACCATGTCCAGCTTCTGTGATGTCACCTGTGGTGTCGTTCAATGACTATCTCTTTCCCTTACCCTCCTCACTAGATATGTGTCACCACTGGTAGAAATCTTAAAACGTTTTTCCGTGCTTTACTCCATTTATGATGATGGCATTCAAGTTCACTTCAGAGGCCTCCCTGAAACTGTCCAGCTAACCTGCTGGAACTGGACATCCCTGTGCAGTGACTGGCATCTTCTGGAGTGAGTCCCTCATTACAAAGAGATGCCTCCCCAGGTCAAGGACCTTTGGCTGGCATCCGATTTTACTCCTCCTGAAGAAAAGATGAAAATCCTGAATTTTGGGCTCCTTGCGACCGGAAACGGGCCCTTTCATGCCTCATGACTCAATGACCAGACGACGCTGAGCTCCAGTAAAACCTGCTCTTTGCGTCGAAAGCAACTGCCAGCGTTGATGGGCAACTCGATACCCACAATTCGCATTACAGCAATGACAACCCATGACGACCACCAAGGTGGAGATACAGCAAGAACCGTCTACGATGCCCGACCGGCTCTTCGTACGACAGCGATGACCATCTGTGACACCTGGCCTGGTGTGTGCGCTACAGCGACGATCGTGCGTGATGCTAGGCCCCCACTTCATGGCCTCCTTCAATGTTTAATGCACCAGATTTAGAAGGTAACTTTTCATCAAGACTAACCTGGTCCCTGTCTCCATCCCATGCTCCATTGCGGTTGGCCTGAATTTTTGACTTTCACCCGGTCTAGCACAATCAGGTGACTGCGAGAGGCGCTTTGTGCTTTTAGGCACTATTTTCACTGAAAACTATAATATTGAATATCTACCATTCTACTATTAAAATGTAGTCTATTTTCTTCAACCAATAGGAAAATTTCTTGCAAACAACCATTCACTTGTACAGTTAGTCAGGGAACTAAAATTGACAAGTCTTTGCATTGTAGATTTTCACTACATCTTCCAGACATCTTTGATCAACAGAAATGATGAGTCAGGTAGATTAAGTCTTGTGAATCTCTTTTCTCTCATATCCCATTCCACTTTCACTGCTTTTACCACTTCTCCTATATTCCTGTGTATGTGGTCACTGGTGGGTGTGAAGACAGACAGAAAAGAGGCTGAGGTTAGTGCATCCTGACAAGTCCATAGACTGAGGCCCACTGAATGTCAGAGAATACATTTATTTAGGGCTTAATTTTACTATCTCTGTGCGGAAGGCATTAGGACAGTCATAGTTGTGGTGCATCCAGTTGTGCGTGCTTTTAAGGCATTCCATAACTGCAGCTGATTCAATGGTTCATTTGAGACTTTGTTGTGTCCCTGTGGCTCACACAGGAGATCAGCCAACTGACTCTTGGAGTCACTCTGGTTAGCCTTAGATGAAGGCAAGCAGGTCTAGTCTTCCTTCAAAGACAGCAAGGCAGCCCTTCAAGCAGCAGGGCAATTCTCTAGCAGCAGGGAAGACCTTCTTCTTTAACTTTCGCAGGTCTAGGGGTGTTCTGATGAGTGACTGTGGAGGTCCAATATTTATACCTGGTGCCAACCCTTGTGTGGGGACTGGAAAGTTTTTCGCCTTCCCCTGTCAAGGCTCCAAACTGTCTGGATTGACAAAATGCAGGAAAGGTCTTGTGTCATGATCCTTCATGTGTGCAGTAGTCAAAGCCCCTTGAAGTGTAAGTGGGGCTTGGTACAGCCCCTCCCCAGTCATCCTGCCGGGAGGGTACATCCTGTCCACACCTAAGCCCCCTTTCTGTGGCTGCCTGAAAGCGGTACACAAACTCCAACAGCAGGGCCATTCATAGTTATGTGCTCCAAGACACTGGCAGAATGCACAAATAGTTTGGACAAGAAAATGTCAGCTTTCTGAAAAATATTTTCAGAATTGTGACTTAAAATCTGATTTTGCCATTAAAGAGGACATTAAATTGCAGTTCATTTTAGTGTAAACCGCATATCTTGATCTGTTCACAATCCAAGGTTAGCACTTATTAAATGGAATAAGGTAACCCAGTGTTACCAGTAGATGATGTTATCAGCGATGTCATCAGTGATGTCATTTGAGATATCACTGACCATGTCATGAATCAATCAATCAATCAGGGATTTGTAAGCGGCCTACTCACCCGTGAGGGTCTCAAGGCGCTGGGGGGTCAGCAGTACCGTTCAGCCGAAGAGCCAGGTCTTGAGAGTCTTCCTGAAGGTGTTCAGGGAGGGGGAGCGTCTGATGTCTGCCGGTAGTTCGTTCCAGGTCTTGGCTGCAATGTGAGACAACGATCTTCCGCCTGCTCTGGCTCTGTGGATGCGCGGGGTTTCGGCCAGTGCGAGGTTGGCAGATCGGAGGTTTCTTTTGGGTACATGGAAGTTTATTCTGTCATTGAGGTATTTGGGTCCGTTGTTGTGTAGGCATTTGTAGGCGTGAGTGAGGATTTTGAAGGTGACTCTCTTCTCCACGGGGAGCCAGTGGAGTCTCCGCAGATGTTGGCTGATGTGTTCGTGCCGGGGGATGCCGAGGACGAGTCTGGCCGCGGTGTTCTGTATTGTCTGGAGTTTGCGGAGTAGGGACTTGTTGATGCCGGCGTAGAGTGCGTTTAAATAGTCCAGTCTGCTGGTGATGAGTGCGTGGGTGACTGTCTTCCTTGACTCAGGGGGGATCCATCTGAAGGTCTTGCGAAGGATGCGGAGGGTGTTGAAGCAGCTGGAGGTGACGGCCTTGACCTGTCGGTTCATGGCGAGTGATGAATCGAGTATGATGCTGAGGATTCTGGTGTGGTCTGAGGGGGTGGGTGGGCTTCCGAGGGCAGAGGGCCACCAGGTGTTGTCCCATGCTGAAGGGGTGCTTCCAAGGACGAGGACTTCTGTCTTGTCAGCGTTGAGTTTTAGGCAGCTGTTGGTCATCCAGACTGCAACGTCTTGCATTCCTCTCTGGAAGTTGAGTTTTGCGGTGGTGCGGTCTCTGGTGAGGGAGAGGATGAGCTGGGTGTCGTCAGCATAGAATACGATGTTGAGGCCGTTTTGTCAGACGATGGCTGCTAGGGGGGCCATGTAGATGTTGAAGAGGCTGAGCGGAGCTGCTGGGGAGAGAGTTTGACCCAGACCTGAGGTTAGGGTCTTCCTCGCGCTCCCCCGCAGCGGCCGCCATTAAGTAGGGGAGGGGGCCGGATGAGAGGCTGGGAGGCGGGAGAGGGCTTGTCCAGGGGGGAGGGGCGGCAGAGGCAGCAGCGGCGGGAACGGGCAAGAAGCTTGATAAGCTTAAGTAATTTAAATTAAATATGAGTGAGGAGGGAGAGAAAAATAAATAAATTAAGTGGGCTGAGGGCTATACCGCGGGGCAGGACGTCAGGCAGGATCAGCAGAGGAGTAGGCACCAGGCACAAACCTGATAAAGAGGAGGAGGAGAGGCTGCGGCGTGGTGACGGCCGAGCGGAGCTGCTGGGGAGAGAGTTTGACCCAGACCTGAGGTTAGGGTCTTACTCGTGCTCCCCCGCAGCGGCCGCCATTAAGTAGGGGAGGAGGGCGGGACGAGAGGCTGGGAGGCGGGAGAGGGCTTGTCCGGGGGGAGGGGCGGCAGGGGCAGCAGCGGTGGGAACGGGCAAGAAGCTTGATAAGCTTAAGTAATTTAAATTAAATATGAGTGAGGAGGGAGAGAAAAATAAATAAGTAATTTAAAATAAATATGAGTGAGGAGGGAGAGAAAAATAAATAAATTAAGTGGGCTGAGGGCTGTACTGCGGGGCAGGACGTCAGGCAGGATCAGCGGAGGAGTAGGCACAAGGCACGAACCTGATAAGGAAGAGGAGGAGAGGCTGTAGCGTGGCGACGGCCGAGCGGAGCTGCTGGGGAGAGAGTTTGACCCAGGCCAGAGGTTAGGGTCTTACTCGCGCTCCCCCGCAGTGGCCACCATTATGTAGGGGAGGGGGGCAGCAGCGGTGGGAACGGGCAAGAAGCTTGATAAGCTTAAGTAATTTAAATTAAATATGAGTGAGGAGGGAGAGAAAAATAAATAAATTAAGTGGGCTGAGGGCTGTACCGCGGGGCAGGATGTCAGGCAGGATCAGCGGAGGAGTAGGCACCAGTCACGAACCTGATAAGGAGGAGGAGGAGAGGCTGCGGCGTGGCGACGGCCAAGTGGAGCTGCTGGGGAGAGAGTTTGACCCAGACCTGAGGTTAGGGTCTTACATGAATGATGTAATATGTGAGGTCATAAGCAGTGCTTTGCTGGGACATACGTTATAGTTTGCTCAGGTAACTATAACTGCTGAATTTCTGTGGTTTTGAGTGTGTGATATCTGAGTCTAACTTTAACATCCCTGTAACTTTTGGTTTTTCATTGAATATTAAAGTTTTAAAAACAAATTCTAATTCCTAACTATAACATCCCTGTAACCTTTGTTTTTTTTCCCAGTGTCTGTGTATATCTATATCTATATCTATATATATCTATATATATCTATCTATATATATATATATTCACTGAAAAAACCATAGGTTTCAGGGACGTTATAGTTACAAATTATCATGTTAAAAACCTTTGAAATTCACCGAAAAAACCATAGGTTTCAGGGACGTTATAGTTACTTGCACATTTCACTCGTACAAAACCATAGAAATTCGGCCGTTATAGTTAGTTGAGCTAACTATAACTCACGCCCCCACAATGCACTGCTGATGACGTCACATATTACATCATTCATGACATGGTCAGTGACATCACTGATGACATCACTGATGACATCTCAAATGACATCACTGATGACATCATCCAGTGACTGTGTGTTTCTGTAAAGGTTAAATTTGTTTTATATATATGCCAAGCTGTATTGAAGAATGAGTGGGTGTATAAGTGTCTGTATGGAGGATTTAGTAGGTACGTGACTGACTGTATAAGTGAGTGATTAAATGTGTCTTTCTGAATGCATGGGTTAGTGACTAAACTGTGTGAAAGTCTGTATCAGTCTGTCTGTTGTTGTGTAAGCTGCTGCATGGGTTGTGAGTAGCTGCATGAGTGTCTATATGGGTTATTGATTGCTTGCCTGAGTATTTGTATGGCTGCCTGAGTGTGTGTGTGGGTGGGTGGGAGGTGTGTGACTCTGTGCATAGATGTGTGAGTGGTTGATTCACTGGGTGTATGGGTTCAAGAGTGCATGTGGAAACAGCTGTATGGGTGGGTGAGTGTGTGTATGGGTGTGTTGGTGAGTGAATGGATGTCTCAGTGGTACATGTGCAAGTAAGTACATATGTAAAAGGCAGTATATGTGAGTGATGGTGTATATAAATAACTATATGTGAGAGTCAGTAATTGTGAGAGTGGCTGCATGGATGAGTGTGTATTTGTATCAGTGATTCTATAAGAGAGTAATTATGTGTTAGTATCTGTATGAATAAGTGAGGTGGTGTCTGTATAACTGTATAGGTGAGTAAATGGAAGTATGATTGATTCTTTGCATGACTGACTAGGTGTGTGAGTAACTCTGGATATGTGGAAGTGTGTGAGTGTCTGTATAGGTGTATGAGTGCATATGATAGTGTTGTATTGATGAGTGACTGCATGTATGAGTGACTTTATGGGTGAATGAGTGGATGTGTGTGTAGACCTAGGAATCAGTGCGTGCGAATGTAGTAACTGGTATTGGTGTCTGTATTGTTTCGAAAATGGTAGTCTGTATTTTAGAATGGGTGTATCAAATGTTTTATTAAGGTATGAGGAGGTGCATCAGATTTTCACGTGGATGATGTCATCAGTGATGTCATCAGTGATGTCACTGACCATGTCATGAATGATGTAATATGTGACGTCATCAGCAGTGCATTGTGGGGGCGTGAGTTATAGTTAGCTCAACTAACTATAACGGCCGAATTTCTATGGTTTTGTACGAGTGAAATGTGCAAGTAACTATAACGTCCCTGAAACCTATGGTTTTTTCAATGAATTTCAAAGGTTTTTAACATGATAATTTGTAACTATAACGTCCCTGAAACCTATGTTTTTTTCAGTGAATTTCTAAGGTTTTTTAAATGCTAATTTCTAATTATAATGTTCATTAAACCTATCTGCTGTGCGATCCAAAAACAAGCTGGTGCTTGTAGTGTTATGGACAGTGGATGCAACCATGTTACCTCAGGCAGTGGGGAAGATCTCAGTCATGAACCTGTGTCGTCGCCACCTGTAAGCGGAAGTGCAGTGGGCTGGTCCAACGTACGCCACTCCAGCGTAGAAGTGTGAATAAATAGGCCGGGGTTCTGGGCGTGGTTCACTTGTGTGAAAGCCAACGCGTCTTCCAGAGCGGCGACCCTCACCCTGCCACGTGGCTGCTGCCATGACCACGGGCCTCCTCGACACAAGCCCCCTGCGAACACAGCGGCACAGCACTGCACAGTTATGTCTGTACAGACTACTGCCTTCGATCTACACTGCGGACAGCAGGGCTCACAATTCAGATTGAGTCGCGATTCCAGATGACGGAGTCCAGTAGGCATGACACATTGCTCGCAGTGCGGCCCGCCCGGACCACGCATCATCGCAGGCTGCGTACACGCTGAGCGCCAGAGGTACCACTAACTCAGTGCACCACAAGTAAACGCCACGTGGCCTTATTAAGGCAGAATTCATTAAACAAAAGACATTGCTACCTGTGCGGCCCACACGGACCACGCATCATCGCAGGATGCGCACACGCTGAGTACTTCAGGTGCCACTAGCTCACTGCTCCATAAGTCATCGCCACGTACCCTTAAACCTACATAATATCCTTTTAGTATCCTTGCTTCAAGAACTTTTTTGATATCAATTATAGCTTTAGTACAATGACCAAATTCATCTTGCAAGTCCAAAGGAACACTGAATGGCAGTCTACACTGCGGACAGCAGAGCTCACAATTTGAATTCAGTCTTGATTTATTAATTGCAGACAGAATTGTACTCTATGTCGTTGAATTTTCTCAAGAGGAAGTGACAAAAAGCTTTCCTCAATGTCTGTGCTGACTACTGCCTTCGATCTACACTGCGGACAGCAGGGCTCACAATTCAGATTGAGTTGCGATTCCAGATGACGGAGTCCAGTAGGCATGACACATTGCTCCCAGTGCGGCCCGCCCGGACCACGCACGCATCATCGCTAGCTGTGCACACGCGGAATGCTTCTGATGCTCCTACCTCAGTCCACCACAACTGATGGACCCTTTATGACAGAATATTTTGTGTATGATTTCAGATCTAGTGCCCCTAACTTAGTGTAGCACAAGTCATGGACCCTTTATGATTGAATCTCTGTGTGTGTGATCTGATCATTACTGTTGTACTTGTTACCAGCACCAACCATTCCCGGAGGGCTGGTTTACACTCACCCCACACGCATCCAGCACAGACGTCACTGGACATGTGACCCTGGTAATAAAAAGGAGTCGAGTGCACGTGCTCGTATCCAGTTCCACTATCTATCTGTGTCTGTGTGTTCATTATGTATGCAACATACTGCCCCTGGGCCCTACCACATTACATTGTGCTCTGGACAGCGTATGCAACCAACTTACCTTTGACAGTGTGAGAAAACTTTGGTTATGTAGCTTTGTCTCGTCACTGTATAAGTACGTACGTAGAGACTGGATGACTAGAGTACTGCAAGGAGAGTGTATAGTGAATTTATAAGTGCGTGGGGATTGGCGGAGTGATTGTATAAGTACATATGTTGGCGCACCCTAACTCCGACAACGAGCTTGTCTCTAATTGGCTGCCCTCCATGTCCCAAAAACTGAAATTTGGATTTTGCATGGCCCAGTATTGCTACAGCTGCAATACTCCACTGAATGTGCAATAAACATTCACACCCACACAGATGTGTCATGTCCACCATCTTTCTTGTGTGGAACTATGGATGAATGTAGGGTCAGTGATTCCCCGTACCTTCTATGTTGGCCATGTTCAGGGACTTGGCTCACAGAGTGACACATTGACGCTTGCGACCCGGGTGACGGCAGCACTACAATAAGAACACCGGCATGCCAGTGTTGCAAGATTTTTTAAGCATTCTCTAGCCCAAAGACAACCAAAAAGTAGCCCAAACTAGCCCAATATTGCTACTTTAAGGAAGGAGGGGCAGGGACATCGTCAAGCAGGCGGTGAATGGATTGGAATTGATGTTGCAGCAGGCTGCCAAGTAAATATTTGTCTAATAAAGTGCTTTAACATACTAGTTTGCTGGAGCGCTGTATATATATTTATAATCTGGCAACTAACCCAAACCTAAATTTTACCGCACAACCGGGAAAAATATAGCCCAATTGTGCGTGATCTAGCCCAATCTGGCAACAGTTGATTCCTCATACAGCTCACGATGGAGCCACGCCCATAGCTCCGGAGTCATTCTTCACAGCCTCACGCAGAACTGGCATACGCCAGGCCAGCCCACTCCGCTTACGCTTACAGGGAAGGACAACAACGCTACATGGCCCAGATTTTCATTGCAGTGATCTGCTGGTCACACCCTAGTTGTCAGTACGCCACAGCCACTCCCTCACGGCTAGTATACACCCACACCACACCCATCCAGCACAGGCGTCACAGGACACGTGACCCTGCCAATAAAAAAGACCGGGCGCACGTGCTCAACGCCATTTCAGAGTTGCTCGCACCGGATGCACTGCGGCCAGCACAGGCACACCGGGATGGTGACTTTCGGTCCACTGAGGTACGGGTACCGTAACTGCTGAGCGGGTGTACAGCCTGCGGTGATGGCCCGTCCCGGCGGTCTGGACAGCTCAGGTTTTGTGTGCCCTGCTGGACCGCAGTGTAGGCCTGAGCCACCGAACAGGGAGGCCTACCACCACGTGCGTGGCCTCACTGTTCACTGAGTTAGTGGCACCGCAAGGACTGAGCGGGTGTGCAACCTGCGATGATGATAGGGGCACTAGTATGTCCTCTGGCATGGCAAAATCAAGACGCAGCACCAAATGTGAGACCTGTTGGCCTGCGGAGTGGGACTGCATGATGCGGAGGGTGCCCTGTCCGCAAAAAGGTGAGCAGTGAGGCCTGGGTGCGCAGCGGTGGGCAAATACGTCTGGGCGGCGGGAGTGGATACACAAAGGCGGCACAGCGATTTAGGCGTACGCAATCGTATATACTCTCCCATTACTAATTCTGTACTATGTTTAGATGTGGGAGCTTGAGGGCTCCACTAGGTCCCGGCACGTGGTTGGAGACACAGCACTCACTGTCCCTCTTCATCTCTTCCTTTCTCTCATTCACACTCTTTCTCTCTCTCTTCTTCTCTCACTCTTTCTCTCTTTCTCTTTGTCTTCCTCTCACTCTTTCTTTCTTTTTCTCTCTCTCTTCCTATCACTCCCACTGTTTCTCTCTTTCTCTCTGTCTTCCTCTCACTCCTTCTTTCTTTTTCTCTCTGTCTTCCTCTCACTCTTTCTTTCTCTCTCTATCTCTCTTTCTCTCTCCTTTGATGGACGCATGACGCACAATCTTATCTTGCTTTTTGTCTTGCAGGCCTGCGTTGAAGCATGGCCATCCTGCAATCAACACTCAACCTGAATTGTGAGCTCCGCTCTCCGCGTGTACACAACGGGTGAGGAGGTTTCTTCGGCACGTGGTGGACCCTCTTCGACACACGCCAGTGGTGTAAGGTGAGCAGAGAGGCTTGTTTGCGCAACGGCGGGCAGTCACCTCCGGGCAGTGGGAGTGGATGGGGTGCAGCAGCCTGGGTGCGCAGCGGCACACAGTCACCTCCGGGCAGTGGGAGTGCATGGAGTGCAGCAGCCTGGGTGCGCAGCGGCTGTCATACACCTCTGGGCAGTGGGAGTGGATGGAGTGCAGCAGCCTGGGTGTACAGCAGCGGGTAGACACCTCTGGGCAGTGGAAGTGGATGGGGTACACTAGCCTGGATACACAAAGGTGGGACAGCGATTTAGGCATACGCAGTTGTATGTACTCATCCATTACTGATTCCATTTTTATGTTTCAGATGACTAAGCTTGAGGGCTGCCCTATATCCCAGCACGTGGTTGGAGACACACCGGTGGCACAAAGGTGAGCTGTGAGGATTTTCTCCACAGTGTCAACACTCACTCTCCCTCTCCATCTTTTCCTTTCTGTCACTCACACTCTTTCTCTCTCTCTCTCACTCTATCTCTTCCTTTCTCTCTCTCACACTCTTTCTCTCTTTCTCTGTCTCTTCCTCTCTCTCTCATTCTTTCTTTCTCTCTCTTCCTCTCTCACTCTTTCTCTCTCTCTTCCTCTCTCTCACACTGTTTCTCTCTCTCTTCCTCTCTCTCACACTGTTTCTCTCTTTCTCTCTTCCTTGTATCTCACTCTTTCTCTGTCTTCCTCTCTCTCACACTTTCTCTCTTCCTCACTCTCACTCTTTCTCTCTCTCTCTCTTCCTTTCTCTCACTCTTTCTCTCTCTCTCTTCCTCTCTCTCTCACTCTTTCTCTCTCTCTTCCTCTCTCTCACTCTTTCTCTCTCTTTCTGTCTCTCACTGTTTCTCTCTCTCTTCGTCTCTCTCACTCTTTCTCTCTGTCTTCCTCTCACTCTCTCTTTCTTTTTCTCTCTCTCTTCCTGTCACTCCCACTGTTTCTCTCTTTCTCTCTGTCTTCCTCTCACTCCTTCTTTCTTTTTCTCTCTGTCTTCCTCTCATTCTTTCTTTCTCTCTCTATCTCTCTTTCTCTCTCCTTTGATGGACGCATGACGCACAATCTTATCTTGCTTTTTGTCTTGCAGGCCTGCGATGAAGCGTGGCCATCCTGCAATCAACACTCACCCTGAATTGTGAGCTCCGCTCTCCGCGTGTACACAACGGGTGAGGAGGTTTCTTTGGCATGTGGTGGACCCTCTTCGACACACGCCGGTGGTGTAAGGTGAGCAGAGAGGCTTGTTTGCGCAGCGGCGGGTAGTCACCTCCGGGCAGTGGGAGTGGATGGGGTGCATCAGCCTGGGTGTTCAGCAGCACGCAGTCACCTCCGGGCAGTGGGAGTGCATGGGGTGCAGCAGCCTGGGTGTGCAGCGGCTGTCATACACCTCTGGGCAGTGGGAGTGGATGGAGTGCAGCAGCCTGGGTGTACAGCAGTGGGTAGACACCTCTGGGCAGTGGAAGTGGATGGGGTACACTAGCCTGGATACACAAAGGCGGGACAGCGATTTAGGCATACGCAGTTGTATGTACTCATCCATTACTGATTCCATTTTTATGTTTCAGATGACTAAGCTTGAGGGCTGCCCTATATCCCAGCACGTGGTTGGAGACACACCAGTGACAGAAAGGTGAGCTGTGAGGATTTTCTCCACAGTGTCAACACTCACTCTCCCTCTCCATCTCTTCCTTTCTGTCACTCACACTCTTTCTCTCTCACTCTCTATCTCTTCCTTTCTCTCTCTCTCTCACACTCTTTCTCTCTTTCTCGGTCTCTTCCTCTCTCTCTCATTCTTTCTTTCTCTCTCTTCCTCTCTCACTTTCTCTCTCTCTTCCTCTCTCTCACACTGTTTCTCTCTCTCTTCCTCTCTCTCACACTGTTTCTCTCTTTCTCTCTTCCTTGTATCTCACTCTTTCTCTCTTTCTCTGTCTTCCTCTCTCTCACACTTTCTCTCTTCCTCACTCTCACTCTTTCTCTCTCTCTCTTCCTTTCTCTCACTCTTTCTCTCTCTCTCTTCCTTTCTCTCACTCTTTCTCTCTCTCTTCCTCTCTCTCACTCTTTCTCTCTCTGTCTCTCACTGTTTCTCTCTCTCTTCGTCTCTCTCACTCTTTCTCTCTGTCTTCCTCTCACTCTTTCTTTCTTTCTCTCTCTCTCTTCCTGTCACTCCCACTGTTTCTCTCTTTCTCTCTGTCTTCCTCTCACTCCTTCTTTCTTTTTCTCTCTGTCTTCCTCTCAATCTTCTCTCTCTCTCTCTTTTTCTCTCTCGTTTGATGGACGAATGACACACAATCCTATCTTGCTTTTTATCTAACAGGCTGTGATTCACGAATTGACGTCCCCCCCACACCACCACAGCTGAACGCGGGTACAAACTGCGATGATGCGTGGCCATCCTGACAACGCCTGACAAAGTTGCTTCAGCACGTGGTGCACCCTCTTACACACACGCCGGTGGCGGAAGGTGAGCAGAGATACTTCTTTCCGCAGCAGCGGGCAGTCACGTCTGGGCGGTGGGAGTGGATAGTGTGCAGCAGCCTGGGTGCACAAGAGCGCACAGACACCTCCGAGCAGTGGGAGTGGATGGGCTGCAGCAGCCTGAGTGCGCATTGCTGAAACAGATAATTAGGCGTGTGCAGTTGTATGTACTCTGCAATTACTAATTCTATACTATCTTTCAGATTACTAAACTTAAGGGTGCACTATGTCCCGGCACGTGGTTGGAGACACACCGGAGGCACAAAGGTAAGCTGCGAAGATTTTCTCCAGTTTCAACACTCCCTCTCCATCTCTTCCTTTCTCTCTCTCACACTTTCTCTCTTTCTCTGTCTGTTCCTCTATCTCATTCTTTCTTTGTCTCTCTTCCTCTCTCTCACTCTTTCTCTCTCTCTCTTTCTCTCTACCTCTCTCTCACACTGTTTCTCTCTCTCTCTTTTCCTTGTATCTTACTCTTTCTCTCTCTCACTCTTTCTCTTTCTCTGTCTTTGTCTTCCTCTCTCTCACTCTTTCTCTCCTCTCTCTCACTCTTCCTCTCTCTTCCTCTCTCTCACTCTTTCTCTCTCTCTTCCTCTCTCTCACTCTTTCTCTCTCTCTCTCCCTCTCTCACACTATTTCTCTCTTTCTCTCTCTCACTCTTTCTCTATTTCTTTGTCTTCCTCTCTCTCTCACTCTTTCTTTGTTTCTCTCTTTCTCTCTTTCTCCCTCACTCTTTCTCTCTTTCTCCTTTGCTGGACGCATGACGCACCATCTTATCTTTCTTTTTGTCTTACAGGCTGTGATTAACAAATGGCCCAGCGATGACACGCCATGGCTGTACATAGTTTTATTTGTTGTTGTTTTGTTTTAATAAAATGTTTTATATGTAAATCCATACATGACTAAGATTCTTATTTCTCCAACCTAACGTGACTGTCACATTTGTTTGTGGGGGGTGGGGGTGAGGGGAGATGGCGGACAAGGAGCTCCTACTGGGGGATGTCGGAGCAGTGTTGGGTGTCCGACCTGCATGATCGTTGCCTCCATTACATCTGTTCTTAGAGACTTAAGAGCCGGCGGTCTGGCTCGTAGATGAAGAACTGCGAGCCGACTAGCAGCTCATAGAGGGAGAACCGCGGCTCGTCAGTTCGCAGAGGAAGAGCTGCGGGCCAGCTCGCAGAGGAACACCTGCGGGCTGACTAGTATAGGGAAAGGTGCGGGCCATCGGCTTCCAAAGGGATAGCTGCAGAACACTGATGTGGGGAGAGGGAGCGTGAAGAGCGTATCTCGCAGAGAGACACCTCCGGTATATGTCCTGTATTGGCTTCACAGATACAACTGCGGGCCCGAGAACTCGCACCCGAAGAGCTGTGAGCCGACAAGTGGTTCGCAGAGGCAGACTTGCGGGCCCAAGTATATTGTTGGAGGTATGCTGTTGATGGTGGAAAAGGGTGCGTTACCTGCTAATGTAGGGAGACCCTGCGTGAAAGCGTTATCTCACACAGACAGAGCTCCGGTATATTAAATTGCCCCCGGGACCTTTCTTTTATATTTTCACTCGATGCGAGGCACAAGATGGCTGCTAACACTTCCTGGTTTGAATTGTTAGCAGCCAATCAGAGGCAAGCTCGTGCTCGGGAGTTAGGCACAGTCCAGATATATATCTTTTTTTCCTTTAATATCTCAAAAACTACTGAACGGATTTACACCATTTCCACAAAACAGCGCTTTCTGCACCAAGACCTTTCTCCCTGCCAAATTTGCAATTCTTTCTTTGTCACACAGTACATGTAATGCACCGCTCTCATCAAGAATGGAATCAGTAATGGCACAATTTCCCTGTTGCTCCACACATAAATACATGTAAAGAACAAATCAGAATAGTTCCTTTATTTTTTCAAATTGCAAAACTTCTCTCTATTGGTTATTTTTGAACTTTCCATATAAACAGTTTTTTAAAAATTTAAGAACACATACAGGTGAGAAGTTCAACGTATTCTATCAACAAACTTTCTAGAACATTCTACGACACGTGCAGGTTAAAAGTTCATCATTTTTTCAAACCTAACGATATTTTTTTGCAACATTTTCTCGAACATTTAAGGGCACCTGCAGGTTAAAAGTTCACCATTGTTTTAAGTTCGAACAGTGCCTTCCAAATGCAAGTAGCAGGTGTGGTTGAACCGAGCAAATTTTATCCTATCATATGAACTCTACGTTGAAACTGCTTTTTATTAACCAATCACAAAGATGCTTTTCGACAAACTAATATGCACCCTACTTTTTAGTAAACAATGTTTTTCATCTCCCAATCAATCTCCCAAGTTTTGTATGAGAAAAAAAAGTAGTTCCCCATCTTTAAACATATCTCTTATTCTACGAACGGACTGCATGAGCTACAGACATCTATCCATATCTTCCAGCTACACCTTCAAAATGCTAGTGTGCATCGTAGGACATAGCTATGTTTTCTGGTGCAAGAGGTATGCAGAACAGAGACGTATTGACTTAGACCTAGGTTTACAAAATGTGGATATTAAATGGTTTGGACAGAGAGGATTGAAGTGGCACCAATTACTCCCTTTGGTTAAAACATGTTTGCATCTCCAACTCCCTGACCTCATGATTGTGCACTGTGGTGGAAATGACCTAGGCACATTGACTGGGGTAGGTTTGCAAATGCTAATGAAGGACACCTTTAGACAATTGATGTTGCTTTTGCCTCAAACTGTCTTTGTATATTCCAATATATGCCAAAGACAGAAGTGGAAATGGTCAAACAAATGTTGTCCTCAGATTGAAAAACTAGTAGTCGCATTTGCAGAGTGGTGGAGAAAGGGGGCTGGGCCTCTGACCAGCGCTTAAGATTTCCTCTGCGTAGAACTTACAGGAGGTACCAGGAGGGCTTCTTGGACCCCAAAGTCTCTCACGAGTAAAGTGGACTTCATCCCCCAACCCGTGATGTGCCAGGACGGGTGTTTGCAGAATGGTAGAGAAAGGGGGCATGGCCTCCGAAGACCTCTTAGCAATCCCACTGCATGAGACCTACTGGAGGTAACAGGAGGGGTAGTTGCCCCCAAGGGCATCCTTGGGGGCCAATTACCCTCCTATTACCTCCAGTAACTCCCACAAAGCAGGATTGCTAAGTTATCATAGCAGGCCATGCCCCTTTGCCCACCACTCTGCAAACGCGCTCCCTGGCATGCTCTTGGATGAGATGTGAAGTCCCCTTCGCTGCTGGAGGTCCTTAGGGGTCAACTAGCCTACCTGTTACCTCCAATAAGCCCCACACAGTGGGATTGCTGAGAGGTGGACACAGGCCACACCCCCTTTCTCCACCACTGTGCAAACACGCCTCCTGGCACACTCTTGGTTGGGGGATGAAGTCTCCTTTCCTCCTGAGTGTCCCTGGGGGCATCTAGCCTTTCTTCCCTACCCTCAGTAGCGATGAGGACTTTATACCCCAACCCAGAGCATGCCAGGAGGCGCATTTGCAGAGTCGTGCAGAGAGGGGGCGGGGCCTCCAGGAGTTGCCGGTTTCTTTTTTGTTAACTTTTTTTATTTTATGGGAGGGGGGGGCCGCGTGGCCCCTCTTCCCTGGGCCACTTTTGGCCCCGGGGACCGCATCCCCTGGGGCATACCCAGCCTTTTTTTTTATTTTGGAGGGGGCCTGCGTGGCCCCCCTCCTGAGGCCAATTTGGGCCCCGGGGACCCCATCCCCCGGAACCCAGCCTTCTTTTGTTTTTATTAAAAAAATGACATTACAAAAGGGAGGGGGGCAGTGTGGCCCCCCTCCCGGGCCATTTTTGGCCCCGGGGACCCCATCCCCCGGGGCTTGGCCATTCCTTTTTTTTAAAAGGGAGGGGGGCCACGCGGCCTCCCTCCCGGGCCATTGTCGGCCCCGAGGACCCCATCCCCCGGGGCTTGCCCATTGCTTCTTTTTTTTAAATAAAGGGAGGAAGCACCTGCCCTGCCATAGCAAATGGCAATGTCCTGGGGGTGGGCACCCCGGAACATTGCAGGAGCCAGCCCTGGGGGGTGGCGGTCCCCAGGGCCATCTAGGGCTCCAGGAGGGGGGCTGTGCAGCCCCCCTCCCAACTGTTTAAAGCCCCGGGGAGGTGGTGGTCCCCGGGGGCCCGCAGCGGACCCCTGCATTTTAATCAAGAGTGCCCTGGGGAGATGGTGGTCTCCGGGGCAGTGTGGGGGGGCTCGAGCCCCCCCACACTTTGTTTTTCAAAGTAGCCCTGGGGAGGTGGTGGTCCCCAGGGTTGGGGGGGACATGAGGCCCCCAACCTAAATAAATTATAGCCCCAGGGAGGTGGCAGTCCCTGGGGCTGAGGGGTCCCCCGTGGGCCCCCGCTACATAATTAGGTATTGCCCCCCAGACCTGGCCCACCCGGGGGCTTATAGAAAACGAAGCACGGACTCCTTTTTCGGCGGGATTCACGCACCCAGCGCAAACTCTGGCGATTTCTTTTTTTTTTAAAGCTTTTTTTGGCCCTGGACCCCCTGAGCAGGCCTACCCTGCCCCCTTTTCTTGATTTTTATCTTTTTTTTACTGTTTTCTTGTGACTCAGTTTTACCGAGTCACAAGATGGCTGCCAACACTTCCTGGTTTGGAGTGTTGACAGCCAATCAGAATGAAGCTCGTGCTCGGGAGGGTTCGCGAATCCTCTTATATTGATATTTTTATTTTTTTAATTTCTCAGGAACTACTGAACGGATTTACACCATTTTAAAAAAAGCACACTTTCTGGACCAAGACCTACCTCTTTGCAAAATTTGGTGTCATTCCGTTCAGCAGTTCGGGCTGCAGCTTTGCCTAAAGTTCCTATGGAAATTAACATGGAGAAAACGCGTTTTGGGATCCCCCTCTTTTCTCGGCTCCCGCTTGACGAATCACCCCGAAACTTTCAAGACAGGAGCTGACGTGTGAACCATTAGTTTTGAAAAGTACGCGAAGATTCGTCAAACGGCGCCAAAGATATTGGCAAAAGAAAAAACGCTTTTTGAATAGAAACAAGGTCCTACTATAACTCCCTACTGGCGACCGCCAGTAGGTAATATATATATATATCAACAGCAAAGTTTTCCCAATATCCAAGGAAAGAAGGCACGCGCACTCCCAGCAGGTAAGTTGCATATATTAATTTAATGAGCAGCACACTCTACGCGTTTTGACACCAAAAGTGTCTTGTTCATGAGTAAGAAGCAGGAGTCACAAAATGATTTAAATATCACCATTAGTGCATAAACATAGAAAAAAGACATGGCATTAACTGTAATTGCGGTGGCCATCTTATAATGTCTCACATCAATTAGTGATAGCTGTAAATGTACACATATTCTTAAAATAAGTTATGTTTATCAAAGACAAAAGGAAAAACAAAATAAAGCATACTGAATAAGGTAAATTAACCCAAAATTTAAAGGTAATAGTGCCAGTTTGCGCAAGCTCAAATACATAGTGGGACCACATTTTCTTATGTCACAGTGCATGTCAGAGCCCAAGTGGGCAATTTACAAACTGGAGTACCTCACTGCCCTAGTGGGAAAAGATACTGATAGTATACATAAGAAGCTTTGTTGGTAAGTATATATATCGCTGGTCTGAAATTCAAGATTAAAGTCACAGTTTTACAAGACCAGCAATATAAAACGAAAACAAATAAAAAACCAAGTAGCAGAAAAGTCCTGCCCAAGTGGGCAAATTTAACCTTATAACCACATAGGCTAATTATATAAATGCTTTAGAACTCTAATCCAGCCAGAGAATTACAATTAAGTATTTTATAACTCAAACAAAATTGCTGTCTTAATGCATTCAAACGAATAATACGTTTTTTTCGTGTACACTACTTCTAAGTATTCCAGTGCTCATTGCTATTCTAATCGGCAACTCCACATTATTTTATGCATCATAAAATTAGTTTTCATCCTTAGCTCAAAATAGATCTCCTGCCAATCCGCAGTCACCACCTATTGCCACGTGTGACCTGTGTGAAAGGATAGTAATACAAAACACATTAAAATTCTAATAACAAAATCCATTGGGCTATACAGAAGCATACAGAATGTTACAAAATGAATATAGTTTAACCTAAGTGAACAGATAACTCTTCATCCATATTTAAACCAATAGGGTGCATAGTTTGGAATCTAATAATGTATCGTGATTCTAGTCTGCAAAGGGACCGAATTCTGTCTCCTCCGCGTATATTGGAAAGGATCTGATCAAAAGCAAAAAATTCAAGAAGTTTGCCCTGGAAGGGAGCACAGCCGGTGCCGCCCTCCTGGAAGGGAGCAGAAATAATCCCCATTTATAAGAAGGGCAAAAGGGACGACCCAGCAAATTACAGGCCTATAAGCTTGATAGACGTTTTACAAAAGATTTATGCCAAACAAATTTTAAATAGGCTCATAGAATGGATAACCGTAGAGAACATATTGTCACCATGCCAGGCGGGATTTAGACAGAAGATCAGTACAATTGATCAAGTATTCAGACTCTTTATTCTGGGATGGAAATACACTAGATTAAAATCGAGCCATTTATATGTCGCCTTTATAGATTTAAAGGCGGCTTTCGATTCCATCCCTAGAGCCCAGTTGTGGGAAAATTTGAGCCATCAGGGTGTCCCCGAGGAGATCTTAACCCAAATCATTAGGCTACATCAAGACAATTATGCCAAGGTGCGATGGGGCAAAAATGGCGAGCTCACAGAGGAAATTCCAGTTAGGAGGGAGTGCGCCAGGGCTGTGTCCTGGCCCCAACACTGTTCCGCCTATATGTAAATGACTTAGTAGAACATCTTCAAAATTGTGCACATGACTCTCCAAAATTAGGGGGCAATCACATCTGCGCTCTAACTTTTGCGGACGATACCATCTTGTTGTCCTAGACACCTAACGGCCTCCAGAACTTACTCCACAGTTTTAACAATTACTGTAAAGGGAAAGGCCTAGAGGTGAATCCAGCAAAAACGAAATACATGACAATAAGGCCTCATAAAAGTTTTAAAAGTAAAATCTATTGGAATGGCATTGAACTGGAACGGGTACCTAATTTTGTATATCTAGGGGTTACCATAGACTCTAGACTTTCTTGGTCTACTCAGACGGAGAAGTCAAAAGCCATACTAACGCAAAATGCCATCCCTATCGTCAAGAAGTTGGCGGCGACTTCCTCTAAGGCTATTACACCGGCACTGGAGGTTTATAAAGCAAGAGCACAAGCCGCAGCGTTGTATGGAGCAGAGATTTGGGGCAGTGGAGACCTTAGGCATCATGGAGAATAAAATACTGAGGATGTTTGTTGCCCTCCCCCAAAATACTCAGCTGATCCCTCTGACATACGATCTGGACATCAAACGTTTGGAGTCTCTTGCAGTTTGGAGATCTCTGATGTTCTGGATAAGAATCTGGATAACTCCAGAGCTAATTGTATATAGAGAGTCATTAGCTGAACTGCAGGCACTCAATACCTTTCTCACGTTTCCCTGGCTAAAACACATCCGAGCGTGGCTCACTGATTTGGGACTGAGCCGATATTGGTCAAACCCGGGGCTATTGACCCGTGAATCTAAATCGGAGTTTAAGACTATATATTGGGATTTTATTAGAGATAGGGAGATTAGGAGTGGGACACAAGGTAGGCTCACTGTTCAATTCCTCCAGCACAAGATGTCCCCTAGCTTTGAGCCGTTCCTTGATGAGGTAGAACCACAACAAGCAAAGAGCCTATATTTGAAATTCAGATATGGAATACTGCAACTAAATACCTTTGTTGCTAAATGGTCTTCTACTTCGCTTGAGGATAGGGAGGCCCATTGTATTTTATGCCAAATGGGGGTTGCAGAAGATTTGCCACATGTTTTGTTCTTCTGTCCTGCATATTATGGCCCTAGAATAAAGTGGATAAAACCTCTAGGCAGGTATTTTAATGTTAGGAGAATGGAGGATATGTTGAGAATTTTAAAAACAGACAATTCCCGCTTAATAGTATTTGGTGTTAGCCGTTTCCTATTGGCCATAAACTTCATCAGGAAAAAGAAGGGGCAAAGATTATAGTCTGCACACGAGTTGGGTTCGAGGAATCTCCATTTTTTTTCTTAGTAATGACGTGGGTCTGGGTTAGAGATGTGGTGTTTTGACACCACTTTAAATTATTATTGTAGACCCGAAGCAATTAGTAAATTTAACCGAACAAAGGACTGACTGGCGGGGCTATAGGGGCATTGCAGTAACCAAAGTAGAACTGCAATGGAGGTATGAAAGCCCCTTTATTAAGAAATAAGGGGCATAAAAGGAAATCATGTTCATTTGTGTAAATATTGCACCACTTTGATAATAAGAGTTTTACTGATTTCTTATGTCCGTAAATGAAGTGTACAATTTTAAGATTTGATAGATACATTGAAATGATATTTTACTGATTTTTTGTATGAATATTTTATTCCAAGTTGGAAGTTTTAAATAATTGCGATTTTGCACAATTGAGATAACAGATGCTCCCCAAAGGAATGACCACGGGACGGGATGGGAATAACCTCCCTATTTAGTTTTCCTAGTAACTCAAACTACACCCCTCTGAGAAGACCAATGAGCCAGGGAAACAAACAACAGCCTTCTCTAAATCAATACTGCCTGTAAGCACAAAAGTGGTATACAGATGAACTGAAATGCATAATGGAAGAACATAGTTTTAATGAATTGTATATATGTATATTGTATTTTAATGTGTTTTGTACTTTAATGGTCTTGTAGGCCGAAATAAAGTATATTTGTTGTTGCTATCATGGTGCTCCTTAAAATGTCTGGCAACAGGATATTGTCTGTCATGCTTAGTGATCACTCTCATATGCTCCAATATATGCTTTTTGACCATATGTATGGTACTACCAATGTAAAATAAATTACACTGGCATTTCAAGGCATAAACACAGAAATCAGAGTTACATGAAAGGCCTGCGTGAATAGTGAAATGCTTCCCAAATTCAGTAATCAAAAAGGATTGCACTTTCTTACTAGCTCTACATGCTTTGCAATTGAAGCAAGGTACAAAGCCGTAGTGCGAATGGTGCCATGTTGGCTTTGGGTTTTTGTAATCATATTTTTGCAAATCATGTCCTTAAAGCTTAAATTACGTCTGTAAGTGACACTAGGCTGGGTAGATACATATTTCGCAATGCTCTCTTCAGTGTGAAGTGCAGGCCAGTGTTTGGTCAATATTTTGCTGATTGTACCAGCTTGATTATATATATATATTACCTACTGGTGGTCGCCAGTAGGTAGTTATAGTTAGGACCTACTTTCCATAGGAAAAGCATTTTTTGACTTGCCTATAACTTTGGCGTCGTTTTACCAATTTTCATGAAATCTTCCAAAAAGTGTCAAAGTAGGATCTGTGTGTCCTGGAAAGTTTGAGGGTGATATGTGCAGTGAGGACCCAGGAAAAGGGGCACGAAATCAGTGTGCGTTTGTAATGTTAATTCCCATTGGAATGCATTGTCGAACCAACAGCCCGAATTGCTGGACGGAATTACACCAAATTTGACAGAAAAGGTAGATGTTGTTACACAAATTGTGCTTTTTGTTATTTAGTGTAAATCCGTTCAGTAGTTTTTCAGAAATTTAAGTTGAAAATGATAATGATATCTCTAGTCCCGAAGCCTTCGCCACAAAAGATGATCTCATGCAGGGAAATACACCGCTCTGATTGGCTGGCAACACTTCAACCAGGAAGTGATGGCAACCATCTTGGGACTCGGCTTCACTGAGTCCTCCCTGAAAAAAAGTGAAAATAACAAAAAGGGTGCAGGGTGTGAATACCCTGACACCCACGCTATGGTCTTCAGGGACAGGGGGCAGGGCCTCTGACCAGCTCTCAGGAATTCCGCTGTGTAGGACTTATAGGAGGTACCAGGAGGGCTTCCTGGCCCCCAAGGTCCCTCAGGAGTAAAGTGGACGTTATCCCTCAACCAGTAGTGCATCAGGAGCTTTGTTTGCAGAGTGGTGGAGAAAGGGGGCGTGTCCTCCAAAGACCTCTCAACAATCCCACTATGTGGGACTTACTGGAAGTAACAGAAGGGGTAGTTGGCCTCCAAGGATGTCCTTGGAGGCAAATTACCCCTCCTGTTACCTCCAGTAGGTTCCACACAGCAGGATTGCTAAGACGTGGTAGGAGGCCACACCCCCTTTCTCCACCACACTGCAAATGTGCCTCCGGGCTCACTACTAGTAGGGGAATGAAGTCCCCTTCGCTCTTGAGGGTTCTTGGGGGCCAACTAGCCCTCCTGTTATGTCCAGTAAGACCCACACAGCTGGGCTGCTAAGAGGTCATCAGAGGCCACGCTCCCTTTCTTCCCAACTTTGCAAACGCCGCTCCTGGCTCACTCCAGACCATCCAGAACGCCGCAGCCAGGCTCGTCCTCGGAACACCGCGTCACGAACACATGACCCAACACCTGCGAAACCTCCACTGGCTCCCTGTCGAGAAAAGGGTCACCTTCAAACTTCTCACCCACGCCTACAAATCTCTCTACAACGTCGGACCCAAATACCTCAACGAGAGAGTATCCTTCCACGTGCCCAAGAGGAACCTCCGCTCCGCCGACCTCGCCCTGGCAGAGGTCCCCCGCATCCGCAGAAACAGAACAGGCGGGAGAGCGTTCTCCTACATCACTGCCAAGACCTGCAACTAGCTCCCCGTGAACATCAGACGCTCCCCAACCCTGCACACCTTCAGGAAAGACCTCAAGACCTGGCTCTTCGACTGATCCGGAGCTGCCCCCCGTCCAGTGCCTTGAGACCTTCTCGGGTGACTAGAGCACTTTATAAACCCCTGATTGATTGATTGATTGATTGACTGCTGTTTGGGGGATGAAGTCAACTTTAGTCCTGAGGCCCTCAGGAGGCAAGGGGACCTCATCCCCACACCAGCAGTGCACAGAGAGGTGTGTTTGCAGACTGGGGAAGAAAGGGGGCAGGGCCTCTGACTGCTCAGCAATACCACTGTGTGGGGCTTACTGGAGGTAACTGGAGGTCTTGTTGGCCTCTAAGGACCCTCAGCAGCCAAGGGGACTTCATCCCCCAACCAGCAGCATGCCAGACGGCAAGTTTGCTGAGTGGGGAAGAAAGGGGTGGGGCCTCCAGCAAGTTGCCAGCTTTTTAAAATGAAATTCTGTTTTTTCGGAAGCAAGGCCACGTGGCGCACCTTCCCTGGGCCGTTTTGGGCCACGGGGACCCGATCCCCTGAGGCTTGCACCTTTTTGAAAAATATTTTTAATCATGCGAGAATATTTTTGCTCTAGCTTGCTGAAAGGAGAGAGTTTGCTATGGCTTGGCGGGAGCGGTGCTACCACCAAGCCATAGCAAACTGCAATGTCCTAGGGGTGGGCACCCCTGGACATTGCTGGAGCTGGCCCTAGGGGGTGGCGGTCCCCAGGGCCATCTAGAGTTCCAGGAGTGGGGCTGCATGGCCCCCTCCTTTGTTAAGTAAGCCCCGGGAGGTGGTGTTCCTGGGGCCAGGGGGCTGCAACGGACCCCCTTCATAATTCTATTTGTGAATGGGGATGGTGGCCCCACAGGCTAAGTGTTTCTTATCCTTATTCTGCCTCTTTCTGCTCATTGCTGACCTTCATTCTGCCTCTTGCTACGCGTTGATGAGCTCTATTTTCTCTCTTTCTGCTCATTTCTGATCTTTATTTTGCCTCTTTCTGTTCACTCCTGACCTTTATTCTACCTCTTGCAGCTCGTTTTTGACCTCTATTTTGCCTCTTTCTGCTCGTTGCTGACTTTTATTCTGCCTCTTTCTGCTAGTTTCTGGCCTTTATCTTGCATCTCTGTGTTAATTACTGACCTTTACTTTGCCTCTTTCTGCTCATTTCTGACCTTTATTCTGCCTCTTTCTACTCGTTTCTCACCTTTATATTGCCTCTTGCTGCCAAATTCTGACCATTATTCTGCCTCTCTTTGCTCGTTGCTGACATTCATTCTGCCTCTTGCTGCTCATTTCTGAGATCTATTTTCCCTCTTTCTACTCATTTCTGACCTTTATTCTGCCTCTTGCAGCTTGTTTCTGACCTCTTTTTCACCTCTTTCTGCACATTGCTGACCTTTATTCTGGCTCTTTCTGCTTGTTTCTCACCTTTATCTTGCATCTCTCTGTTAATTTCTGACCTTAACTTTGTCTCTTTCTGCTCATTTCTGACCTTTATTCTGCCTCATTCTACTCGTTTCTCACCTTTATACTGCCTCTTGCTGCTCATTTCTGACCATTATTCTGCCTCTTTCTACTCATTGCTGACCTTCATTCTGCCTCTTGCTGCTCGTTTCTGAGCCCTATTTTCCTTCTTCTGCTCATTTCTGACCTTTATTTTGCCTCTTCCTGTTCATTTCTGATCTTTATTTTTCCTCTTTCTGCCTGTTTCTGACCTTTATTCTGCCTCTTGCAGCTCGTTTATGACCTCTATTTTGCCTAGTTCTGCTAGTTGCTGACTTTTATTCTGCCTCTTTCTGCTTGTTTCTCACCTTTTTCTTGCATCTCTCTGTTAATTTCTGACCTTCACTTTGCCTCTTTCTGCTCATTTCTGACCATTATTCTGCCTCTTTCTTCTCGTTTCTCACCTTTTTTCTGCCTCTTGCTTCTCATTCCTGACCCTTATCCTGCCTCTTTCTGCTCATTGCTGACCTTCATTCTGCCTTTTGCTGCTCGTTTCTGAGCTATATTTTCCCTCTTTCTCCTCAATTCTGACCTTTATTTTGCCTCTTTCTGCTCCTTTCGAACCTTTATTCTGCGTCTTGCACCTTGTTTCTGAATCTTATTCTGTCTCTTTCTGCTCATTGCAGACCTTCATTCTGCCTCTTGCTGCTCATTTCTGAGCTCTATTTTCCCTCTTTCTGCTCCTTTCTGACCTTTATTTTCCCTCTTTCTGTTCATTTCTGATCTTTACTTTGCCTCTTTCTGCTCGTTTCCGAACTTTATTCTGCCACTTGCAGCTTGTTTTTGACCTCTATTTTGCCTCTTTCTGCTCGTTGCTTACTTTTATTCTGCCTCTTTCTGCTTGTTTCTCACCTTTATCTTGCAATTCTCTGTTAATTTCTGACCTTTACTTTGCCTCTTTCTGCTGATTTCTGACCTTTATTCTCCCTCTTTCTACTCATTTCTTACCTTTATTCTGCCTCTTGCAGCTCGTTTCTGACCTCTTTTTCACCTCTTTCTGCTCATTGCTGACCTTTATTCTGGCTCTTTCTGCTTCTTTCTTACCTTTATCTTGCATCTCTTTGTTAATTTCTGACCTTTACTTTGCCTCTATCTGCTCATTTCTGACCTTTATTCTGCCTCTTTCTACTCGTTTCTCACCTTTATTCTGCCTCTTTCTACTCGTTTCTCACCTTTCTACTGCCTCTTGCCGTTCATTTTTGACCATTATTCTGCCTCTTTCTGTTCATCGCTGACCTTCATTCTGCCTCTTGCTGCTCGTTTCTGAGCTCTATTTTCCCTCTTTCCGCTCATTTCTGACCTTTATTTTGCCTCTCTGCTCCTTTCGAACCTGTATTCTGCCTCTTGCCGCTTGTTTCTTATCCTTATTCTGCCTCTTTCTGCTCATTGCTGACCTTCATTCTGCCTCTTGCTACGACTGATGAGCTCTATTTTCTCTCTTTCTGCTCATTTCTGATCTTTATTTTGCCTCTTTCTGTTCATTTCTGACCTTTAATTTGCCTCCTTCTGCTCGGTTCTGACCTTTATTCTGCTACTTGCAGCTTGTTTCTGACCTCTATTTTGCCTCTTTCTGCTCGTTGCTTACTTTTATTCTGCCTCTTTCTGCTAGTTTCTGGCCTTTATCTTGCATCTCTGTGTTAATTTCTGACCTTTACTTTGCCTCTTTCTGCTCATTTCTGACCTTTATTCTGCCTCTTTCTACTCGTTTCTCACCTTTATATTGCCTCTTGCTGCCAAATTCTGACCATTATTCTGCCTCTCTTTGCTCGTTGCTGACATTCATTCTGCCTCTTGCTGCTCATTTCTGAGATCTATTTTCCTCTTTCTACTCATTTCTGACCTTTATTCTGCCTCTTGCAGCTTGTTTCTGACCTCTATTTCACCTCTTTCTGCTCATTGCTGACCTTCATTCTGCCTTTTGCTGCTCGTTTCTGAGCTATATTTTCCCTCTTTCTCCTCAATTCTGACCTTTATTTTGCCTCTTTCTGCTCCTTTCGAACCTTTATTCTGCGTCTTGCACCTTGTTTCTGAATCTTATTCTGTCTCTTTCTGCTCATTGCAGACCTTCATTCTGCCTCTTGCTGCTCATTTCTGAGCTCTATTTTCCCTCTTTCTGCTCCTTTCTGACCTTTATTTTCCCTCTTTCTGTTCATTTCTGATCTTTACTTTGCCTCTTTCTGCTCGTTTCCGAACTTTATTCTGCCACTTGCAGCTTGTTTTTGACCTCTATTTTGCCTCTTTCTGCTCGTTGCTTACTTTTATTCTGCCTCTTTCTGCTTGTTTCTCACCTTTATCTTGCAATTCTCTGTTAATTTCTGACCTTTACTTTGCCTCTTTCTGCTGATTTCTGACCTTTATTCTCCCTCTTTCTACTCATTTCTTACCTTTATTCTGCCTCTTGCAGCTCGTTTCTGACCTCTTTTTCACCTCTTTTTGCTCATTGCTGACCTTTATTCTGGCTCTTTCTGCTTCTTTCTTACCTTTATCTTGCATCTCTTTGTTAATTTCTGACCTTTACTTTGCCTCTATCTGCTCATTTCTGACCTTTATTCTGCCTCTTTCTACTCGTTTCTCACCTTTATTCTGCCTCTTTCTACTCGTTTCTCACCTTCATTCTGCCTCTTGCTGCTCTTTTCTGAGCTCTATTTTCCCTCTTTCCGCTCATTTCTGACCTTTATTTTGCCTCTCTGCTCCTTTCGAACCTGTATTCTGCCTCTTGCCGCTTGTTTCTTATCCTTATTCTGCCTCTTTCTGCTCATTGCTGACCTTCATTCTGCCTCTTGCTACGACTGATGAGCTCTATTTTCTCTCTTTCTGCTCATTTCTGATCTTTATTTTGCCTCTTTCTGTTCATTTCTGACCTTTAATTTGCCTCCTTCTGCTCGGTTCTGACCTTTATTCTGCTACTTGCAGCTTGTTTCTGACCTCTATTTTGCCTCTTTCTGCTCGTTGCTTACTTTTATTCTGCCTCTTTCTGCTAGTTTCTGGCCTTTATATTGCATCTCTGTGTTAATTTCTGACCTTTACTTTGCCTCTTTCTGCTCATTTCTGACCTTTATTCTGCCTCTTTCTACTCGTTTCTCACCTTTATATTGCCTCTTGCTGCCAAATTCTGACCATTATTCTGCCTCTCTTTGCTCGTTGCTGACATTCATTCTGCCTCTTGCTGCTCATTTCTGAGATCTATTTTCCCCTCTTTCTACTCATTTCTGACCTTTATTCTGCCTCTTGCAGCTTGTTTCTGACCTCTATTTCACCTCTTTCTGCTCATTGCTGACCTTTATTCTGGCTCTTTCTGCTTGTTTCTCACACTTTATCTTGCATCTCTCTGTTAATTTCTGACCTTAACTTTGTCTCTTTCTGCTCATTTCTGACCTTTATTCTGCCTCATTCTACTCATTGCTGACCTTCATTCTGCCTCTTGCTGCTCGTTTCTGAGCCCTATTTTCCGTCTTCTACTCATTTCTGACCTTTATTTTACCTCTTCCTGTTCATTTCTGACCTTTATTTTTCCTCTTTCTGCCTGTTTCTGACCTTTATTCTGCCTCTTGCAGCTCGTTTATGACCTCTATTTTGCCTAGTTCTGCTCGTTGCTGACTTTTATTCTGCCTCTTTCTGCTTGTTTCTCACCTTTTTCTTGCATCTCTCTGTTAATTTCTGACCTTTACTTTGCTTCTTTCTGCTCATTTCTGACCATTATTCTGCCTCTTTCTTCTCGTTTCTCACCTTTTTTCTGCCTCTTGCTGCTCATTCCTGACCCTTATCCTGCCTCTTTCTGCTCATTGCTGACCTTCATTCTGCCTTTTGCTGCTCGTTTCTGAGCTATATTTTCCCTCTTTCTCCTCAATTCTGACCTTTATTTTGCCTCTTTCTGCTCCTTTCGAACTTTTATTCTGCGTCTTGCACCTTGTTTCTGAATCTTATTCTGTCTCTTTCTGCTCATTGCTGACCTTCATTCTGCCTCTTGCTGCTCATTTCTGAGCTCTATTTTCCCTCTTTCTGCTCCTTTCTGACCTTTATTTTCCCTCTTTCTGTTCATTTCTGATCTTTACTTTGCCTCTTTCTGCTCGTTTCCGAACTTTATTCTGCCACTTGCAGCTTGTTTCTGACCTCTATTTTGCCTCTTTCTGCTCGTTGCTTACTTTTATTATGCCTCTCTCTGTTTGTTTCTCACCTTTATCTTGCAATTCTATGTTAATTTCTGACCTTTACTTTGACACTTTCTGCTGATTTCTGACCTTTATTCTCCCTCTTTCTACTCATTTCTTACCTTTATTCTGCCTCTTGCAGCTCGTTTCTGACCTCTTTTTCACCTCTTTCTGCTCATTGCTGACCTTTATTCTGGCTCTTTCTGCTTCTTTCTTACCTTTATCTTGCATCTCTTTGTTAATTTCTGACCTTTACTTTGCCTCTTACTGCTCATTTCTGACCTTTATTCTGCCTCTTTCTACTCGTTTCTCACCTTTATTCTGCCTCTTTCTACTCGTTTCTCACCTTTCTACTGCCTCTTGCCGTTCATTTTTGACCATTATTCTGCCTCTTTCTGTTCATCGCTGACCTTCATTCTGCCTCTTGCTGCTCGTTTCTGAGCTCTATTTTCCCTCTTTCCGCTCATTTCTGACCTTTATTTTGCCTCTCTGCTCCTTTCGAACCTGTATTCTGCCTCTTGCCGCTTGTTTCTTATCCTTATTCTGCCTCTTTCTGCTCATTGCTGACCTTCATTCTGCCTCTTGATACGACTGATGAGCTCTATTTTCTCTCTTTCTGCTCATTTCTGATCTTTACTTTGCCTCTTTCTGCTCGTTTCCGAACTTTATTCTGCCACTTGCAGCTTGTTTTTGACCTCTATTTTGCCTCTTTCTGCTCGTTGCTTACTTTTATTCTGCCTCTTTCTGCTTGTTTCTCACCTTTATCTTGCAATTCTCTGTTAATTTCTGACCTTTACTTTGCCTCTTTCTGCTGATTTCTGACCTTTATTCTCCCTCTTTCTACTCATTTCTTACCTTTATTCTGCCTCTTGCAGCTCGTTTCTGACCTCTTTTTCACCTCTTTTTGCTCATTGCTGACCTTTATTCTGGCTCTTTCTGCTTCTTTCTTACCTTTATCTTGCATCTCTTTGTTAATTTCTGACCTTTACTTTGCCTCTATCTGCTCATTTCTGACCTTTATTCTGCCTCTTTCTACTGGTTTCTCACCTTTATTCTGCCTCTTTCTACTCGTTTCTCACCTTTCTACTGCCTCTTGCCGTTCATTTTTGACCATTATTCTGCCTCTTTCTGTTCATCGCTGACCTTCATTCTGCCTCTTGCTGCTTGTTTCTGAGCTCTATTTTCCCTCTTTCCGCTCATTTCTGACCTTTATTTTGCCTCTATGCTCCTTTCGAACCTGTATTCTGCCTCTTGCCGCTTGTTTCTTATCCTTATTCTGCCTCTTTCTGCTCATTGCTGACCTTCATTCTGCCTCTTGCTACGACTGATGAGCTCTATTTTCTCTCTTTCTGCTCATTTCTGATCTTTATTTTGCCTCTTTCTGTTCATTTCTGACCTTTAATTTGCCTCCTTCTGCTCGGTTCTGACCTTTATTCTGCTACTTGCAGCTTGTTTCTGACCTCTATCTTGCCTCTTTCTGCTCGTTGCTGACTTTTATTCTGCCTCTTTCTGCTAGTTTCTGGCCTTTATCTTGCATCTCTGTGTTAATTTCTGACCTTTACTTTGCCTCTTTCTGCTCATTTCTGACCTTTATTCTGCCTCTTTCTACTCGTTTCTCACCTTTATATTGCCTCTTGCTGCCAAATTCTGACCATTATTCTGCCTCTCTTTGCCCGTTGCTGACCTTCATTCTGCCTCTTGCTGCTCATTTCTGAGGTCTATTTTCCCTCTTTCTACTCATTTCTGACCTTTATTCTACCTCTTGCAGCTTGTTTCTGACCTCTATTTCACCTCTTTCTGCTCATTGCTGACCTTTATTCTGGCTCTTTCTGCTTGTTTCTCACCTTTATCTTGCATCTCTCTGTTAATTTCTGACCTTAACTTTGTCTCTTTCTGCTCATTTCTGACCTTTATTCTGCCTCATTCTACTCATTGCTGACCTTCATTCTGCCTCTTGCTGCTCGTTTCTGAGCCCTATTTTCCGTCTTCTACTCATTTCTGACCTTTATTTTGCCTCTTCCTGTTCATTTCTGACCTTTATTTTTCCTCTTTCTGCCTGTTTCTGACCTTTATTCTGCCTCTTGCAGCTCGTTTATGACCTCTATTTTGCCTCTTTCTGCTCGTTGCTGACTTTTATTCTGCCTCTTTCTGCTTGTTTCTCACCTTTTTCTTGCATCTCTCTGTTAATTTCTGACCTTTACTTTGCTTCTTTCTGTTCATTTCTGACCATTATTCTGCCTCTTTCTTCTCGTTTCTCACCTTTTTTCTGCCTCTTGCTGCTCATTCCTGACCCTTATCCTGCCTCTTTCTGCTCATTGCTGACCTTCATTCTGCCTTTTGCTGCTCGTTTCTGAGCTATATTTTCCCTCTTTCTCCTCAATTCTGACCTTTATTTTGCCTCTTCTGCTCCTTTCGAACTTTTATTCTGCGTCTTGCACCTTGTTTCTGAATCTTATTCTGTCTCTTTCTGCTCATTGCTGACCTTCATTCTGCCTCTTGCTGCTCATTTCTGAGCTCTATTTTCCCTCTTTCTGCTCCTTTCTGACCTTTATTTTCCCTCTTTCTGTTCATTTCTGATCTTTACTTTGCCTCTTTCTGCTCGTTTCCGAACTTTATTCTGCCACTTGCAGCTTGTTTCTGACCTCTATTTTGCCTCTTTCTGCTCGTTGCTTACTTTTATTATGCCTCTCTCTGCTTGTTTCTCACCTTTATCTTGCAATTCTCTGTTAATTTCTGACCTTTACTTTGACACTTTCTGCTGATTTCTGACCTTTATTCTCCCTCTTTCTACTCATTTCTTACCTTTATTCTGCCTCTTGCAGCTCGTTTCTGACCTCTTTTTCACCTCTTTCTGCTCATTGCTGACCTTTATTCTGGCTCTTTCTGCTTCTTTCTTACCTTTATCTTGCATCTCTTTGTTAATTTCTGACCTTTACTTTGCCTCTTACTGCTCATTTCTGACCTTTATTCTGCCTCTTTCTACTCGTTTCTCACCTTTATTCTGCCTCTTTCTACTCGTTTCTCACCTTTCTACTGCCTCTTGCCGTTCATTTTTGACCATTATTCTGCCTCTTTCTGTTCATCGCTGACCTTCATTCTGCCTCTTGCTGCTCGTTTCTGAGCTCTATTTTCCCTCTTTCCGCTCATTTCTGACCTTTATTTTGCCTCTATGCTCCTTTCGAACCTGTATTCTGCCTCTTGCCGCTTGTTTCTTATCCTTATTCTGCCTCTTTCTGCTCATTGCTGACCTTCATTCTGCCTCTTGATACGACTGATGAGCTCTATTTTCTCTCTTTCTGCTCATTTCTGATCTTTATTTTGCCTCTTTCTGTTCATTTCTGACCTTTAATTTGCCTCCTTCTGCTCGGTTCTGACCTTTATTCTGCCACTTGCAGCTTGTTTTTGACCTCTATTTTGCCTCTTTCTGCTCGTTTCTGACTTTTATTCTGCCTCTTTCTGCTAGTTTCTGGCCTTTATCTTGCATCTCTGTGTTAATTTCTGACCTTTACTTTGCCTCTTTCTACTCGTTTCTCACCTTTATATTGCCTCTTGCTGCCAAATTCTGACCATTATTCTGCCTCTCTTTGCTCGTTGCTGACCTTCATTCTGCCTCTTGCTGCTCATTTCTGAGGTCTATTTTCCCTCTTTCTACTCATTTCTGACCTTTATTCTGCCTCTTGCAGCTTGTTTCTGACCTCTTTTTCACCTCTTTCTGCTCATTGCTGACCTTTATTCTGGCTCTTTCTGCTTGTTTCTCACCTTTATCTTGCAACTCTCTGTTAATTTCTGACCTTTACTTTGCCTCTTTCTGACCTTCGTTCTGCCTCTCTCTTTCTCGTTTCTCACTTTTATACTGCCTCTTGCTGCTCTTTTATGTCCTTTTTCCGGTCTCTCTCTGCTCGTTGCTGACCTTCATTCTGCATCTTGCTGCTCGTTTCTGAGAACTATTTTCCCTCTTTCTGCTAATTTTTTACCTTTATTCTGCCTCTTGCAGCTTATTTCTGACCTCTATTTTGCCTCTTTCTGCTCATTGCTGATCTTTATTCTGGCTATTTTTGCTTGTTTCTCACCTTTATCTTGCATCTCTCTGTTAATTTATGACCTTTACTTTTCCTCTTTCTGCTCATTTCTGACCTTTATTCTGCCTCTTTCTACTCATTTCTCATCTTTATACTGCCTCTTGCTGCTCATTTCTGACAATATTCTGCCTCTTTCTGCTAATTGCTGACCTTCATTCTGCCTCTTGCTGCTCGTTTCTGAGCTCTATTTTCCCTCTTTCTACTCATTTCTTACCTTTATTCTGCCTCTTGCAGCTCGTTTCTGATCTCTTTTTCACCTCTTTCTGCTCAATGCTGACCTTTATTCTGGCTCTTTCTGCTTCTTTTTCACCTTTATCTTGCATCTCTTTGTTAATTTCTGACCTTTACTTTGCCTCTTTCTGCTCATTTCTGACCTTTATTCTGCCTCTTTCTACTCGTTTCTCACCTTTATACTGCCTCTTGCTGCTCATTTCTGACAATATTCTGCCTCTTTCTGCTCATTGCTGACCTTCATTCTGCCTTTTGCTGCTCATGTCTGAGCTCTATTGTCCCTCTTTCTGCTCATTTCTGACCTTTATTTTGCCTCTTTCTACTAGTTTCTTACCTTTATTCTGCCTCTTGCAGCTCGTTTCTGACCTCTATTTTGCCTCTTTCTGCTAGTTGCTGACTTTTATTCTGCCTCTTTCTGCTTGTTTCTCACCTTTATCTTGCAATTCTCTGTTAATTTCTGACCTTTACTTTGCCTCTTTCTGCTGATTTCTGACCTTTATTCTCCCTCTTTCTACTCATTTCTTACCTTTATTCTGCCTCTTGAAACTCGTTTCTGACCTCTTTTTCACCTCTTTCTGCTCATTGCTGACCTTTATTCTGGCTCTTTCTGCTTCTTTCTTACCTTTATCTTGCATCTCTTTGTTAATTTCTGACCTTTACTTTGCCTCTTTCTGCTCATTTCTGACCTTTATTCTGCCTCTTTCTACTCGTTTCTCACCTTTATTCTGCCTCTTTCTACTCGTTTCTCACCTTTCTACTGCCCCTTGCCGTTCATTTTTGACCATTATTCTGCCTCTTTCTGTTCATCGCTGACCTTCATTCTGCCTCTTGCTGCTCGTTTCTGAGCTCTATTTTCCCTCTTTCCGCTCATTTCTGACCTTTATTTTGCCTCTCTGCTCCTTTCGAACCTGTATTCTGCCTCTTGCCGCTTGTTTCTTATCCTTATTCTGCCTCTTTCTGCTCATTGCTGACCTTCATTCTGCCTCTTGATACGACTGATGAGCTCTATTTTCTCTCTTTCTGCTCATTTCTGATCTTTATTTTGCCTCTTTCTGTTCATTTCTGACCTTTAATTTGCCTCCTTCTGCTCGGTTCTGACCTTTATTCTGCCACTTGCAGCTTGTTTCTGACCTCTATTTTGCCTCTTTCTGCTCGTTGCTGACTTTTATTCTGCCTCTTTCTGCTAGTTTCTGGCCTTTATCTTGCATCTCTGTGTTAATTTCTGACCTTTACTTTGCCTCTTTCTGCTCATTTCTGACCTTTATTCTGCCTCTTTCTACTCGTTTCTCACCTTTATATTGCCTCTTGCTGCCAAATTCTGACCATTATTCTGCCTCTCTTTGCTCGTTGCTGACCTTCATTCTGCCTCTTGCTGCTCATTTCTGAGATCTATTTTCCCTCTTTCTACTCATTTCTGACCTTTATTCTGCCTCTTGCAGCTTGTTTCTGACCTCTTTTTCACCTCTTTCTGCTCATTGCTGACCTTTATTCTGGCTCTTTCTGCTTGTTTCTCACCTTTATCTTGCAACTCTCTGTTAATTTCTGACCTTTACTTTGCCTCTTTCTGCTGATTTCTGACCTTCGTTCTGCCTCTCTCTTTCTCGTTTCTCACTTTTATACTGCCTCTTGCTGCTCTTTTATGTCCTTTTTCCGGTCTCTCTCTGCTCGTTGCTGACCTTCATTCTGCATCTTGCTGCTCGTTTCTGAGAACTATTTTCCCTCTTTCTGCTAATTTTTTACCTTTATTCTGCCTCTTGCAGCTTATTTCTGATCTCTATTTTGCCTCTTTCTGCTCATTGCTGATCTTTATTCTGGCTCTTTTTGCTTGTTTCTCACCTTTATCTTGCATCTCTCTGTTAATTTCTGACCTTTACTTTTCCTCTTTCTGCTCATTTCTGACCTTTATTCTGCCTCTTTCTACTCATTTCTCACCTTTATACTGCCTCTTGCTGCTCATTTCTGACAATATTCTGCCTCTTTCTGCTAATTGCTGACCTTCATTCTGCCTCTTGCTGCTCGTTCCTGAGCTCTATTTTCCCTCTTTCTACTCATTTCTTACCTTTATTCTGCCTCTTGCAGCTCGTTTCTGACCTCTTTTTCACCTCTTTCTGCTCAATGCTGACCTTTATTCTGGCTCTTTCTGCTTCTTTTTCACCTTTATCTTGCATCTCTTTGTTAATTTCTGACCTTTACTTTGCCTCTTTCTGCTCATTTCTGACCTTTATTCTGCCTCTTTCTACTCGTTTCTCACCTTTATACTGCCTCTTGCTGCTCATTTCTGACAATATTCTGCCTCTTTCTGCTCATTGCTGACCTTCATTCTGCCTCTTGCTGCTCATGTCTGAGCTCTATTGTCCCTCTTTCTGCTCATTTCTGACCTTTATTTTGCCTCTTTCTACTAGTTTCTTACCTTTATTCTGCCTCTTGCAGCTCGTTTCTGACCTCTATTTTGCCTCTTTCTGCTCGTTGCTGACTTTTATTCTGCCTCTTTCTGCTTGTTTCTCACCTTTATTTTGCATCTCTCTGTTAATTTCTGACCTTTACTTTGCCTCTTTCTGCTAATTTCTGACCTTTATTCTGCCTCTTTCTACTCGTTTCTCACCTTTATACTGCCTCTTGCTGCTTATTTCTGACCATTATTCTGCCTGTCTCTGCTCATTGCTGACCTTCATTCTGACTCTTGTTGCTCGTTTCTGAGATCTATTTTCCCTTTTCTGCTCATTTCTGACCTTTATTTTGCCTCTTTCTGTTAATTTCTTACCTTTATTATGCCTCTTACTGCTCGTTTCTGACCTCTATTTTGCCTCTTTCTGCTCGTTGCTGACTTTAATTCTGCCTCTTTCTGTTTCTTTCTCACCTTTATCTTTTTTTTGTTTAAATCTTTTTATTGGCATTTATATTTTCAAACATTACAGCACAACAATCAAAAGACCAGTTCAAGTGACTAGCTGTCATGCAGTAGTCTAACATAACCATCGTTAATATCCATTATGGTGAAAGCAGAATGAGGCTAATATGACATCGCACAAATAAGAACCAGATTGGACCACTTAGGTAAATGAGTAGATGTTTGCAGCACTAATGTGTTGGGGATGTGGCCGTTAATATGCGCTATTTGAAGTAAAAATGAACCTTGGTAGGAGGGTACAACAACATGAGGACAAAATAACTTGACTGAAGGATAGGGAGATTGCCCGTGACCTAAGGCCCAGAAATGTGATTGCAAGTGAGTAACTGCTTGTGACGCGGTTTAGGATACTATGAACTGCCAGGACGAATGGGGTTGCAAAGCTCTATCCCACTTGCGGCGGTCCATTAGTGGTAATGTATTGTCAATTTGGAGCTACTGAGATCACCGCCCCTTCCTGTTCGTCTTCGGTGTGCGCCGCCAGTTTTTTCAATTCTTCCACAATAGCCCCCAATTGCTAGCTAGAGGGAACTTACGAAGCCCCAGCAGATTCTCCCTCTGTAAGGCCATGCCCTCTGCCCTGGCCCAGTTTAGCAACGAGCGGCGCCAGGCTATTATGTGAGGTGCCGTGGGGCTCTTCCACCATTTAGCAATCAGGCGTTTCGCCGTGATTAGGCCTAGGTTTAAAAATCGTGTGGCAGCCTTGTGTTTCCTGCTCCTCGTGAAGAGATGCAAGATGTACACCTCCCATTGAAAGGGAAATTCACGTTTAGTGCAGCGGGACAGAGTGGCTGCTACACCCATCCAGTACTCCCCCAGGGCAGGGCAATCCCATAGCATATGCAGGAGGTCCGCATTGGGCGAACAGCATCTGGGGCATTCAGAGTCATCTCGGTGGAAGAACTTATTTATCAGTGCAGGGGAGAGATAGGCGCGGTGGAGAATAAAATATTGTATCTGCCTGAAGCACTGATTGCGAGGGATATGTGTCGGGCTTTCTAGTATTGTCACCCATTCCTTCTCGGACAGGGCCCGTCCTATGTCTTCTTCCCAGTAGTGTCTCAGGGAGGTCAGTGGACTCGCTGTGTGTTGACGAAGGGAGGAGGCGAACCAGCGTATCAAGCGTCCTCCTGTGCCCATTATGTGGAGATATTGCAACAGGTGATGCATGGAAGGCTCCACTGTTAAATTACCCCACTTCGATGAAAGTGAGGCTATGAGTGCATGGTGTAGAAGGAAGTGTCCCGGGGGTAGGCCATCTTCTGAGACTAAATCTGCATAAGGGATCAGGGCTCCGTCTCTAAATATGTCGCCTGTGTCATGAATGTCCGCCGCTTCCGAACTGCGCAACTCTGCCGCTGTGATGGATGAACCGCCTTTCGGTGACCCCAGCAGTGGAATTGCAGGGGCATATGGTGTGGTAGCGCGAGTGATATACAAACTTCTACGGTACCACTCATATGCGATGGAGAGCAGCAAGGAATCTACTCTACTGGGCTTAGCGCAGGGGTGAATCATACGAAGCAAAGCATGAATCGTCAGGGGCGGGTGCAGTGTGGTGGTGTCTGGTAAGTGCCGCGAGGCCAACCATCTGGCTACCCATTGTAACTGGGCCGCTAAGTAGTAATGCTCAATGTGAGGCACTGCTAATCCTCCCTGTCCCACTGGCAGATACAACTTCTTGATGGAGACCGTGTGCCTAGACGTGCTCCAAATAAAATCCCTAACCTTAATTTCTAGTTTGCTGAAATAGGAGGGGGAATGTAAATTGGCAGGGTGGCGAAATAGTAAAGCAGACGTGGAAGAACCACCATCTTCACCAGTGCCACTCTGCCCAAGATAGACAGCGGGAGACACCTCCAGAATGTCATCTGCGAGTAGCTAGAGGAGGGTGCTCTAGTGACGTTGCCATCAAATAGGTCGGCTTTGGTGCGATATATGTGGATGCCTAAATATCGGAAGGTACCTGTGCACCAAGACACCAGAACCCCCCCAATGAGTACCCCGGGTTTGGAGTGGACAGTGTGAATGGGAAGATAGTGGATTTTGCTGCATTAACCCTGAGGCCTGAAACCGTGGCAAATTGCGCACCGTGCTGTGTCCAGTGTATAGGGGATATCATTAAGATCTCTGGCATGCAATAAAAGGTCATCGGCTTATAGCGAGATTGTGTGTGTGTCGTCGCCTAAATGGATGCCCATATCTACCCTGGCACGTACCAACGCTGCCAGGGGCTCCACAGACAGAGAGAAGAGGAGTGGGGTGAGTGGGCAGCTCTGATGGGTCCCACGACCCACCCGGAGAGCATACAATATGTAGGGTCCTGTCTTGACTCGGATCATTGGATGTCTATATAACAGCCGGACCAAGCTGAGGGGCCAATGCCAAACCTTGGCAACACAGCAAAGAGATAGTCCCATTCCAGAGAATCGAACGCCCTCTCAAGGTCCAGCACAAGGCATCCTAGGCAGGGCCAGTTAAGGGGCGTACTCGGCTACTCTAAAGTAGCGGCAGAGATTGAGTGTGGTGTTCCGGGCAGGAACGAAACCATTTTGGTCTGAGTGTACCAGGAAGGGCACATGAGGAGCAAATCGATTGGCAAGGGCTTTCGCAAGAACTTTGTAGTCGGTATTGAGAATCGCTAGTGGTCTGTAGGATCCTAGGTCTGTGGGATCCCTGCTTGGCTTCAACAGGGAAACAACATTGGCTGTACAAAGAGAGGGAGGAAGAGCTGCGCTGTCAAGTGCTGCTATGAAGAGTGCATGTAAACGGGGCACCAGTGTCTCCACATAGGACTTGAAGAACTCCACGGGGAGCCCATCAGGGCCCGGGGTCTTTCCCGATGCAAGGAACATTAGCGCCTCCCTAATTTCCTCCACAGATAAGGGGAGTCCAGCTCTAGGAATTGGGCAACAGATAGGGAAGGTAGTTGTACAGAATCAAGGAAGAAACCTATTTGCTGGGCGTCGCCATGCGTGCTAGATGCATACAATGTGGTGTAATGTCGGGTCATGGCCTCGTGTATGTTCCCCTGGGTATATCTCATCTGACCGAGCTCGTCCTTTATTGCTTGTATGGGATGATGTGGGTGCTCCTGTCTAATCAGGTACGCAAGCAGTTTGCCTGCCCTGTCTGATGTTGCGTGGGTGCGGGTAGAGTGAGCTAGGTAATTGTGACAACGCAACTTTTACAGTAGAACTAGCCGGTCTGCCTGCAGGGCCTCGAACCGAGCCCGTGCCTCCGGGTGAGTGACTGACAGCGTCTCCCAGTGGAGGAGCTTCCGTTCAATGGAGGCAAGCAAGGTATCCAATTGCTTGCGGATGCTCCATGTTAGGCCCAGGCAGTGACCTCTCGTGGTAGCCTTAAAGGCCTCCCATTCTACCAGGGGGACCCTGTGGAGTCTGCGTTTTGTGCAAAATATCCCACAACTGCGGTTTACAAGGAGCAGCGGAAGGACTGGTCCTCTAGTGCCGCAGTCTGCAACCGCAAGGCAGGGAGTGAAGGGGAACTAGCCTCCCAGCTAAGTGACATGCTCTGAGGATTCTGATCTGAATGCGTATGGCCTAGATAGCTAGTGTCACTAATCAAGGGGAGTAGGGCCGGTGTTGCCAGGATGCGGTCAAGGAGGACATGTAGGTCATGAACTGATGAGTAGAAGGAGCATATTCTCAAGTCAGGATGTCGTGCACGCCATACATCTATAAGGGACCAGTGTCCTAGCCAGGCTTGCAGGGCTTGCGCATTAAAGGAAGCATTGGTGCGGGTAACGGGGGGAAGGAGCGGTCAAGTGAGACATCGAGGACCGAGTTGAAGTCCCCGCCTAACAACCAAGGGATATCCCCCCATCTAGACAGCGTGGTGGAGAGGCTACCAAGGAACGTGTTCTGGTCGGAATTAGGAGCATATATGGAACCCAACAGGAGGATTTGGCCATTAAGCCTGCCCCTGACACACACATAGCGCCCCGCCGGGTCGACCACAACCTCCTCCTCCTCCCACTGGGTCCCCGCCTTCACCCATATCAGGGCGCTCCTGGCCTGTGATGAGTAGTTAGTGCTATATACATGGCCACACCAGTGGTGCTGGAGTTTGCCTGCTTCTAAACTGGTCAAGTGCGTCTCCTGTAGGAGTGCAATCCTGGCGGATCTGCGCCGCAAGTAAGCGCAAATGGCATACCTGAGCGCTGGAGTGTGAATGCTCCTAACGTTCCAGGAAATGATTTTGAAATCTGTCATGTGTGTGATGTGGGAGACGACCTTTACATTGCGGTCATCACACCGCGATGCCATTACAACACGGTCGTTACAACGACTGCGTTGTTACCACGCAAAGCCATTACTACGCAAGTCATTACATCGACTTGCAGTAGATGGCGCGCTAACATTAGGAATAGTATAGTTTACTATTCCAACACCTTCCCTACTGTTACGTAAGCTGGAGTTGGAATAGTAAATTATACATTTCTAATGTCAGCGCGCCATCTACTGAAAGTCGATGTTATGACTTGAGTAGTAATGGCATTGAGTGGTAACAACGCAGTCGTTGTAACGACCGTGTTGTAATGCCACGCAATGTGATGACCCGCGTTGTAACGAGTCATATTCGTGTGATGTATGCTTAGAGAACCTGGACAGCGCAGCAGCAAGTGTGTGTTGACATAGCAGAATCGGCCACAGGTCACTGTGTAGGGCAACATATATGGGGAGAAAATTAATAATATTCAATCTCGGTGTAAGAACTGCAAAAGAGCGAACCCTGAACGGGGATTGACCCAAACTTATACGCCCAACCATGGCGATTAACATGAAGTCAGAATTAGACTGCAAAGGAGTGTGAGTGAGAGGGAGGTAGCTGCTAATGACTCATCCCCTGATTACATAACCCTAAGAACTGGCTTCCAAGGGCGCTTCTAGAGGTGATGATTGTGGCACGATTGTGCAGTTTAGTGTGTCGGATTGTGGGCGTGGGGGTCAGTGACAGGTCTGTAGTAGGCTACAGATACATACTATGGAGACAAATTAAATTGACTACTACACTAGACAATATTGTCCGATGTTTGAGGCGTGACCACTGGAGGGCGGGGAGCATCCGGATCAGCAGACTAGGCCTGCAGAGAGTCTGTGTCTCCCCTGGAACTGGACGGTGATGAAATGGACTCAGGCATCCGTCCGGCGGATTGGAGGGATGAAGCAATGTATAAGGTGTCTTGGCGTTCTGACAGAATCTGCTCCGGGTCTGGTGCACTGACAGGCGAGATACGACGCTGCGACCCTCCGCCTCTACCCCCCTGACGTCTTCCCCTGTATCGCCTCTGTGATGCGGCATCTTCACTTGGCCTAGGGACCGTCGCCAAGCTATTCTCTTCGAGCCAGTCCCAAGCGTAAGATGGAGAGTCGAAGAACCACGCTGTGCCACTGTGAATCACCGGAGGCGGGCTGAGAATAGAAGAGAGTAGCGTATGTCCTTGGCTCTCATTTGTTGTTTCACTGCCCCAAAGTTAACACGTCTCCTCTGCACTTGAGCAGTATAGTCTGGGAAGAAAGAGACCGAGACGTCCTGCACCTTGGGCCCTGGGTGGCACCCGACTTCTCTCAATATCGCATCACAATCACGAAAGTTCAACAGATGAATTAGGAAAGGGCGAGGGCGAGCCCCGGGAGGAGGTTTATGGGCTGGGACCCTGTGCGCCCGCTCCACAACATACTGGGGGGAGAGTGTTCCAGGAGGGAGCAGTTCCTTAAGTCAGGACTCAGCATATCCAACTGCATCGCGCCCCTCAGCCCCCTCTGGGAGGCCAATCACTCGCACATTGTTGTGGCGCGAGCGACCTTCTGCATCGTCCAGTTTTTCTTCGAGGGTGCAGACCAGGTCTAGCAGATCTTGTAGCGTCCCAGTGTGATTACGGGTTTTGGGCTGAAGTTCTGCCAGTGCAGTTTCCGCTCCTTGCACGTGCTCGGACAATTTATGGTGATCGGCATGGAGTAGCATGAAGTCAGAGGTGACATTGTCTATCTGCCTTCAAGAGAGTTCCGCGTTTGATCCAACACTGTGCCAATCCGCTCCACTGCAGCTAGTACTGAGTCCAGTTTAGCAGAGAGGTCCGCTTGGCCAGGCATAGCAGATTTCCCTGCACTCCCCGGTGCATCCCCGGCCGCACCCTGAGGGGGACCACCCTGGGTAGAGGTCGAGCGAAGGCAGCCCATGGCCAGCTGCTGTGCACTGGGCATATGGATCTGGTGGCACAATAGACTTGCTATGTACAGTCACGAGGGGGAGGAGGGCTCCCAGGGAGCTCCAACCAGCGCTGATCTCTGTCTCGGTGCGCTCAACACACGTTATTTGGTGCCGACTGGTCAATCCAACGTCGGGAAAACATGGTCACAGTAGAAGAGGGTTTCACAGCCTAGGCCTGAACTGACCCCCGTGCTGTCCAACATTAAATTGCGGGAGGTGTGAGTGCCGCTGTCTCCTTTGCGTTGCGTCGCACAGGGGGCCTAGGCCCGAAGGACCTCCGTGCTCCCCCCTGCCCAGGATGAATGCCACTGGCGTACTCCACAGGCCTACCTTACATGGTCGGTACACCTTCAACAGTCCAGAGACCCAACTGCAGTTAGGAGAGGCCAACAATACCACCAGCTTGGTCCGATGTCCCAGAGCCTCTCCCCACCGTTCCTCCGGCCGGACGTGTACCGTGACCTCACTGTCAGAGACAAAATAGTTGGGGATGCGATAATAAGGCTCAGCTTTGATGGTAGCAGCCCACCTATGGCCAGAGGGGCACGGATTGCCAGGTACACGTACTGCACCGGCACAGCAAGGATCGGCGCCGGGCCCACCGCTGGGACGGAGCCTCGACTGCCAAGCTCCAGCAGGCCCAGTCTACTAACTTCTGGGGCTGCCCCGGCCTGAGCACACCCCGTGCTCTTCATGAGAGTCCACTGTGCGCATAACCCTGCGTGGCGACTGCCGCTCCAGGTCAAAAATAAAAGGGGGGGAAAGACGAGGGGAGCCACGCCATGTCACCACGACAAGGCAACGAGGGGCCCCAGCCACAGTCCCAGCAAGAGGCAGCAGAGCTGACAAGATTCTGGGCTAGTCCAAGGCCCCCACAAGCCCCAGGAGCCAGGTGGCATATCAGAGCCAGATCGAGACAGGTCTGCGTGGAGGGCAGGTCTCTCCAATCACCAGAGCGTCCTCTGTGTCGTCTGCCGAACGTAGCCGAGGGTGAGCCCGCCAGCAGAATTCTCAGCAGCCGGCGTGGAGTCACTGCACGGCAGGCCAGGCCCGGATCCACGGCACCTCTACTGCCCACACAGGCCCGGCTCGTACCGCCGCATCAGTTCACAGCAGCCCCAGGGTAGCTCTGCTTCCAGCCAGCCCAGCGCTGCACCAGCCGGGCCTCACGATGTGTAGCCGCGAGCGAGGCCCCGACTACCAGCCCCGCCCCGGTCGCAGGCGAGCTGGAGGCCTCCCAGAGGGGAGTCCAAGAACACAGCAATATGCAGGGCCCAGCGGCGGTGTCGGTCAATTCCTGAGGCGGAGCCATGTCATCGCAGCAAGACCACCGGTCATGTGGGCTCCCGGCCGGTGAGAGGGCAATGGAGCATGACCCAGAGCCCTGACAAGGGCCGCGAAGATACAAGCAGATAGGCCAGTGCCAGGCCCCCTCAAGGCAGCAGGCCGCGTCTCCGGAGGCTCCACCACCAAACACAGCGCGATCACAGGGAGCACAGCAAAGGGTGCAGTAGCCTCAAGCGCACGACATCCATGTGGGTGATGTCGTTTTAGGCCCTTTGGACGGCAGGATGATCAGGATAATTAGGGGATAGGATGCGGAGCGCCCTCAGTGTGCGTCCGCCATCTTAGGTGCTTGGCCACGCCCCCTTGTTTCTCACCTTTATCTTGCATCGCTCTGTTAATTTCTGACCTTTACTTTGCCTCTTCCTGCTTATTTCTGACCTTCATTCTGCCTCTTTCTACTCATTTCTCACCTTTATTCTCCCTCTTGCTGCTCATTTCTGACCCTTATTCTGCCTCTCTCTTTGCTCGTTGCTGACCTTCATTCTGCCTCTTGCTGCTCGTTTCTGAGCTCTATTTTCCCTCTTTCTGCTCAGTTCTGACCTTTATTTTGCCTCTTTCTGTTCATTTCTGATCTTTATTTTGCCTCTTTCTGCCCGTTTCTGACCTTTATTCTGCCTCTTGCAGCTCGTTTCTGACCTCTATTTTGCCTCTTTCTGCTAGTTGCTGACTTTTAGTCTGCCTCTTTCTGCTTCTTTCTCACCTTTATCCTGCATCGCACTGTTAATTTCTGACCTTTACTTTGCCTCTTTCTGCTCATTTCTGACCTTTATTCTGCCTCTTTCTACTCATTTCTCACCTTTATTCTGCCTCTTGCTGCTCATTTCTGACCCTTATTCTGCCTCTCTCTGCTTGTTGCTGACCTTCATTCTGCCTCTAGCTGCTCGTTTCTGAGATCTATTTTCCCTTTTTCTGCTCATTTCTGACCTTTATTTTGCCTCTTTGTGTTAATTTCTGACCTTTATTTTGCCTCTTTCTGCTCGTTTCTGACCTCCATTTTGCCTCTTTCTGCTCCTTGCTGACTTTAATTCTGCCTCTTTCTGCTTGTTTCTCACCTTTATCTTAGATCGTTCTGTTAATTTCTGACCTTTACTTTGCCTCTTTCTGCTCATTTCTGACCTTTACTTTGCCTCTTTCTGCTCCTTTCTGACCTTTATTCTGCCTCTTGCATCTCGCTTCTTACCTCTATTTTGCCTCTTTCTGCTTGTTTCTCACCTTTATCTTGCCTCTCTTTGCTCATTTCCGACCTTTGCTTTGCTTCTTTCTCCACGTTTCAGAACTTTATTTTTCTTCTTTCAGCTTTCTTTTCCCAGTACCCTGCCTTCTGCGGGAGCTGGCATTGCTCTCACAGAGGGAGCTACATCTCGGGGATGGGCATCCCGGGATATAGCAGGAGCCGGCCCTGGTGGGTGGTGGTCCCCAGTGCCATTATTGGCTTCAAGAGGGGGCCACATGGTCCCCCTCCTTCTATTTGTATAGCTGGCCCCAGGGAGGTGGTGAACCCTACGGCTGAGAATGGCTTGGGCTAGGAGCCGCGTGGACCCATCCTTCCTTAAATTAAAAGAAATCACCTGGGAGTTGGTGGTCCTCGGGGCACGGGGGTCCGTTCAGCCCCTGCTCTATATTTAAGTGAACTTCGGGGAGGTGTTAATCCCCGGGGCTCGGGGGTCTGCATGACCCCCAAGCATTTTATTTTAAGCCCCAGGGAGGTGTTGGTCCCCGGGGCTCGGGGGTCCGTGAGGCTCCCCAAGCATTTAATATGTAACGCCAGGAAGCTGGTGGTCCCCGGGGCTCAAAAGCGCCCAGGAGGGCGGTCCGGCCGGCCCCCTCTATTATTTTATAAAAGCCCCGGGGAGGTGGTGATCCCCAGGAATTAAAAGAGCCTCAGGAGGGGGGCCCCCTAATTCCACAGGCCCCCTAGACCTGGCTCACCTTGAAGCTAAAGAGTATAGAAGCACGGGAGCCCATGCTCCTTTTTTTCCAGCCAGAGCTGCGGATCAAGCAAGACTCCTGTCAAAAAATAAAAAAGAATGATTTGTTTCCTTGTGACATCCCTGTGGGACCCTCCTCAAGAGGCCTAGGGGCAGGGTATTGCTACCCTGACCCCTTCTCTTTTTTAAAAATTTTTGTGAGACTCTGCTGAAGTTGGGTCCCAAGATGGCTGCCAACACTTCCTGGCTGAAGTGTTGGTAGCCAATCAGATCTAAGAGTGAGATCGGAGAGTTCAAGGAGCCTTCGCGCCTCAAGATATACATATTTGTATTTCCCTTAATATTTCCAAAACTAGTGAATGGATTTACACCAAATAACAAGAATCACTCTTACTGGACCAAGAGCTAGCTATCTGCCAAGTTTGGTGTGATTCCGTCCAACAGTTCTGGCTGTAGTTATGTTCCCTATGTAAATTAACATTGGAAAAAAAAATGTGGCCCCCGCTTGTCATATCACCCTGGAACTTTCCATGCACAACAAGAATCGCCCGCACAGTTTTTGGGGGGAAATTATGGGATGATTCGTCAACTGGCGCCAAAGATATAGGCATGTCAAAAAACGCCTTTCCTATGGAAACATGGCCCTAACTATAACTACCTACTGGTAACTGGCAGTAGGTAACATATGTGTGTGTCTATGTGTGTGTGGTCCATCTACCCCAGAGCCATGAAGACACAGTGAAAGTTGCCACACTGTATTTAGGGTGAGATAATGTCATAGGATTTTCCTGCCTGGGACAACCAGGAGAGGCATGGTGGTCTCATGTCGGGCATCCCAATAGCCACTATGCGCATTGGGGTCATCAATGTTTTGATTTTCGAGAATAAACACCCACTTTGGGAGTTCATTCTTAAAAAGCAACAACGGTAGCCAAACGTACTCATAAAACATAGCACGTTCTTGGCAACAGTGCCATACCATCATTTGTACCACTATAGTGGCAGCTCGACTGAAGGCAAAGAAATCTCCATCTACTTGACTTGGATCTCTAAGCATGACAGGAGGTTCTCCATCAGTAAAGTGGGGGTGATGGATCCACTAACCTGGTGCCTTGAGACTTCTATATCAACCGATCCATACGTAGGTGTTACTTCTAGAGCCTTGAGAGATTATAAAAGGCAAAGCACATGTTGGCTGTATTTGATGTAACTTGTGTTTGCAAATGTTGCAATCAGATGTGCGTCCATCAAGATCTCCACCAACGAACCTCAACATAACAACTATATAAGTGTTTATCTGCATTTATTATGAAAATATATTACTAAGGGGGTCATTACGATGGCGGGCGGAAGCACAACCGCCGTGCTGGCGGATGCAAAAACCACTAGTTACCGCCGGCACGCAGCAGTCCACACGCCCGCCCAATTACGATGCGAAAAGTAGGCCAAACACCGCCGGCAAGCCAGCAACACCGTCCGCCATCAAAGTGCGCCCGTACACGTAGCGGCGCAGCCTAACTGACACACACCGTCCGACGAAAACACGTCCCGCCCGGCGCATAAATTACGATGCCGCAAACAAACGGCTCCCACGGCCAAGAGATACCGTACGACAAACCGAAGCGGTAACACGGACGCCGAGCACGGACAATGAAGAAGCGGCTCCCCGAGCATGAATCCAGCACTGCAGGCCCTCCCCATGCTCTTGCTGATGCACCACCAAGGACGCAACGTACCGCGGAGACGCAGGTAGGCACACACACAACAAGTGCACGCAAACAGCGCACACAGTGCAAGGGCGGAAAAAGCGGACAACCCCCCAGCGCGTGTACACTACACATCCACCATTGCAACCACATATGACACACAGGCCAAATCGTAACATCGCGTAACACATGTGTACACACCACCTGGGACTAGGAACCAACGACCCCGTCACGGCCCCAAAGCGGCGATGACGCCGCCACACATGCGCACAACGCAGAGGCCAACCGCAGCGCCATGCATGCGTCGCACACAGACACAGGGACACAACCAAGCAGCACACACATCAGCCCCACCCCGAACGCACATGACACGTGACAGGCCTGCCACAGACATGTCCCCAACGCCCAATTCACGGACAACACCCAACGCCACACAACCGACGCACACATGTCAGTGAAGTCACGCAACAGCAGGACACACCCCAGTGTAACAAACATGGTGAAGCACACAGCGGCGGCAACACCAACTAGGAGAAGCAGGGCCCCTTCGGGAAGAGGAACGCCAGTACCACACTGAAACACCCATACCACCCTGCACATATGAACAAGACATATAAAACGGAACACCAAAGAGCCCGGGGACCGACAACAGGTGGCCCAAGAATAACATTCACACACAAGGCCCAACGCAGAGCGGAAAGGCAGCCTGCCGCCCACACAAGGGAGAGCAGACAGCACTGAATGACCTTCCATTCCAACTCCGAAACCACAGCCCTACGAAAGAAGCCGGTGAATACAGCCATTGTCCAAGAAAAGACCAACACAGGCATGCCGAGGAGACCGACCACAGGGCAGATAGCGCATATCACAGAAGCACACAACGGACGGGGAAGAAAGAAGAAAACACTCCCCCATGTCGGCCACATGCAAGTTAATTGGAAGGAGTCACACATCACTGACCTTGAACTGTCTGAGAAGCATGTGGGATGAGGGCCCGTGTCCTCCAAACAAGCCAACAGAACACAAGTCCTGTCCCCCTACGACTACACAGAGCTCACAGCAACCTCGGAGCGTGCACATTGCAGACTGCACACACAGCCGGAGCACGCCACCACAACGCACCGCTGCGAATTGGCAACCGCAACACACCTACCCAACTACGCCGGACAGCTCAAGCTGTACAAAACCAACCTGATACATATATTGGGATGCGATCTCCTGTCCCTGCTGAACGTAAGTTACCGACTGACTTACCGCATCACATTGTTCAGCTGCGTCATGCCCGTCTTCTACTGTCGGAGGTGTCCCTACCAGCATCCCGTGGAGATATGCCTCTCCAACCCGGCATGTCTAAAGGCGGACCTGCTACCACTACTCCTCCCTCTGGACGCACACGACAGGGCCTGCTCTGCCTATGGGGGCATGGCGTATGTGGCCAACATCGCACCCGCACTGAAATGGGACCACTGTGCCTCCACACGACGGATCATCGAGAACAGCTACATCGAATGTCACCCAGCATGCCCCATCATGGTCCTCCAAGGGACAACTTACGAACAACACCTTGACAGCCACCATCCGCTACATTGGCTGGCAAACATGTACACCACCAATGACATGGAAGCCCTGCTGGGCGGCATCGCATACCTGACAACCTGTAAATTCGTCGGACCACAACGCAGGTTCCCCGATTGACCTATGATGTCCAACCCCGCACCCATGCTTAGCTTCCGCACGGACTGGCCAGTCACCACCACAACAGCCATACTAAACGACCGGCAACTGTTACCACACCATCAACGACATCGCCATGACATCGGATATGACCGGGACATGCACACTGTTCCCCATCACATCCAGGAACACCGCATGCATCGTGGGAGGCAGTGGCATGGGGTCTGTGTATCGCACCCACATGGACGGAACTGCACGAACAACCAGGACACGACATGGATCCAGCGCCCATGGACACACACACCGCTCAGTGGACATGAATAGGTCGCCTGGAGTCTGTGGGTGCTGCACCCCTCCCACCCCCGCCCCGGGAATCCCATACCAGGACCTTTGCATGGACGACAAGTGCATACAACAACAACACGACCCCAGTGACTGTGACATGTCCAGTAACCACCACATTGCAACAACAAGTGGCACGCCGCTGCATGCACGCAAGCACATGCCCTGATGTCATCTCACATGCACGCGTGCATGAGGAACAACCGCAGCAAACCTGTCACATGGAACTGAGATGGACTGTGCCCATGATGCCAAGCGGTCTGGTAGGCTACATGTATACCGTCTGTGTCAAAGTCCGCAGCTCCGCAGCTATACGTAAATGTACATTAGCACAGCCTTGGCCAAGCAGATGTAACTCTGAAGCCCACATCCCACATGCAACAGCCAATCACATGTAACCCCACACCCTATCCCATTTGCAATCATGCTCAGTATATCCTCAACATGTATTCCGCTGCCAGTAGTGTCCACTATACTGCATCACAGAGGACAGAAGACTCAATATAATGTTTGAAACCAAAACTGTCTCCGCTGACTCATTTCACAAGTACGAATGAGAGAGGATGAGAGTATGTGAAGTACACGGCAGTCGTGACATGACCATGTAGTCCACTGGTATTGGATGTCAACGCAAATGAGTAGCACAACTGTGGAAGACACACATGTGTCGTGTGAAGTCGTATGGACGCAGTGCTCAGGTGGGTGGGTGTGACGGGTAGATGCGCACATGCCAAGTTGGAGCACGCCGTGTCGGGAGGGGTCAAGAACAGTACACCACCGCTTCCCTGGGCATTGTGAGAGGACACCTGTCGGGGGGGTGAACACGTGTGTGCACAGCAGCCGGGCACACGTACAAAGCGGTACCAGGCGCACCTCAGCCCACCCTCTGTGGACAAGCTGGATCCTGTTGTGCGCCCGCCATGCCCCTTGACAAGGCACACACAGCCCCAGTCGACCAGGTGTAACCCCAACATAGTCAATCCGCACAGGCGATACAGGGCACGGGATGGCAGTGGAGCATGGTGTGTGAGAGGTCTCCTCGCGCTCCTCCTGGTCATATCACGCAGGCAATAGAACCTCAACGTCTAGCATGGCACAAGTCAAATGGAAGTGTAGGGGGACGCACCACAGCACGAGCAGCACTGACGTCACGGGAGGTAGCTCGCACCATCCCATCCATTGCCCATTATACCAACCACGCCACATGCCATTGCGACTAAGTGCAAGCGCGTGCGCCACCACCCCGAGCCCTCCCCAGAGAGGCCAAAGAGTGAATGTGTGGGCCATCAGTCACAGACGGACGCGGCATGGCCGCAAGGGCAGCCACAGCCACTGGGTGTCACAGGTGGCGGATCCGGAAGGCGAAGACTGTGATGCATAGTCCATGCAGGCCGGGTCTCCATTTGGGGCACCACGCAGGTGGACGGCGTCCCGCAACACATCATACCCTGAGACAGCCCACTCGTGCAACTGGACCCACACATACACTCCTTGCCCTCTCTGGTGCGAGCTTGGGGCTGCCTGTGCAAGCGCTAGCCTCGCAGGTGCACATGCATATTGGGGGAGCGAGGGGAGGACATGAGGGCTGGGGCGAAGATGACTGTATCACTGTCAGTGAGTACAAGGGATGACCCAGATGTGGAAAGGAAGAGACGTGTCCCGTGTGTACTGCAACTAGTCGCCAATCCAACTACCCCCATGTCCGGAATGTAAGCCCGCACCTAGGCCCGCCCATCCGCCACATCGAATATACCACCAGCACGACAACCTTCCCATTCGAAACACTGACTGGGGGTGGCGACCAGTGAACAATCATGTGTAGCCTACCCACACGTACATGTGGGCCCTCCATGATCCATGTCACCTGCGGCAAAGTCATGACATGCGCAATGAGGGAAGTGAGGAGAGCTGTCCGCCCCACGCACAGAAGGTGCATCAGCTCCACAGACCCAGCAGCGAGTCCAGCAGGGGTCACATGTGCAGGGGCAGCTGTGCCTGGTGTGAAGGCACATGCATATAGACAGCACATCGACCAATGTGTAGTCTGCCCACATCTACAGTCCATCATCAAGCGGACATAGGAATTGAACACAGGGCAACACATCTGAGTGGGTGCACCCACCGTGACCAACAATGCGCAATCATCGACGTACCCGCCCTGTGCATGGCCCCCACCCAACGGAGGCACATCCAGTGCCACCATCCCACACACACAAGCCTTCCACGGAACATGCTGTGTCCAATGGTCAGTACAGAGTCAGCGCCCATCTGGTGGATCCTGAACAGGAGACACATGCACACACATGCCAGCTCCCACTATGTACGTCTGCCACCTGGCACGTGCAATGTAACCTCTCACCTGTGACGTGTGACTGCAAGCACACAACCGTCTTGGCATGGGGCTGTCAATGTGGACACCTGTCAATGTTTCGGGAGGTGTGATCCGTACAGTGCTGTACATAGGGTGCAGTGCTGACACCTACTACTGTCTCATATCCCCTCGTGCCACAGGTCCCACTTGTTTTGGCCGCTCAGCCTGTGCCCACATCGTCGTCGTCGTGTGCCATACTCATCCAGCCTCGGAAGCAGTTCCATGCTCAGCAGACATTCATGTTGCCGTGGCGTTGCCGCTTGACGAATATGCAGTCAGTCCCCATCAGCACGCCCCGCAAGTCATTGGGGCCTAGATCCCCATGTGCATGCACATGGCAGTGGTTTGTATCACTAGCCATTGCCATTGTTGGGAGACCTGTGTAAGTGTATTGTGGCTGTGCCGTCCCAGCTTGACAGCTGGGCTTTGGCTCATGTGCTTGCTCAGTCATGTCAGTGATGTGTATGCGAAATTGCTATGTGTTGTGTTGCTTTGACTTGTGTCCACTGCCATTTTCCCTAGGCGGAGACCGAACATTGACCGCCCATACCAATTGCTGGCGGACATGGACGATACAGAGGTCATTAGGAAGTTTCAGCTGGACAGGCCAACCCTGCATCGACTGTGTGCCATGTTGGAACCCCATCTCCGTCCCCGCAGGGTGTATCCGACAGCTGTCACCCCCACGGCTAAGGTGATGGCCGCCATGCATTTCTTCGCCACTGGGTCATTCCAGCACACAGTGGGCAGTGGAGGAGGGATGTCCCAGCCCATGTTCAGCAAGGTGCTGAGGGATGTACTGGCAGCCATGATGCTGTGCCGAAACAGGTACATCCGCTTCCCCAGGGCTCGTGAATTGGCGGCAGTGAAGGGTGCATTCTATGCCCTTGGCAGAATCCCACACGTCGTTGGAGCCATTGACTGCACACATGTTGGCCTTGTTCCACCACAGGCCACTGAGCACCTGTACCGCAACAGGAAGCACACGCACTCCCTGAATGTGCAAGTGGTGTGCCTTGCGGACATGGTGATCACCCACGTGTGTGCAAAGTTCCCAGGCTCGGCCCATAAGGCACACATAATGCGCAACAGCATCTTGCCACGACTGATGTCCAATCTGCAACAGGATCGTGGCTGTATTGTCGGTGAGTATGTGGAGTGGTGTAGCGTGCTGGTTGTGCGATGCTGTCCCCTGTCCAGTTGGAATAGCAAGGGTTCTCTGTGTCCCTCACACCCAGGTGACTCTGCGTACCCGAATGGGGCATGGCTGCTCAGTCCATTGAGGAATCCTCGCACCCCAGCAGACGATCGCTACAATGAGGCACATGGGAGGACCAGACGTGTGGTCGAGCGTACCTTTGGCCTCCTCAAGTCCAGGTTCAGGTGCCTGGACCGCACCGAGGAGTGCGCTGGCGTACTCCCCACAGAAGGTGTGCCAGATAGTGGTGGCGTGCTGCATGCTGCACAATCTGGCCATTCGGAAGCAGATCCCCCTCATCGTGGATGACGGAGATCAACCAGGGCCCCAGCCCGCAGACCAGGACAGCTCGAGTGAGGAGGACAGCGGAGAGGAGGAAGCTGGTAATGTGCGGCAGCAGCTCATCGCCCACTACTTCACTTGACGGTGAGTGTCCATGTACGACGGCTGATGTGGCTGTATCTGTGCAGGTGTGTGTGTGCTGTGTCAGGGTGGCCGTTTGTTCACTGCGTGCTGTGTGTCAACGCTCCATGGCCAGGGTAGTATGCCACTGTTGGTGGCTGTGGCATTGTGCCCTATTGCTCTGTGCGATGTGTGTACATTGCTTGTAGTTGTTGACATGTACTGTGTGATGGGTGTGTGACACACTCATTGAATGTGCTCCTGTTCTGTCTCCCACCCCTAGGTCCCTACAGGTCCCTCCGGTTCCATTGCCATGCCACGCATCAGGTGCCTTTCCGCCCAAGGTGGCCGTTGTATTCCGTACAAATAAAACACAGGGCACAAACAGCAGTTTGTGTAAGAGGTGCATTTATTTCAAACTGTGACATGTGATTGTGTGCGAGGTGATGACAAAAGTGGTGCGTGCAGTGACAATGAGCTGTCGGTCACGGCTGCGTGATGCTCAGGGTGTACCCACTTGTTCCATGTCCATGGTCCAACAGACACATGCCATCCAGATGGCTGTGTGGAGTGGGATCGTAGTCCAAGTCAATGCAGTGGGTGGTCAAGGAAGGCTGGCTGGCTGCCTCACTTGCGTCTGGAGCGTGCATAGTCCTCCCGGGAGATCTGTTTGTACTTCGGACGGCCCCTTCCACGTTTGGGAGGGGGTGTGTGGTGGCGACCTGCTGGTGGGGGGTGAGGTGTGCTCACTGGCTGTGGACGCAGGGGTACTGGACACTGCTGCTCGACCCTGCGCCCCGGCAGGTGGTGGCGGTGGTGGAGCTGCTGTCCCTGGCTGTGACCTCACCGCCACCACCAGCTGGCCCATGAGGTCCACGAGTTGGCCCATATGGGCGTCCATGGACCTCAGCACCCCCAGCACCTCCCGCGTGTCTGAAGCAGACCTGACCCATTGTTCTTGGGCCTCTTCATAGGCCCCAAGGACTCTGGCCATTTGAGGCAGGGCATGGCTCCCAGGGGAGACTTGCGTTTCCCTGACCCTGCTCCTCCTACCAGTACTGCTGCCACCGGCCTGCCCACTAGCCACATTACTCACCACGGTCCTCGCTGTGGCTCCCAGGGTGGATCCAGTCGGCCGGGCCACCACCTGCGCTGGGGCTGGTGCCAGCGAAGACGTGGTGGTGGTGGCGGCGGTGGTGGTCGGTGCGGCGATGGTGGCGGTTGCGGCAACGGTAGTGGCCGCAATGACCGTGGGTGTGGCCGCAATGACCGTGGGTGTGGCCGCAATGACCGTGGGTGTGGCCGCAGCGACAGTGGCAGCAGGGGGCTGGGAATGTTCAGCAGCCCTGGATGATGGGTTGGTGGGTAGGAGGGGTCCTGGGGAGCGGCTGGGCCCTGCCACACCAGATGGGCCTGCTTGGTGGTCCGTGTCCGAAGAGGAGGACAGATCCTCCACATCCATGTGTCCTCGTTGGGGGCTTGTAGGCTGGCTGTGCTGGCTGCTGTCTCCATCCCCAGCATCCAGCAGTTCGTCACCTGTGGAGAGAATGAGATTTGTTATTGTGTTGCACCTGGCGAAGTATGTATTTGTCGTCTGACATTAACAGTTCGTGCAATCTCGTACATGGGTTTCCCAGAGGCGTGTGTGTGGCTGTAGCATTTGTAGTTGTGTGTGCTTGACAATGGGACTGTGTGCTGTGCACATGTGGCATGGGACGGATTGGCCATGCCGATGGGTGTGTTGCTGTGCCCCTACTTATTGTGACTCTGGTGTATGCGGGCTCCTGGCCCATCCTGGGTCTGGTTTGTACTTTGCTTTTGGTGTTCAGATGGGACGCTTAGGAACGCATATGGCAACATGGGGGCCATGCCCCAGATTCGCATTTGGGATGGAATATGCTTTTGGGGTACATGCTGTGAGCCATGGGTGCCGAACGTGACATGTGTTGTGGCAGCATGACAGTGCATGGTTTGAGGTGTGTGCATGCTTGACATGGCCTGCATATTTGCTGTCTGTTGTGATTACTGGACATGGCATTGGACGCATCGTTATGAGTGAGTGATGGTTGTGTGCCAGCCAACGTATTGCAGTTGTCCCATCTCCTTGGTGTGCGTGCTGCCTTGTGCCATGTGCATCACTGCAGTGCTCGGGGGGGTGTGGCCCATGTTGTGTGTTGTTGCTCACAGTGTGTCGTGCGCTTCATTGACTTCTGGCACATGGTTGGTCATGGGCATGTATCTTAGCGTGACTGCTGTATGTGTGGCAGCTGTGCGGATGACATGCCTTTCATGAGACTGGGGCTGACGGATGGGATGGATGGTATGTTGTATGTGCATGGTGTGTCTGTGTGTTTGATGGGTTCAGTGGTGTTCGTGTGCATTTATGTTGTTCCGCTCTGTTGCGTCTAGTGTTGTTTGTCTTACATAGGCGTAGTTGTGGGGTGTGTGGTTGACAGGCAGTAGGGGCTACATGGACAGGACTTCAATGGTGTTTCGGTTGTGTGTGATGGGTTGTACAGTGGCTGCCGTGTGGTACTATATTCAGTGTGGCTTGTGCATGCAGACGTGGCTCCTTGGGTGTTGCTGTGTTTGTGATGGGTCATGTGGGGTGTGAGTCTGTGGTTCATGTCCGTGTGCACATTGTTCACTTGTTCGTGACGGTGGGCGGTGCTGCGTGTTCGTCTGCTACGTGACATGTCCCATGTGTTGGTCGTGTTACGGTCCTCATGCCTCCAGTAATCCAGCCCTGTCCAGTTTCCCACCTGCAGGTTGTTCGTGCGTGCACTGTACTGGATGCCACATGGTTCTAAGCGGGGGTGCTCCATGTTGCAGGTCTGTGGGGGTGGGGGGGTGTTGTGGGTCGTGGTGGTGGCTGGACACCCACTGACACCGATTGCTGTGGACCGTGATGTCTACCTTTCGGCTGTCGTTGTGCACTGCGGTGGCTGACACGTGGCTGTGGGGTGTGGGGGATGCTCCTCCTTGCTGTGCTGTGGGACTAGGGGCCTGGTGTGTTTTGTACTTGGGCTGTCCACCCTCCCACCCACTGCACTTTGTGTTCCTGCCACTTACCTGTTACTTGTCGGTTAGTGCAGCTATGGCGGACACATGGGTGTGGTGGGTGCTCGTTGTGGCGCTTCTGGCATATTTGGGGACCTGTTGGTGGTTACGTGGCTGGCTGAGTGTACACATGTCCCCACGCATCTTACAGTTGTTCGGTTTGGGCTGTGTGTGGTGGTGTCTGTTGCATGTGTGTGTGATGTGTTGTGTATTGTGTGCTGGACATGGGGGTGTTTGTCCCTGGGAGCTGTGGCATGGTGGTAGTGCATGTGAGTACATAGCGGTGTGCTGGTATACATTAGTTTGTACTTACCAGCCTCCACTCCCCCTGCTAATCCGGCGAGGATCTCGGGATGTATGATGACTCGCACCTTCTCCTCCCACGCTTTGAAGGTCTTGAAGAGCGCGGGATTCCCTCCGCCAGTGACGGCAGCCAGCTCTCTGTTCTTGCTCTCCTTCTTCTTGACCAGGCTCTTGACGTCATTCCACTGTTTGTTTATTTCGACTCTGTTCCTGGGCAAGGTCCCGACTGCATTGACCTGGTCTACGATCCGGTTCCACATTCTCTTTCTGGTGGCTAGTGGTGTGTGCTGGACCAGGTTCCCATAGATTTGTGGGTGCACCTTGATGATCTCGTCGACCATGACCGTCAGCTCCATGGGCGTGAACTTGGGCATTCTTTGTGGTGCCATGGTGTTTGTGGTGCTGGTGCGGTGTGTGTTGTGTAATGTGCAGGGGTTTGTGGTGCCGGTGTTTGGTGGTGGTGGTGGTGGTTGTGATGTGTGCGTTTCTGTGGTGTGCTGCTGTCCTTGCTGTGTCACTGTGTCCTCTCCTCTCCTCTCTAGTTTGCAATGTTGCAAGGGGTTGTGGTCTGTGGGAGTGCTGCTTTTGTACTTACCTATGTGGGTGTGTCCTCATGGTCTGTTGTTTTCAGGTGTGTTGTGTCTGGTGTTCTGGCCTTTGTAGTTTTTGTTTGTCCAGGGGGGGTGTTTTCGGGATGTGTACTGTGCTTGTGTATTTGTGCGTGCCTTGCTGTGTGGACTTGTTGGCCATGTTGTGTGCGATTGTTTTTGTCAGCGGATGGTTTCTGTGCAGGGACGTGGGCGCCATGGCTTCTGCCGTGTCGGTTCTCATCGGCGTTGTTTGCGCTGGCGGGCGGTATATTTGTAGTTTTCCGCGCTCATGGCGGTGCGATCGTAATCTCACGTGCGGTGTGTCGGGCGTGAGGGCGGGCGGTTTTGTGTTGTCGTGCGTGTTTCCGTCCGTGGCGGGCGGTTTGACTCCGACTCGGACGATGGCGGGCGGTATCTTGTGTGATTTTTCCGCCGATGGCGGTTTTCGGTTTGTGTAATCGTAATGGCGTGGTCGGTGTTCAGACGGTGTGTGCGGGCGGATTTTTGCCGCTTCCATGCCTGGCGGATTTTTTTACGCCGGGTATCGTAATGGGCCCCTAAGTTACTTCAAAGGTGTGCTTTCATTCCTTGATTTGTGAACAAAGGTAACAATACCTTATCATTAGAAATAGGTAAAATAGGAAAGGTGAATCATGGCTGAGAGAAAACATGGCATCAGTATTGCATGAAGCTGTTCCACCAGGATATCAAACTGTTACACAGAATTGCATAGGCAAAAGAAGAGGCAGCTTAGCCATTAAATTTAAAGAAGCAACAAATCTCACCAAAGCTGAGGGTGTTTCTTTACAAGGTTGTGATACTCTCCTTGTCAGATTCAATCTTACTCCAACTTTTTCATGTTACTTTTTCCTTCTCTATGGACACCACCTAGTAATGCAACATTCCCAAACACATTGCTAGACACAATCTATAACCTTCTTTCAATATACTCAAACCTATGCATCCTTTGTATCCTCAACATATGGTTTGTCAAACCTTATATGCCACACCCGAGAACTATTCTCATTGGCTTAGACTCACACAACCTACTGCATCTCATTCCCAATCCCACATACATCACTGGACACACATCAGATATCATTGTTGCCAATTGTAACCTAGTCACACTCCAAAGGATTACTCCTATCACATGAACAGACCACTTCCTCGTTGCCTTCCAACACAAGAACCAAAACTCAAACAGCTAAAGCCATCCTACCCTCAACCACATACCGACCATCAATGAGCTGAATTTGGAGGAACCAGAACATCTGCTTACCTGCAACAAAGATCTGGTTGCCACAAATTCTTTACAAACACTCTGTGGATGGATCCAATGAACATTTGAACTCTTAGTTCCTCTGAAGACATCTAAGAATAACAAAAGAAGAAATACCCTTGGATGAATGCAGAATTTAAAAAAATCAAAAAACAAAGTACTAAGCTTCAATGCAATTGGCTCAAAACAAACAATCCTGAGGACAAGATATGACTACATAGATACAACAGAATATACAAGTCAACAAACAAAAAAGCAAAAACCCTATACTATTGAAACTGAATCCACAATGCATAGTGTTCCATTAAAGAATTCTGGAAAATGCTCATCGAGTTCTGTAAGCCAAATCGCACAGAAGCTACCAGTCCCATTTCTCAAGATTTTTGTGAGAAACTGGCTAACCATTACACATCTAAAGCAAATATGTTGGATGCCTATTTAAATGACAAAATAACCAACAGCCTCAACCTGTGTCCGACAATACCCTTCAGGGAAAGTCAGACACAGCAACTATGCTCCTTCAAAGAACTGTCACCAACTGAATTTCCGGATCTTGTCAAAGTAAGCAAGCCTGCCATCTACCCTTCTGACCCTTGTCCACCTCAAATCTTCAAAAGTATCCTACTATCAACTTCAGTGACAACCCCAGTAAGAACACTTGCCAACAACTCCTCAACAACAGGAGTTTTCCCAGAAGACCTTAAATAGGAATACATATTTCCCCTTTTAAAAAAGCCTAACGCGGACAATCAAGATCGCGACAACTTCAGACCCATAGCAAATGGTTCATTCCTGGGCAAACTTAAAGTAAGAGTAGCTTTTGCCCAGACGTCACAGTTCATTGAAGACAATTCCACACTTTCCGACTTCCATATTGGATTCTGTCCAGGAAGAGGAACTGAACTGGCCCTAATCTCTATCTGGAATGACCTTAAAAACACAGTGGACCAGAACAGATGCCCTTCTTCTTTTCATGGGCCTTTTAGCGGCCTTTGACACAGTGGATTATTATGCACTCATCCAAAGACTTAAGGATGCCAGAATAGAGGGCACAGCTCTCATATGGATCACATCCTACCTCCACAACAGAACAATTCTCTTCTAAACCAAACAATCTAAACCAAACAAGATTAAAGCAGGAGTCCCACAAGGCTCAATTATTTCACCCATGTTTTTCAACATCAACATGAAAACAATACCAGATCTGATCAATGGATTTAACATCGCCTGTTATAACTATGCAGATGGCAAGCACCCAAAGGACATTAAAACACCAAAACTCTTAAATCGCCTGCGGAGTCGTTGACCAATGGATTTCACCTCAAATAAAATGCCACCAAAACTGATATACTCACCTGTGACAACTGGAATACCTACAACCCTCTCTGCACCTGGCCTGATGATGTAGGACCACCTCCAAAAATAACTAAAGAGGTAAAAATCTTGAATTTCTAGGGACACCAAGCTGCCAATGAATCCCCAAGTTGATATTGTAGGCATAGCAAACTTTCTCACAATTAACACACTGTGACACATCTTCCAACACGTAGGATTCCCACACATGGTCTTGTCCTATCAATGGATTTAACATCACCTGCTATAACTATGCAGATGGCAAGCACCCAAAGGACATTAAAACACCAAAACTCTTAAATCGCCTGCGGGTTGTAGACCAATGGATTTCACCTCAAATAAAATGCCACCAAAACTGATATACTCACCTGTGACAACTGGAATACCTACAACCCTCTCTGCACCTGGCCTGATGATGTAGGACCACCTCCAAAAATAACTAAGGAGGTAAAAATCTTGAATTTCTAGGGACACCAAGCTGCCAATGAATCCCCAAGTTGATATTGTAGCTATAGCAAACTTTCTCACAATTAACACACTGTGACACATCTTCCAACACGTAGGATTCCCACACATGGTCTTGTCCTATCAAAACCCGACTATGCTAATGGTCTGTATCATAGCTCAACTTTGTTAACTATGAGAGCACTATAAAGAATTCAGAACACTGACACTAGACTCCTCCTAAATGCAAAGCCACAAGCACACACCTGTAGGATGCTCCACTGGTTATTAGTTGGAACATAATCTTCCTTCAAGCTGCTTTTTATCACAAACAATTCAATTCAATTCATGTTAAAGTACCATTCTTTACCAGGAAGAAAACCAACAAATATATACCAGAAATTAATTTATGCTTAAGGATGGATCCCCGCCTTATAATTCCTACTTACAAGAAAAAAAAAACATGAGTGGAACATCTTTCTCTGTTCAAGCAGCCAAACTATAGAATACCATACACTTCAACATACGATCCACAGACAGCCATCTGAAGATTAGTCAGGAACTTGCTCTCCCCCACATGACAACTATACTCACACATCAAGAATATGCCACAACTGTATTCTCAGACATGACAAACTATACTTCTCCCAGTATGGAAAAGAGCAGTCATTATGCAAGTACATGTCATTGTACTTTGAACTGTGCCTCCTGTTATAAGTAGATATATTTATATAAGGGGAAAACTATATATTACACCACAAGATACATGTGTATATCTGATCATGTCAAAATTGCTGCATCTGTGTACATATATGTGCATATATAGTGGGTTATGCCTGCTATTAATGACAATAGGTGGCATGTGTATATTTATGAATATATAAGTTAATTACAGTTATTTGAAACCATAAAAATGTACCACAAGATAATTGTGGACACCAAATAATGTAAATATTGCGGTTTCAATGTACACATGAGTATTTATATAGAGGGGTTTAATCAAGAAAACATAACTTTACTAAGTATCATTTGTGTGTGTGTGTGTGTATGTGTGTGCGTGTGTATATAAGTTATTTACATTTTGCTATAAAAAATCCCTTCTGTGCTTCCCCTCCCTCCTCCCTCTGTCTCGTCCCAAACCATTCTGAATACTATGAACTCCAAACATCCTTCTCAAACTTCCTCCCTCCTTTTTAGGTATTTGACCCAACTAACAAGCACACATGACCACTACTTGCAAAAACGTGTTATTTACCCTTTTAAATTCCTTTCCTATCATTCTATCCCTACTCCAAACTCTGTTAAATACGCATGAAATTAAGAGCAGAAACCCAACACAACTAATGCACAACAAAAGCAAAACAAACCTTCTGCTAACTACTAATCTTGGGTTCCAGAGTAGCATGCTACTCGCCAAAAAGCACTTCAATGCTTCGTTATGGATCATAAGTGCTATATAAAATACATTTCCAATTTACGATATAAATTTAAACCATCCTCATCTCATACAAAGCTATTACACAAGCCCATCAGCCCCTTGGTATAGTCCCTGGGCTGCAGCCAAGCCCTACAGCAGCCCCTGTCCCATCCAAATTCGCTGCACATAGCCTACTGCTGTGCAAATCAAGCTCTGAGACCAGCGCGAAGTGAATGATCAGGCCACTATCACCGATCCCACACATCCCAGCTGTACAGTCTTTACCCAAGTACAGCAGGATTCTTGGTGCAGGGCTGTATTCCACTAAACCAGTTTTGTATAGTAAAACTACACGTGTATGTAGTTAGTGAAATCTGAACAGTGAACTCTGAATACACAAATGGTATTTGTTAGAAATGTTTGCAAATAGTCAAAGCCACTGGCAATCTCTCTGGGTAGCATTCCAAACAATCTTTTTTTGCCCACAGTGCCACTCTAGACCGAGAACTGCTTCATGCAAATCAGTATTGACCCTGCTCCTCATAAGAACAGTCCATCCTGAAGTGCCAGTCAAGGTCACCTATGCAGCCCTAAACTGGTTTGTTCCCTGTTAGGCCTTGTCCACCTTTAGCCACTTGGGCCACAGCATACAAAAGGTAATAGGAAGAATGCTTCCAAATACTGTAAACCACAGACCATTACATTGGGTTGCATTCCAACTCACTGTTTTCACTCACTGTGCCAATCAAGAGACCAGTTTTATGCAGATCAGTGCTGACCATGCTCCTCATGGAAAGTGTCCATCTCAAACTACTAAGCAAGACCCCCCACCCCCTGTTGGATTTCACTCACTCTGCAGAGTCACCCCAAGACTTTTTGCTTTTTTCCCTCCTGATTTGCTGAATTAGTTTTTGTTGGTCTTAGTACTCTGTGTACTTTACCACTGCTAACCAGTGCTAAAATGGTTGTGCTCAATCCCTAAAACATGGTAACGTTGGTAACCCTGGGCAAAGCACAACGCTACGCTCGCGTAGTTTGCGAAGTTTGCGCTACTTCGCACAACGCGAATTGCACGTAGCACAGTGCAAACACGCGTAGCGTAGCGTAGTGCAGCGGTCATTTTTTGCTTGCTCGCGGTCCTCAATGTCAAGTTGGCGACCGCGAGCAAGCAAAATGACATCCCGGCGAGACTTTTTCCTCGTTCGCAATCAGCAACATCAAGTTGCCGATCGCGAGCGTGGATAATAAACCTCCCGGCGAGATTCTCAACGTGGGGAGGTCAGGTTTCTCATTGCGAGTGGTCGCGTATGCTCGCGACCGCTCGCGATGAGAAACTACCAGTCCGCGTTGAGAAAGCTGCCGCTCGAGTAAAAATCTACTCGAGCGGCAGTAAGACAGCTCGCACTGTGCAAGATGCCGTTTTCAATGATTGCACAGTGCGGATAAGCATCCGGCACTGTGCAATCATCGCGAACAGCGCACTACGCAGTTCGCAAAGTGCTACGCGTAGCTCGCGTAGTGCGAACTGCACTTTGCGTAGCTTCGCGTAGCGCTACTTCGCGAACTACGCCCAGGGTTAATTACGTTGGCTTACAGCTGACTGTAATATTTAATTACTTATAATTCCCTAGTAAAGTGGTACACTTTATACCCAGGGCCAGTAAATTAAATGCTACTGGTGGGCTTGCAGCACTTATTGTTCCACCCAATTAAGTAGCCTTTTAAACATCTCACACCTGCCATTGCAGACTGTGTGCAGTTTTAAGCTGCCAATGCGACTTGGCAAAATAAACCTTTTTCCAAGCCTAAAAACTGCCTTTATAATTTATGTAAGTCCCCCCTTAAGGTAGGCCCTAAACAGTCCATAGGGTAGTGTGCATAATATTTAAAAAGTGGGAAGTGTACTTTTTAAGTTTTACATGCCCTGGTAGTGAAAAACTCACAAATTAATTTTACACTACTGTGAGGCCTACCTCTCCCTCAGAATAACACTGGGTTACCTTGTCACATGTGATGAGTGATAACTTTTGTTTGGGAGCAGGTTGAAATATGTTTGGTGTCTAAGGAATTATAATTTAAAACCCTCTTTAATAGTAAAGTCGGATCTTAAGTCACAAAAAAATTCAAACGCTACTTTTAGAAAGTTGCCACTTTATTGTCCTAACCATTTGTTGCCTTCAGCCTGCATCTGGGTCACATGGCTAGGTGCAGTTGGAGTTGGCGTTCTATATTTCTCCCAGACAGCCACACATTAGGGGGACTGGGTTTTGGCAGGATGCACCATTTGGGCAAGATAAGGGGGGCCCAAAGACACTGCCTCAGCTCACACACAAATAACTTCATGCTAGCTTTTCGTGACAGCCTGGGACCAGGACAGGGAAAGGACATTCCAGATACTTCTATGGGGGAAACTCTAGTCGTTTTTTACACTTCAAAGGAGGCTCCAGGTATACAATAAGTACCCTCAGGCCAACTTTTCAGTTCACATGCGGACCTGTGGAAGTAACCTGCTGCCTGTGGCCTGCTGTGTACTTCTGAGGACTGCCCTGCTGCACCCAGAGGACTGCCCTGCTGCCTGAAGCTTTTCTTGTGCATTCAGAGGACTGCCGTGCTGCTTGAGACCTGCTTTTCTGCTTGATACCAGGACCACCAGAATGACTCCAAGGGCTAGTTCGCAGGCCTCCTGATCACAGCCTCAGGGGCAGAAAATGCTCCAACCATCTTGAATCTGCACCTGTACCCAGCCTGAGTAAGTCCTGACCATCCCAGTGATGCCCCTTCAGTCCTGGACCCTTGGGAGTGAAGCTAAAGGTGCCCAAATAGGCCAAACTCAAAACTTGGGACTTTTTTCTGCCACAAAGTGCCCTGAGAACTGACAAAAGACTAGGACCTACCTGCTTGCCGATCCATCCAAGGTGGATCACTGGTCAGCCTGACTTTGTGGTTGTTCCTGCCACATTCTTCTCCGCAGCAGCAAATCCTGTTCAGAAGCTCTTCTTCGGAAGTGTATCTAGTCTCATGGAGCTCTAGTCGGCTACAGCCTGCAAGTTCGTCCTGCTGGAGATTTTCGACCTCTCAAAAAGAGACCAATTCCAAATGTAGAAATCTTCATAGCAAATTTGTCCAGCGGCTCTCTAACGATTACACCTCCTCCTGGGATATCACCGGCTGCCTTGCCCCACTGAACTTTAACTTTACAGACATTTTTTCTCAAAATTTCTTCAGAGTTTAAAGGTAAGCGGTGACCTGGCCCAGTCCACTTTGTGACCCTGGACAGTGCTCCATCGTGGTCTGACATAAATTTCGACTTTGCCCCGGTCTCTTGTCACTAGATATTAGTGTTTGGCACTTTGATCTTTTAGGCGCTAGATTTTATTAAAAGCTTTAAAAAAGTATAACTTCAGTTCTACTGATTGGATTTTTGTCAGTATGGTGTCAAATAATTTATTACATTTTACTCTATTTTTCTAAATTAGTGTTGGATCTTTCTTGTGTTGTGTTATCACTTTATTACTGTTTAAGTACTGCATAAATACTTTACACATTGCCTGTAAATTAAGCCTGACTGCTTTTGTGCCAAGCTACCAAAAGAATGAGCACAGGATAATTTAGTGACTTTTTGTGGTTCACCTTGACAACGATTGTGGCTGTTGCTTGAGTAGGGTTTCACCCTCCTCAACCAACAACCCAATTTCTCACCCCCGCCATTCCCTAGGAGGGAACAAATGCAATTCCATACTGGTTTCAACCTAGTGGAGCTTCGTCAGTGGGTTATAGCTTGGATCCTGTGGCACAGGGAGCAAGGGCCCCATGTATGAAACCAACCCTTGAACACTTAGGGTGCTACATCAAACACAAAAAAGTGTGTTTTCTATAAAGCCTAATTTGGATTTTGGTAGTTCTTGTCTGAGAGGGAATGGCGTGCAAAGAATTAATGATGTACTGGATTGTGGCCCAGTATACTTACCAGAGGCTGAGAATCATTCAAGCAATCCACCCTTCACTTTTGTGTTTGTCAGTGTGACACCTTAAATGTGACGGGTATGCCCAGATGATTTGTGCCATGCTCACTTTGCCAAATAAGTCAAGCTCTACACAATTTATGAAGTTCAAGTAAGCTAAAACTGGTTTGGGGTTACTTTTGTTCCCGTTCATAGGAGATCCAGCTTAGCAGTTAGAACTGAACTGTTCCTGTTTGAACAGGACCAAGGCTGATTTGCACATGCTGCTTTCTTTCTCAAGTCTAATGGTGGGCAAAATATCAGTGGACTGAACTGCAGCCCAGAATACTTTTCAGTAGCTGAGATTAATTCAAGCAATTCACCTATCACTTTTTTGTGTACCTCGGTGCGACACAATAAGTGCAAAGGATACGCTGAGATGTGGGTCTCTGGGTAGCAATCCATCCTGTTCTGACCTCTGCAGCAAATGTTTTCAGTGGCAGCCAATCAGGTTTCTCACTTTTATGAATCATCTGTAGATCTACGATCCACATTGAACCAGTGGAAAAATTGTTACATCCTTCATTTTTGTATTTTTCATTGACAGGTTTGGCAAATCTTGCATAACGGTCCAACCATCAAGATGTCTGTATATTTTTATGACTCATAATTGTTTTGCCTCAGACAGGTGCTTGGAGGCATTGCATTTTCCTCACTAGGCTGTGTAATGCAGCCTGGTGGGGAAGATGTAACTACGCATGATGGTTTGGCCCGCCCTCTTGGGCCGGTCAAACCGTCAAGTGCACTTTTAAGTGTGCTTTACACTCCTCCCCTGCCCCCTGCACTGGCCAGCCTGACCCACCTGCCCCGCCCTGCACCCGAGCAGGTAGGAAAACTAAAACGACAATAACTTTAGTTATTGTTGTTTTAGTTTTCCTTTTTACACTGCTCGCAGAGCATTGGGGTGATGCTACTCTGCCTTAGCAGAGGAGCCGCCCCCTACGTTTTTAGAATATATGTCCAGTGGTTTATGCTCTAGTAGTGACTGCTTTTCTCTGCAGAAATTAACAGAGGGTTCAACAGTTTTGAAAGTCCTCCTACAATTTTTGTCACCGTTGACTGATCTCAAAGAAACCTCCAGGCTCAACTCAATTTGGCTGAAGGAAAGTTTCCAATAGTTTCAGCAGGGGCGGCTCCTCCATTAGGGCGGAGGAGCGTCGCCCCACTGCTTTCTCGCAGTGCGAGAAGCAGAAACATAAAATGGTATTTTAAATACCATTTTATGTTTCTGCTTCTCGCACTGCGAGAAAGCAAAAGGTTATGCTTGGTTGGGGGCGGGCGGGTGAGCGGGTCGGGGAGGAGTGGCTTGCCCAATGCTGTGGGCCCTGACTGTTTGGTTGGCCCTCTGGGGCCGACCAAACGAGTCATGCGCACTCTGGATTTTCTCCATGTAGGCTGCATGCAGCCTACATAGAGAAAATGGGCTCCCATAGGTGCCCGGCTGGGCGCCGTCCTCACCAATCACAACGCTGCCAGTGCAGCGTTGTGATTGGCTTAGGGGAGGTAAGGGAGGCTGCCTTCTTCCTGTTCCTGCCGGAAGCAGGAGAGCAGGAAAGCAGCAGGAAAACACGGGACCCGGCCAGGAGCGGAGGCGGCACGGGACCCGGTAAGGTAAGTTTTTATTTTTAAATCCCCCCCGCAAGAACCCCCGCGTGACCCCCCCCACCCGCCACCCCCACCCGCAAGTCATGCCAGCTGCGACTGAGTTTCACATAGTTTATTTAAACAGTGCTAAACTGATTAAGGCATCACAAAAGCCATTCCTTTGTGGAGTGCAATGAAACTAAAACTACAATCATGTTTGCTGACACTGTAATGTATGTGAGCGCGCTTGTGTGTGCGCGAATGTAGTGTTCGAACATACACACTAAGGAAATTGTGCACATACGAAAACACAAACATGTACCTCTATTCCACCATCTTCTATGCCTATAAAAATAGTTCGATTAACTTCAGAATGGGCGAATGAGATGGATTAGGGTATGCTCCAGGTACTCCTTATTCAATATATGCTGTAATAGGTTTACAATGTACATTTTAAGCTATTTACGCTGTTAATAGCTTTTTTAAATTGTAGGTGATCGATCATTCTTGTATAATGTCAGGTTGTCATTATAAAAAAGACTACAAGTGATAAACATTAGCAAAGAAACAAACAATGCACAGAGGTGAATTAAATTTGTATTTTAGAAAAGTGCATTAAGCTTGTTTGTAAAAAAAATACTTCTCCACAGTCATCCTGGATTTTCTTTTCATTCATTGCAGTTGTCCCCGGGAATGCAAGCAGCTCACAATAATCAAGTGGGTCCAACAATAAAGAGAACATTCTGAGAATCAAATGTTGGACGTCATTGGCTGAGCGAGACTGTCACTGTAAATGGCACATCAGAAAATCAGCCCGTGTTCCTTTGCCAACTGCTAAAGCTCTCTTGAAATGTTTTAATCACCAAAGATTACTATTCTACTCATAAGAAGATTATACGATTTATCTTCATTGCTCTCTCAAAAGGAAGTCGACAGTAATTCTCCAAACGACACCGTTTTTTATTCCACGACAGTTGACACTTTAAGCAAGTAATACCGATTATGACGCATGACATAGATTTCTTTATTTGAGTGATTGTGTGTGCTCTGATTGGACATCAGAAACTTGGAGGGTCCAGTGAAGATAATGCGGTAGCATAGGGACAATTATACCTGACTGATGTAGGCCTTCAGATGCAACTTAACATTAGTTTTTCTTTAAGGTTCTCGTTGTTTAATATCGAATAATTCTGCGACCAATGGTTGGAAAGTTCCAACAGCCCTTCAGCTTTGGGCTGTACTGGTTATTAAAGGCCCAAGCCTATAACTCGGGAAGAGAGCATTAAACAACTAATATAGACTTTGCAGGTGTGCTATAATACCATACTTAGAGGATTATATTAGTTTAATAAGTGGAACATGATATTTCCTATATTGCAGATTTCGTTCATGCTTTCATAAAGGTATCATATGTGTGTTAGTATTAGATCTGACACCGTTGGGTGGTTCTCCCCCATACCTTTTTCCTTTAACCCTCCTGTTTGCTGAATTTGTTTTTGTCAGCTTTAGGACTCTGTGCTATTTACCACTGCTAGCCAATGCTAAAGTGTTTATGCTCTCGCCCTAAAACATGGTAAAATTGACTTACTTAATTGGCACATTTAATTTACATGCAAGTCCCTAGTAAATGGTACTCAATGTACACTGGGCCTGTACATTAAATACTCCTAGTGGGCCTGAAGCACTCATTGTGCCACCCACCAAAGTAGCACTTTAAAACATGTCTCAGGCCTGTCACTGCAACCTGCAGTGCCGTTTAAACTGCCACATCAGCCTGGCAAAGTAAAAAAATTGCCAGAACAAACCCTTCTTTCGGTTATTTATAAGTCACCCCTAAGGTAGACCCTAAAACCTCCAGGGAGGGTACATGGTATTTAAAAAGAAGGCATGTCTGTTAAAGTTTTACATGTCCTGGCAAGGAAAAACTCCCAAAGTTGTTTTTCACTGTTGTAAGGGCAACCTCTCTCATAGACTAACACTGTGTTGCATTATTACATTTAATAAGTGCTACCCTTTTTTCTTTTTAGAGGGCGGAGCTTGCCTGGCTCTAAGATGCCTGCACTTTAGAAGAGCTCCACAAGCCCGGCATTAAATCCTACACAATCCTGCTTCCATTTACTTAGAATACCCTCAAAACCCACTCAAAGGTGCTCTGGAGTATGGTCAGAGGAGTTGCTGCCAGTCCATTGAAAAAATTGGAGACACAGTGAGCTAGGAGGAGGGCTCTGCGCAAAATCTAGGGTGCGGTCTATGTTGCGGCGGGGGTGCGGCTCGCACCATTCCCCGCTGTGAGGTGTACGAGTGCCGCTGGAGGAGTCTGAGCTGCGACTCCAAGTTCCCCCGGGGTCGGAAGCTGCCGTTTCGCTGAGGACCCTAAGCAGGGAGCTGCTAACGCCTGCTCCTGCGGTGCCCGCAGCATACATACTAGATAGCTTTGGGCCTGGAGGCAAAACCATGCTGGCAGTGAACGCCGGTAGACTTTCGTACAGACTGCGGAAGATCGAGGGAGGAAATAAGGTAGGAGATGGACACCTGGGGCTGCTGGGCCTGTCGCGCTCCTGCTTATCCAAGCTGTGCCGATATTTGTACTGCCCCGAGTCAACGCTGAGCAGGGGGTACGCTGGAGGCCCGAGCAGGACCTAGTTGATTGTCCGAGCCACACTACATGCTCACAGCAGTGCTCCAGCTTGAGAACACACGTACTACACTCAGAGGGGGGCAGGAACACTGTTATGCAGATTTGTCACTAGCATTCAATCTGCAGTCGGCATGGTATTTTTGTGATGCTTAAAGGAGACGGAGGCGACTGCAGCAGAAAGGACTTACCATATAGAAGGCTCCCGAGCATGTGTTCTCTGCCGCAATCCTATCCGCATCTGTTGATCTGAAGGCGACGCCATGAGCCCCCAAGTAATGTGCAGTGATATTGCTGAGTTGAAGTGCAGAGTATGGTGAGAACCCGAGACAGATGAGGCTGCTGTGCATCTATTCGCCCAGTCTGAGTCTCTTTGTGTTAAGAGGGTGACAAGGCCCAAAGGGAGATAGTGATGTATCGAACCTCCATGAACTGAGCATTACGGTGTGGTGTCCCCCCATTCGAGACAACGCAACTCGCCACTGTAAGTTGAGTGGACCTCTAGTGTGCAGCTTGGCCTCTGCGATCAGGGTAGCGGACCATTGCTAATCCCTTGAGCTCCACAACTGTGCCCATACCGCAGAGATCTGTGAGTTATATTTACTTGTTCGCTACTAAGTGCAACTGGTTTTACCTGGTACTCCTATTAATTGATTTGGAGATTCCGGGGGGAGTTGTTCCCCTTACCACCATTAGTTTGATTGAGTTAATACACACCAGGTATCCTGCTATTAAGTCACCACGGCGGTTCGCTGATGGGCACACAGCCAGTGCGGAGACACGATCTTCTTCCTCACTACCAAAATTGCAGCTCACCCGCAGTGGGGGAAACTTAAATAACCTTAGAATGGGGAGAACTGAAAAGTCACAGTCCAAACTACAATTTGAGATGCGCAGGATACCCAGGCAACAGGATCTGGAAAAAAACGCTTTTGAATCCAGCTCTGAGACTGGTGATCCACCTGCAAACTCTGATCTAAAACAAATTCTAGCTGCCATGCAACGTAACTTGACTAAGATCGATGGTAAAATCAACACACTTTCGTTCCAAATGCACAGGATGTCAGAGCGGCTGGATAAGCATATAGAAAGGCTGGACACAGTGGAGAAAAGGATCTCTGACACGGAAGACGCCCTAAACTCTAGCTCGCTTTCATATAGGAAAATGGATAAATTGCTGGGCACTGTGCAGGCCAAGACCAAAGATTTGGAGGCGCGTTCAAGGAGCAATTACATAAGGATCGTGGGAATGGCAGAGTCAACTAATATCCCAAACATGGATCATTTTGTTGAGCAGCTACTTGTCATGCTCCTAGGCAGAGACATATTTTCAAACATTTTCATTGTAAAGTGCGTGCACTGCTCCCTGGCCCCCAGGCCGGTGCCGGGCGCGGCCCCACGTCCCATCATTGCAAAGCTTCTCAACTATAGAGATCAAAATGCTGCTCTCCGTAAGGCCAGACAACTACAGACACTACACTATGAGGGAATGAATCTCTCCCTCTATCCAGACTGTACGCAAAAGGTGCAGGAAGCACATAGTCAGTTCATGCCAGTGAAGAGGAAGCTCCGAGATCTCCATCTGGATTACAATATGATGTATCCTGCAAGTTTGTGAATACAAGTAGATGGAAAATCGCATATATTTATTGATCCAAGGCAGGCGCTAAAGTACCTAAAAAATATTTCTTGGAAGGGATCCCCAAGGTCTCCCATTTCCGTGGGGGAGGATGATCCAGACTTGGAAGATCAATGAAGACCACAGGGTCACACCATCTGCTTCTGAGTGATTGTAGAACCATGAGCCAAGACACTACAACTAACCCAGCTCAATCTGGGCATGGCAAGGCCTAAGGATATTGAGGCTCTTAACGTCAAGGTAATTTGCTCCTGAATATAATAAAATCATTTTCTCATTGGGTCCGCTGAGGGACTTATATCAGCCTGCCAAAGTCATGGATCCCCCGAGGCACTACACGAAACAAAATGACTGGCTGATACGCTCCTTCGGAGTGGATAGTACTGTGCCCCCTTTCCTTCTTTTTCGACTGCACAATGAGATGCTGATGACTTGGGTAAGTCCGGTGGGATGGGAGATGAGTCCTGGGAAGGCACAACGGACATGATCCGTCACATAGCGTGGGAAGCATACTATACCTTTTATCTATGAGTACAGCCGGGCTACAGCCGAGGTTCAATGCCGGCAACATCTACCCTCGTGTGTTATCCACAGTGTGCTAACAAAGATGTTTTGTTTACCACCTTAGGTGTGGGATTTTTTTAATGGGAGAGGGTGGGCCAACTATCAACAATGCCATGTTGGGGGGGAGGTTTGGAAGAAGGTTTTTCAATCAAATTAGATGGGTATATGATACTAAGTTTTGGCTGGCAACGCATTATTCACAGTGGTACAGAATGCAGAGACTGCAGATAAAATGGTTTCAACAGAGGCAGAACAGAACACACATAATAGAGTAAGATTCCTGACGTGGAACGTACGTGGCCTAAATAATTATAGAAAAGTACGCAAAGTTGTTGCATACTTAAAAAGACATCACGTTGATGTAGCACTAATACAAGAGACACATTTGACATTTGTGTATGCTTACACAAAGACGATTGCAGGGCCATCACTGTGCTGCTGGGTTTACTTTCACATGCCAGAGGCGTCTACACGTGGGTTAACTTGAAATCAGACATTACACTACAGGAAGTCGAAATAGATCCAAATGGCAGGTTTGTTATCACTAGATGTCACAATGAAGGGCTAAATAAGAAGCTACTTAATATATATGGTCCCAACCACGATGACCAACACTTTTACCATTCACTTGGCTTCTGCCTGCTCCAAGGCACAGATCTTCCACAAATTTGGGGAGGTGACTTCAATTGCGTTTTGGACCCCGTCTGTGACCGCTCCAGGGGTCCTCCTTGCCACCTGTCTGCTGCTGCGGGAGCGATAGCAGACATTACGGACCAATTAGACTTGCTAGATGTCAGGACACAGCGTTGCCCCAGCACCTCAGGATTCACTCACTACTCTGCTGCTCACAATATACATACTAGAATAGATTTCTGACTAATATCTAGGAGTCTGCTCACCCAGGTCATCATCTGTGAACTGCTCCCACAAACGTATTCAGATCATTCCCCGGTTTTGCTAGACATCGAGCGACCTACTAAGAAATCTGCACAATTTATTTGGAGGTTCCCTATACTCCCTAATGGATCTAGTCTTTAAGGCTGATATGGCTTCATCCATACAAGGGTTCTTTAAAGATAACATAGGCTCGGTAACTAATTTCTCCACTGTCTGGGAGACGTTTAAGGTGTTAATCAGAGGTATGACAATCTTGAAACACGCAGGAGTGCTCTGCTCCTTAAGAGATAGATTATCGAGACTAGAAAGAGAGATAGCTCAACTGGAGCGAGCCCATCAATGATTAGGTGACACAAAACTCCTTGAAGATATCAGAAAAGCTCTTGAGGAATATCATGACACAGCAGACAGTGAGGTTAAACACCTCGGCAAATACGCTACCGCTCGGTTCTATGGCGAGGGAGAGCGCCCTGGTGCCTCTCTGGCAGCTTTATAGCATCCCAAAAGAGAGGCATGTACGATTTTTGAAATACAGGATGAAGACGGTAGCCCGTTGCATGAGGTGAGCCTTATTGCAGATAGATTTAGTAGATACTACGCTGAGCTATATAGTTCACGGATATCACCAGCCGACGAAGTAATAAAAGAGTATTTGGAACATATCCAAATGTCATGGCTCACCAATACGCACAGGGAACACAATATGGCTCCTCTTGATCCTTGAGAAATTTGGGCTGCACTCAAGGCAATGCGAGTTGAGTGTGCTCCTGGTTTAGATGGCCTTACGGTGGCCTTTTATAAAGCCTTCCAGGAAGACCTGGCTTGGCAATTCAGACTGAACTGTTCCCATGAGGAACATGGTCAAGACGTATTTGCATTAGGCAGGGTTTGAACTGGGGTGGCATAGTGAGCTAAAGAATGATGATGGATTCAACCCAGATCTGTGACTGGGGGTGAGTGTCTCAAAAGTTTCAGCGCTACGCCCATCATCTCCTTGTGTTTGCTTTGTTCATCCTAAGTTGGCAGGGTATGCTCAGACGTGGGTCCCTTGTTCACTTTCCCACTGGATTCAAGCTAGCCTGACTGATGAGGGGTGTTACCCCGAAACCGGTCCCAGGATGCTTGTTTCCGGTCCAGGGAAGGCCTGGCTTGGCAGTTCAGGCTGGACTGTTCCATTGAGGAACCGGGTCAAGACTGATTTGCATATGGCTGGGTCTGAACTGGGGTGGCGAAGTGAGCTAAAGCATGATGATGGATTCAACCCAGATCTGTCACTGGGGTGTGAGTGTCTGAAAAGTTTCAGCGCCCCATCCATCATGTCCTTGTGTTTGCTTTGTTTGTCCTTAATTGGCAGGGTATGCCCAGACATGGGTCCCGTGCTCTCCATGCCACTGGAGTCAAGGTAGCCTGGCTGATGAGGGGTGATGTCCTGAAACCGGTCCCTGGATGCTTGTTTCCGGTCCAGGGAGGACCTGGCCTGGCAGTTCGGGCTGGACTGTTCCCATGGGGAACAGGGTCAAGACTAATTTGAATATGGATGGGTATAAACTGGAATGGCATGGGGAGCAAACAAATGATGGATTTAGGCCCAGATCTCTGTATTGGGGTGAATGTTTGACATTGATCAGCAGTCTGTCCATCAATTGTTCGTTTTACTTTTACAAAGTTGGCATTTTTGTACCCGAATCCTGGTGCTAACTTACAAAACCCTTTGCATCTTTCTTGTACCACGCATCATGGTGCAAGAGCAATGCAGTCAAGAAATAAGTTTAATCAAGACATGCAAGGCCACTTTGCATGGCTTAGTGGCTTAAAAAATCTTGAGTAATGCAATGCAATGCAAATCACTGCATTGCATTACTCTGTACCAGGGAGGCATGTCCATGGGTGTTTCCACGCAACATCCATGGATTTTGACACATTCCCAGATGTACTAGAAGTGGTAGACCTGGGAATGCTGCAAAAACCTACTCCTCCCCAGGTGAGGCGTAAATAGGAGAAATATATTTATTTATTCTCGTTTTTTCCTCTTTTTATGTGTGCTGCTTTGTACAGCACACATAGATAGAGGGAACTGCCCCAAGGGATTGTTTTTGTGCAGGAGGGTGCCCCTTTTTACACAAAAACAATCCTTCTTACACCATAGTGCAAGGGTGCCTGAGTTGGCACTAGGCAGCCAAAAGGGCGCCAGCACAGGAGAGAAGGCAGGAATGTGCCATATTGACCTAAATATGGAGCATTACTGCCCTTTCCCTGTCACACAGTGCAGTGCAGCAAGGTGACTTACTGTGCTGTGCTGCACTGCACTGCGTGACATAGCAATAAATATGGCCCCAGTGTGCCTTTCTGCCAGTAGCATGGGCCACACGTCTCTGCTGTTGTGAGTTATATATTGCTGACAGTGAGACAAAGGAATCCTAGATGTGGGCAGGATGGGCCATCCTACCTGGATGGCTGGGGAGGGGCTGTACCCAACACCACTTGCACTTCAAAGAGCTTTGCCTCAAACATACACAAAGGAACCTGGCATCAGGCCTGTCCTTGCTATTGTCACCCTGGACAGTTTTTAAACAAGCTCATGAAGATGGAAGAGAAGACAAATGGTGCAGCCACCACCCACAGACTGACTTTGGGGGTAAAAGGTAGCACGCTCAGACCCCAAATCAGAACACTCCTGGTTTTGTGGAAGATTCAGAAGAAGGACTGCTCTGCTTGCAGAGGGACTGTCCTGCTGCTTGAAGGACTGTATGCTGTCTGAATAAGTAAGATTTGGTCTGCTTACCTTGATTCCAGGCTATGCAGAGTGACTCCAAAGGTCAAATGGCTGACCTTTTTGAGCTACAGGGACACGCCAAGCGTGGGCATGCCACTTTATCTGTTCAAACGGCTCCAGATGGCCCAAAATCATGCAGCTCGACTGGTCTTTCGACAACCTAAATGGCAACCAGCGACTCCCTTGCTGAAGAAATTGCACTGGCTTCCTATTTCTCAGCGCTGCACCTTTAAAACAGGCTGCCTTATTTTTAAATCCTTGCAAGGCAACAGCCCCGTATTTATTAATAGCCTGATATCTAGGCACACTCCTTCACGTAACCTGGGTCTGCCCACCGCTCACTCCTCACCACTCCGACATTCAAACGGGTGCGTCAAGGAGGCCGCAGATTTGCTACCCTTGCGCCCAAACTGTGGAACTCACTCCCGCTGGAGATACGGTCTTGTACGAACCTCTTGCAGTTTAGGAAGTCCCTGAAAACATGGCTATTTTCTCAAGCCTATAATTAATGTTCTTCTTGTTAGCACATAGAGCCTTTTACAGCGCCATGAAACCACCTGGTGTATGCGCGCTTTATAAATTATTTTTAACATTAACATTAACAAGCTTCCAGAGGTCTCTCTGTAACTGCCCAGCTGTCCATCTGCAGCTGGGCCTGCCTGGAGCTGTCTGGATCTGTGTGAGCCCTGCTACTGGTCTCTGCTGGAGTGGGTTATGATCCCCAAGAGCTGCCCCCCAGGTCCTGGACTCTTAGCTGGCTTCAACGGGAGCTCCTCCTCTTCTGAAAGAAAAGGGTAAAGACCAGATGTATGACCCATCCATTTTGAGAGTCGCAAATGTACAACAGTGTCTCAGACACTGTTTGCTATTTCCAATGGGGTCCCAAATGACCTGCCTCATTAATATTAGTGAGGCAGGTCGCAATTTGCGACCCCATTGGGAATGGCCAGCACTCACATGGATGGTGGCCCTGCTGGAGTCAGTAGACCACCATGTCTGTGACTGCTTTTTAAATAAAGCAGGTTTTTTTTAAAATGCATCCCGTTTCCCTTAAAGAAAAACAGGATGCATTTACAAAAGAAAAATGAAACGTTTGTTTCATTTTTTAAGGGTAGGCAGTTGTCCGTGGGGCCACTGCCTGCTCTTAAAAAATATTTTTGCTGCCAGTCACAAAGGGGAAGGGATACCCTGAGGACCCCCTCCCATTTGCGAGTGGCTTACCACCTTTTTGAAGTAGGTGGTAAACTGCAAGTGCTTTGCAACCGCAATTGCGGTCGCAAAACAATCGTACATAGAAGTGTGACTTGCTATTAGGAAGGAATCACTTTGGAACGCTGTGAGAAGTTGGCCTGGTATATGCTGTCCACTAATTAAAGTGGGCACCTTGCACCAGTCCAAACAACCCTTATGGTGCTTTAAGAGGTCAAAGAAAACCTTAGAAAGCTATCCAAGTGATAGCTGTGGAGAGCAGCCTTCAGGCTTAGTCTTGAAGGAATGTTAAGCAGCATGTTTTACCAGAATGCAATCTTATTGTATTGGTTAAATGAAAGGAGAACCACACAGTAGTTATAAGAATAAATATTTATTATTATAACACCTTAAATACCTCACAGTATCTGCTACATGCAGATAAACACAAAGCACACAATACTGTAGCACAGAAACAATCGTAAGTAGCACTAATACACAGTGGGCTCCCGGGGAATACCAAACCATATACCAAACAAATAGTTGTATAATAACCACGACTCGGGTCAAGACAGTGTCTAGAGGATGTAGAATCGCTGGGACCCCAAGGAACCACCCAAGGTGAGTAAGTAGGGACCCCACGGAGGACGAGTGCAGTGTGAGAACACGACCGCGTGCTACGTACAATTCAATGGGAGAGTCACGGTTGCAATTTTAAAGTTTAAGGACCCTTCCCAGTGGATTACGAGGAAACCCTTTGGAACATAGAAGGTTGGAGAGACACTCCACCCGTGGATACTGAAGTACCAGAGTTACCTATCCCAGGGAATCCGGGTGCATAGGCCTGAAGTGGCGTCGAAAACCGCCGTTGTTCTCAATGGGAGTCTGCAAAGAAATGCCACTGCTGGAAAGAAGAAAGGTGTCCGGTGTAATCCGCAGGTGGATTCTTGATAGAAGGAACCTGAAAGCAGAGGGGACAGAGTCTGGGTCACTAAGGAGAGACCAGGGGCTCGGTAGACAAAGGCCCACCGATGTCGGGTGCTTCAGGTGTGAAGAAGGAGCCCTTGACTCTACAGCTGCAGGGATCAGGATATGTCGAGGACAACCAGGAGCCGGAAACGAGCTGTCCCACAAAGGATGTCGAGTGCTGAGAGGTCGGTGTCCGGCAGGAGCACCAACAAGCCTTGGCAACGGCAACCCACGAAGAAGGTCAAAGAAGGTTACGGTCTGGCCCAGCAAGGACCAGAGGACTCACCAGAGCAAGGGTAGTCAGGGCAGGCCTGGAGCAACCAGGGGAGACAAGAAAATCAGGATTGTCCCTCAAGTGGACCCTTAGTCCGAAGGCACAGGAGTCGCGAGGTGACCTCTAGCAGTTTTACAAAGTCACAGCTTGCAGGGCACAGAGTGTGAGGAGGCCGGAGTCCTTTGACGAAATGTGCGCAGAGGTTGGGGCTATCGACAGCCCAATGCATGAAGTTGGGGAAGACCAACAAGCATATGGAATTGCAAAAGTACTCGGTGCACAGGGGTTCAGGTTATGCTGTCCCCACGAGGGATACTGACCTCAAACATGGTGAGAGGTCAGCTCGACCTCAAGGAACTTAGGAACCCACCTCCTGTGTTGCTGGAGCCTTCGGAGTCCGAGGGGAGCTCAGGATCAGCAGACCGGTCAGTTGCGTTACAAAGCCTGCAAACGCAGGGGAGTGACTCCTTCACCCCAAGGGAGATACTTCAGTTGTCCTTGATGCTCCACAGGTCCTGCACGGAGCCTGTATGGTGCATGGGCACAGACGATGCTTTGGACGGAGAGGGAGACGAAGTCAGGCCCAGTCGAAGTTCAGCAAAGTCCAGAGTGTCCAGACGGTCGAAGGTCAGTGGTTTCTTGTTCAGAATCTTGTCCAAGTCGAGGCTAGGGTCCTACAGCCAGGTAAGCCCTTTTTATACCCACGGGAGAGGGTTAAACAGATTCAGGGGACCCTCCCAGGGGAGGGTCAGGACAGTGGGGAGGATACTCCCATATCCTTTGTCCAGTTTGGCGCCAGAGCAGGAGCCAATGGCTCCCAGAACTAGTTTGAGCTGTATTATGCACAGGGACACCAAATGTGCCCCTCGTGCAGACTTTCAGGCACTTTGGAAGTGCACCCACCCAGTTACAATACACTAAATCCTGTCTGGGAGGTGGTCACACCTCCCTGTGACAGGATGCCTATTGTGCTGCCTTCCTCTGCTCGAGCTTGGCTCAGCAGTAGGAGGGCAGAAATGTGTCTCTGGTTGGCAGCAACCATTTAGTGCTGTCCGGGTCGAGAAGGCTGGTACCGGGAAGAACAGGGACCCCACGAAGCTTGCTTCTGAAGGGAGGAATCACACCTCCCGCACCGGTTACCGGTGTGGAGGTATGATTCCAAGGTGTTTGATACCAAACACAACATGGTTTGTTGCAGCCGTTTTTGAGATAGCATTTTACGCGAGCATATAATGCACCTCTACCTATATGTCTGGCTGCGTCACCGACAACCCATGAGAATGGTCTCCGAAGGCTGCAGGGGTGCCCTGCTCATGTATGGGCACCCTCTCACGTAAAACCCAGCACCCTGCCTTCAGGATTGTCAAGGCCTGCTAGAGGGGTGACTTATAGGTTTTAAGTGTAGTGACCTATAGATATAGTAAACCTATATCTAAAGTAAGTGGTGCATGCACCATCTTAGACAGGCTGCAATGGCAGGCCTTTAGTTTCATTTTGCATGGCCTCTCCTGGGTGGCATAATACATGCTTCAGCCCATGGGAGGCCTCTTGGGTACCTATGCGCTGGGTACATGTGTACCATATACTAGGGACTGATAAGGGTACCCCAGTATCCAATCTGGAGTGTACCTAAGTACATGGCATAATATTTTAGAGAGAAAGCAGATAGACTGGGGTCCTGATTAGCAGGATCCCAGTCAGACTAGTCAAAAACAGTGTAACATCAAGCAAAAAGTGGGGGTAACCATAAGAAGCAGATCCTACTTCCCTACACAACCCCCCCCAAGCGTAAAGAGATGAGACTAACCTTGTCCAGTTGAGTCTTCATTTTCTAAGTGGAAATATCTGGAGAGTCCATCTGCACTGGCATGGTTACTCCCAGGTCTATGTTCCACTGTATAGTCCATCCCCGTAGGGAAATGGACCACCTCAAAAGTTTGGGGTTTTCAACCTTCTTCTGTTTTAGCCATAAGAGGGGCTTATAGTCTGTCTGAACAATGAAGTGAGTGCCAAACAAGTTTGGCCTCAGCTTCTTCAGAGCCCAAACCACAGCAAAGGCTTCCCTCTCAATGGCTGACCCACGTTTCTCCCTGGGGGTCAACCTTCTGCTAATAAAAGCTACTGGTTGATCCTGACCCTCTGCATTAAGTTGTGACAACACAGCCCCTACCCCCAACTCAGATGCATCTGTTTGGACAATGAATTGTTTGGAATAGTCAGGACTTTGCAGAATGGGAGCAGTGCACATGGCCTGCTTGAGATCATCAAATGTCTTCTGACAGCTAACTGTCCACTGAACTTTCTTGGGCATTCTCTTTGATGTAAGATCATTCAAGGGAGTCACTATAGACCCATATCCTTTTACAAATCTTCTGTAGTACCCAGTCAGGCCCAAGAAAGCTCTGACCTGAGTCTGGGTAGTGGGAGCAACCCAGTCCATGATGGTCTGGATTTTGCTCTGCAATTGTTGAACCTGGCCACCACTCACAAGGTGGCCTAGGTACACAACTTACTCTGCCCTATCTGGCACTTGGTGGCCTTGATAGTGAGACCTGCTTTCTGCAGGGCCTCCAAAACATTCCTCAGGTGGACCATGTGATCCACCCAGGTGGAACTAAAGACAGCTATATCATCAAGATATGCTGCACTATAGGCTTCCAGACCTGTAAGGACTTTGTTCACCAACCTTTGGAATGTGGCAGGTGCATTCTTCAAGCCAAAGGGCATCACAATAAATTGATAATGCCCACTAGGGGTTGAAAATGCTGTTTTTGGTTTGGCATCTTCAGCTAGTCTGATCTGCCAATATCCAGCAGTAAGGTCAAATGTGCGCAAGAACTTGGCTGAGGCCAAAGTGTCAATGAGTCCATCTGCCCTAGGAATAGGGTGAGCATCAGTCCTAGTGACTGCATTGAGCCCCCTGTAGTCCAAACAAAACACTAATTTCTCTTTTACCACCCTGGGTATGAGGTTTAGGTACCAGGACCACTGGACTAGCCCAAGAGCTATATGAGGGTTCAATTACTCCCAATTCCAGCATCTTTTGGACCTCAGTCCTGATGCAATCTCTGACATGGTCAGGCTGCCTGTAAATCTTATTTTTAACAGGTAGACTCTCACCTGTGTCCACTTCATGGGTACACCAAGTTGTCTGACAAGGAGTCAAAGAAAACATGTGCCTGCATTGATTGAGGACCTTCCTACAATCAATCTGCTGTTGCTCAGTGAGGCTGCCTGCCAAGGCTACACCATCAACTGAGCCATCATCAGTGTTTTGTGAGAGTAGATCAGGGAGTGGGTCACTCTCTTCCTTCTGTCCCTCATCAGTAGCCATGAGCAAGCCCATGTCTGCCCTGTCCACATAGGGTTTGAGCCTATTTACATGGAGCACCCTATGGGGGCTCCTGCGAGTTCCAAGGTCCACCAAGTAAGTGACCTCTCCCTTCTGCTCAATAATAGTATGGGGTCCACTCCACTTGTCTTGGAGAGCTGCTGGGGCCACAGGCTCCAACACCCACACTTTCTGTCCTGGCTGATAAACAGTCAGTACAGCCTTTTGGTCATGCCAAGCTTTTTGCAATTCTTGACTTGCCTCAAGGTTTTTGCTGGCCTTCTTCATGTACTCAGCCATCCTGGAGCGGAGACCAAGTATATAGTCCACTATGTCTTGCTTGGGAGGATTGAGAGGTAACTCCCATCCCTCCTTCACCAAACACAAGGGACCCCTAACTGGAAGCCCAAACAAAAGTTCAAAAGGGCTGTAGCCAACCCCCTTTTGTGGGACCTCTCTATAGACAAAGAGAAGGCAGGGCAACAGGACATCCCATTTTCGCCTAAGCTTTTCTGGGAGGCCCATGATCATGCCCTTCAGGGTTTTGTTGAACCTTTCAACTAACCCATTGCATTGTGGGTGATAGGGTGTGGTAAATGTGTAATTCACTCCACACTCCTTCCACATTTCAGTGAGTTAACTAGACATGAGGTTTGTACCTCTGTCAGTTAAGACCTCCTTAGGGAAACCCACTCTGGAAAAAATTCCCAGGAAGGCCCTGGCCACCACAGGAGATGTGGTGGTTCTAAGGGGTATAGCCTCTGGATACCTAGTGGCATGGTCCACCACCACTAGAATGTAACTGTGTCCAGATACAGTTGGAGGGTTCATGGGACCAATTATGTCAACCCCAACCCTCTCAAAGGGAACCCCCACCACAGGTAGTGGTATAAGGGGGGCTTTGTGGTACCATCTGACTTACCACTGGCTTGACAGGTGGTACAGGAGCAACAAAACTCCTTGGTGTCCTCTGACATGTTAGGCCAGTGAAAGTGAGGGACAAGCCTGTCCCAAGTCTTACTTTGGCCTAGGTGTCCTGCTAAGGGAATGTCATGTGCCACGGTGAGTAGGAAGCCCCTAAACATCAGAGGTATGACCAACCTCCTGGTGGCACCAGGCTTGGGGTCTCTTCCCTCTGAGTAAAGGAGTCCCTCATCCCAATAGATCCTGTGGGGTCCACCGACACTCCCAGCAGCCTCAGCAGCAGCTTGCTGTCTGAGGGGTTCAAGAGAGGGGCAGGTTTGCTGCTCCTGGCTCAGTTCTGCCCTGGAAGGGCCCCCTGTCCCCAAGAACTCAACCTGATCAGGTTCCAGTTCATCTGAGACAGTTCCTTCACAGGGACTGGGATCACCATCCTCAAGGCTCTCTCTGAGCCTGGGGGAAGACACAGCCTTACCCCTCCTGCTCCTTCTCTTGGAAGACACCTGGTCCATTTTTTCAGAATCCAGGACCTGTTCAGTAGACATCAGTTTGGCCTGTGACCTGGTCCCAGCAAACACATCTGCAGAGATGCGCAGCATTGCTGCATGAGTCCTTAATTCCACTTCAGCCCAGGCTGAAGTTTCCAAATCATTGCCCAATAAGCATTCCACTGGAAGGTCTGAGCAAACCACAACTTTCTTTGGGCCAGTTACCCCTCCCCAGCTGAAATTACAACTGCCAAGGAATGATCAGTCCTGACATTGTTAGCATTGGTCACTTGGTACATCTCCCCAAGTATGATCTGTTCAGGGTCCACAAGATCTTTTGTCACCATAGTGACACTTGCACCTGTGTCCCTGTATGCCATGGCCTCCTTACCATTAATCAAAGGCTGTTGTCTGTATTTGCCCAGGTTACTGGGACTGACAAATAAGGTGGCAATGTCCATGCCACCATCACAGACAAGTACAGCCTGAGCTGGAGTTCTGACTAGGCCAGACCCCATATCAGAGCCCAAGGTTAACTCTACTATTCCCTTGTTCCCTGTACCACCACTTGAAACTGTCCTAGGGTAGCAGTTGCCTTAGGGGCAGTGGTGGTTGGAGTTGAATTCTTGCCCTTTGGACAATTGGCATCTTTTGTCCAATGGGTCTTTTCTTTACATAAGTAACACCAAGGTTTATTTTTGCCTTTTCCTTTGTTGGATTGTGACTCCACCCCAGATGCGGGCTTTTGGGGCCCTGATGAAGACTTGTCATCTATACCTTTGTCCCCACCCTTGTCTAAAGTTTTAGCATCTTGCTTCTTTTGGTCACCACCATGGTTCTGGTTTCTCTGCTTCACCCTGGTTCTGACCCACCTATCTGCCTTCATTCCCTATTCGTGAGGAGAAGTCAGATCAGAGTCAACCAGGTATTGATGCAACAACTGATTTTGGCAATTATTAAGGATCTGCTCCCTCATAATCAAATTGTACAATCCCTTGAAATCATTCATTTTGCTGCCAAGCAACCAGCCTTCCAGAGCCTTAATGGCACTATCCACAAAGTCTACCCAGTCCTGAGTCGGTGCCTTCTGGGTGTCTCTGAATTTAATCCTATACTGTTCAGTGGTTAAGCCAAACCCATCAATGAGAGCACTCTTCAGCACTGAGTATCTGTCAGCATCCTCTTCTCTAACGGTGAGGAGCTTATCTCTACCTTTGTCAGCAAAGGAGAGCCACAAGATAGCTACTCACTGCTCTTGAGGGACCCTGTGAACTTTACAGGCCCTCTCTAAAGCAGTTATCCATTTATGGATGTCATCCCCAACATGTTAGGGAGGGACAATCTTGCTCAGGTTCCTATTGTCAAAAATGTTTTCCTTAACTCTAGGGACACTGTTGCTCCCACCATGGGACTCTAGTCCAAATTTCTTTCTAGCTCTCTGGACTTCTAGGGACTCTTTATCCAGGGTCAATTGCTCTTGCCTGAGCCTAAGCCTAGCTTTCTCAAGTTCAAGAAATTGGTATTCCCTATCAAAAGAGTGGTCCCTCTTGCTAGATACAGAGGTCCCTACAGACTGTCCTGAGTGATGTGACTCTGCAGAGGGAGATCCAGATCTCCTTGGTAAACTCTGCACTCTTCTAGGAGGGGTGAAGAGTGGGCCATCTTGGCCTTCTTCTTCATCTCCATGAATATCTGAGTTGTCCAGGTGGGAACCATCTTGTTCCTCCTGGTCAGGGTTTGAGCCTAGGTCATAAAAGGTGTCACCTCCTGACCTGTCCTCATTCCCTGCCCCACCCACTTTCTCCTGTTCATCTGACCCAGGGGTCTTCCTAAGGACATCAAGCAGTAAGGCCTCTATGAGGCGTTGGGTGTTGGCATTTCTCCCTGTCTTCAGCTTTCTAGAGGCACACAGGGCTTTCAATTCTTGGAATGAAAGCTCACTGTATCTAGAGGGCAGAGAGCCACTTGCATCTCCTTTAGAAGATATACTAAGTGTGGTGAGGTGTTGCACCTACCTAACCTAGTGGGGACTAAACTCTCTAAGGTTGGAGAAAGGGTGTGCTAGACCCTTGACTTACCCAACCCTAAGTTCAGTAGAACTTACTTATTCTAAGCTAGTATTATATGTACCTAGTACTTAGTGGTTTTCATTTAATCAATACAAAGATTTATCTGGTAAAACAATGCAGGCTTGAATCCCAATCGCTGCACACCAGTGTGAGAAGTTGGCCTGGTATATGCTGTCCACTAATTAAAGTGGGCACCTTGCACCAGTCCAAACAACCCTTATGGTGATTTAAGAGGTCAATGATAACCTTAGAAAGCTATCCAAGTGGTAGCTGTGGAGAGCAGCCTTCAGGTTTAGTCTTGAAGGAATGTTAAGCAGGCTGTTTTACCAGAATGCAATCTTATTGTATTGGTTAAATGAAAGGAGAACCACACAGTAGTTATAATAATATATATTTATTATTATAACACCTTAAATACCTCACAGTATCTGCTACACGCAGATAAACACAAAGCACACAATACTGTAGCACAGAAACAATCATAAGTAGCACTAATACACAGTGGGCTCCCGGGGGAGACCAAACCATATACTAAAATAGTGGTATAAGAACCACGACTCAGGTCAAGACAGTGTCTAGAGGATGTAGAATCGCTAGGACCCCAAGGAACCACCCAAGGTGAGTAAGTAGGGACCCCACGGAGGACGGGTGCAGTGTGAGAACATGACCGCGTGCTACGTACAATTCAATGGGAGAGTTGCGGTTTCAATTTTAAAGTTTAAGGACCCTTCCCAGTGCATTACGAGGAAACCCTTTGGAACATAGAAGGTTGGAGAGCAACCCCACCTGTGGATACCAAAGTACCAGAGTTACCTATCCCAGGGAAGCTGGGTGCATAGGCCTGAAATGACGTCGGAAACCGCCATCGTTCTCAATGGGAGTCTGCAAAGAAATGCCACTGCTGGAAAGAAGAAAGGTGCCCGATGGAATCTGCAGGTGGATTCTTGATGGAAGGAACCTGAAAGCAGAGGGGACAGAGTCTGGGTCACTCAGGAGTGACCAGGGGCTCGGTAGATGAATGCCCACCGATGTTGAGTGCTTCAGGTGTGAAGAAGGAGACCTTGACTCTACAGCTGCAGGGACCAGGAGATGTCGAGGACAACCAGGAGCCGGATACGAGCTGACCCACGAAGGATGTCGAGTGCTGAGGGGTCAGTGTCTGGCAGGAGCACCAACAAGCCTTGGCAACGGCAACCCATGAAGAAGGTCAAAGAAGGTTACGGTCTGGCTCAGCAAGGACCAGAGGACTCACCACAGCAAGGGGAGTCATGGCAGGCCTGGAGCAATCAGGGGAGTCCAAGAAAATCAGGATTGTCCCTCAAGTGGACCCACAGGCTGAAGGCACAGGAGTCACGAGGGGACCTCTAGCAGTTTCACAAAGTCACAGCTTGGAGGGCACGGAGTGCGAGGAGGCCAGAGTCCTTTGTACGAAATGTGTGCAGATGTTGGCGCTATCGACAGCCCAATGCATGAAGTTGGGGAAGACCAACAAGCATATGCAATTGCAAAAGTACGCGCTGCACAGGGGTTCGGGTTATGGGGTCCCCACGAGGGATACTGGTCTCAAACATGGTGAGAGGGCAGCTCTACCTCAAGGAATTGAACCCACCTCCTGTGTTGCTGGAGCCTTCGGAGTCCAGAGGAGTTCAGGATCAGCAGACCGGTCAGTTGCGTTACGGTGCCTGCAAATGCAGGGGAGTGACTCCTTCACCCCAAGGGAGATACTTCAGTTGTCCTTGATGCTCCACAGGTCCTGCATGGAGCCTGTATGGTGCACGGGCACAGACAATGCTTTGGACGGAGAGGGAGATGAAGTCGGGCCCAGTCGAAGTCCAGCGAAGTCCAGAGTGTCCAGACGGTCGAAGGTCAGTGGTTTCTTGTTCAGAATCTTGTCCATGTCGAATCTAGGGTCATCTTGTCCACGTCGAATCTAGGGTCCTACAGCCAGGTAAGCCCTTTTGTACCCACAGGAGAGGGTTGGACAGATTCAGGGGACCCTCCCAGGGGAGGATACTCCCATATCCTTTGTCCAGTTTCGTGCCAGAGCAGGAGCCAACGGCTCCCAGAACTGGTTTGAGCGGAACTGTGCATAGGGACTCCAAATGTGCCCCTCGTGCAGACTTTCAGGCACTTTGGAAGAGCACCCACCCAGGTTCAATACACTAAATCCTGCCTGGGAGGTGGTCACACCTCCCTGTGACAGGATGCCTATTGTGCTGCCTTCCTCTCCTCGAGCTTGGCTCAGCAGCAGGAGGGCAGAAATGTGTCTCTGGTCGGCAGCAACCATTTTGTGCTGTCCGGGTCGAGAAGGCTTGCACCGGGAAGACCAGGGACCCCACGAAGCTAGCTTCTGAAGGGTGGAATCATACCTCCCACACCGGTTACCGGTGTGGAAGTATGATTCCAACGTGTTTGATACCAAACACGACATGGTTTGTTGCAGCCGTTTTCGAGATAGCATTTTATGCGAGCATATAACGCACCTCTACCTATATGTCTGGCTGCATCAGCGACAACCCGGGAGAATGGTCTCCGAAGGCTGCAGGGGTGCCCTGCTCATGCATGGGCACCCTCTCACGTAAAACCCAGCACCCTGCCTTCAGGATTACTATAGGGGTGACTTATAGGTTTTAAGTGTAGTGACCTATAGATATAGTAAACCTATATCTAAAGTAAGTGGTGCATGCACCATCTTACACAGGCTGCAATGGCAGGCCTGTAGTTCCATTTTGCATGGCCTCTCATGGGTGGCATAATACATGCTTCAGCCCATGGGAGGCCTCTGGGTTATCTATGCCCTGGGTACATGTGTACCATATACTAGGGACTGATAAGGGTACCCCAGTATCCAATCTGGAGTGTACCTAAGTACATGGCATAATATATTAGGGAGAAAGCAGATAGACTAGGGTCCTGATTAGCAGGATCCCAGTCAGACTAGTCAAAAACAGTGTAACATCAAGCAAAAAGTGGGGGTAACCATAAGAAGCAGATCCTACTTTCCTACACACGCCATTCCTAATAATGAGTCGCAAACCCTATTATGCGAGTTGGTAATAGGTTACTGACTCGCAAAATAGGGTTTGTATAGTGCACAGACCTATTTTGCGGTCGCTAACGGGCCGATTTCCCGTTTGCCACCGCAAAAAACGGTTGTACATCTGGCCCTAAATCCTGAAGGGTGAACTCTTGATGACTGTGAACTAGCCCGTTCATGGCAAGACTCTGGTGCCCGCGACAACCGTCAATGCCAAGTTCCATCGAGACCTGCTCTTTGAGCCAACAGAAACTGCCCATGAAGACCGACAAAGCGAGTCTCCAGCGATGATCTGCTCTTGGTGTCAACAACGACCGCTCAAGAATTCAGCAATGTGAGCTCCAGTGATGACATGAACTCCACGCCAACAGCAACCACCCATAACGACTGTCAAAGCAAAGCTCTCGCTATGATCGGTTCTTCGCTCTACAACATAGACCGTCTGTGACACTCATCCTGCTCTTTACACTCACAATGGACTCAGTGCTACTCCTGCCAAGGAGAACCTCCACCTGTGGCTCCTTTTATGAACACTTGAGAATGTAACTTTTCAGCAGGACTAACCTTGTCCCTGTGTCCAACCCATGCTCCATCATGGTTGGCCTGAACTTGTGACTTTCTCCTGGTCTAGCGTGCCCATAGAACCACATGTAGTGCGTTCTGCTTCTTTTGTGCTATTTTCACTACAAACGATAGAATTCAATACCTCCGGTTCTACTGATTAGATTTGTGTCATTCTGGTGTCATTTTATTTATTAAAAATTCTCAATTATTCTAAATTGTTTTGGGATTTTTCCTGCATTGTGTTTTCACTTTATTGCTGTGTGTGTGCTGCATAAATACTTCACACATTATGTGAGACATGTCAGCCTTAGGGTGGCCTCACCCGTGACTTTTTGCTTTACTCCTCCACTTTTTCTGACCTCGTTTTTGCTGACATTAGGACTCAGAGCACTTTACCACTGCTAACCAGTGCTAAAGTGGATGTGTTCTCTCCTCTAACTATGATAATATTGGCTTAGTCCCAATTGGCATATTTAATGTACGTATTAGGCCAGAGTGAAGTGTACCACATGTGTATAGGGCCTGTCAATTAAATGCTACTAATGGGCTTGCAGCACTGGTTGTGCCACCCACTTAATTAACCATTTAAATATGACTCAGGTCTGCCATTGCAGAGCCTGTGTGTAGCTTTAAACTACCATTTCTACCTGGCAAAATAAACCTTTGCCAGGCCAAAACCTTCCTTTTTAATACATATGTCACCCCTAGGACAAGCCCCCTGGATGGCCCAGATGGCAGGGTGCAATGCATGTAAAAAGCAGGACATGCACTTTTAAGTTTTACATGCCCTGGTAGTGAAAACTCTTAAATTCATTTGTCACTACAGCAAGGCCTATATCTTCAGTAGGATAACATTGGGATTACCTTAAAGCATTCTATAACTATAATTCCCAAATGGGAAGATAAATGGTTCAAGTTTGGTGTCCCTGAAATCTTAATTTAAAATCCTAACTTATGGTGCAGTTGGATTTTAAATTTCAATTCTGAAAATGCCACCTTTAGAAAGAGCATTTTCTTACCATAGCCACTTGGCGCCTGCTGCCTTTCTGGTCACCTAACTGTGGTATAGTTGGCAGCTGGGATTTGTGTATTCCTCCTGGACAGCTACTTGCAATGTGAGCTTAGGAGTGCCTCAATGGGCCATCACTGGCAGGATGGGAGGGAGAAGCTGGGCACAGCCTCACTTGCACAAGAATAGGCTGTGTTTTGGCACCACACAAAGGGCTGCATACCCCCTGTAGTTACTCTGGAGCCAGAGCAGGGGAGGCAGGACATCTGTGCACTTCAAAGGCATGTCTTTCAAGTTTCCATCACTTCAAAGGTACCACTGGGTATAAATACTGGACCTCAGACACCACCACTTCAGGACACTTCTGGACCTGTGGATACTCTGCTAGAAAGAAGGACATCTGTGCTGCTGAAGGGCTGTCACTCTGCTGGACTGCACTCTGCTGGGCTCTTGCTTTGCTGTTCTGATCTTCTGCCTGCTGCCCTCTTTCCTGGGTGAGAAGGACTGGATATGCATCTCTTGAACCCATAACCCAGAGTGACTGCAAGGACTAGTTGGCTGGCCTCCTGATCTGAAGCCTCAGGGACATAACTGGCTTCAATCCCCTGCATCTGGACTCTGCTATCTGTGAGTCTACCCTGCCAAGTGGTGCCACCCCAGTCCTGGATCCTTGGAAGTGGCTTAGAGTGCTTGCCAGTGGAACTGACACATCTTCTCTGCTGAGCAACGCACCCCCTAGCAGAACTGATGCATTGTCGCTGCTGTGTGGACCCGTCGCAAAAGACTCACATCGCTGCCGTCACCAGCATCTCGGGACCAATGCATCGCCTTTGGAACCACCACTGCACAATGCTTTCCCCAGCTCAGGCCCTCACATTTCTCATCAACTGCAGCCTCGACAACAAAACTCTGCATCACAGCTTCACCACTCATCAGAATTGGTGCATCGCTTCAGCTGCACACTGCATCTCCGACTCCGGACTTTGCATCACAAGCCCCTGTGACAGGATCCTCAGCATTGACGCAACAGGACTTCGCACTGCAGCCTCACCACATCTCAGAACTGACGCATAGCTGTGGCTCCACTACACATTTTCAACTTGGATCCACACAACGCTCCACAACTAGAATTTAAGGTACTCTGTTCAGCAGGCTTAAATGGGTCCCTGTAGCTGGCCCACGTTCCATCGTGGTTCGCCTGAACTTGTAACTTTGTCCTGGTCTGGTGCTACCACATATCCCCAATAGTGCTTTGTGCTTTTTGGCACTATTTCTCACTATAAACTGTTGTTGTGGACTTGTTATATTTATTAAGCTAAGGTCTATTTTTCTAATCTGATGTGGGATCCTTTTTGTGTGGTGTGTTTGCAGTTTTACTGTTTGAAGTGTTGCACACATATTTTACACACTGCCTCTAAATTAAGCCTAACTGCTCTGTGCTAAGCTACCATAGGGTAAGCACAGGTTTTTTTAGGGTTTGCCTGCCACTTGCCCTGACTAGGACTGCGGTTGCTGCTGGACCAGGGCTCATAACTAGGGGTGGGCGGAATTTGCGAAGTTGCGGTCCGCAAAATTCAGCGAAACAGCAAGAAATCTCCACGAGCATGCGAAATTTCGCGTGCTCGCGGAGATTTTGCTGCGCCCTTCGAAAGTATCGCCTGTAAACTCCCTACCCTTAGCTCACACCCACAGCTCTACTCTCCCTGCCCTTAGCTCACTGCCCACTTAGCTGACAGTTCCAAGCTCGCCACCAATAGCTCTTAGCGCACTGCCCTCAGCTCACCCCTGTTGTTTCACTGCCACTTAGCTCGCTGCCCCTTAGTTGACGGTCCTCAGCTCACCACGAACAGCTCTTAACGCACTGCTCTCAGCTCACCCTGTGGTTCACTGCCCTTAGCGCCGAGTTCCCTGCCCTTATCTCTCTTGTTTTAGCTCGTCCACTCTTTAACTGCCTCCCTGTCTTTGGGCAGAAGAGATGCTGGAAACGGGAGTCACGCACTTCCTAAATACGTCTGCAAAAAATACTTCCTGCCAAAGACTCACAGCTAACAAGGTGCCACCCTTGCTAGACAGACACTCGCCCACTCACGCCTCCATTTCACTTGAATGTCGTTCTCACCACCGGCCCCTCACCCTGCAATGACTTTGTAGCACTGCGAAATACCAGTAAGCAAGGATTCCAGGCAGCGTTCGCAGTACTAATACAACTAAACAAATAAACAACGGCCGGGACGCCAATTTTTCTTACTATAGCGCCTATCGTCGAGCAGAATGTCTTAATGCCCTCCCGATTTCGGCAGCTATGGAAGGAAAGGCTGAGGGCGAAAGGGCGATTTGTCCAGGAGCACACAACTGCGGAAATCTGCAGTTCTTCTAACTAGCCACAGTCTGCTTTTCCAGCAACAGAGTTTCATTCGATTTTGGATCCATTTCACTGGGGAACAAATGGAGGAAGTTTGCCAGCAAGTCAGTAGGATCCAGATCGAGGTAGAGACGGACGGAAAAGAAAGAGAGAGAGGGAGGGAGAGATGGAGGGAGGGACGGAGGCAGAGAAGTGGACACTCGGGCTCCTGCAAGTGCTTCCTGGTGAGGTTTAAAAATACCTCATGCCCCCGAATTCTGTTCCGCCGCGAATCGCGGAAGTTTCGACATTTTTGCGTTCCGCGAGGAACGCAGAAATGCCGAAATTTCGCAAGTTCCGCGAGCGGAACAGAATTTGCCGCCCACCCCTACTCATAACCCAGTCAATCAGTAAATCAATTTCTAACACATTGCCTCTAAGCCTGACTACTTTGTGCCAAGGTACCAGAGGGTTAAGCACAGGTTTATTTAGTGACTTTTGTGGTTCATCCTAACAAGGATTGTGGTTGCTGCCTGAGTGGGGCTTCCATCTCTCTCAACAAACAACCACATTTCTCACAGTTAGCAAATGGAAATAGAAACATATTATACAATTTGTGGAAATAGTTCAATAAGATACATGAGACCTACTGGCTTCTCAGAGCTGTATTTCAAACTTCTGATGCCACCACATTATATTAGCAAAAGACACACTTGTTTCCAGTCCAGGGAGGACCTGGCCTGGCCGTTCGGGCTGGACTGTTCCCATTGGGCACAGGGTCAAGACTGATTTGCATGTGGCTGGGTTCAAACTGGAATGGCATGGTGAGCAAAAAAACGATGGATTTAGGCCCAGATCGCTGTACTGGGGTGAATGTATGACATTGTTCTGCATTCTGTCCATCAATTGTGGTTTTTGCATTTGTCACCCCGAGTGGGACGGGTATGCCCAGACGTGGGTCCCGTGCTCTCCATGCCACTGGAATCAAGCTATCCTGGCTGAAGAGGGGTGAACCCCCGAAACTGGTCCTAGGATGCTTGTTTCCAGTCCAGGGAGGACCTGGCCTGGCAGTTCGGGCTGGACTGTTCCCATTGGGCACAGGATCAAGACTGATTTGCATGTGGCTGGGTTCAAACTGGAATGGCATGGTGAGCAAACAAACGATGGTTTTAGGCCCAGATCTCTGTACTGGGGTGAATGTATGACATTGTTCTGCATTCTGTCCATCAATTGTGGTTTTTGCATTTGTCACCCCGAGTGGGACGGGTATGCCCAGACGTGGGTCCCGTGCTCTCCATGCCATTGGAATCAAGCTATCCTGGCTGAAGAGGGGTGAAACCCCGAAACCGGTCCTAAGATGCTTGTTTCCAGTCCAGGGAGGACCTGGCCTGGCAGTTCGGGCTGGACTGTACCCATTGGGCACAGTGTCAAGACTGATTTGCATGTGGCTGGGTTCAAACTGGAATGGCATGGTGAGCAAAAAACGATGGATTTAGGCCCAGATCTCTGTACTGGGGTGAATGTATGACATTGTTCTGCATTCTGTCCATCAATTGTTGTTTTTGCATTTGTCACCCCGAGTGGGACGGGTATGCCCAGACGTGGGTCCCGTGCTCTCCATGCCACTGGAATCAAGCTATCCTGGCTGAAGAGGGGTGAAACCCCGAAACCGGTCCTAGGATGATTGTTTCCAGTCCAGGGAGGACCTGGCCTGGCAGTTCGGGCTGGACTGTTCCCATTGGGCACAGGGTCAAGACTGATTTGCATGTGGCTGGGTTCAAACTGGAATGGCATGGTGAGCAAAAAAACGATGGATTTAGGCCCAGATCTCTGTACTGGGGTGAATGTATGACATTGTTCTGCATTCTGTCCATCAATTGTTGTTTTTGCATTTGTCACCCCGAGTGGGACGGGTATGCCCAGACGTGGGTCCTGTGCTCTCCATGCCACTGGAATCAAGCTATCCTGGCTGAAGAGGGTGAAACCCCGAAACCGGTCCTAGGATGCTTGTTTCCAGTCCAGGGAGGACCTGGCCTGGCAGTTCGGGCTGGACTGTTCCCATTGGGCACAGGGTCAAGACTGATTTGCATGTGGCTGGGTTTCCAATTGGAATGTCATGGTGAGCAAAAAAACGATGGATTTAGGCCCAGATCTCTGTACTGGGGTGAATGTATCGATACCAAAGGGGACGATGGACGGAGCGTTTGAGCAAATCAAACACTCACCCCCAGTCAACTGATCTGGGTTTAATCCATCATCATTCTTTAGCTCACTCCACCACCCCAGTTCAGACATGGCCATATGCAAATCAGTCTGACCCTGTGCCTCATGGGAACAGTCCAGCCCGAACTGCCAAGCCATGTCTTCCCTGGACCGGAAACAAGCATCCTGGGACCGGTTTCTGGCCATTCAGCCGTCATCAGCCAGGCTAGCTTGAATCCAGTGGCAAAGTGAGCAAGGGACCCACGTCTGGGCATACCCTGCCAACTTAGGGCGAACAAAGCGATACCAAGGGGACGATGGACGGAGCGTTTGAGCAAATCAAACACTCACCCCAGTCAACTGATCTGGGTTTAATCCATCATCATTCTTTAGCTCACTCCACCACTCCCAGTTCAGACATGGCATATGCAAATCAGTCTGACCCTGTGCCTCATGGGAACAGTCCAGCCCGAACTGCCAAGCCATGTCTTCCTGGACTGGAAACAAGCATCCTGGGACCGGTTTCTGGCCATTCAGCCGTCATCAGCCAGGCTAGCTTGAATCCAGTGGCAAAGTGAGCAAGGGACCCACGTCTGGGCATACCACTGCCAACTTAGGGCGAACAAAGCGATACCAAAGGGGACGATGGACGGAGCGTTTGAGCAAATCAAACACTCACCCCCAGTCAACTGATCTGGGTTTAATCCATCATCATTCTTTAGCTCACTCCACCACCCCAGTTCAGACATGGCCATATGCAAATCAGTCTGACCCTGTGCCTCATGGGAACAGTCCAGCCCGAACTGCCAAGCCATGTCTTCCCTGGACCGGAAACAATCATCATGGGACCGGTTTCTGGCCATTCAGCCGTCATCAGCCAGGCTAGCTTGAATCCAGTGGCAAAGTGAGCAAGGGACCCACGTCTGGGCATACCCTGCCAACTTAGGGCGAACAAAGCGATACCAAAGGGGACGATGGACGGAGCGTTTCTTGAATCCAGTGGCACCACTGGGAGGCATCAACATGGACTCCTGGGACTTGTCAGCTGGCACCTGCCTTTCATTTCCCTCCCTTTCTGTCAGCTAGAGGGGGAAGCACACTTTCACCTTCAGCCATGTCCGGTGTGCATCCCTTTTCCTCCAAACTACTTTCCTTGCCCCTCCGGGGACTAGCTGAGACCGTGTCTCTCAGTATCTTCTTGAACCAGGACACTTTCCTTATGACTGTGTGCCGGCCGCGCCTCGCAGTTATTATGGTTCCATTGACCTTTTGTATCGCTTTGTTCGCCCTAAGTTGGCGGGGGTATGCCCAGACGTGGGTCCCTTGCTCACTTTGCCACTGGATTCAAGCAAGCCTGGCTGATGACGGCTGGAATGCCAGAAACCGGTCCTAGGATGCTTGTTTCCGGTCCAGGGAAGACATGGCTTGGCAGTTCGGGCTGGACTGTTCCCATGAGGCACAGGGTGAGACTGATTTGCATATGGCCATGTCTGAACTGGGGTGGTGGAGTGAGCTAAAGAATGATGATGGATTAAACCCAGATCAGTTGACTGGGGGTGAGTGTTTGATTGGCTCAAACGTTCCGTCCATCATCCCCTTTTGTATCGCTTTGTTCGCCCTAAGTTGGCGGGGGTATGCCCAGACGTGGGTCCCTTGCTCACTTTGCCACTGGATTCAAGCAAGCCTGGCTGATGACGGCTGGAATGCCAGAAACCGGTCCTAGGATGCTTGTTTCCGGTCCAGGGAAGACATGGCTTGGCAGTTCGGGCTGGACTGTTCCCATGAGGCACAGGGTGAGACTGATTTGCATATGGCCATGTCTGAACTGGGGTGGTGGAGTGAGCTAAAGAATGATGATGGATTAAACCCAGATCAGTTGACTGGGGGTGAGTGTTTGATTGGCTCAAACGTTCCGTCCATCATCCCCTTTTGTATCGCTTTGTTCGCCCTAAGTTGGCGGGGGTATGCCCAGACGTGGGTCCCTTGCTCACTTTGCCACTGGATTCAAGCAAGCCTGGCTGATGACGGCTGGAATGCCAGAAACCGGTCCTAGGATGCTTGTTTCCGGTCCAGGGAAGACATGGCTTGGCAGTTCGGGCTGGACTGTTCCCATGAGGCACAGGGTGAGACTGATTTGCATATGGCCATGTCTGAACTGGGGTGGTGGAGTGAGCTAAAGAATGATGATGGATTAAACCCAGATCAGTTGACTGGGGGTGAGTGTTTGATTGGCTCAAACGTTCCGTCCATCATCCCCTTTTGTATCGCTTTGTTCGCCCTAAGTTGGCGGGGTATGCCCAGACGTGGGTCCCTTGCTCACTTTGCCACTGGATTCAAGCAAGCCTGGCTGATGACGGCTGGAATGCCAGAAACCGGTCCTAGGATGCTTGTTTCCGGTCCAGGGAAGACATGGCTTGGCAGTTCGGGCTGGACTGTTCCCATGAGGCACAGGGTGAGACTGATTTGCATATGGCCATGTCTGAACTGGGGTGGTGGAGTGAGCTAAAGAATGATGATGGATTAAACCCAGATCAGTTGACTGGGGGTGAGTGTTTGATTGGCTCAAACGTTCCGTCCATCATCCCCTTTTGTATCGCTGGGGTGAATGTATGACATTGTTCTGCATTCTGTCCATCAGTTGTTGTTTTTGCATTTACCACATTATATTAAGCATCATACCATATGATTCAAGCTGATATATTCATTTATTTATTCAATTCCTTCTAGAGGGGAATGTCTGTCTCAAAGCTAGTAGCACTGACAGTGTCTTGCACAAATTAGGCTATTAAATATCAAACCTAAAGAGAAACATTGCAGGGTGTCTTTTAGGTAGAGGAGTCCTTACATCTTGTAGCAAAACACACAGGGGGCATTTCCCCCTGGCCTTTTTCAAGAGGAAGATAGTGAACTAAGACTCTTGAGGTCGGCATGCGGTATAGAGTCTTTCAATGTGCTGCCCAGCTGGCACCTGTTTCTCTGCAGTCACTCATCAGGAAGATTCACATGCAATCTAGAGTTCTGGGGGCTGGAAGGATGCAGAGGAAAGAAGGATGGCTGGCACACAGAGAGTTCTTACTTCACCAGCTATTTCTCAGAAACCCCATTCTCCTAAAAAAGTGGGCCTCACTAGCCTGTAAACTATGCCTATCAAAGATAGTCACCTCACCAGTATCTGCTCCATGAATTTCTCAATCCAAGATAGCGTTAACCTTTTTTGTGACATAATTTCTGCTCAGATCATATACAAGGAAGCTTTTGCCAGAGGAGGATGTGTTGAAATGCATTTGTCCTTACTTTTTCATCATATTCATCACCCATTCAGATACTCTTCTGCCCTCAAATTTTTCTCTCTTTTCCTACAACAGTATCTCTTGGGATTCTTTGTTCTGGAAGACTTTATGCTGAGCTCTTAATCAACCCTGATTCATGGTGGTTTTGGTGTATTGATTTTCAATCTCTACATCAACTATCAACTAAAATCAAGAATTCCCAATAGAGCCAAGAGGTTTTTTTCTGCCCTTTTTAGGGTTGTTCCTCCTACCTGAGACCTTCTTAAGTAGACTATTGACAACTTTCAAATTTATAGTAAGCGCAGGGTGACACTATGGACACTGGTAAAAGTCGGACAGTCTTTGAGCAATTTAGAGGGAAACTAGAGAGCCCTTTATTGTGGCTAGTTTTTGACAGTAAGTACCTGAGATTACCTCACTGATGGTGTGGAAAAATACATCAATCCAAAAGAGTGTTGCATCCAGGATGTTACTGTAGATGGAATAAAAAGGATCTGTTTGGACAAAAGTCCTCTGCAAGTTTTGGAAAAGTGGAAAAACTGTTCAGCTCTGTTCTGTTGTGTTTTTTTGTGGTCTGTTTCTTATCCCCAGAATGTCAACAAACTATCTGTCCATTGTTGCTGCTCCACATTTATAGTATGCTCTTTGTCAGCCGAGCTAGGCATCCAAAGTAAACCCTTACAACCTAAGACGAATGTGTTTACTGTCCATCATCTTAATCAATGATGTGGCAGGCAGTCTAATTTCAATTAAGGATGCATGTTTTTTACCTGTATCCATGTGCTTATCTCTTTGAAGAAACTGTCAACTGCTTTTCCCTGTTAAAGATCCATCCAGTACCCCATAACAGGGATCTTCACATTTGAGATATGTGATGGATATCTGTGTGAGAGCAGTGTGTGTCCATGGTAACTAAGTGCATGTAAGGACTCCTTACAGGCTATCCTTTGTCTGAGGAGGACTTGAAAACCTGGACATTTCCATGCTCAGGTCAACAATCTTGCCAAAATAATTCCTTTTAAAAGGTCTCACTTTCACTTTGAAATTCTCCACACTTTGTGTGTCACTTACAGTCATCCAGCATTGGCAATCTACTCTTGGGCGCTGTTTGAGACTAATCCATATTGAAACTGTGACCAGTTCTGACTGGCTTGGTCTTGGACTGCCTGCTACAAAAGAGTATGAAAGGAAGAGAAAAAACATGCATTTCTTCCCGATAGGGACAACTTGAATTTTATAAAGGAAGCACTTTGGTTGATCAAGGCTTACTGCCAACAGTATAAAATACAAGCTGCTTTCAGCCAGTAACTTGTGCATCATCTAAACATTGAAGAGATCATTCACGTTAATGTTTGGCATATGCATTGTCAGCATTTGAACCTTTGCCAAACATGTTAGGCTGAGGACTAGCCAGGATTCTCCATGGACTACGGCAACCCACTCTACGCAGGAATTACCTCACACCTCCTGAAGATATTACAGACAATACTGAATTCAGTGGTCAGGTCTTCCTTTGACCTCCCCAAGCAGGCCCACATCACCCCCATTCAGAAGAGATGTCACTTCAAGATGCTTGTCCACACCTACAGAGCCTTGCACAGCTAAGGACCAGCATACATCAACCACCGCCTGAACTTCCACCAACCCGCCAGACAACTGTGCTCTGCCTCCCTTTCTCTCGCCCACACCCTTCGCATCCGTCAGAACAACTGTGGAGGGCGCTGCTTCTCCTACCTCGCAGCCAAGTCCTGAAACAACCTATCCCTTCACCTTCAGAATTAATCTTCTCTAGTGGAATTCAGGAAAGGATTTAAGACCTCGCTGTTCAACTGAACCCACCAATGCAGCAGGACCCCCAGTGCCTATATACCATCACGGGTGATTAGCTGCGCTTTATAAATCCAGTTGATTCATTCATTGATTGATTAATTGATTGGATTTCTAAAAACTCATACGGGTGTAGCCTGTGAGAAATGAGTGACTGGTTGCACTGCCAGGAGGGGAGTTGCCCCTTATCATTATATGAGCTACACACAGACCCACTGGATTAAATATTGGCATGGATTGATAATTAACAAATAAGAAAAGGAGCTAGCTATGCGATACCAATAGCACATATGACCTAGAAGACAGATAAAGACAAAAATCACTGGCATGCAGTTTGGTTTGCGAAGCAGACAAGATGTTTTCCAGCATCACAGAGCTGGGATGACCATAGAGTCTGTGTCATCCCAACGCACCCAATATTGTCGAGGTGCTTTTATTTGCCATTACGAGTCTCAGTCACAGAAAGAACTGGAAGCTCTGGATCTTTGCATTCTAATACGGATTTCATCCCAAACACACTCTACGTAGGAATCACTGCACGCCTCCTGAAGAAACTCCAGACAATACAGAACTCAGCGACAACACTCTTTTTCGACCTCCCCAGAACGAACCACATCACACAACATCTCAAAAAACTACACTGGCTCCCAATTCAGAAGAGATGCCAGTTCAAGATGCTGACCCACACCTGCAAGGCTCTGCACAATGAAGGACCAGCATACATTAACAAATGCCTGACCCTCCACGAACCGACCAGACACCTTCGAGCAGCTTCCCTCTCCCTCGCAAACACCCCATGGATCGGTCAAACCCACAGTGGAGGACGCTCCTTCTCGAACATGGCAGCAAAGGCTTGGAACAACTTCCCTCTGCACCTCTGGACCGCACCTTCGCTCCAGCAATTAAGAAGAGAACTAAAGACCTGGATGTTTGAATGATCAAACCTCCATGCAGCAGCTAACAGCTCCAGTGCCTCAAGACCCTCACGGGTGATTTGCCACGCTATATAAATGATTGATTGATTATCCCATGTATCCTGAACATAGAGAGTCATGCAGTCGCATCAATATACGTGTCCCAGTAGGGAGTTTGTATATTGTATGGAAAAAAAATCTTCTTTCCCTCGCACGTATGTGATTACTGCATTCAGTAACCTACTCTAAGAATTACTATAATACTATTAATTTCAGTAATGAAGCACTGAGCCACCCCAACTAACAATGCCTGGCACCTGAAACAGTCATAACTAACCAAAAAGAGTCCACCCATATTTTAAATACCAGTCCTACCAATGGTCTTAGTAATTTTTTTACAGAAAACGATGAGTTTCCTTAAAATAACCCTCACCCACCAAATGAAGAGACACCCCTAGCGTGTATGCCTATTCATCAGGCTCTTTTTTGACATACACTATTAGTTCCCTGTTGGCAGACTTGTTCAAAATTTGGCCGTAGTATTGTTTCTATTTTTCCCAATTTTTCAACTTTTTAAAACAAAATCGTACATTTAGCCATTTAACCGTACATTTCGCTGTTATAATATACCTGAATACTATTTTGGTGAAGAGCAGGGCACCACCTGCCCGGTCCTCCACTACATCACGCAGGGATCAGTTTTCAACCCTACATTAGAAGACAACGAGTTCATCGTCTTTCTGCTTTTTTTTACATAAAAAAAGAGTCATTTTCACACACTAAATTAAAATAAATGTGCTCCTTGCTGACACACAGATATGAACCAGCACTAGGAACACAAGCAGTCTTTTTCAATAAAGAAAATAAATCTTTTATTTTTTGATCTTTTTCCTTTTCTAACAATGCCCCAATTCTCAGAACACTCACACAAGACGATGGAGCTCTGGTCCGGCCAGTATGCGCGAACCGGTGTAGGGAGTAACAGGAGAACACAGGATGTGGTCCCACCAACAGGCGGCCATTTTGGGTAGGGTAGCAGTCTAGTGATCGCCACCACGAGGACGCGAGCACGAGACCGTCTGACCTTTATCAGGACAGTCTCCGCTCATTCATTCGTCTTCTGAGCCACGGGCAGGCAGACTATGCAGGGCAAGGGTGCAGCTTTGAGAACATAAGTATGGCATAGCCGGCCCCCCTTTGACAACGAGCATTTTCCATTAAGATTGCAATGCACGTTTCTCTGAAACTAACCTGTTTCTCAAACATTTTGAAATTTTTTCTTCTAGTGTGTGACTACAAGTACCCCTTCCCTCCCGTGCAGAGCTCATGGGGCCTTAATTAGTCAAAAATAATGTACGTTGAAGTGATATTTAACACTCTATCCTGCAACGATTTCACCATATATTTTAAATGTTTATTTTCTCACTTTCAGCCAGACATCAAACCCACCAATTCATAAACAATGGAGCAGCTACTACAGCCTCCCGTGGCCTGTGTTACGCCCTGGCCACCTCGTATTTGTATTGCACCCACTTCAATCCTGTTAGCGTTTGTTTCTCAGCCCTCCTCCTCCATCTGAAAGTCACACTAAAACGCACCCCGCCTTGAAGGTCAAACATCTCAGGCTCCTTGCCATTGAGTGCATCGACACCACGAAGCCCCACAGAGGGCGATCAGTGAGGTTTGCAATTCAATAATTCAAGTACTTGACTTAAACCAAGGACCTTGACCTGTCGTTTGCTGTCCATTCACTATTACCACCTACCACTGGTTTGTATGTGCACTTACATATGATTGCATATTTTCTTATCTACTTTAAGTTAATGGGACATTTACAAGGTTGAGTTGCTGTAGTAATACTTTATGTCTGCTGACCAATTAAGTTTGGTTGAAAGTAAACCGTTTAACAAAGCTTTACATTTCCCATTCATATGTTCTTGCGGAGCAACCACTGCCAGGGTCACTCCTCGTTTGGGGCAACGTTTACTCACTTCACCATATACTTTTATACTTTCGATATGGATTCTCTATGAAACTAAACACTTAGGGGCAGATTTACGAGCCCCTTGCGCCACTTTTGCGCCGCCGTTGCATCACTTATGTGACGCAGCAGCGACGCAAAACATGCGCCACGTTGCGCAATATTTACAACGTGACGCATCTAGGGAGATGCGTCACGTTGTAAACCCCTGCGCCACATGAAACCTGCGTCAGGTTTCATGTGGGCGTTCCGGCGCAGGGTGGGCGTTCCCTCGCAGGTACGCCTCGTAAGTGAGTCACTTTTACGCCCATGCTGCGTCAAAACCCTGCGCCTGCTTGAAGCAGGCGTAAGGATTGACGCAGCATGTTAGGCATAGGGCACCCCCGATCCTTCCTGGAGCCGCGTCGCGCTTGCGACGCAACTCCAGCAATGCGCCGCCTTTCCGTCGGGGGATGCGACACGCATCTGCCCATCCGTGCGCCACGGCGCGCCGCATTGTAAATGCGGCGCATCGGCGGTGGCGCAAGGGCAAACTTGCGTGACGCATCTTCCCTGGCGCATCCCTGCTGATTTGCAGGGATGCGCCAGGGTACGTAAATATGCCCCTTAGAGGTACTTGCCAGTTCTGTCCTTCACTCTGGACACCGCTTGCAGATACCACATTCCGGTAAGAACATTGGCTACGTGCTCATCATCGGGACCTCGAAAAAAGTAGAAATAAGGTATGATTCACATATGGTTCAAACAGTCTGTTTGAGAGATCAAAGTGCGTCCACTTAGTGAGGCATAATTACAGCAGCTTATTCCAGCCCAGGTAGTGCTTAGCAGATGACTTGCCCCAAACCTGCCTGCCAGCATTTGAAATGGAGCACATTACAACCTGATGAGGTCACTCTGAATACAGGGGGCTACTCTTTCAAGTTTTGCAGAGACAGCTGAGTATCTTGCAGAGATTCAGAAATGTGGAGTACACAATGCGAAGAGACCAGTTGCACGGTGGTCTCAGAAACAACGCTCTGTTTGTCCTCTTTCTTCAGAAGAAGCACTTGAACTGGTGATTTTGACACCTGTGAAGCTTTCGAGATTAGAAGGACTGACGTGAGATTTTGCATTTGACCGTCGGGCAGCTTACAGCAGAATATCCCTAATAATACAGCAAACACAATAGTAGCCCGAGGCAACGTAAACTAGTGAGCTCACTTTCCACACTTCATTCATTGGTATATGTGAAACCGGCACTTCTTTGTTTGTAGCTATGTGGGAGTGTGTCCTACTACAACAATTTGAAAGAAAATAAATAAATGATATGTATTATTGTACAAACTGGGGCATTTTACAAGGCCCTGCGCCACTGGAGCGTCACTTTCTTTGACGTTTCGATGGCGCACAAAGCTGAGCCATATTTGCAAGGCCACACAAAGCCACCCTGCCTGGCTTTTCATGGCGTTGTAAATATGGCCCCCTGTCATGCATTACACTGCGTGAAAGGGCAGTTCCATCAGTGTTGCTGTGGGTGTTCCCATGCAACACCCACTGATTCTGACGCATTCCCAGATTGAAAAGGTTTTGTAAACTTGGGAATGCGTCAGATTCTAACACCTCCCCAGGGGAGGCATTAAAGTGGCGCAACGAGGAGAAATACCTTTATTTCTCCTCGTTTTTGCTCTTTCTATGTGTAAAACGCCATCATTGATTGTTTTTGTGCTGGAAGGTGTCCCTTCCTGCACAAAAACAATAATCCCTGCAATGCAGGCACCCTTGCACCATGCAAGGGTGCCTGCATTGGGGCTAATCAGCCAATTGTGCACCAGCGCAGAGAAAAGCATAGGGATGATGCATCGTATTGCTGTAAATATGACACATCCCTGCACTTTCGTAATGATGCAGCCCAGCGCAGCAAGATGGCTTGCAGCGCCACGCTGTGTTACTTTCTAGTAAATATGCTCCTCTGTTCAGAACATCCATCTAGGTTACATTAACTTACATAAGGCAGAACTGACTATGAAATTCAAGTAACTGGAAAGAATTAAGCCCAGATTTACTAAGGATTTGCACTGTCTTTTGGGTGACGCAAGTCTTTGCAAGGCAAGGCAAATCCTTATCTGGGGTTTACTAAGCCACGCAAAGCCCCTTTGTGTGATTTAGTAAATACAAAGTAACTCAAGGCCGCGCATAGTGCTGCCTTGCATTACTTTGCGTCAGGGAGGCATCCCATGGGTTGAGCATGGGTGTTCCCATGAATTTAAACTTGGATTTTGACGCTGTCCCTGATTTACTAAGGTCAGTAAACCTGGGATTGCACCACAATGCTGGGCATCCCAGTCTCAGGCGTAACGAGGAGAAATGTTCCGCATCCCACATAGAACAAGGAAAATGCCTTTAAGGATTGTTTTTGTGCAGGAAGGTACTGCTTCCTGCACAAATACAGTCCTGCTTGTAACACAGGCACCCTTACAGAAAGGTGGCAGGTTGCCTGCGTTGTCGCTAGGCAGCCTCAAGTGCACCCGCACAAGGAGGAAGCAGAAGTGCATTATATTTTCATAGATATAGCACATTTCTGCTCGCTCCACTTCACGCAATGCAGTGCAAAAACTTTGCTTGCTGCCCTGCGTGAAATGTTAGTTATTATGCCTCTCAGTTTCTTTGGCTGAGATACTCAGTTAAGTGATGTTTGCTAAGGCCATTGAACACATTATGTAGGCAGAAAATGAAGGGCATGAACCATAAGTATTACAAACCTAAGCTAACATTAATTGATTTCACACTAGGAGCCAGATTTAACAGTATCTCACGCAGTGCAGTGCAGCAGCTGCAAATGCTGTGCAGTGCTGCCTGAGAAGGAGAGAGCAGGAGAGTGCCATATTTACAGAAATATGCACTTTCCTCACTTTTCTCTAGCGTTGGCGCTGAAATCAGCTGCCGTGCGCATCGGTGTCACATTTGCGCCCTAGTGCTAGGGTGTTCCCGTGAGTCAAGCATAGGGTTTGTACTAGAAGGATACCCTTCCAGTACAAAATACTATGCTTGGGCTAATTTTAAACATTCTCCCACTTTGAATGGGTGCTGTACAGTGCAGCACACATGCGAAGTCGGAAAATAAATGAGAAAAAAGCATTTCTTCTTCATAGCCCCTGGTTCAAGGATGCACGATTTTCTGACGCTAAACCCGGTCTACTTTTTTTTAGTAAATTGGGTTTAGCGTCAAAAACCTTGGGGGGTTGCATGGGAATGCCCATGCAACACCTGTGGTACGTCCCCTTGGTGCTAAGTAATGCAAAGCAGCGCTGTGCACTGCTTTGCATTACTTTCACGTTATTTCCAGCGCTAAATAAGATTTTGGAAAAGAAGATTTTGCGCCTATTTGTGTCACTTTTGTGATGCAAACTCAGTGTAAAATCTTAGTAAATCTGCCCCAAGGATACTACTGACCTTATTTGTTTTGTCATCACATGTGATGGCCCAAAAGGTACATCTTGTTTGAGCAGTGGTGTAACGTTCAACCTGTATTCCAATTCACAAATCCATCTGCTGTCTGATTTGACATAAGTATTTATAATCATTTGTTGTTATCACACTCGTCTTTACTTGTTGTTCCTTTTCTTAAACACTTAGGGGGTTATTTTGAGTCTAGCACATAGATATCTGCCCATAATTGGCAAATGTGCGGTCCACCCTCTTTAGAGTCCTATCTACCCTATTTTTGGCAGATGTCCTGTATCCTCCAAACTCTAAATAAGTCCCTTAAAGCCCGATTTATATTTTGGCAGGCAGAGGTAAATCCATCAGGGCAACAGAGTAAATTACTCCATCGCCCTGACGGAGTCCCCCCTGCCAAATTTAAAAATTACCGCCAAGCCGGCATTCAATTCAGAAACATTGGAAGGCACCTCCATCACATTTCCTGTCTATGCTTTTTTAAGTTGGATGCATGGCTCTGTCAACATAACAAAGCTGTCTGTCCTATTTTTTTTTATTTCCAAAAAGAAAATCCTGAAGCGGGAAATTGTTTTTGAAACTATGAAAAACAATGCCACCCTCACCATGGGAGTTATCTCCCATGTGCGAGGGGCAGTAAACAGTTTTTACTGCCCCTCACTGCCAGGGTTTTCCAGGTGGTGATGGGCAGTGAAAACTGACTTGTATATCCGCCCATCTAAATTTGGCGGACGGACAAAGAGGTCAGCCTTTGACAACCCTTACTCCGTCGGGACATCGGAGGGGTGTAACTACGGCAGAGACGGAGTAGTCTCTGCCATGGTTTACCAAAGGTCTGCACACATATAAATGGGGTGGGCGGACCATTATACTGGTGGTAAGGATACTCAGTCACTGTTGTGACAGAGTATCCTTACCATCAACATATAAATCAGCCTCTTAGTTCTTACATAGTGTGCACCCACCATGTTTACAAATTCTACCTCCATATGTGTCTTCACTATTGATTCGACTTCTATCACATTCTTCTATTTTCAGTATACCCCCACTATATCACTTGTTACATCACATCACCCTCGATATAGTGTCATTACAACCCCACATTTTATTTAATAAAGGGAGGGGGCCACCTGGCTACTCTCCCTGAGCCAATTTTGACCCTGGGACCCATCCGACGGCACTTCCATTTTAAATACGTGGGTGGCTCGGTGCCCACCCAGCCCACCCACCAAGCATATATCAGGGGCTGTGGGTGGAGCCCTAGGTCCCCGTGGCCCCAGCCGACTCCCTGCAAGGTACGGAAGCCTGCATTACTCTTGCCTGGAGGGAACAGCTATTTATGCTTGTCCCTCCAGGTGAGAGCAATATATTGTTCTGTTTACCTGCCTGCATCATTGGAGGCAAGGAAACAGATCCCAAGCATTTTCCCAGACAGCGGAAGCACTTTTAAAGCTCCTTGCGGGCTGGGAGTAGACCTAGTGTTTGCTTCGATTTGGTGGGAGATTTGAAAATGCTCCTGCCAGACGGGAGCAAACACATATTTCCCTGCTGGTGATGGCAGGGAAACTTCTGTGTCCTGGGGTCAGCTCCCCGGGACACAGTAAGTGAGCCAGCCATGGGGGACGGGATCCCTGGGGCCATTAAAAGCTCAGGGAGGGGGCCGGGCTTCACCCTCCCCTTTTTTAAACATGTTGGATATGGGGAATGGGTTCTCCCTCCATTTTAAAGTAAGTGATGGCCCTGGGGGATGGGGTCCCTAGGGCCTTTTCAAGGCTCAGGGAGGGGAACCATGCGGCCCCTTCCCTTTTTTATACATGTCGACCCCAGGGGATGTGGCCTCCAGGGCATAAGTTTACTATAGGAGGGAGGCTGCGTGCCCCCACCCTATATTTAATTACACAGCCCAGGGGGATGGGGTCCCTGGGGCCTTTTTAGGCTTGTGGAGTGGGGCCGTGCAGCTCCCTCCCCTTTTTTTATATGTCTGACCCGGGGGATGGGGCCCCCAGGGACTAATTAGGCCCTGAAAGGGGGGCACACCCCTCCCTTAATTTTTTGCCTCGGCCCCCGTGGATGGGCCCGTGTAAGCCAGAACTTTATATGCAGTAACATTCACAGGAGGAAGACAGATTTACAATGCTGTCTTTATAATGGGATGCCTTTACCACACATCCTTTACCACGCTGTGCCTTTACCATGCAATCCCTTTGCCACACCTGCCTTTACCAATAGTATGCCTTTACCAACCATGCCTGTACAATGAAAGATTTATATATTTAAGGTAAGTGTGTTTATATATTATATGGATAATAAGAGTGTTTTTAGGGCTCAGGGGTGGGTAAGGATATTGGGTGGTAAGGGTGTTTTTAGGGTTTAGGGGTGGGTATTGGTATTAGGTGGTAAGGTTGTTTATAAGGTTTAGGGGTGAGTAAGGGTATTGGGTGGTAAGGGTGTTTTTAGGGTATAGGAATGGGTAGGGGTGTAGAGTGGTATTGGTTTTTAGGGTTTAGGGATGGGTAAGGGTGTTGAGGGTGTTTTTAGGATTTAGGATTTAGGTGATTTAGTGGTGTGTAAGGGAATATGGTAGTAAGGTTATAAAGGGGGGTATGTGGGGTCTTCCCCCAATTTAGAAAATATTTAAATGTACAATATTTTTTGAAAAATAAGGAATTGGGCAGTCTGCCCCCAATAAAATAAATAAATAAAATTATGTTTAATTGGGTAGTTAGAGGTCGGATCGTGTTTCCTTAGGAAATGTCTTTTTTGTTTTGCTAGTAACTTTGGCACCATTTGACGAATCTCCACGAAACTTGCATGAAAAGTCCTACTCTTTGACCTGAGTGCGCATAAAAAGTTTCGGGGTGATCCATCAAATGGGGGCTGAAAAAATAGGGGGTCCTTTTCATGGGAACTTGAGACACAGATACAGCCCAAACTAGTGTGCAGATTTACAACAAATTTGGCAGAACGATAGATCGTGGTCCAGAAACAGTGCTTTTTGTGTTTTGGTGTAAAGCTGTCATGTGGTTTTGGAGAAATTAAGGTTAAAAAAGTTTGTATATATCACACCGCTGTTGATTCATGGAGCCAATAGATCTCATCCTGATATGTGATTGGCAGCCACGCCCTCAACCAGGAAGTAGGGGCAGCCATCTTAGGATGTGGGACACAGTTTTGTGTCCTAAAAAATGCAAACAAAAAGGCATAGGGGGCAGGGTAAAGACCCCATGAACCCTTGGACCTGGTGGTGGGGTTAGGCACTGGGGGGGGCGCAGGCTATTTATTTAGAGGAGGGGCACATGCCCCCCATCCACGGGGGCTGAGGCAAAAAATTAAGGGAGGGGTGTGCCCCCCTTTCAGGGCCTAATTAGTCCCTGGGGGCCCCATCCCCCGGGTCAGACATATAAAAAAAGGGTAGGGAGCTGCACGGCCCACTCCACAAGCCTAAAAATGCCCCAGGGACCCCATCCTGGGCCAAGTAATTAAATATAGGGTGGGGGCACGCAGCCTCCCTCCTATAGTAAACTTATGCCCTGGAGGCCACGTCCCCTGGGGTCGACATGTAAAAAAAAGGGAAGGGGCTGCATGGTTCCCCTCCCTGAGCCTTGAAAAGGCCCTGGGGACCCCATCCCCCAGGGCCATCACTTACTTTAAAATGGAGGGAGACCCCATTCCCCATATCCAACATGTTTAAAAAGGGGAGGGTGAAGCCCGGCCCTCTCCCTGAGCTTTTAATGGCCCCAGAGATCCCGTCCCCCATGGCCGGCTCACTTACTGTGTCCCGGGGAGCTGACCCCCAGGACACAGAAGTTTCCCTGCCATCACCAGCAGGGAAATATGTGTTTGCTCCCGTCTGGCAGGAGCATTTTCAAATCTCCCACCAAATCGAAGCAAACACTAGGTCTACTCCCAGCCCGCAAGGAGCTTTAAAAATGCTTCCGCTGTCTGGGAAAATGCTTGGGATCTGTTTCCTTGCCTCCAATGATGCAGGCAGGTAAACAGAACAATATATTGCTCTCACCTGGAGGGAGAAGCATAAATATCTGTTCCCTCCAGGCAAGAGCAATGCAGGCTTCCGTACCATGCAGGGAGTCGGCTGGGGCCACGGGGACCTAGGGCTCCACCCACAGCCCCTGACATATGCTTGGTGGGTGGGCTGGGTGGGCACTGAGGCACCCACGTATTTAAAATGGAAGCGCCGGGGGATGGGTCAGGCCAAAATTGGCTCAGGGAGAGTGGCCAGGTGGCCCCCTCCCTTTATTAATTACTCAGCCCCAGGGAATGGGGCTTTATAAAAGCTTAGGAAAGGCAGCCCCCTCCCCTTTTTTAGTATGTTTGGCCCTGGGGGATAGGTCCCGATAAGGCTTAGGGGAGGGGGGGGCACCTGCCCGTCCCCTTTTTTTTAATGAATTTTGCCCTGGGGATTGGGGTTCCCAGGACCTATTAAGGCTTGGGGAGGGAGGCAGAATGCCCCCTCCCCTTAATATATATGTTTAGGCCCTGGGAGATGGGGTACCCGGGGGCCAAAGGCCATCTTCACGCCGCATCGCCAAAGGCCATTTTCAGCGGGGGTTGGCTGCCTGCAGGGTCGTTGCCTGCAGGGCCTGGCCACAAGCCCTGCATAGGATAGGGTTGGCTGCTTGCAGGGGGGTTAGCAGCATGCACTGGGTTGGCCACAGGCCAGGCCCTGCAGCCATCCCCCCGCTGTGCATTGCTGAAGGCCCTGCACAACGTGGGGTTGGCTGCATGGGGGGCTGGGTCACAGGGCCTGCAGCCAACCCTTGTGTGACACTGGGTTGGATTTGCATATGATAATAAAATATTACTTTATGTTTAAAAAAAACTAGAAATCCACTCCAAAAAAACAAAGGTTAAAGTAATGTTATAGTTAAGTGAAATGTACAGTACCAACGTAACATTTTAACCTCTAAAAGCCACGGAAATTCACCAGTTATAGTTATAGTTATCTCAAGTAACTGTAATTCATCTCCTGAGGTAACTATAACTCTCACCCTTACCAGGCACTGCTATTTACCCCACATATTACATCACTCATGACATCTTCTATGAGATCATTGATAATACCACTGCAACATTTGCAATGAAATTATTGATGAGAAATCTGTGCTTGGCGTGGGGTGAGTTATAGTTGTCTCAACTATTTTGCGCGTCCGGTATCAAGGATCGTGGTTGCAGCCAGTGATCCAGGAGCAAAAAGCCGGACCGAGATGAAGGATGTGGTCTAGTTCTCCGTGTGCCTCTGACGTCGGCCCGCCTAACGGATGTCACGCAGGACAGGACTTGGGCTTGCGAGCTTGTAATACAAAAGCTGTGCTATGAGACCAATTAGGGCCTGTAATTGTTACTTACTTGCCTGGTGTTACCTGTATCCTCGAATTCTATGGTTGGGGTACTTTGTCAGCTTGCTCTCCATCTTCAGTCCAGTCACCAGCCCTATTATGTTCTACAGCGTGACTCACTCTCCTGCTTCAGTTTCTTCCTTTTCAAGCTTCAGAGCCCTGAGTCCATTTCTGCCTGTGGTGACTATAGCATCTTGTTGAAGGTGGAAGCCTATACAAAACAATAAGTAACACGTTACCAGCAGTACTTTTCTACCAAAGTGGTAAGATGCATGTCTATTAATTATTTGGAGTAACTTAACATACTGCAACAGGCTTCTCTCCTGGAACTTGAGATTGGATCTTCTAGGTGATCGTTTCAGAAAACAATGCTGTAAAGATTGTAAAGACTGTTGGCAGATTTCCTTGAAACATTATTTCAAGAAGGACTTCACTGTTTATTTTTGTTATAACATAATGTTTTTTTTAAATTTCTTTTTGGGGAACCTATTTGGAATGAAGGATGGTTTCAGGGTTCTCATGTGTTGTAAGGATTCCGTAATGATAGATGATGTCATGGATAAAGGTGATGGATAACAAACTGACTTTTGGTGATCATGTTAGCGGCGTGGTCTCTACCAGCTTCTTTCTTCTCAGAAAGTTGAGAAAAATAAAAAAATTCTTCTTAAAGATAACTTTAGGACAGCAGTCACTGCGCTCGTCCTGTCACGACTGGACTATTGCAACAGTCTGTACTTGAGTCTACATAAGAAACATCTTAATAGACTCCAGATTGTGCAAAATGCGGCAGCAAGACTGCTAACGGGCACTCCCAGGTTCGTCTCAGTGGGAAAGGGTCTTCGAGATCTCCACTGGCTTCCAGTGAAACAACGGGCACGGTATAAAGCACTGTGCATGGTCTTTAAAGCCTTGGTGGGCAGTGGCCCAGTCTACCTGAGAAACCGACTACTCTGGTATGTTCCTGGTAGAATGTTACGTTCCTCGGAAGCAAAGCTAGTGACTATTCCCCGAGTTAAGAAAGCCAGTTGGGGTGGCAGGAGTTTCATTTACTGTGCCGCCAGGGCTTGGAATGATCTTCCTGTGCATCTGAGAAAGGCCATGGATCTCCTTTCATTTAGGAAGGGGTTGAAAACCTGGCTTTTCTCTGTATAATCTTCCTTCTAGGACACCCACCAGGTAGTGCTTAGCGCCAGGACGCCTTTGGGCAGCAGTTGCGCTTTACAAGTTTCATTAAAAAAAAAAAAAAAAAAAAATAATAATAATAAATAAATAAAGGGGAGGATGTAGATGTGAAGTGGAAATGTTGGTTGGAAAACCTTTTTATATGTCACTTACTGCTAGGATTTCCCAAAATTATAAGTGGTTATTCATCATTAGGTCAACAGCAGGGAAAGTGGAAACTTATGGTAAGGAAAAACACAATCATTAACTAAATGTATTTAATAGTGGTAACATAAGAACTATACAGCTGATTATAAATGGTCTTACATTTACTTCTGTAGATATACACGGAGCATGGGTGACTCCTCTAGAGATTCCAGATGTGAGTTGGAAGCTGCAAAGGAATCCTTACTACACCATTATTTGTTTTCTCCAGTTTCCCTTTCCCCTGGGTGCTGTAATAACTAGGAGGTTGTATTCTCCTCCAGTGGTGACAGGGCTCAAGGAGGCATAGGGAGCTGGGTTCTCAATATACATTTCACTCCTACAAGATTAGCAACACCATCTACTTACGTATAGTTGTGCTCCGGCATGATAATAGTTACCTTAGGACATGAGTTATAGTTATTTAAGATAACTATAACTGATTTCTGTGGTTATTAGAGCTTAAAATGGTACATTGTTACTGAACATGTCACCTAACTATAACGTTACTGTAAGCTTTCCTTTTTTCAGTGAATGTATATATATATATATATATACATACATCTATACTGTTATTAACGTCGTTATATTTTTTCTGTGCTGACTATTTTCTAAGATCAAAATTGCCAATATTTGAAGCTTCCAGCAGGGGGCAATACTTTATGCGTTCAAGTTAACATGTCACTAATTGTTGTGCTGCTGGGGAGCTCGGAGCAACACCATCATTGATGAAAGCGTCGTTTTGGCCCATGATTTAAAGGTGGCAATACATGGACAGTACAACCAACATACATTTTATGGCCTCAAGATTACATCAGTGTCAAAAATAAGCAGCTTGGTTGTTCACATGGTTTAAACGCAGATTGATTGCACATGTGGTTAATTAGAGTGAGGCCATTATGGTCGAGATATAGGTGATTTCGATTCCATGACATGTGAAATGTTCAAATATGTATTTGCATTTTTATTTCTTTCTACTTTTATCAATACTACATTTTTAGCATTATAATTCATGTGAGCATTGCTAGATTATGTTGAAAGTACATATTTCCTTGTTTGTGTGACCATAGATGCAAAGCATGGCTAAAGAGCATTTTAAAGGCTGTTGTCTGTGTTCATGACATTTTGGAGTCTAAAGATGTGATGAAAATGGTGTTTTATAATGAAAAAGGCTGTTGAACAGCCGAAATGCGTCTCTCTGAGTAACAGGGTCGAGAGAGGCCCAACACATTAAAGTGGTTTGAATTCCTTCAGTCTTCGCACGTGTGCTTTCATCTTTGAAAAGTGGGAGGCAGTATGTATATATATAGCGCGATTGAACCTAGGGATTTTATTTGGATATATATATATATATATATCCCAGCAAGTGCCACAATTCCTGCCGACCTCTTTAATTAATGACGGGTGCCTCTGACGTGCATGTGGCCTGCACAAAATAATTTTATATATATATATCTATATATATATGTGATCAAGGCCTGCTTAGGCCGAAACTCGTAATGGCGGACTCTTACGAATAGAAAGCATAATTGCACCACTTTGTTGTGGTCCGTGCCCGTTGTGTTCCAGAAAGTGTAGAACGAGGAGCGGAGAATCGATATATATATATAGATACTATGTCATTGATGCGGTTACCCCCTAGTAGAAAAGATGAAAACAGAGAAAGCAAACTAAGACAACTTGAAACAAGATACATTATAGAAATGGACACCAAGCAACCAAACGGTCTTAATATGTCTGAGGACCTATATACATGTCTTTAATGTACATTGCATATCTCCCTGAAATGATCAAAAGTTTACTGAGCACTGGCGGCTAACAGTTTTATCTATTTATTTAGTAACCACATCCAAGATTTTAAGCAACAACGATTATTTGATTATCAATGGGTATCTTTTATTGTACAATGATTTTAACTTTCTTAACAACTATTTATAGCAAGAATATATTTTAGTATATACAACTTGTCGAGATAAATTGAAGGTACATATTTATTTATTTATATATTTATATATTAATATTTTTTATAATAATATGTAATCATCAGTACTGTATATTTATTTATTTATTTATTGATATCAAAAATTATTTGAATCTATCACAATTTTCTAACATAGTTGTTGCCTTTGGTTATCGAACTGTTACTGAATACGGAGGATTAAACCCCATAAGCATATTACTTTTTAGCTTATGCAAGCCCTAAGGGTATCTTGTGTAGAAGGGTATTCATGAATAGCTAAAAACTGGGTGTCACCTAATGATCAAAGACAAACAGGAATCAATATTTTAGAGCCAACATTGGATAACAATTGCTTTGTTTTGCACATATTTGCATATTTGCACTTTTTGCGTATTTTGCACAAACTGCATGGATTGGCACACAGGCCGTAAAGGAAAAAATGATCTCTCAATTAGAGTAGATGAAATATGCAAATACCACTAGAAAACTGTAGATAGAATTTATGTCTACTGATAAGGTATGCAGTCTGACTTGGGTGATGAAAATTGTAAATAAAAAGAAATGTCAAAAAATGTAAAAAAAAATGTATAACATAAACAAAGAATTGTATGCACCGCACATAAACTCTCTACATTACATGTACGTCAAAGCAGCACGCAGTTAATACGTGCTGCATCACGAGCATAATTATAATTTTAGACATCTAGGATACGCACAGTTTCTTTGGTTTCCTCATTATATTAAATATGCGATCAACACTAACAAGTTCTACATTAGTTGGTACCAATGCAACCACACATGTTATAAATATACACTTTATGCGAATATGGGTTTTGCAATATGTAAAACTGTTTTTTAAACAAACTGATTAAAATGCATGCAAGATTACGAACAGTGGAAACTATGTAAACCAAATACTGCTGTTGTTTACATAACTTTTCTATGTCCATTACTGTGAGAAGTTGGCCTGGCATATGCTGTCCACTAATTATAGTGGGCACCTTGCACCAGTCCAAACAACCCCTTATTGGAGATAGGTTAAAGACAACCTTATTGAAAGCTATCCTAGTGGTAGCTATGGAGAGCAGCCTTCAGGCTAAGTCTTGAAGGAATGTAAACCAGCTTGTTTTACCAGTCTATAATCTCTTGAGTGACCAAATGAAAGAGCACCACACCAGGTATATATTCAAAATATATGTATTTATTGCTAAACACACCCCTCTAGTCTCTTTATGAGGCTAGAGTTCGAAGTACATAAGTTATAAGTTATGAAATCACAGTAATAGCACAAATACACGTTTGGGCCCTAGGGGCGTACCAAACCATATACCAATAAAGTGGTATGCGAACCACGACTGAACTAGACACTAGGCCTGGAGCCTCTAGAAGTGCTTGGACCACAAGGAACCACCCAAGGTAGTGACACAGGGGACCTACGGGAGACGCGTGCAGTGTAAATACACACCCGCGATACGCCGTTGACTTCTATGGAGAAAGTCGGGATCGGGAAAATAGAGAAAAGGGACACTTAAAAGAGGACTAGGACAAAACCCTTGGAGATCTAGGACTTTGAAGAGTCTCTACCCACGGGAGCACCGGAGTACTCGTGTTACCTCACCCAGGGAAGCCGGATGCATAGGTGCCTTTCGGGGTCGGGTTTCGTCGTCGATTCGAATGGCGATCTGCTGCAAAGTGCTGCTGGCGGCCAAGAGAAAAGTGTCCGGGTGGATCCAAGAGTGGATCGGAGTTCTGAAGAACCTGAAAGCAGAGGGGACAGAGTCTGGGTCACTAGCCAGTGACCAGGAAGGCGATGGACAGATGCCCACCGATGTCGAGTGCTTCAGGTGCGTTGACGGTCGTCTTGACTCTTCAGCCACGAGGTCCAGGAGGCGTTGTCGGCGACCAGGAGCAGGATTCGGGCTGGTAAACGATGTCTGTCGAGTGCTGAGGTGTCGGCGACCGGATTGGATCCAACAAGCCTTGGCAACGGCAAGTCTCGGTGAAGATGTAGATCGTCGATGGTGCAGACCAGCAAGGTCTGGGGAACTCACCCAGCGAGGGTAAGTGAGGGCAGGCCTGGAGCAACCAGGATGCCAAGTAAGAAAAGGATTGGCCTTCGTTAAGGGCTACTAGCCAATGGGCTAGCGACCGCAAAGGAGCCTCGTGACGCCGCACGTGGAGCTGGCTTACAGGACACTCGTGGAGTGGGGGCCAGTGATCTTCGGTGCAGGTGGTGCTGGAGGCTAGGGCTACTCGGAGCCCAAAGCACAACTTCTTGGGAGACCCAGAAGATGATGCACTTGCAAATGTGCTTGGTGTCCAGGGGTCACGGTCTCAAGTCACCCACGATAGCCACGGGCCTCAGCTTTGCTGGGGACTCAGGGTAGCCTCGGGAAGTCTGAGAATCCACCTCTGGTGATGCGATGACTTCGGCGTCCGACAGGAGCTTCAGAAATGCGAACCGGACAGATGCTTCTTTGGTGCCTGCCAAGCAGGGGAGTCACTCCTTGACCCCAAGGGAGATTCTTCAGTCCTCTAATCTTGTCGTAGAGCGTCGAAGGTCCAGGATTCAGTTTCAGAGTTTCGTCCAGGTATAATCTAAAGTCCTAAGGACTGGGTTCCTACCTTTATTCTAAAAATAGGGGTTGGACTACTCTGTGGCCCCACCTATGGGTGGGTCAGGGCAGAGGGGTGGCTACACCCTTTCCCTTTGTCCAGTTCGCGCCAAAGCAGGGGCTGCAAGCCCCTGATCCGGTTTGAACTGGGGTATGCACAGGGACACCAAATGTGCCCCCAGTGCAGGACTTCAAAGCACCCGAAAGTGCTCCCGCCCAGCCCCAATACACATTATCCTGTCTGGGGAGGTGGTCACACCTCCCTGGGACAGGAAACCTATTGTCCAGGCCTCCCCTGCCGGAGTTTCGTCCAGCAGCAGGAGGCCAGACTCGTGTCTGTGGCAGCAGCATCCATTTTGTGATGCCAGGGCTCTGGAAAGAAGTTACCGGACTCGTCAGAGTTAACATGTCTTTCCCTCTAGAAGGGTGGAATGCTACCCCCGCCGCCAGGATTGGCGGGGGGTAGTATTCCAAGATGTTTGACACCAAACACGACATGTTTAGGTGCAGCCATTCCAAAGTTAGCATTTTACCGCGAGGATATAATGCGCTTAAGAGTATATGGTCAGGCTGCACTACAAACAGCATCAGAGATGGTCTCCGAACGCTGCAGAGGGGCCCTGCTCATGCAGGGGCACCCTCTCACATAGGAACCATGCACTCTGCCTTTAGGATTGATAAGGCCTGCCTTAGGAGTGACTTATAGGTTTATATGTGTGTATGTATTTCGTGATATAGGTAACCTATATCACAGTAAGGGGTGCATGCACCACCTTACCCAGGCTGCAGTAGCAGACCTGTGGTGTCAGTTTGGATGGCCTTCCAGGGGTGGCATAATACATGCTGCAGCCCCTGGCAGGCCTCTGAGGTACCTATGCCCTTGGTACATAGTATACCATATACTAGGGACTTATAAGGGCACTCCAGATCCCAATCAGAGATGTGCCTAAGGCACATGGAAACCATTTTAGAGAGGAAGCAGCTAGGCTGGGGTTCTGATTAGCAGGGCCCCAGCCAGACTAATGTCGAAAAACAGTGAAGCATCAGCAAAAAGTGGGGGTACCCATGTGAAGCAGATCCTACTCTCCTACAATTACTGTGCGCTTACGTGATGCTACACGATAGGCACTGGTCACTTTAAAAATGCGAACTCACTTCACTTCCGTGTCATGTGATCAAGGCTTTACAGCCGAAACGCGTCAGACCGATGCAGAACCGCAAATAAAGAAAAGTTTTCAGCACGATATTGTGGTCCGCCTCCGTCTTTGGGGATATCGAGGAGTGACGGAGTGAAGAGATATCAGGAGTCGGATTAAGTCTCCTTCAACTCAAGACGGAACCCCCCCTCCCATTGCAGTCAGCGCATGGAAGGAGACAAGAGGCTCTGGGGCAACCCGGAACGCTAACGGAGTCCGGAAGGAATCGAGGCGCTTGACCCCCCGCAGCCCAGGAAATGCTGTAATTCCTGACCCGTAAACTGAGAAGGCTGTGTCGGAGGACCCAGGTGAATCATGCCACGAGTCAGGTAGGCTCAACACGGGCATAAATGGGGTGGAGAGGTGTGCATGTAAAGGAACGATACAACGGCTGCCAAGCTAAACAGTTCCCTTACAAGTAATAACGTGAATTAATTTGCGATGTCGGCAGACACGGTCAAAGAGAGAGAAACAGCGGCGTTGGAAATGTACAGTGATGGCCCAGTAGTAACAAACAGTGCTGGTTTGCCACGAGTAGAACAAACAACCCAAGTCACTTCACTAAAAGAGAAATTTAAAATCCTTGAAAAAAAAGAGCAAAGCAGAACAAAGTGGTGGGAGTCCCGCTCTTTGCAGCGCTACATTGACGTGGGTAGAATTCCCCGAGGTCTCCGCATATTCCTAGCTCCGAGCTACGAGAACCCTAACACTGACATGATGCATGAGTGGGCGGAATGTAATCTCGATTCGTCCAAGCGCTTGGTTTTAATACTAATCAAATATGCCGATATTGATCGAGCAACACTTCTGGAAGAAATAAATAAACTCAATGATGACATTAGGCACGAGGGAGGAGAGAGACAAATTGCGCAAGGAAATGGTGATTCACCTCAAAAAGGAAGAAGAAGTCATAAAAGAAAGAAAGAGATACAAATTTCAAAGAGACAAATTAGATTATGACCGAGGCCAGATTTTTACGTTCGCCAAAAAATATGAAGCAATGCGCTCCTCCAAACACCAACAAGCCCCGCAAAACAAGGCTGTCCCGTCCAGAATCGAAGGCACAGGATCAAGCTCATCAATATCTGAATTGAGTTCGGCAACTGACAGCGGATCCGAACAGGAAACAAGTGGCCAAGCAAGAGGCGAACAAGCTATAAAATCCACATTAGACGAAGAGCTTTCTTTTTATACCACGAACGAAGACAGACACTTCGCCCCAGAAAACCGCAGCAGAACGCAGGACATACCACAACTACAGGAGGAGACAAAGACGGAAGGCAAACAGCAAGCAATGTAAAATCGAAAAAAACAAGAGGGGGCCGCTGGCAGAACAGACAATAATAAATAACAGTGACAGAGAGGACAAAACGGTCATGAACCTTGCTGGTATAGAATTAAGTACAGAGGAAAAACGAATACTCAGCCTGGGGTTAACATACTGCCCCAAGAACGACTTCAATTATGCTAAAACCCGGTTAGACATCTATAAAAATGTGAGAAAACTGAAATTAAAAAAATATCACAAATTGACAAACAGAACAACAACAACATCTGTTTCAGAGACCAATTCAGTTCAAGAGGAACCGTTAGGCAACTTGACTCAATCTGATATCCCATTGGTTAATACATTACAGGAACTTTGGTCTGAATCCAATCAAAGACCACAGGAACAACTCAATATAGCGGGTAAGACAACATCTGAGGTCTACACTTATCCAATAACTAAGGTCAAATGCAAAACTCCGTTTAAACCAAAATCCACTTTCAATCCATCGACCTTACATGACTCAATAGATATTTTTCATGAACAGGTGGTTGAACAAATCAAAGACCTCAACTGCAGAACACAAGGGATTCAAAAGAAGTATAAAAGTCAAGATTACAAATATCAGGCCTTGATTAAAAAATTGAAAAACAACAATGCGATAGTGATTCGCAATGCGGACAAAGGTGGGAACATTGTCATTTGGGGCAAAACAGACTACACAAGAGAAGCATATGCCCAACTAAATGACAGAACGTGTTACACCAAACTGAATGGCTCTAATCTCAAAAATATATATATTGAATTTTACCATAAGCTCCAATCATGGAAAGGTGCAGGCCTAATTACAGCACAAGAATACAAATTCCTGAAAAACGAACACCCAACAGTACCTACAATTTATTTCATTCCAAAAGTACACAAAAACCCCGTCAAAACCCCCGGGAGACCTATTATCTCCGCATGCAACAGCTTACTTGAACACACTTCACAATATGTGGACTTCTTCTTACAAAACCACGTGAAATCCTTACCTTCATATGTTCAGGATACAGGCGACTTCCTCCGCAAACTAAGAACAATTGAGTGGAAGGAACAATATCACATGATGGCATTAGACGTGACGTCTTTGTACACGAGTATTGAACACACGGATGGAGTGAAAGCAATGGAGTACTTTCTAAACAAAAATGCTGATGGTCACATTGAACATAACAAAATGCTACTTGATATGGTGATGTTTTGTCTACAGAATAACATCTTTATGTTCAACAACACGCTATATCAGCAAACCAGGGGCGTAGCGATGGGGGCCAGCTTCTCCCCCAGCTATGCCTGTCTTCACATGGGATGGTGGGAGGAGCTGGTCTTGAACACCACACATGCCAAATATGTTAAAAATAACATTAGATCCTGGTTTCGTTATATTGATGACTTATTTGTGTTATGGGAAGGATCAAAAGAATCAGCCAGACAATTTGTAAGAGATGTCAACATTAATAACTGTAATTTACATTTCACAGCCACAATAAGTGATTCCACAGTTACCTTCCTCGACACACAAGTTTACATCCAAGAAGGCAGAATTGAGACTAGATTGTTCAGAAAGGAAACGGCAGGGAATTCTACATTGCATGCAAGCAGCGCACACCCTCGTCATCTCGTCAATAGTATCCCCTATGGCGAGATGATACAATTAAGAAGGATACACAGCAAAGATGAGGACCTCCGGGTGGCACAGACAGAAAACAAACAGAGGTTTTTAGACAGGGGTTATTCAGGAAAAATCATTGAAACTGCCATTGCTAAATCTATGAACCAATCCAGGGAAGAATTATTGGAGGATAAATCCAAACACAGTGAGGGAGCTACTGACACCATAACGAGCAACAGAAAAGCGGATAAGGATGATTTTAGGATAATTATGCAGTTCAGTAACCAACACAACCAACTGCAGTCCATTATCAGGCGCAATTGGCCATTGATACTTAATGATCCGGTCATTGGACCATCAATGCCATTAAAAATAGCTATAACATACAGCAGAGGCCCATCAATACGGGACCAATTGGTCACCACTAGTCCAGAAATCATCGAGAGCACAAATTGGCTCCAAACACACAAAGGATTTTACAAATGTAAAATATGTAAAGCCTGCCAACATGGAGAAAACAGAACTAGTTATACAACACCTTTCAGCTCCAAACCACACCACATAAGCAAACTGCTAACATGTAAAACAGATTATGCAGTATATGTTTTATCCTGCCCTTGTGATTTGAAATATATTGGCAGCACAAAATTGCAGGCACACAAGCGTGTACTACAACATCTCAGGGCCACTAACAATCAGGACAATACATATCCTGTGGCAAGACATTTTAGGGAGTGCCACCAATCTAACAATTCTAGTCTTAGATACTATGTCATTGATGCGGTTCCCCCTAGTAGAAGAGGTGGAAACAGAGAAAGCAAACTAAGACAACTTGAAACAAGATACATTATAGAAATGGACACCAAGCAACCAAACGGTCTTAATATGTCTGAGGACCTATATACATGCCTTTAATGTACATTGCATATCTCCCTGAAATGATCAAAAGTTTACTGAGCACTGGCGGCTAACAGTTTTATCTATTTATTTAGTAACCACATCCAAGATTTTAAGCAACAATGATTATTTGATTATCAATGGGTATCTTTTATTGTACAATGATTTTAACTTTCTTAACAACTATTTATAGCAAGAATATATTTTAGTATATACAACTTGTCGAGATAAATTGAAGGTACATATTTATTTATTTATATATTTATATATTAATATTTTTTATAATAATATGTAATCATCAGTACTGTATATTTATGTATTTATTTATTTATTGATATCAAAAATTATTTGAATCTATCACAATTTTCTAACATAGTTGTTGCCTTTGGTTATCGAACTGTTACTGAATACGGAGGATTAAACCCCATAAGCATATTACTTTTTAGATTATGCAAGCCCTAAGGGTATCTTGTCTAGAAGGGTATTCATGAATAGATAAATACTGGGTGTCACCTAATGATCAAAGACAAACAGGAATCAATATTTTAGAGCCAACATTGGATAACAATTGCTTTGTTTTGCACATATTTGCATATTTACACTTTTTGCGTATTTTGCACAAACTGCATGGATTGGCACACAGGCCGTAAAGGAAAAAATGATCTCTCAATTAGAGTAGATGAAATATGCAAATACCACTAGAAAACTGTAGATAGAATTTATGTCTACTGATAAGGTATGCAGTCTGACTTGGGTGATGAAAATTGTAAATAAAAAGAAATGTAAAAAAATATCAAAAAAAATGTATAACATAAACAAAGAATTGTATGCACCGAACATAAACACTCTACATTACATGTACGTCAAAGCAGCACGCAGTTAATACGTGCTGCATCACGAGCATAATTATAATTTTAGGCATCTAGGATACGCACAGTTTCTTTGGTTTCCTCATTATATTAAATATGCGATGAACACTAACAAGTTCTACATTAGTTGGTACCAATGCAACCACACATGTTATAAATATACACTTTATGCGAATATGGGTTTTGCAATATGTAAAAGTGTTTTTTAAACAAACTGATTAAAATGCATGCAAGATTACGAACAGTGGAAACTATGTAAACCAAATACTGCTGTTGTTTGCATAACTTTTCTATGTCCATTACTGTGCGCTCACGTGATGCTACATGATAGGCACTGGTCACTTTGAAAATGCGAACTCACTTCACTTCCGTGTCATGTGATCAAGGCTTTACAGCCGAAACGCATCATACCGATGCAGAACCGCAAATAAAGAAAAGTTTTCAGCACGATATTGTGGTCCGTCTCCGTCTTTGGGGATATCGAGGAGTGACGGAGTGAAGATATATATATATATATATATATATGATGATATGATGATACTGCTAGGCCCGAAAGCTTGGAGGCGCACTCGACAGATGCTGCAAAGCCAAGGCTTTAATAAAATTGAGAACCAGCGTCTACATGTGAAGTCTCAAAGTCTTGGTCGACGCGTTTCGAGGCAGCAGCCTCTTCTTCATGGACAGTCCGAGATTTCCACCAGATGGCTCCAATTAGTTGTTTAAATACATGCGCAGACCCCCAGTAGGTCATGTGTGCATAGTGCATTTGTTTAGTACAGTGCATGTTGGGACATGTAGTCCTACCTTGGAGAATATTGTTACCCTTAGTAGGTTTCTGTGCGGTCTCAGTCATTGGACATTTTCTAACCCTTAGTGGGCCTCCATATGTCACGCTGATTTATTTTCTCGTAGTTTCTGTGCTGATCGCGGGTTGGGCACAGTTCCTGAACGCCGCGCAGCCTCTCCTTCCTTTTTGGTGATGGTGCCGCCTCCCACGGCAGGGCGCCGTGTAAATAATTTGATACTGCTAGGCCCGAAAGCTTGGAGGCGCACTCGACAGATGCTGCAAAGCCAAGGCTTTAATAAAATTGAGAACCAGCGTCTACATGTGAAGTCGAAACGCGTCGACCAAGACTTTGAGACTTCACATGTAGACGCTGGTTCTCAATTTTATTAAAGTCTTGGCTTTGCAGCATCTGTCGAGTGCGCCTCCAAGCTTCGGCCTAGCAGTATCAAATTATTTACACGGCGCCTGCCGTGGGAGGCGGCACCATCACCAAAAAGGAAGGAGAGGCTGCGCGGCGATCAGGAACTGTGCCCAAGCCGCGATCAGCACAGAAACTGCGAGAAAATAAATCAGCGTGACATTTGGAGGCCCACTAAGGGTTAGAAAATGTCCAATGACTGAGACCGCACAGAAACCTACTAAGGGTAACAATATTCTCCAAGGTAGGACTACATGTCCCATCATGCACTGTACTAAACAAATGCACTATGCACACATGACCCACTGGGGTCTGCGCATGTATTTAAACAACTAATTGGAGCCATCTGGTGGAAATCTCGGACTGTCCATGAAGAAGAGGCTGCTGCCTCGAAACGCGTCGACCAAGACTTTGAGACTTCACATGTAGACGCTGGTTCTCAACTTTATTAAAGCCTTGGCTTTGCAGCATCTGTCGAGTGCGCTCCAAGCTTTCGGGCCTAGCAGTATCAAATTATTTACACGGCGCCCTGCCGTGGGAGGCGGCACCATCACCAAAAAGGAAGGAGAGGCTGCGCGGCGTTCAGGATCTGTGCCCAAGCCGCGATCAGCACAGAAACTGTGAGAAAATAAATCAGCGTGACATATGGAGGCCCACTAAGGGTTAGAAAATGTCCAATGACTGAGACCGCACAGAAACCTACTAAGGGTAACAATATTCTCCAAGGTAGGACTACATGTCCCAACATGCACTGTACTAAACAAATGCACTATGCACACATGACCCACTGGGGTCTGCGCATGTATTTAAACAACTAATTGGAGCCATCTGGTGGAAATCTCGGACTGTCCATGAAGAAGAGGCTGCTGCCTCGAAACGCGTCAACCAAGACTTTGAGACTTCACATGTAGACGCTGGTTCTCAATTTTATTAAAGCCTTGGCTTTGCAGCATCTGTCGAGTGCGCCTCCAAGCTTTCGGGCCTAGCAGTATCAAATTATTTACACGGCGCCCTGCCGTGGGAGGCGGCACCATCACCAAAAAGGAAGGAGAGGCTGCGCGGCGTTCAGGAACTGTGCCCAAGCCGCGATCAGCACAGAAACTGCGAGAAAATAAATCAGCGTGACATATGGAGGCCCACTAAGGGTTAGAAAATGTCCAATGACTGAGACCGCACAGAAACCTACTAAGGGTAACAATATTCTCCAAGGTAGGACTACATGTCCCAACATGCACTGTACTAAACAAATGCACTATGCACACATGACCCACTGGGGGTCTGCGCATGTATTTAAACAACTAATTGGAGCCATCTGGTGGAAATCTCGGACTGTCCATGAAGAAGAGGCTGCTGCCTCGAAACGCGTCGACCAAGACTTTGAGACTTCACATGTAGACGCTGGTTCTCAATTTTATTAAAGCCTTGGCTTTGCAGCATCTGTCGAGTGCGCCTCCAAGCTTTCGGGCATAGCAGTATCAAATTATTTACACGGCGCCCTGCCGTGGGAGGCGGCACCATCACCAAAAAGGAAGGAGAGGCTGCGCGGCGTTCAGGAACTGTGCCCAAGCCGCGATCAGCACAGAAACTGCGAGAAAATAAATCAGCGTGACATATGGAGGCCCACTAAGGGTTAGAAAATGTCCAATAACTGAGACCGCACAGAAACCTACTAAGGGTAACAATATTCTCCAAGGTAGGACTACATGTCCCAACATGCACTGTACTAAACAAATGCACTATGCACACATGACCCACTGGGGGTCTGCGCATGTATTTAAACAACTAATTGGAGCCATCTGGTGGAAATCTCGGACTGTCCATGAAGAAGAGGCTGCTGCCTCGAAACGCGTCGACCAAGACTTTGAGACTTCACATGTAGACGCTGGTTCTCAATTTTATTAAAGCCTTGGCTTTGCAGCATCTGTCGAGTGCGCCTCCAAGCTTTCGGGCCTAGCAGTATCAAATTATTTACACGGCGCCCTGCCGTGGGAGGCGGCACCATCACCAAAAAGGAAGGAGAGGCTGCGCGGCGTTCAGGAACTGTGCCCAAGCCGCGATCAGCACAGAAACTGCGAGAAAATAAATCAGCGTGACATATGGAGGCCCACTAAGGGTTAGAAAATGTCCAATGACTGAGACCGCACAGAAACCTACTAAGGGTAACAATATTCTCCAAGGTAGGACTACATGTCCCAACATGCACTGTACTAAACAAATGCACTATGCACACATGACCCACTGGGGGTCTGCGCATGTATTTAAACAACTAATTGGAGCCATCTGGTGGAAATCTCGGACTGTCCATGAAGAAGAGGCTGCTGCCTCGAAACGCGTCGACCAAGACTTTGAGACTTCACATGTAGACGCTGGTTCTCAATTTTATTAAAGCCTTGGCTTTGCAGCTCTGTCGAGTGCGCCTCCAAGCTTTCGGGCCTAGCAGTATCAAATTATTTACACGGCGCCTTGCCGTGGGAGGCGGCACCATCACCAAAAAGGAAGGAGAGGCTGCGCGGCGTTCAGGAACTGTGCCCAAGCCGCGATCAGCACAGAAACTGCGAGAAAATAAATCAGCGTGACATATGGAGGCCCACTAAGGGTTAGAAAATGTTCAATGACTGAGACCGCACAGAAACCTACTAAGGGTAACAATATTCTCCAAGGTAGGACTACATGTCCCAACATGCACTGTACTAAATAAATGCACTATGCACACATGACCCACTGGGGGTCTGCGCATGTATTTAAACAACTAATTGGAGCCATCTGGTGGAAATCTCGGACTGTCCATGAAGAAGAGGCTGCTGCCTCGAAACGCGTCGACCAAGACTTTGAGACTTCACATGTAGACGCTGGTTCTCAATTTTATTAAAGCCTTGGCTTTGCAGCATCTGTCGAGTGCGCCTCCAAGCTTTCGGGCCTAGCAGTATCAAATTATTTACACGGCGCCCTGCCGTGGGAGGCGGCACCATCACCAAAAAGGAAGGAGAGGCTGCGCGGCGTTCAGGAACTGTGCCCAAGCCGCGATCAGCACAGAAACAGCGAGAAAATAAATCAGCGTGACATATGGAGGCCCACTAAGGGTTAGAAAATGTCCAATGACTGAGACCGCACAGAAACCTACTAAGGGTAACAATATTCTCCAAGGTAGGACTACATGTCCCAACATGCACTGTACTAAACAAATGCACTATGCACACATGACCCACTGGGGGTCTGCGCATGTATTTAAACAACTAATTGGAGCCATCTGGTGGAAATCTCGGACTGTCCATGAAGAAGAGGCTGCTGCCTCGAAACGCGTCGACCAAGACTTTGAGACTTCACATGTAGACGCTGGTTCTCAATTTTATTAAAGCCTTGGCTTTGCAGCATCTGTCGAGTGCGCCTCCAAGCTTTCGGGCCTAGCAGTATCAAATTATTTACACGGCGCCCTGCCGTGGGAGGCGGCACCATCACCAAAAAGGAAGGAGAGGCTGCGCGGCGTTCAGGAACTGTGCCCAAGCCGCGATCAGCACAGAAACTGCGAGAAAATAAATCAGCGTGACATATGGAGGCCCACTAAGGGTTAGAAAATGTCCAATGACTGAGACCGCACAGAAACCTACTAAGGGTAACAATATTCTCCAAGGTAGGACTACATGTCCCAACATGCACTGTACTAAACAAATGCACTATGCACACATGACCCACTGGGGGTCTGCGCATGTATTTAAACAACTAATTGGAGCCATCTGGTGGAAATCTCGGACTGTCCATGAAGAAGAGGCTGCTGCCTCGAAACGCGTCGACCAAGACTTTGAGACTTCACATGTAGACGCTGGTTCTCAATTTTATTAAAGCCTTGGCTTTGCAGCATCTGTCGAGTGCGCCTCCAAGCTTTCGGGCATAGCAGTATCAAATTATTTACACGGCGCCCTGCCGTGGGAGGCGGCACCATCACCAAAAAGGAAGGAGAGGCTGCGCGGCGTTCAGGAACTGTGCCCAAGCCGCGATCAGCACAGAAACTGCGAGAAAATAAATCAGCGTGACATATGGAGGCCCACTAAGGGTTAGAAAATGTCCAATAACTGAGACCGCACAGAAACCTACTAAGGGTAACAATATTCTCCAAGGTAGGACTACATGTCCCAACATGCACTGTACTAAACAAATGCACTATGCACACATGACCCACTGGGGGTCTGCGCATGTATTTAAACAACTAATTGGAGCCATCTGGTGGAAATCTCGGACTGTCCATGAAGAAGAGGCTGCTGCCTCGAAACGCGTCGACCAAGACTTTGAGACTTCACATGTAGACGCTGGTTCTCAATTTTATTAAAGCCTTGGCTTTGCAGCATCTGTCGAGTGCGCCTCCAAGCTTTCGGGCCTAGCAGTATCAAATTATTTACACGGCGCCCTGCCGTGGGAGGCGGCACCATCACCAAAAAGGAAGGAGAGGCTGCGCGGCGTTCAGGAACTGTGCCCAAGCCGCGATCAGCACAGAAACTGCGAGAAAATAAATCAGCGTGACATATGGAGGCCCACTAAGGGTTAGAAAATGTCCAATGACTGAGACCGCACAGAAACCTACTAAGGGTAACAATATTCTCCAAGGTAGGACTACATGTCCCAACATGCACTGTACTAAACAAATGCACTATGCACACATGACCCACTGGGGGTCTGCGCATGTATTTAAACAACTAATTGGAGCCATCTGGTGGAAATCTCGGACTGTCCATGAAGAAGAGGCTGCTGCCTCGAAACGCGTCGACCAAGACTTTGAGACTTCACATGTAGACGCTGGTTCTCAATTTTATTAAAGCCTTGGCTTTGCAGCTCTGTCGAGTGCGCCTCCAAGCTTTCGGGCCTAGCAGTATCAAATTATTTACATGGCGCCTTGCCGTGGGAGCGGCACCATCACCAAAAAGGAAGGAGAGGCTGCGCGGCGTTCAGGAACTGTGCCCAAGCCGCGATCAGCACAGAAACTGCGAGAAAATAAATCAGCGTGACATATGGAGGCCCACTAAGGGTTAGAAAATGTTCAATGACTGAGACCGCACAGAAACCTACTAAGGGTAACAATATTCTCCAAGGTAGGACTACATGTCCCAACATGCACTGTACTAAATAAATGCACTATGCACACATGACCCACTGGGGGTCTGCGCATGTATTTAAACAACTAATTGGAGCCATCTGGTGGAAATCTCGGACTGTCCATGAAGAAGAGGCTGCTGCCTCGAAGCGCGTCGACCAAGACTTTGAGACTTCACATGTAGACGCTGGTTCTCAATTTTATTAAAGCCTTGGCTTTGCAGCATCTGTCGAGTGCGCCTCCAAGCTTTCGGGCCTAGCAGTATCAAATTATTTACACGGCGCCCTGCCGTGGGAGGCGGCACCATCACCAAAAAGGAAGGAGAGGCTGCGCGGCGTTCAGGAACTGTGCCCAAGCCGCGATCAGCACAGAAACAGCGAGAAAATAAATCAGCGTGACATATGGAGGCCCACTAAGGGTTAGAAAATGTCCAATGACTGAGACCGCACAGAAACCTACTAAGGGTAACAATATTCTCCAAGGTAGGACTACATGTCCCAACATGCACTGTACTAAACAAATGCACTATGCACACATGACCCACTGGGGGTCTGCGCATGTATTTAAACAACTAATTGGAGCCATCTGGTGGAAATCTCGGACTGTCCATGAAGAAGAGGCTGCTGCCTCGAAACGCGTCGACCAAGACTTTGAGACTTCACATGTAGACGCTGGTTCTCAATTTTATTAAAGCCTTGGCTTTGCAGCATCTGTCGAGTGCGCCTCCAAGCTTTCGGGCCTAGCAGTATCAAATTATTTACACGGCGCCCTGCCGTGGGAGGCGGCACCATCACCAAAAAGGAAGGAGAGGCTGCGCGGCGTTCAGGAACTGTGCCCAAGCCGCGATCAGCACAGAAACTGCGAGAAAATAAATCAGCGTGAAATATGGAGGCCCACTAAGGGTTAGAAAATGTCCAATGACTGAGACCGCACAGAAACCTACTAAGGGTAACAATATTCTCCAAGGTAGGACTACATGTCCCAACATGCACTGTACTAAACAAATGCACTATGCACACATGACCCACTGGGGGTCTGCGCATGTATTTAAACAACTAATTGGAGCCATCTGGTGGAAATCTCGGACTGTCCATGAAGAAGAGGCTGCTGCCTCGAAACGCGTCGACCAAGACTTTGAGACTTCACATGTAGACGCTGGTTCTCAATTTTATTAAAGCCTTGGCTTTGCAGCATCTGTCGAGTGCGCCTCCAAGCTTTCGGGCATAGCAGTATCAAATTATTTACACGGCGCCCTGCCGTGGGAGGCGGCACCATCACCAAAAAGGAAGGAGAGGCTGCGCGGCGTTCAGGAACTGTGCCCAAGCCGCGATCAGCACAGAAACTGCGAGAAAATAAATCAGCGTGACATATGGAGGCCCACTAAGGGTTAGAAAATGTCCAATAACTGAGACCGCACAGAAACCTACTAAGGGTAACAATATTCTCCAAGGTAGGACTACATGTCCCAACATGCACTGTACTAAACAAATGCACTATGCACACATGACCCACTGGGGGTCTGCGCATGTATTTAAACAACTAATTGGAGCCATCTGGTGGAAATCTCGGACTGTCCATGAAGAAGAGGCTGCTGCCTCGAAACGCATCGACCAAGACTTTGAGACTTCACATGTAGACGCTGGTTCTCAATTTTATTAAAGCCTTGGCTTTGCAGCATCTGTCGAGTGCGCCTCCAAGCTTTCGGGCCTAGCAGTATCAAATTATTTACACGGCGCCCTGCCGTGGAGGCGGCACCATCACCAAAAAGGAAGGAGAGGCTGCGCGGCGTTCAGGAACTGTGCCCAAGCCGCGATCAGCACAGAAACTGCGAGAAAATAAATCAGCGTGACATATGGAGGCCCACTAAGGGTTAGAAAATGTCCAATGACTGAGACCGCACAGAAACCTACTAAGGGTAACAATATTCTCCAAGGTAGGACTACATGTCCCAACATGCACTGTACTAAACAAATGCACTATGCACACATGACCCACTGGGGGTCTGCGCATGTATTTAAACAACTAATTGGAGCCATCTGGTGGAAATCTCGGACTGTCCATGAAGAAGAGGCTGCTGCCTCGAAACGCGTCGACCAAGACTTTGAGACTTCACATGTAGACGCTGGTTCTCAATTTTATTAAAGCCTTGGCTTTGCAGCTCTGTCGAGTGCGCCTCCAAGCTTTCGGGCCTAGCAGTATCAAATTATTTACACGGCGCCTTGCCGTGGGAGGCGGCACCATCACCAAAAAGGAAGGAGAGGCTGCGCGGCGTTCAGGAACTGTGCCCAAGCCGCGATCAGCACAGAAACTGCGAGAAAATAAATCAGCGTGACATATGGAGGCCCACTAAGGGTTAGAAAATGTTCAATGACTGAGACCGCACAGAAACCTACTAAGGGTAACAATATTCTCCAAGGTAGGACTACATGTCCCAACATGCACTGAACTAAATAAATGCACTATGCACACATGACCCACTGGGGGTCTGCGCATGTATTTAAACAACTAATTGGAGCCATCTGGTGGAAATCTCGGACTGTCCATGAAGAAGAGGCTGCTGCCTCGAAACGCGTCGACCAAGACTTTGAGACTTCACATGTAGACGCTGGTTCTCAATTTTATTAAAGCCTTGGCTTTGCAGCATCTGTCGAGTGCGCCTCCAAGCTTTCGGGCCTAGCAGTATCAAATTATTTACATGGCGCCCTGCCGTGGGAGGCGGCACCATCACCAAAAGGAAGGAGAGGCTGCGCGGCGTTCAGGAACTGTGCCCAAGCCGCGATCAGCACAGAAACAGCGAGAAAATAAATCAGCGTGACATATGGAGGCCCACTAAGGGTTAGAAAATGTCCAATGACTGAGACCGCACAGAAACCTACTAAGGGTAACAATATTCTCCAAGGTAGGACTACATGTCCCAACATGCACTGTACTAAACAAATGCACTATGCACACATGACCCACTGGGGGTCTGCGCATGTATTTAAACAACTAATTGGAGCCATCTGGTGGAAATCTCGGACTGTCCATGAAGAAGAGGCTGCTGCCTCGAAACGCGTCGACCAAGACTTTGAGACTTCACATGTAGACGCTGGTTCTCAATTTTATTAAAGCCTTGGCTTTGCAGCATCTGTCGAGTGCGCCTCCAAGCTTTCGGGCCTAGCAGTATCAAATTATTTACACGGCGCCCTGCCGTGGGAGGCGGCACCATCACCAAAAAGGAAGGAGAGGCTGCGCGGCGTTCAGGAACTGTGCCCAAGCCGCGATCAGCACAGAAACTGCGAGAAAATAAATCAGCGTGACATATGGAGGCCCACTAAGGGTTAGAAAATGTCCAATGACTGAGACCGCACAGAAACCTACTAAGGGTAACAATATTCTCCAAGGTAGGACTACATGTCCCAACATGCACTGTACTAAACAAATGCACTATGCACACATGACCCACTGGGGGTCTGCGCATGTATTTAAACAACTAATTGGAGCCATCTGGTGGAAATCTCGGACTGTCCATGAAGAAGAGGCTGCTGCCTCGAAACGCGTCGACCAAGACTTTGAGACTTCACATGTAGACGCTGGTTCTCAATTTTATTAAAGCCTTGGCTTTGCAGCATCTGTCGAGTGCGCCTCCAAGCTTTCGGGCCTAGCAGTATCAAATTATTTACACGGCGCCCTGCCGTGGGAGGCGGCACCATCACCAAAAAGGAAGGAGAGGCTGCGCGGCGTTCAGGAACTGTGCCCAAGCCGCGATCAGCACAGAAACTGCGAGAAAATAAATCAGCGTGACATATGGAGGCCCACTAAGGGTTAGAAAATGTCCAATGACTGAGACCGCACAGAAACCTACTAAGGGTAACAATATTCTCCAAGGTAGGACTACATGTCCCAACATGCACTGTACTAAACAAATGCACTATGCACACATGACCCACTGGGGGTCTGCGCATGTATTTAAACAACTAATTGGAGCCATCTGGTGGAAATCTCGGACTGTCCATGAAGAAGAGGCTGCTGCCTCGAAACGCGTCGACCAAGACTTTGAGACTTCACATGTAGTCGCTGGTTCTCAATTTTATTAAAGCCTTGGCTTTGCAGCATCTGTCGAGTGCGCCTCCAAGCTTTCGGGCCTAGCAGTATCATATACATATATATATATATATATATATATATATATATATATATATATATATATATATATATATATATATATATATATATATATATATATATATATATATATATATATATATATATATATATATATATGGAAAACAATGTGGTTCCAAAGCAACGTGCTCAACAGCGGGTGCGAACGTGAGGCCGAACCAGTGGCCTAGGATTGTTATTTGCCAAACAAGTACGCCACACTCAGGAGTCTTAAGTTCAAATTACTTTATTCCTTATACAGAGCCAGTCTGCCTTCACCAACGCGTTTCAGCCTCACGGCCTTGCTCACGGTTGATTGACAATCAGCTAAGTCATGTTTTTATACCTCTTCCATTCCCAGCCCATTATGTGGCCTTCTGGGTGTTGTAGTTTAAAAAAAATAATTTGCATCATTGTCATCACAAAAGAAAGCAGGATAATTCTCACATTGTTATTAGAAAACAGGTTAGTATTATGGTTATTGCATATACCTATAACCACTTTTTTGACATATTTATACATGTTGGCGTTTTCTCATCATTGTGAATCGCCATATTGCAGCTTGTGTTTGACTACAAAGATTCAAAATCCCTTCTATTGTATAGTACACGTTTAGAAGGAGTAATCTCATTTTTATCCACTTTGTTTTTGGGTAACTCGTATACATGAAATATTGTTATCTCACTTTTACGGTTATTCATACCCTAAGGGGCTATTATGTACAACATACATAGTTGCATGATATACATAATTTGCAGTCAAACATATATGCTACTTGGTGTCATCTTTCCATTGCGGGTTAGTACCCCTGTGGCAATTATATCCTAATGTTAAGATTTTTTTGATTTTTTTCTTCTTTTTGCAACATAGTTCCACTATTAGAATTTTTCAATTTTCCAAGTGTACATAGAGTTCTTCGTCATTGTTGAGGCCTTTAGGACTCTTGGTTCGTAGCCTGATGATGTAGCGTGACTCAAGTTGCCTTAGCTTGAGTTTTCTATCGCCTCCTCTTTCGCTTATTGGGATGGTATCTAACCCAAAGAAGTCCATTTTCTTCCAGTCATTGTTTTGACATTGTGCTATATGTCTGGCAGTTGCATAACTCAGATCTTTATTCTTTACTGCTCTTATATGTTCCAGGATTCACTTTTTCAACATACATACAGTGCTTCCCACATACTTTAGGCCACATGCACATCGGATCACATATATCACAAATTGGGTAGTGCACGTGATTTTGTGGTTGATTTTGATTTTCTTTCCTTCTGTGTCAGATATTTCTTTAATGTTGGTTGCTATTTTGCAAGCTTTGTATTTATTGTATTTTTTTAATCCCAGTTGTTGTTCTTCAAGCCAGTTTCTCTTCGGTTTGTCTGTGAAGTGGCTTTGTACTAATTGATCTTTAAGCAATTTTGTTTTCTTGTATGGCACTAGTGGTCGTTCTCCTAGGACACTTCCGATGTCGGGATCTTGAGCTATTAGATGCCAGAACCCTTGTATAATCCTTGTGATTTTATGACTTTCCTTGCTGTAAGTTAGAATCAGTCTAGGTGTTGCTTGTTTGCGTGATTTCATACACACCTTTTCTTTGTCTTTTTGTGTGATCAAGGTGTCTTTACGTGTTATTTTCTCAATCTTTTGTAAACTGTCTCTCAGATCTTTCGTTTTGTATCCTCTGGTTTTTCAATCTCGCTGCACTCTCCATTATTTTCTCTGTTGCATCAATGTCTTTGGAACAATTGCGTCTCCTTCCCATAAATTCCGTATGGAATGCTTCTCAATAATGACTTGGGGTGGAAACTAGTCTCATGTAAGATGCTGTTTGCGGAGGTCTTTTTTCTATATAGAGTCGAGTGTATTTCACCTTGGTCTATATATATTGAGATGTCTAGAAAATCTATTTTGGTCTTACTTGTGGAGCAGGTAAACGAGTGGCCTACAGTATTTTCGTTAAGTCCATTAAAATACTCCAGGAATTCCCTTTTCTCTCCATTCCAGATTATAAAAAGATCGTCTATGTACCTGACCCATAGTACAATCTTATCCAGTGCTTGGTGGTTGTCTGGCTCCCATGCAATTTCTCTTTCCCACCAGCCCATGATAAGATTGGCATAATTCGGTGAAAAAGATATCCCCATGGCGGTGCCGCACAGTTGATGGTACATGTTCTGATTAAAGCGGAACACATTGTTTTTGATACACATTTCAATCATTGTTATTAACAGTGCTGAGTGCTGGAGCTCAGATATATTGCATTGTTTTAAGAAATATGCACAGGCTTATAAGCCTATGTCATGTTCTATTGATGTGTACAGAGATACGACATCTAATGTTGCCATGATGTATGTGGAACTCCATGTTGTATCCGCCAAAATCCAGAAGAAATCTCCTGTGTCTCTTATATAGGAACTTAGATCCTGTACCATGGGTGCTAGATAGTGGTCTACATACGTAGATACATTTTCATACAATGAGTCACATGAAGAGACAATGGGTCTTGGGTAAGAAATATATGGTAGGAATAGTTGGTTGCTCTTTAAATAAGTAGTGGGATTCTTCATCATCGATTAAATTCATCTTTTGCCACTCATTTAATTTGTCTTTGAGATCTAGTATTATCTGATTCATAGGGTTATGATCTAGCTTTCTGTATTTTGTTTCATCATTGAGTTGCCTGTATGCTTCTTTGACATAGTCGGTCCTGTTTTGCACGACTATATTGAGCCCTTTATCTGCCGGTTTGATGATTACCGTACTGTTCTCTATCAGTGACTTCAGGGCTGTATGTTCCTACTTAGAGAGATTTTCCCGTTTGTTGTTGTTTCGAGCTTTCTCCAGTTGTTCCAGTTCCTTCATGATGGCTTCAGAAAAAATGTCAATTTTGTTCCCTGGCGAAAGTGTGGGATAAAATTTGGATTTTCGTTTCAAACCACTCGGGGCATGTTTTTGAGTTTCTACAGACAGCTCCTCAAGCATCTGGATTTCTGTTATTTAGTTTTCTTCCAGATTATACATTAGTTCGAACATATTCTTCAAACCTGGGATTTGCTCGATAGTTAGGTCAGTTCCTTGTTTGCCTTGTTCTATTGCTATGCTTTCCTTTGACAATGTCTTTGTATTCTGTTCCGGTTGGTTGGCATATATTTTTGCCAATTTTAGTTTACGTATATACTTGTATACGTCTATCTTAGTGTCCATAAAGTCGAAGTGTTTTTCTGGACAAAAGGATAAGCCTTTATTAAGTAGAGTTTGTTCGTCTTTTGTCAACGTGTAGTTGGAGAGGTTGACAATGATGTTTTCTTCCCCTTGCGTTCTGATAATTTCTTCTTCGCCAGGTTGTGAAGGGGATATTGCCTTCTTTGCCCTTGATATTCTTGTTTTTCTGTTTCCTTTGACGATCTTAAATCTCCTCTTCCACGCCCTCTGCCTCTTGTTTTGCCTCTCCCAGATCTCTGGTTAGGGTCTGGTCCAGATTCATCAGTCTCATCTATTCTAAAAAAGTAATTCCTTTTGTGGAGCTTGAGGCATTGGATCCTTCATTTTCACTGACATCCGATTCGCTTGTGATTTCAGCTGAGGTTATGGGAGTTCTCCCGGCATAGTTTTGTTTGAGGGCGTCGAATCTTCTGGCGAAGGTCAAGATCCTTCCTTGCTTGTAATCCCTCTCATCTCTCAAAAATTTCCTATGTTTGCACGCTTGAATTTCTTCTTCGTATTTTTCAAGGCGTGTTTCCATTTCCTTTCTTAATTTCACTCTTTCTTATTTTTGTGCCTGTTGCATTTTCCCTTCAGTTTCTTTAAATAATTTATGCACGTCTTCCAGTTCTATCTTTGCATGTTTTATCAAGATTTTTAGCATGTTTAATGAGCATTCCATATTGTTAGCTCCCCAGTCCTCTAGAAGTGCTGTTCTCGTTTCAGGGTGTGTAGGCATAACAAAGATCCTAAGACCCCTCGAAATCCGGTTCACTTCGACGTATTTTTGCAGAGCAATGATTTCCCAACTTTTATATATTTCTTTTTTATATACGCGTTTAGCTTGAGAAAAAAGCTGTCTTAATGACGAGTCTTGCTCTTGAGGTATGCTCCGATTAGATGTGCTTTCGGAGGGTTCAGTTGTTTCACTTTGAAACATTGTTGCAATTTTCTCCATTCTTTTGGCCTTGCGTGCCTGCATACTGCTTGCGGCTTCTGTCTAACATGTTCGCTTTCGTTTTGAAAATGCCAACATGTATAAATATGTAAAAAAAGTGGTTATAGATATATGCAATAACCAGAATGCTAACCTGTTTTCTAATAACAATGTGAGAATTATCCTGCTTTCTTTTGTGATGACAATGATACAAATTTTTTTTTTTTTAAACTACAACTCCCAGAAGGCCACATAATGGGCTGGGAAGGGAAGAGGTATAAAAACATGACTTAGCTGATTGTCAATCAACCGTGAGCAAGGCCGTGAGGCTGAAACGCGTTGGTGAAGGCAGACTGGCTCTGTATAAGGAATAAAGTAATTTGAACTTAAGACTCTTGAGTGCGGCTTACTTGTTTGGCAAATATATATATATATATATATATATATATATATATATATATATTATCTACTGGCGGTCGCCAGTAGATAGTTATAGTTAGGACCTATTTTCCATAGGAAATCCGCAACATTCTATTTGAAATAACGTTGGCGCCGGTAGACGAATCTTCGCGAAAGTTTCCAACTTGTTGGGGCGCTCCGGTCCGCTCCTATCCTGAAAGTCTCTGGGTGATTCGTCAAGCGGGGCCGAGAAAAAGGGGTCCCAAAGCGTGTTTTCCCATTCATTTTTCCTAAGGAACCTTTAGTCGCAGCTACAGCCCGAACTGCTGAACGGAATTACACCAAATTTGGCAAAGAGGTAGCCCTTGGTTCAGTGTCGTGCCTTTTGCTTAAATGGTGTAAATCCGTTCAGTAGTCCCTGAGAAAATCAAAAGTAAAATCACATATATATCTGGGCGGAGCCTAACCACACATGTCATCGTGAGATCTGATTGGCTGTCAGCACTTCATCCTGGAATTGCTGGAAGCCATCTTGGGACCAATATAAATGATAGTACCCCATTGAAATGCATTGTAATGAATAAAAGATTTTGAGGGTTACCAAAAGGAGAACTATAAAGGGTGATAACAGACTTTAGTTACATTAAAATTCATTTGTTGATGGTACCATACTAATTTCAGGAATTGTGGTGTGTTCTAAGGTAATTTTACCCTGTGAAAAACCTTCTGCTTGGATATCATGAATCATGTTTGAGAGAAAACTATTTTCACATGCTTGTCCCATAGAGTTTTGGAAGGTGCTCCAGAAGCTAAAATGAGAGCATATTTTCTGTAAATTCACATTATCTTTCTCAGTCATGTGAGAATGAAGTCTGACATTCTCAGTAAAACATGTACATCCAACAAGGGCAGAGACTGTCAGTTGATTCCTTTGTGTTCTACTGCAGCTTCCCAGAGTGTTCTAAAGAACAACTAGAGTGCTAACAGCCTACTTATGACAAACGTATGGCACACCTGAAGCCATCTTGATTGGAATAAACTGGTAACACTTAAAACATTTAATTTAAAAAGGAACAAAATGATGGGGTTCATTTTGTCATAGAAATTATGGTTAGTGCTTTAGAAAGAAAAATTAGGACATGTTTCAAGTGTGATCTCAAATATCTTCCTGTTATATTTCAACAGGAGCAGCCTGCCAGTTGATGCCTTTGTGTTCTACTGCAGCTTCCCAGAGTGTTCTAAAGAACAACTAGAGCGCTAACAGCCTTACTTATGACAAAAGTATGGCACACCTGAAGCCATCTTGATTGGAATAAACCGGTAACACTTAAAACATTTAATTTAAAAAGGAACAAAATGAGGGGGTTCTTTTTGAAATAGAAATTATGGGTAGTGCTGCAGAAAGAAAAATTAGGGCATGTTTTAAGTGAGATCTCAAATCCTCTTCTATTTCATTAGAAAATTCTGACATGCAGACTGAAACAATCACTTTCAATACCAGCAGCAGACTTCCAGTTAACTCCCTGGTGAGCAGTAGCTTTACTACAGTGATCTAATGAGCAACTAGAGTGCTAACATTCGGAATTTATGGCAAATGTGAGACACATCCGAATGCCTTCTTGATGGAATCAAAGTAAAAAACTGAAAGCATTTCCTACTGAGGAGACTGCAGTAAATGAGGAAATTAGGAAACTTCATAACAAAGAAGTCTTCCAAGATGGCCACCAGTGAAAAAAGAGCCCAAATGTAGCACAAATATTACCCAGATGTAGCCCACATATAGCCCAATGACAAAAGTGTGCAAAACACTTTTTATTTTTAGTTTTTTTGCAGTTTTATGTAGTGCAGACTGGTCAGGTATTGGAGCGTTGTATCTTAAAACATGACCCCCTACACTACAAAAACACCACTGCACTACCCTAAACCCTAAAACACTACCCCCAGGACGACCCCCTACACTACACAAGCACCACTGCACTATCCAAAACCCTAAAACACTACCCCCAGCATCACCCCCTACACTACACAAACACCACTGCACTACCCTAAACCCTAAAACACTACCCCCAGCACGACCCCTACACTACCCAAACACCACTGCACTAACCTAAATCCTAAAACACTACCCCCAGCACGACCCCCTACACTACCCAAACACCACAGCACTACCCTAAAACATGACCCCCTACACTACACAAACACCACTGCACTACCCTAAACCCTAAAACACTACCCCAGCACGACCCCCTACACTACACAAGCACCACTGCACTACCCTAAACCCTAAAACACTACCCCCAGCACGACCCCCTACACTACACAAACACCACTGCACTACCCTAAACCCTAAAACACTACCCCCAGCACGACCCCCTACACTACCCAAACACCACTGCACTAACCTAAATCCTAAAACACTACCCCCAGCACGACCCCCTACACTACCCAAACACCACTGCACTACCTAAACCCTAAAACACTACCCCCAGCATGACCCCCTACACTACACAAGCACCACTGCACTACCCTAAACCCTAAAAAACTACCCCAGCACGACCCCTACACTGCCCGAACACCACTGCACTGCCCTAAACCCTGAAACACCACCCCTAGCACGACCCCCTACACTGCCCGAACACCACTGCACTACCCTAAACCCTGAAACACCACCCCCTTCACGAACCCCTACACTGCCCGAACACCACTGCACTGCCCTAAACCCTGAAACACCACCCCCAGCACGACCCCCTACACTGCCCGAACCCCACTGCACTGCCCTAAATCCTGAAACACTACCCCCAGCAAGACCCCCTACACTGCCCGAACACCACTGCACTGCCCTAAACCCTGAAACATCACCCCCAGCAAGACCCCCTACACTGCCCGAACACCACTGCCCTAAACCCTGAAACACCACCCCCAGCACAACCCCTACACTGCCCGAACACCACTGCACTGCCCTAAACCCTGAAACACCACCCCCAGCACGACCCCCTACAGTGCCAGAACACCACTGCTCTGCCCAAAACCCTGAAACACCAGCCCCAGCACGACCCCCTACACTGCCCGAACACCACTGCACTGCCCTAAACCTTGTAACACCAGACCCAGCACGACCCCCTACACTGCCCGAACACCACTGCACTACCCTAAACCCTGAAACACCAGCCCCAGGACAACCCCCTAAACTGCCCGAGCACCACTGCACTGCCCTAAACCCTGAAACACCAGCCCCAGCACGACCCCCTACACTGCCCGAACACCACTGCACTGCCCTAAACCCTGAAACACCAGCACGACTGCCTACACTGCCCGAACACCACTGCACTGCCCTAAACCCTGAAACACCAGCCCCAGCACGACCCCCTACACTGCCCGAACACCACTGCACTTCCCTAAACCGTGAAACACCAGCCTCAGCACGACCCCCTACACTGCCTGAACACCACTGCACTGCCCTAAACCCTGAAACACCACCCCCAGCACGACCCCTACACTGCCCGAACACCACTGCAGTGCCCTAAACCCTGAAACACCATCCCCAGCAAGACCCCCTACACTGCCCGAACAGCACTGCACTGCCCTAAACCCTGAAACATCACCCCCAGCAAGACCCCCTACACTGCCCGAACACCACTGCCCTAAACCCTGAAACACGACCCCCAGCAAGACCCCCTACACTGCCCGAACACCACTGCACTGCCCTAAACCCTGAAACACAAGCCCCAGCACGACCCCCTACACTGCCCGAACACCACTGCACTGCCCTAAACCCTGAAACGCCACCCCCTGCATGACCCCCTACACTGCCCGAACACCACTGCACTGCCCTAAACCCTGAAACACCACCCCCAGCATGACCCCCTACACTGCCCGAATACCACTGCACTGCCCTAAATCCTGAAACACCACCCCCTGCACGATCCCCTACACTGCCCGAACACTACTGCACTGCCCTAAACCCTGAAACACCACCCCCAGCATGACCCCCTACACTGCACGAACACCACTGTACTGCCCTAAACCCTGAAACACTACCCCCAGCAAGACCCCCTACACTGCCCGAACACCACTGCACTGCCCTAAACCCTGAAACATCACCCCCAGCAAGACCCCCTACACTGCCCGAACATCACTGCCCTAAACCCTGAAACACCACCCCCAGCAAGACCCCCTACACTGCCCGAACACCACTGCACTGCCTTAAACCCTGAAACCCCACCCCCAGCACGACCCCTACACTGCCCGAACACCACTGCTCTGCCCAAAACCCTGAAACACCAGCCCCAGCACGACCCCCTACACTGCCCGAACACCACTGCACTGCCCTAAACCCTGAAACACCAGCCCCAGCACGACCCCCTACACTGCCCGAACACCACTGCACTGCCCTAAACCCTGAAACACCACCCCCAGCACGACCCCCTACCTTGCCCGAACACCACTGCACTGCCCTAAACCCTGAAACACCAGCCCCAGCACCACCCCGTACACTGCCCGAACACCACTGCACTGCCCTAAACCCTGAAACACCAGCCCCAGCACAACCGCCTACACTGCCCGAAAACCACTGCACTGCCCTAAACCCTGAAGCACCAGCCCCAGCACGACCCCCTACACTGCCCGAACACCACTGCACTGCCCTAAACCCTCAAACACCAGCCCCAGCACGACCCCCTACACTGCCCGAACACCACTGCACTGCCCTAAACCCTGAAACACCAGCCCCTGCAAGACCCCCTACACTGCCCGAACACCACTGCACTGCCCTAAACCCTGAAACACCACCCCCAGCACGACCCCCTACACTGCCCGAACACCACTGCACTGCCCTAAACCCTGAAACACCAGCCCCAGCACGACCCCGTACACTGCCCGAATGTGAGAAGTTGGCCTGGTATATGCTGTTCACTAATTAAAGTGGACACCTTGCACCAGGGCAAATCGACTCTTATGGTAGATAGGTTTAAGACAACCTTTTAAAGAAAGCTATCCTAGTGGTAGCTGTGGAGAGCAGCCTTCAGGCTAAGTCTCGGAGGAATGTAAAGCAGCTTGTTTTACCATATAATCTCTTGAATCACCAAATGAAAAGACACCACACAGGTATATATATCAAATATATATGTATTTATTTCTAAATAACTCTCTACTAATCTCTTTATGAGATTAGAAGACAAACATATGCACAAATCAACGTTTCACAATAAGTTAAGCACAAAATATGGCTGGGGCCCTAGGGGCGTACCAGACCATATACTAAGTAAGAGACTTAGGGACAACGACTTGCAGGGAGACAAGGCCTAGGGCCTTCAGAAGTGCAGGGGCCTCACGAAACCACCCAAGGCAGGTAAGTAAAGGACCCACGGGGGACGCGTGCAGTGTGGATACACAGGCGCGGATCGCCGTTAACTTCAATGGGGCAAGTCGCGGTTGGAAATAAAGAGTTTTAGGATACTTCTATAGAACCTACAAGCAAGTCACTTACAGGGTAAGTCGTTCTAGGGCCCACACCCACAGGAGCACCATAGTGCTGGAGTTACCTCACCCAGGGAAGCCGGGTGCACAGGTGTCCTTTGGTGTCGGGTCGCGGCGTCGTTTTCAATGGCGAACAAAGAAGACTTGCTGCTTGCGGGAGCTGAAGAAGTGTCCGGTGGAATCCAAGCCTGGATTCTGAAGAAGGATGACCTGAAAGCAGAGGGGACAGTGTTCAAAGTCACTTGGCAGTGACTCGGGGCAAGGAAGATGGATGCCCACCGTCGTCGAGTGATTCAGGTCGGTTGCGGGTGCCTTGACTCTTCAGCCACGTGGTCCAGGAGGTGTCGACGACAACCAGGAGCTGGATTCGGTGTGTCCCTCGATGTCTGCAGCTGACTGCAGTGTTGGCAACTCGATCGGAGCCAACAAGCCTTGGCAGCCGCAAGTCTCGGGGAGATGAAGAAAAGTCGATGGCGCAGACCAGCAAGGTCTGTGGAACTCACCCAGCGAGGGTAAGTCAGGGCAGGCTTGGAGCAACCAGGGGAGCCCTTTGGTTTTTTTAAGAAGTCTTCTGGGGACCCACAAGCCAGCAGGCAAGGGATCGCGAAGACACCTCGGGCGGAATCACTCAACAGGGGCCCACGGTCACTCAGGACGGTGTAGGCCTCTGATCTTCGGAGGGATTCCTGCTGGAGGTCGGGACCCCACGTGGTCCAAAGCACAGGTTCGTAGAACGTTGTGAAGGGGTTGCACTCGACAATAGTGCACGGTACCCAGGGGTCGTGGTTCCTCGTTACTCGTAAGGTCCACTTGCCTCAGCTTCGCTGGGGACTCACGATGGCCTGGGAGAGGTCAGGAAATCCACTTCCTGGGCTGCAGGGACTTCGGACTCCGGCGGGAGCGGCGTAGTTTGCGACCGTCGTTGTCGTTTTGGTGCCTGCCAAGCAGGGGAGTCACTCCTTGACTCCAAGGGAGATTCTTCTGTCTTCCAAAGGTAGTGGAACGTCGAAGGGCCAGGATTCTTCTGTAGAGCGTCGTCCAGGGGTTATCTGCTTTGCAATGGCAAGGTTCCCCCTCTTATACTAAAAAGAGGGGATGGACTAGCTCTATGACCCCACCTATGGGAGGGTCATGGGAGGGGTGGCTACACCCACTTCCCTTTGTCCAGTTTCGCGCCAGAGCAGGGGCAGGTAGCCCCTGAGCTGGTTTGAACTGGCATATGCACAGAGGAGCCTTTTGCTCCCCCAGTGCAGGACTTCAAAGCACTCTAAGAGTGCACCCACCCAGCCCCAATACACATTATCCTGTCTGGGGAGGTGGTCACACCTCCCTGCAACAGGAAACCTATTGTCCAGGCCTCCCCTGCCGGAGTTTCGTCCAGCAGCAGGAGGCCAGACTTGTGTCTGTGGCAGCAGCATCCATTTTGTGATGCCAGGGCTTCAGAAAGAAGTTACCGGGTAAGCCAGAGTTAACGTGTCTTTCCCTCTAGAAGGGTGGAATGCTACCCCCGCCGCCAGGATTGGCGGGGGGTAGTATTCCAAGATGTTTGACACCAAACACGACATGTTTAGGTGCAGCCATTCCAAAGTTAGCATTTTACCGCGAGGATATAATGCGCTTAAGAGTATATGGTCAGGCTGCACTACAAACAGCATCAGAGATGGTCTCCGAACGCTGCAGAGGGGCCCTGCTCATGCAGGGGCACCCTCTCACATAGGAACCATGCACTCTGCCTTTAGGATTGATAAGGCCTGCCTTAGGAGTGACTTATAGGTTTATATGTGTGTATGTATTTAGTGATATAGGTAACCTATATCACAGTAAGGAGTGCATGCACCACCCTACCCAGGCTGCAGTAGCAGACCTGTGGTGTCAGTTTGGATGGCCTTCCAGGGTGGCATAATACATGCTGCAGCCCCTGGTAGGCCTCTGAGGTACCTATGCCCTTGGTACATAGTATACCATATACTAGGGACTTATAAGGGCACTCCAGATTCCAATCAGAGATGTGCCTAAGGCACATGGAAACCTTTTACAGAGAAAGCAGATAGACTGGGGCCCTGAATAGCAGGATCCCAGTCCAACTAAGTCATAAACCAGCAAAACACCATAAAAAAAAGTGGGGGCAACCATATAGTCAGATTCCACCTTCCTACACCGAACACCACTGCACTGCCCTAAACCCTGAAACACCAGCCCCAGCACGACCCCCTACACTGCCCGAACACCACTGCACTGCCCTAAACCCTCAAACACCAGCCCCAGCACGACCCCCTACACTGCCCGAACACCACTGCACTGCCCTAAACCCTGAAACACCAGCCCCTGCAAGACCCCTACACTGCCCGAACACCACTGCACTGCCCTAAACCCTGAAACACCACCCCCAGCAAGACCCCTACACTGCCCGAACACCACTGCACTAACCCCTGAAACACCACCCCCAGCAAGACCCCCTACACTGCCCGAACACCACTGCACTGCCCTAAACCTTGAAACACCACCCCCAGCACGACCCCTACACTGCCCAAACACCACTGCACTGCCCTAAACCCTGAAACACCACCCCCAGCAAGACCCCCTACACTGCCCGAACACCACTGCACTAACCCCTGAAACACCACCCCCAGCAAGACCACCTACACTGGCTGAACACCACTGCACTGCCCTAAACCCTGAAACACCACCCCCTGCACGACCCCCTACACTGCCTGAACACCACTGCACTGCCCTGAACCCTGAAACACCACCCCCAGCACGACCCCCTACACTGCCCAAACACCACTGCACTGCCCTAAACCCTGAAACACCACCCCCTGCACGACCCCCTACACTGCCCGAACACCACTGCACTGCCCTAAACCCTGAAACACCAGCCCCTGCAAGACCCCCTACACTGCCCGAACACCACTGCACTGCCCTAAACCCTGAAACACCACCCCCAGCAAGACCCCCTACACTGCCCGAACACCACTGCACTAACCCCTGAAACACCACCCCCAGCAAGACCCCCTACACTGCCCGAACACCACTGCACTGCCCTAAACCTTGAAACACCACCCCCAGCACGACCCCCTACACTGCCCAAACACCACTGCACTGCCCTAAACCCTGAAACACCACCCCCAGCAAGACCCCCTACACTGCCCGAACACCACTGCACTAACCCCTGAAACACCACCCCCAGCAAGACCACCTACACTGGCTGAACACCACTGCACTGCCCTAAACCCTGAAACACCACCCCTGCACGACCCCCTACACTGCCTGAACACCACTGCACTGCCCTGAACCCTGAAACACCACGCCCAGCACGACCCCCTACACTGCCCAAACACCACTGCACTGCCCTAAACCCTGAAACACCACCCCTGCACGACCCCCTACACTGCCGGAACACCACTGCCCTGCCCTAAACCCTGAAACACCACCCCCAGCACGACCCCTACACTGCCCGAACACCACTGCACTAAACCCTGAAACACCACCCCCAGCAAGACCACCTACACTGGCCGAACACCACTGCACTGCCCTAAACCCTGAAACACCACCCCTGCACGACCCCCTACACTGCCCAAACACCACTGCACTGCCCTAAACCCTGAAACACCACCCCTGCACGACCCCCTACACTGCCAGAACACCACTGCACTGCCCTAAACCCTGAAATACCACCCCTCAGCACGACACCCTACACTGCCCGAACACCACTGCACTGCCCTAAACCCTGAAACACCACCACCAGCACGACCCCCTACACTGCCCAAACACCACTGCCCTAAACCCTGAAACACCTTCCCCTGCACGACCCCCTACACTGCCCGAACACCACGGCACTGCCCTAAACCCTGAAACACCACCCCCAGCACGACCCCCTACACTGCCCGAACACCACTGCACTGCCCTAAACCCTGAAACACCACCCCCAGCAAGACCAGCTACACTGCCCGAACACCACTGCACTGCCCTAAACCCTGAAACACCAACTCCAGCACAACCCCCTACACTGCCTGAACACCATTGCTCTGCCCTAAACCCTGAAACACTAGCCCCATCACGACCCCCTACACTGCCTGAAAACCACTGCACTGCCCTAAACCCTGAAACACCTCCCCCAGCACGACCCCCTACACTGCCCGAAGACCACTGCACTGCCCTAAACCCTGAAACACCAACCCCAGCAAGACCCCCTACACTGCCCGAACACCACTGCACTGCCCTAGACTCTGAAACACCAGCCCCAGCAAGACCCCCTACACTGCCCGAACACCACTGCACTGCCCTAGACCCTGAAACACCAGCCCCAGCATGACCCCCTAAACTGCCCGAACACCACTGCACTGCCCTGAACCCTGAAACACCAGCCCCAGCACCACCACCTACACTGCCCGAACACCACTGCACTGCCCTAAACCCTGAAACACCAGCCCCAGCACAACCCCCTACACTGCCCAAACACCACTGCACTGCCCTAAACCCTGAAACACCAGCCCCAGCACGACCCACTACACTGCCCGAACACCACTGTACTGCCCTGAACCCTGAAACACCAGCCCCAGCATGACCCCCTACACTGCCCGAACACCACTGCACTGCCCTGAACCCTGAAACACCACCCCCTGCACGACCCCCTACACTGCCCGAACACCACTGCACTGCCCTAAACCCTGAAACACCACCCCCTGCACCACCCCCTACACTGCCCGAACACCACTGCACTGCCCTAAACCCTGAAACACCAGCACGACCGCCTACACTGCCCGAGCACCACTGCACTGCCCTAAACCCTGAAACACCAGCCCCAGCACGACCCCCTACACTGCCCGAACACCACTGCACTGCCCTAAACCGTGAAACACCAGCCTCAGCACGACCCCCTACACTGCCTGAACACCACTGCACTGCCCTAAACCCTGAAACACCACCCCCAGCATGACCCCCTACACTGCCCGAACACCACTGCACTGCCCTAAACCCTGAAACACCATCCCCAGCAAGACCCCCTACACTGCCCGAACAGCACTGCACTGCCCTAAACCCTGAAACATCACCCCCAGCAAGACCCCCTACACTGCCCGAACACCACTGCCCTAAACCCTGAAACACGACCCCCAGCAAGACCCCCTACACTGCCCGAACACCACTGCACTGCCCTAAACCCTGAAACACCAGCCCCAGCACGACCCCCTACACTGCCCGAACACCACTGCACTGCCCTAAACCCTGAAACACCACCCCTGCACGACCCCCTACACTGCCCGAACACCACTGCACTGCCCTAAACCCTGAAACACCACCCCCAGCATGACCCCCTCCACTGCCTGAACACCACTGCACTGCCCTAAATCCTGAAACACCACCCCCTGCACGACCTCCTACACTGCCCGAACACTACTGCACTGCCCTAAACTCTGAAACACCACCCCCAGCATGACCCCCTACACTGCACGAACACCACTGTACTGCCCTAAACCCTGAAACACTACCCCCAGCAAGACCCCCTACACTGCCCGAACACCACTGCACTGCCCTAAACCCTGAAACATCACCCCCAGCAAGACCCCTACACTGCCCGAACACCACTGCCCTAAACCCTGAAACACCACCCCCAGCAAGACCCCCTACACTGCCCGAACACCACTGCACTGCCTTAAACCCTGAAACACCACCCCCAGCACGACCCCCTACACTGCCCGAACACCACTGCTCTGCCCAAAACCCTGAAACACCAGCCCCATCACGACCCCCTACACTGCCCGAACACCACTGCACTGCCCTAAACCCTGAAACACCAGCCCCAGCACGACCCCTACACTGCCCGAACACCACTGCACTGCCCTAAACCCTGAAACACCACCCCCAGCACGACCCCCTACACTGCCCGAACACCACTGCACTGCCCTAAACCCTGAAACACCAGCCCCAGCACAACCCCGTACACTGCCCGAACACCACTGCCCTGCCCTAAACCCTGAAACACCAGCCCCAGCACAACCGCCTACACTGCCCGAAAACCACTGCACTGCCTTAAACCCTGTAACACCAGCCCCAGCACGACCCCTACACTGCCCGAGCACCACTGCACTGCCCTAAACCCTCAAACACCAGCCCCAGCACGACCCCCTACACTGCCCGAACACCACTGCACTGCCCTAAACCCTGAAACACCAGCCCCTGCAAGACCCCCTACACTGCCCAAACACCACTGCACTGCCCTAAACCCTGAAACACCACCCCCAGCAAGACCCCCTACACTGCCCGAACACCACTGCACTAACCCCTGAAACACCACCCCCAGCAAGACCACCTACACTGGCTGAACACCACTGCACTGCCCTAAACCCTGAAACACCACCCCCTGCACGACCCCCTACAATGCCCAAACACCACTGCACTGCCCTAAACCCTGAAACACCACCCCCAGCACGATCCCCTACACTGCCCAAACACCACTGCACTGCCCTAAACCCTGAAACACCACCCCCTGCACGACCCCCTACACTGCCGGAACACCACTGCACTGCCCTAAACCCTGAAACACCACCCCCAGCACGACCCCCTACACTGCCCGAACACCACTGCACTGCCCTAAACCCTGAAACACCAGCCCCTGCAAGACCCCCTACACTGCCCGAACACCACTGCACTAACCCCTGAAACACCACCCCCAGCAATACCACCTACACTGGCTGAACACCACTGCACTGCCCTAAACCCTGAAACACCACCCCCTGCACGACCCCCTACACTGCCTGAAAACCACTGCACTGCCCTAAACCCTGAAACACCACCCCCAGCACGACCCCCTACACTGCCCAAACACCACTGCACTGCCCTAAACCCTGAAACACCACCCCCTGAACGACCCCCTACACTGCCCGAACACCACTGCACTGCCCTAAACCCTGAAACACCACCCCTCAGCATGACACCCTACACTGCCGGAACACCACTGCACTGCCCTAAACCCTGAAACACCACCCCCAGCACGACCCCCTACACTGCCCGAACACCACTGTACTGCCCTAAACCCTGAAACACCACCCCCAGCACGACCCCCTACACTGCCCGAACACCACTGCACTGCCCTAAACCCTGAAACACCACCCCCAGCAAGACCCCCTACACTGCCCGAACACCACTGCACTGCCCTAGACTCTGAAACACCAGCCCCAGCAAGACCCCCTACACTGCCCGAACACCACTGTACTGCCCTAAACCCTGAAACACCAGCCCCAGCATGACCCCCTACACTGCCCGAACACCACTGCACTGCCCTGAACCCTGAAACACCACCCCTGCACGACCCCCTACACTGCCCGAACACCACTGCACTGCCCTAAACCCTGAAACACCACCCCCTGCACCACCCCCTACACTGCCTGAACACCACTGCACTGCCCTAAACCCTGAAACACCACCCCCTGCACTGCCCCCTATACTGCCCGAACACCACTGCACTGCCCTAAACCCTGAAACACCACCCCCAGCACGACCCCCTTTACTGCTCGAACACCACTGCACTGCCCCAAACCCTGAAACACCACCCCCAGCATGACCCCCTACACTGCCCGAACACCACTGCCCTAAACCCTGAAACACCACCCCTGCACGACCCCCTACACTGCCCAAACACCACTGCACTGCCCTAAACCCTGAAACACCACCCCCTGCACGACCCCCTACACTGCCCGAACACCACTGCACTGCCCTAAACCCTGAAACACCACCCCCAGCACGACCCCCTACACTGCCCGAACAACACTGCACTGCCCTAAACCCTAAAACACCACCCCCAGCACGACCCCCTACACTGCCCGAACACCACTGCACTGCCCTAAACCCTAGAACACTACCCCCAGCACGGCCCCCTACACTACCCGAACACCACTGCATTACCCTAAACCCTAAAATACTCCCCCAGCACGACCCCCTACACTACCTGAACATGACTGTACTGCCCTAAACCCTCAAACACTCCCCCCAGCACGACCCCCTACACTACCCAAACACCACTGCACTACCCTAAACCCTAAAACACTACCCCCAGCACGACCCCCTACACTACCAGAACACCACTGCACTGCCCTAAACCCTAAAACACTCCCCGGCACGACCCCCTACACTACCCAAACACCACTGCACTGCCATAAACCCTAAAACACGACCCCCCGCATGACCCCCTACACTACCCAAACACCAATGCACTACCCTAATCCCTAAAACACTACCCCCGCACGACCCCCTACACTACCCAAAGACCACTGCACTACCCTAAACCCTAAAACAGTACCCCCCTCACGACTCCCTACACTACCCAAAGACCACTGCACTACCCTAAACCCTAAAACATGACCTCCTACACTACACAAACACCACTGCACTACCCTAAACCCTAAAACACTACCCCTACACTACATAAACACCACTGCACTACCCTAAACCCTAAAAACTACCCCCAGCACGAACCCCTACACTACCCAAACACCACTGCACTACCCTAAACCCTAAAACACTACCCCCAGCAGTACCCCCTACACTACCCAAACACCACTGCACTACCCTAAACCCTAAAACACTACCCCCAGCAGTACCCCCTACACTACCCAAACACCATTGCACTATCCTAAACCCTAAAACACTACCCCCAGCAGTACCCCCTACACTACCCAAACACCACTGCACTACCCTAAATCACTACCCCCAGCACGACCCCCTACACTACCCAAACACCACTGCACTACCCTAAACCCTAAAACACTACCCCCAGCACGACCCCCTACACTACCCAAACACCACTGCACTACCCTAAACCCTAAAACACTCCCCAGCACGACTCCCTACACTCCCCAAACACCACTGCACTACCCTAAACCCTAAATCTACCCCCAGCATGACCCCCTACACAACACAAACATCACTGCACTACCCTAAACCCTAAAACACTACCCCCAGCACGACCCTCTTCACTACCTAAACACAACTGCACAATTTGTTACAGGCATTGCAACGCAGGCCTGTGGTGCTTACTGGAAGTACCTGGTGGGCTAGTTGGGCCCCAGGGACCCGCAGTATTCAAGGTGACCTAATCCCCCAACTTAAAACGCTCCACGGGGCGCGTTTGCACAGTGGTGAAGGGAGGGGCGGGGCCTCAGGTGACATGTGCGCAAACACGCCCTGTGGTGCGTTTTAAGTTGGGGAATTAATTCCCTTTGAATCCTGAGGGACCCTGAGGGCCAACTAGCCCACCAGGTACCTTCAGTAAGCACAACAGAGTTGCGTTGCAGAGAGGTGAAAAAGGTGCGTGGCCTCGGAACGCCTCTCTGCAACTCAGCTCTGTGGTCCTAACTGTAGGTACCTGGGGGGCTAGTTGGGCCCCAGGGACCCTCAGGATTCAAGGGGACTTAATCCCGCAACTTAAAACGCGCCATAGGGCACGTTTGCACACATGTCACCTCAGGCCCCCCTCCCTTCACCACTGTGCAAACGCGCCCTGGAGCGCGTTTTAAGAGGTAGGTTTAATCCCCCTGCCCTATTATGTACTAGGGACTTGCCGAGGAGGTCATGCTAATCACAGGGGTACCCCAACGCATAGTGTTCCCTAGTGTATGTAGGTGTTTTCACTGTATTCTAAGTGTCTTTTAGCATAGCACTGGCTCTGGTTAGTCAGAGTCAGTTACCACCAGTACCCGTCTGAAAAAGTTGTGGGCACAGGATGATTTTGCAACAAGGCCTCTTTCTGCTCCTCTGTTGGTTCTTTCTGCACATGTCTTGCTTCTTCCTGCACTTTTCTTCGGCTTTGTGGACTTCTGTTGCTTCTTTCTGCATTTCTTTTGCTTCTTTCTGTGCGTTTTTTCTTCTTTCTTCACATGTCCTACCTCTGTAGGCATAGTTAGAAACTAGCATTTAAAAAACCTTTGAAATTCACTTAAAAAATCATAGGTTTCAGGCACGTTATAGTTAGAAATTAGCATTTAAAAAACCTTTGAAATTCACTGAAAAAACCATAGGTTTCAGACACGTTATAGTTAGAAATTAGCATTTAAAAAACCTTTGAAATTCACTGAAAAAACCATAGGTTTTAGGGACAGTTATAGTTAGTTGGACATTTCACTCGTACAAAACCATAGAAATTCCCCCGTTATAGTTAGTTCAGCTAACTATAACTCGCGCCCCGCAATGCACTGCTGATGACGTCACATATTACATCACTCATGACATGGTCAGTGACATCACTGATGACATCACTGATGACATCTCAAATGACATCACTGATGACATCATCCATGTGATAATTTCATGCATCTTCTCACACCCTAATATAACTTTTGATACACCCACTCTAAATTACAGACTGCCATTCTCAAAACCATAGACACTCCAACACCAAAAACTACATACCCACTCACTGATTCTTAGGTCTACACACACATCCACTCACTCACCCGTACAGTCACTCATACTTACAGTCACTCAGTACAGGACTATCATATGCACTCATACACCTATATAAACACTCACACACCGCCACTCATCCATAGAGGTACTCACACACCTAGTCAGTCATGCAAAAATTAATCACACACCCATTTACTCACCTATACAGTTAAACACACACCAGCTCACTTACTCATACAAATACTAGCACATTCTTACGCTCTTATACAATAACTGATACAAGCACACACGCATCCATACAGCCACTCTCACTATCACACACTCTCACTTATAGCCATTTAAATACTCTAACACACATATATACTGCCTTTTACATATGTAGTTACTTGCACATGTACCACTGAGATATACATTCACTCACTAACACACCCATACACACACTCACCCACCCAAGCAGTCCATCACAGATGCACTCTTGAAATCATGCACCCAGTGAATCACCCACTCACACATCTATGTACAGAGTCACACACACCCCACCCACACAAAAACTCAGGCAGGCATACAGATACTCAGAGAACCAATCAATAACCCATATAGACACTCATGTAGCTATTCGCAAATCCATGCATCCACTTACACACCAACAAACAGACGGATACAGACATTCACGCAGTTTAGTCACTAACACATGCATTCAGTAAGATACGTTTAATCACTCACTTGTAGAGTCAGTCACTCATGTACTAAATCATCCATTCAGACACTTATACACCCACTCATTCTTCAATACGCCTTTCCCTATATATATTAAACATATTTAAACTTTACAGAAACACACAGTCACTGGATGATGTCATCAGTGATGTCATCAGTGATGTCATTTGAGATGTCATCAGTGATGTCATCAGTGATGTCACTGACCATGTCATGAGTGATGTAATATGTGACGTCATCAGCAGTGCATTGTGGGCGCGAGTTATAGTTAGCTGAACTAACTATAACGGGGGAATTTCTATGGTTTTGAACGAGTGAAATGTCCAACTAACTATAACTGTCCCTAAAACCTATGGTTTTTTCAGTGAATATATATATATATATATATATATATATATATATATATATATATATATCAATTTCAAATCACAAAAGTCCATGCGCTCTCAGGACAGAAAACTCCGCACAGATGCAATTCTGCTAAAGTGTTTTATTCCACAACGCGTTTCGACTTCCTCCGAAGCCGTGATCACGTGAAACGTGCACCAAAAGAAAGGTAACAAATATAGCCTGGTGGTTAAGGTGAAATCAACGTGGGACAATCGCACAATAGTTTCAATGGTGGCAGACATAAAAGAGTGGTTATACTCATAGCTGACATAGTGTTGATTCAAATCTCTAATATATACCATATTGCACTGATAATTCATAACATAAAATTGAAATACATGAATTTCAATCCAAACTGTTAATACCAATGTAACAGCAATTATAAGCCTGAACATTAACATGCGGATGCAGGCACGTGATTATCAACCGAGTTCTAATGAAAAAGTTCAACGATAATGAAAACTTTATCAATGTCATGGTGGCGTGGATGAAAGCATACTGCTTCAAAAAACATGAAAATAATATTATTATTCAGGTATGCGCGAACTGCTTGAATGTGACACGCGTACCATACTAGTTCATCGTAGTCGCTTCCAAGCAAAAAAGCATGTCAATAAAACTTTATCAAGTCACAGTGACATATAGAGAGACAGCACCAACGTTAAACATGGCAAGCGTGTTATCGTTGCAGCCCTCATAATTGAGAATAATAGAGTAATAAAGAAATAATAAACAAATAATAAACATGAGAATCTCTGGCAAGTGCCTAAGAGCATGCTTACTGGGTTGCTGTAGCACCTGACAAAAGCCGATCCTAATGGTGGGTAAAGGCGCGCTTGTGCATGTCGGCATGGTGCCCTCATCGTCTTAAATGTCGGATGTGGCAAAGTTGCTTAGTAATGAATGTCAGATACATATGAGTAAAGTCAACATTGGCCTCTTAAAAATACTGCCAAGTGGCTATGTGCAGAAATATCTCGCCATGTGGAATTCCATATGCCCTAAACCAATAGTGATTGACAAGTGCCACAGGTCAAATTCAGGCTGAAGTGCAAGAGTAGATGATGATACTCAAAGGTGTACAATTCAAACTCACACTAGTTAGACAGAGCCCTGTCTGAAGTCCTCCATATCCCACATATAAGCGAAGAGTTAACAACTTAATGTTTCGTGATGGTGAGACCAAGAGGAAAAGGGTAGGCAGCCCGTGCAGGTGAGTACAGGTGAGTGGGCCCCTTCCTTTCCTCCTGTAAAAAAAGCAAAAGAACAGACAAATTAAATTAAAAAACGAATACTGTGAAATTGACAATTCTAAAATATTGATAATGAGATTAAAACAACAACTTGCATGTTGTTATATATTCTAATGCACAAGAAAATGGAAGAACGAGAATGTACAGAAGAATTCAAAATCAACCTTAAATAACTACATCTTAAACAGTAGCAACGTCAACTAGAATAAGTAACCTGGCACTTCATGGGAGTACAACTAGGAGCTCTATTCCTCTTTCAGATGTATGGCAAGCTCCTCGTCTTGGTTGAGGCCCCCCGGAGTCTTAGATTGAAAGTCTATAATATATTTGGACTCCCTCTGTCTCAATTTTAAGGCTCTATTCCCCCCTCTCGGGTTTCTATCGATCTGTTCCAGAATAAAGAACCCCAAATGTGATGAATTGGAGAAGTGCTTTTCACAGAAATGACGTGCTACTGGATATTTCGGATCATTATTGGTAATGGCTCTACTGTGCTCTAATATGCGTTTCTTCACCATGAGTGTAGTGCTGCCAACATACCAAAGTTTGCAAGGGCATTCTATGGCATATATGACAAACGTAGAGCTACAGGTGAGAAATTGGAGTATGTTTTTACTGACACCATTATAGGTGACCTGGTTCCGAAATTTGCTGTTCCTGCAGGCCTTACAGTGGCCGCAGGGAAAGAAACCACTGAGACCGTGTTCATATCTGTTGGGATAGATGGTGATGTCACTGTGCACTAACAGATCCCTAACATTTTTCCCTCTTCTGTATGTTATACTTGGTCTGTCAGGAATGGTATCACCAATGATGTTGTCACATTTGAGAATATCCCAATTTTTGGATAGAATGCGTTTGATTTCTCTGGAGTCCGAATTGTACGTCATGATCATTCTCGCACTGTCCTCTCCTATATCCGTGGGCACTGTGCTGTTTCAGAGATAGTCTGAGCTCTTTCCACCCCATCTGCCCTTTCTCTGGCTTTCTTGAGCACCAAGTTCGGATATCCCCTTGCCTTGAAGCGTTCAACCATGACATTACTTTCTTGATGATACGCTTCCTTGGTATTACAGTTCCTTTTTGCCCTCAGCAGCTCACCATAGGGGATGCTCCACTTGAGAGCCTCCGGATGGCTGCTGAGGGCATGAAGTATACTGTTTCCTGCTGTGGATTTCCTGAATAATGCCGAATGTACTCGATTTTGCTTAATTTCAAATCTTACATCGAGGTATTCAGCTTTGGTTTTACTGATGCTGCCAGTGAGTACGATATTACGGTCATTGACATTAAGTCTATTTATAAACTCACTGGCCTCCTGTTCAGAACCTCTCCAGATAATGAACAGGTCGTCGATGTACCGCAGCCACATCGACACATGCTCAAAGTCCACAATAAAGTCAGAGTTGGAGAATATGCCTTCCTCCCAGCGCCCCATGAACAGATTGGCAAAGCTGGGAGCGAAGCAAGATCCCATAGCTGTACCCGTAGTCTGTTTGTACAGGGTACCGTTGAACATGAAGATGTTATTCGTCAGACAATATTCTGTCATGTCCAAAAGCATCTGACTGTGGCCACGGAATCTTACTGGTCTGGTATTGAGATAATTGGAACATGCATCCAACCCCTGTTGGTGATCAATGATTGTGTATAAAGAATGTACGTCAAGGGTAATGAACAGAGAGTCATCTTCCCACTGTATATCTTGTATTTTATTCAGGAAATCTTTGGTATCCCTGATATAGCTGGGTAATTTGGTGACATGGTCTCTGAGGAAATGATCCACATATTTGGAAATATGTTCTGCTACACTCCCCCTCGATGAGACTATCGGATGCCCAGGTGGTCTTATGGGGTCCTTGTCTAACTTCTGTAGTAAGTATAATACAGGAAGTACGGGGTGATCTTTCCTAAGGTAGCAGAACTCCTCCCATTCCAATATCCCTCTGTCTTTCCACATGGTTAATTTCACACACAGTTTAAATCTTTATTTCGGTTGTGAAACCATAAAAGATACACACATATGCTTGCTTGACAGTAGAACTCAAAATACAGTTAACAAAAGATAAAAATATCCGATACACCAAGTTCTAGAGGTCAAGTATCTCATGTTATAGATTGTAGACACAAGAAGAATCACTAAAAAACATCATTTACTATGTGTTATCTCTATTAAAAATAGATAAAAGTAAATAAAATGAGAGTAAAGTGCAAGTACATTAGTGGCTAACAATCTTCACAATTATCACTCTAAAACATTCATTAGGGGCCCTTTTGCCCTTATACATTAAAATGAAAATGATAGAATGTGTTAAAAAGATTTTTTTTTAAAAAAGGTTAAGAACAGTATCCTGAAAATTGCAACGACCTCAGGTCGTAGGATTTTTACTGCAATTAGGCCATAACACTAGAAAGAGTAGACAGTAGCCTTCGCCTAGAAGCCCAAAACTGGCCAAGAAATTTTGCGACTGCGCATACAAAAAGTGGTCTTGTATCTGTTCTTAGGATACGTAGGGCTTCGAGGTGGCTAGGGGTCCCAATCTGTCTGCATAAGGGAACCAGCCAATTCCTTCTTAATCTAACATATGCGGGACATACAAAGAAAACGTGGCCTACAGTTTCATTTGGGTTTGAGCAGGACGGGCAGCCCTTAGGCTGGCTGTTATTGTTTAGCCAAGAATTGGTAAAAGCATTAATAGGTAAACAGCCATACCTAAACTGCGTATACAGTTTCCTGTCCCCAGGCTCCTTAATGATATCAAAATATTTTTCAAGATGGTTAGAGAATTTTATGTCTAAAAAACATCGGTAAGGCTACCATGGCGAATCTTCGAGTAGGTGATCTGCTCTACCCATAACCAATACTGATGTTTTATTAGATCCTTTGAGTACAATGGTGGAGAACTAGCAGTCTCATTTGGGAGACCAATTGCTGCCCGGATGGTATTAACATGTTTTATCCTCCCAATTTTTTTGTTTCTGTCTAAGGCAGAAACTTCATTAAAAGCAGCAGCATAAGGGGCCAAGTCGGGAGTAGTAACCAGCCAATACCAGAAAAGCAAGGGGCGCAACCTCGCTTGCTCGTGTATTGAACTAACTCCCAGGTCCAGTTTCAACGGGAGGAGGGGGGTACTTTGAGGTAGGGATACAAGACTCCTAAGAAACGTATTTTCCACTAATGTTAATTTTCTTGCATCCGCTAAACCCCACAATTCTGCCCCATAGAGCACACTGCTCACAACCTTTGAACTATAAAGTTTAAGGGCTGGGGCTACGGGCTTGGTATATGATAAGCAAATCTTGCGCCGCAAGGCCCCTGATAGCTGTGAGAATTTTAGGGACGCCTTGTTCAGATGATTATTCCAGGTCATACTGTCAGACAGCGTTATACCCAAGTACTCAAAGGAACTAACCCTCTCTAGTGGGACATTATCTAAAACCAGGTTTTGTTTAAAAGTTTTATGAGGATTCAATATCATCAACTTGGTTTTAGTGGTGTTAATGACCAGACCCCTCGCATCACAGAAGGCCTTAAATTGGTCCAGAAGCTTTTGGAGGCCCATAGGAGTTTTGGATACCAAAAGAGCATCATCAGCGAACAGCAAAGTAGCTATTTTCTGGTTCGCCAATGAGGGGGCATCAGCCGGAGTAGAACATAAAAGGTCGACAATCTGATTAACATAAAGGGAAAAGAGAGTAGTGGCCAGGACACACCCTTGGCGTACCCCACGCCAGATCTTGATTGGGTCAGTAAGTTGCCCCTGATTACCCCACCTCACACGCGCGAAGTTATCGTCGTGCAACCTAACCAAAGGTTCTAAGATTTTGAGGGGCATTCCCATATTCATGAGGGTTTGCCAAAGTAGATCCCTGGGGACTAGGTCGAAAGCGGTTTTAAGAGATATAAAAGGCAAGATATAAACTGCCTTTGCCCAACACAACCACCTTCCAATATAGCAAGACAAGGCGAAACGCCTGGTCAATGGTACTGGTCTTCTGTCGAAAGCCCGCCTGCAATGGAGAGAGGATGTTCTTCTCATCCATCCAGGTTTGGATTTTAGATAAGAGCGAACGGCAGAAGACCTTTTGGGCGCAATCTATCAAACTAATTGGACGGTAGTTGGCGGGCTTAGACCTGTCCCCTTTTTTAAAATTGGGATCACTTCAGCCCCTTCCACGAGTCCGGAATGATTCCTCCTCCGGCAATATCATTGGCCAAGTTCATAAAATACGTTGACCAGTTCGCCCTGTCAGCGCGAAAGAGGTCGCCTGGGATGCCATCTGGGCCTGAAGCTTTTGCAGGTATAATGGCATCTAAGGAACTCATAATCTCTTTTCTAGTAAATACAATGGTACATGGATGAGCATCCAAGTTGGAGGGCATCTGAAAACTATCAGTAATATTACCTGTGGAATATAGTTCACTGAAGTGATTGTACCATTCTATTGCCGAAATGTTATTAGCCAGAGGAGGTGAGCGCTCAAAGTTTGTTTTGGCCACTAACAACCAAAATTGTCGAGGGTCAGGGTGTCCAATGGCCTCCTCTAGCTCTTCCCATCTCCCTTCATCCCATTGTTTTTTGGCTTTACCCTGTACCTGTTTGTAAACCCTTCTGGAATCACGAATGCTTATTTGGTCCCTATTTTTAATTGCTACGGTTAATCTCGCTGACCTACATTCTTTGTTATACCATGGGTTTGCTCCCAGGTGGCTTCCACAAGAAGGTCTAATCTTTTTAGTGGGGATGTAGAAAAAAGAGGCCAGTTGCTCAAAAAAATCTCTATGAAGGACGCTACAGGTATTCTGTATAAGTGGATCGCTGCTTGCTGTTTCTAATGTCACTAAGTGCTCAACTAGAGCTTCATTAATCTTTTGCATTTTGCATTCATCTGCCAAAACCGTGGGCCATTTTAGCCGACGCTTTTCATTTGTGGCACTTAACTCCCTTGGTAAATTTATCCCAAATGGTCACAATGCTCGTATTATATACGTCCATGGAAATGAGCAGATAAAAATTGGTGTCATCAAGCTGTCTTAATGCTTCAGCTATGTATTGCTCTCTGTCCAAGATGACGACATTGCCACCTTTGTCCGCAGGACGGATGACAATGTCTTCGTCTTCAGTAAGGGATTTTAGTGCCTGTCTTTGATCATGAGTGAGATTCCTATCTTTTGCAATGGCCCTGTTGGATTTGAGTCGAAAGTTACTAAATGCCTTGCTGACACTGTCATGAAATGAGTCAATGTTGTCATGAGGTAAACATCATTGTCCTGTCCTAATTGATGTTACCAACAAAGAAACTAGCTTAAAGCAAGTCCTTGAAGAGTTAGATATAGCCACTGATGCTTCTGCTTTCACTGACTTTAGGCCCAAGTCGACCTTCTTGCCAAGTTTACCTCATGACAACATTGACTCGTTTCATGACAGTGTCAGCAAGGCGTTTAGTAACTTTCGACTCAAATCCAACAGGGCCAATGCAAAAGATAGGAATCTCACTCATGATCAAAGACAGGCACTAAAATCCCTTACTGAAGACAAAGTCATTGTCATCCGCCCTGCGGACAAAGGTGGCAATGTCGTCATCTTGGACAGAGAGCAATACATAGCTGAAGCATTAAGACAGCTTGATGACACCAATTTTTATCTGCCCATTTCCATGGACGTATATAATACGAGCATTGTGACCATTTGGGACAAATTAACCATGTGGAAAGACAGGGATATTGGAATGGGAGGAGTTCTGCTACCTTAAGAAAGATCACCCTGTACTTCCTGTATTATACTTACTACCGAAGTTACACAAGGACCCCATAAGACCACCTGGGCGTCCGATAGTATCATCGAGGGGGAGTGTAGCAGAACATATTTACAAATATGTGGATCATTTCCTCAGAGACCAAGTCACTAAATTACCGAGCTATATCAGGGATACCAAAGATTTCCTGAATAGAATACAAGATATACAGTGGGAATATGACTCTCTGTTCATTACCCTTGACGTACATTCTTTATACACCATCATTGATCACCAACAGGGGTTGGATGCATGTTCCTATTATCTCAATACCAGACCAGTAAGATTCCGTGACCACAGTCAGATGCTTTTGGACATGACAGAATATTGTCTGACGAATAACATCTTCATGTTCAACGGTACCCTGTACAAACAGACTACGGGTACAGCTATGGGATCTTGCTTCGCTCCCAGCTTTGCCAATCTGTTCATGGGGCGCTGGGAGGAAGGCATATTCTCCAACCCTGACTTTATCGTGGACTTTGAGCATGTGTCGATGTGGCTTCGGTACATCGATGACCTGTTCATTATCTGGAGAGGTTCTGAACAGGAGGCCAGTGAGTTTATAAATAGACTTAATGTCAATGACCGTAATATCGTACTCACTGGCAGCATCAGTAAAACCAAAGCTGAATACCTCGATGTAAGCCTTGAAATTAAGCAAAATAGAGTACATTCGGCCCTATTCAGGAAATCTTCAGCAGGAAACAGTATACTTCATGCCCTCAGCAGCCATCCGGAGGCTCTCAAGTGGAGCATCCCCTATGTTGAGCTGCTGAGGGCAAAAAGGAACTGTAATACCGAGGAAGCGTATCATCAAGAAAGTAATGTCATGGTTGATCGCTTCAAGGCAAGGGGATATCCGAACTGGGTGCTCAAGAAAGCCAGAGAAAGGGCAGATGGGGTGGACAGAGCTCAGACTATCTCTGAAACAGACACAGTGCCCACGGATATAGGAGAGGACAGTGCGAGAATGATCATGACGTACAATTCGGACTCCAGAGATATCAAACGCATTCTATCCAAAAATTGGGATATTCTCAAATGTGACAACATCATTGGTGATACCATTCCTGACAGACCAAGTATAACATACAGAAGAGGGAAAAATGTTAGGGATCTGTTAGTGCACAGTGACATCACCATCTATCCCAACAGATATGAACACGGTCTCAGTGGTTTCTTTCCCTGCGGCCACTGTAAGGCCTGCAGGAACAGCAAATTTCGGAACCAGGTCACCTATAATGGTGTCAGTAAAAACATACTCCAATTTCTCACCTGTAGCTCTACGTTTGTCATATATGCCATAGAATGCCCTTGCAAACTTTGGTATGTTGGCAGCACTACACTCATGGCGAAGACACGCATATTAGAGCACAGTAGAGCCATTACCAATAATGATCCGAAATATCCAGTAGCACGTCATTTCTGTGAAAAGCACTTCTCCAATTCATCACATTTGGGGTTCTTTATTCTGGAACAGATCGATAGAAACCCGAGAGGGGGGAATAGAGCCTTAAAATTGAGACAGAGGGAGTCCAAATATATTATAGACTTTCAATCTAAGACTCCGGGGGGCCTCAAACAAGACGAGGAGCTTGCCATACATCTGAAAGAGGAATAGAGCTCCTAGTTGTACTCCCATGAAGTGCCAGGTTACTTATTCTAGTTGACGTTGCTACTGTTTAAGATGTCGTTATTTAAGGTTGATTTTGTATTCCTCTGTACATTCTCCTTCTTCCATTTTCTTGTGCATTAGAATAGATAACAACATGCAAGTTGTTGTTTTAATCTCATTATCAATATTTTAGAATTGTCAATTTCACAGTATTCGTTTTTTAATTTAATTTGTCTGTTCTTTTGCTTTTTTTACAGGAGGAAAGGAAGGGGCCCACTCACCTGTACTCACCTGCACGGGCTGCCTACCCTTTTCCCCTTGGTCTCACCATCACGAAACATTAAGTTGGTAACTCTTCGCTTATATGTGGGATATGGAGGACTTCAGACAGGGCTCTGTCTAACTAGTGTGAGTTTGAATTGCACACCTTTGAGTATCATCATCTACTCTTGCACTTCAGCCTGAATTTGCCCTATGGCACTTGTCAATCACTATTGGTTTAGGGCATATGGAATTCCACATGGCGAGATATTTCTGCACATAGCCACTTGGCAGTATTTTTAAGAGGCCAATGTTGACTTTACTCATATGTATCTGACATTGATTACTAAGCAACTTTGCCACAGCCGACATTTAAGACAATGAGGGCACCATGCCGACATGCACGAGCGCGCCTTTCCCCACCATTAGGATCGGCTTTTGTCAGGTGCTACAGCAACCCAGTAAGCATGCTCTTAGGCACTTGCCAGAGATTCTCATGTTTATTATTTGTTTATTATTTGTTTATTACTCTATTATTCTCAATTATGAGGGCTGCAACGATAACACGCTTGCCATATTTAACGTTGGTGCTGTCTCTCTATATGTCACTGTGACTTGATAAAGTTTTATTGACATGCTTTTTTGCTTGGAAGCAACTACGATGAACTAGTATGGTACGCGTGTCACATTCAAGCAGTTCGCGCCTACCTGAATAATAATATTATTTTCATGTTTTTTGAAGCAGTATGCTTTCATCCACGCCACCATGACATTGATAAAGTTTTCATTATCGTTGAACTTTTTCATTAGAACTCGGCTGATAATCACGTGCCTGCATCCGCATGTTAATGTTCAGGCTTATAATTGCTGTTACATTGGTATTAACAGTTTGGATTGGAATTCATGTATTTCAATTTTATGTTATGAATTATCAATGCAATGTGGTATATACTAGAGATTTGAATCATTTGGGATCATGCGGATGTTGAGAAAGATCTTTCCCTGGATCCCGCTAAACGCTAGAAAGGCCCTCATCCAGTCACTTCTAATTAGTCGTCTGGACTATGGAAACGCTTTGTTGGTGGGAATTAGGGAAGACCTGCTATCTAGATTGCAGGTAGTACAGAATACAGCAGCGCGGCTTGCCCTCAATAAGCCATCATTAACTCCTTCCCTGCCTCTCCTACGCCAACTCCACTGGCTACCGGTTAGGAAACGAGCCCTTTTCAAGCTGCTGTGCATGGCTTTCAAATCCCTACATGGTCTGGGTCCAGTTTACCTGACGAACAAAATAGGACGCTATCAACCTGGACGGTGTCTTAGGTCCAGTAACCGCTGCCAGTTGCGCTTCCAGAGAATCAGGAAAGTCAAAATGGGCGGCCGCGCCTTTTCTTATCTGGCCCCCAAATACTGGAATGAGCTTCCTGAACAAATACGGTCCTGCACCAACCTGCCACAATTTAAGAAGATGCTTAAGACATGGCTATTTTAAGCGAGTTTGTCCCACCAGACCTTCTCCCGGGCGCCGAGAGATCCCCTTGGGGATGATTCGTGCGCCATACAAATGAGTGTAATAATGTCAGCTATGAGTATAACCACTCTAATATGTCTGCCACTATTGAGACTATTGTGCGATTGTCCCACCTTGATTTCACCTTAACCACCAGGCTATATTTGTTACCTTTCTTTTGGTGCACGTTTCACGTCATCAAGGCTTCGGAGGAAGTCGAAACGCGTTGTGGAATAAAACACTTTAGCGGAATTGCATCTGTGCGGAGTTTTCTGTCCTGAGAGCGCACAGACTTTTGTGATTTGAAATTGATTGAACTGCCGGTGTGCTCCGCCGGCGTGTGCGCCACTATCCTCGGGTCCCCGGCAGTTTGGAAGGAGCAAACTTTGTTTGAATATATATATATATATATATTATCTACTGGCGGTCGCCAGTAGATAGTTATAGTTAGGACCTATTTTCCATAGGAAATCCGCAACATTCTATTTGAAATAACTCTTGCGTCGGTTGACGAATCTTCACGAAATTTTCAAACTTTATGGCCCGCTGCGGGCCGCTCCTACCCTGAAGGTTTCGGGATGATTCGTCAAGCGGGGGCCGAGAAAAAAGGGGGTCCCAAAACGTGTTTTCCCCATTCATTTTCCCATAGGAAACTTTAGCCACATCTACAGCCCGAACTGCTGAACGGAATTACACAAAACTTGGCAAAGAGGTAGTTCTTGGTTCAGAAAGAACCCTTTTTGTTAAATGGTGTAAATCCGTTCAGTAGTTACGGAGAAATTAAAAAAATAAGAGACAAAAAATCTATTTCCCATAGGAAACTTTATGCAAGGCTACAGCCCGAACTGCTGAACGGAATTACACCAAATTTGGCAAAGAGGTAGTTCTTGGTTCAGAAAGAACCCTTTTTGTTAAATGGTGTAAATCCGTTCAGTAGTTGCTGAGAAAATCAAAAGTAAAAACACATATATATCTGGGCGGAGCCTAACCACACATGTCATCGTGAGATCTGATTGGCTGTCAGCACTTCATCCTGGAATTGCTGGCAGCCATCTTGGGACCAATATAAATGATAGTACCCCATTGAAATGCTTTGTAGTGAATCGAAGATTTTGAGGGTTACCAAAAGGAGAACTATAAAGGGTGATAACAGACTTTAGTTACATTAGAATTCATTTGTTGATGGTACCATACTAATTTCAGGAATTGTGGTGTGTTCTAAGGTGATTTTACCCTGTGAAAAACCTTCTGCTGGGATATTATGAATCATGTTTGAGAGAAAACTATTTTCACATGCTTGTCCCATACAGTTTTGGAATTTGCTCCAGAAGCTAAAATGAGAGCATATTTTCTGTAAATTCACATTATCTTTCTCAGTCATGTGAGAATGAAGTCTGACATTCTCAGTAAAACATGTACATCCAACAATGGCAGAGACTGTCAGTTGATTCCTTTGTGTTCTACTGCAGCTTCCCAGAGTGTTCTAAAGAACAACTAGAGTGCTAACAGCCTTACTTATGACAAAAGTATGGCACACCTGAAGCCATCTTGATTGGAATAAACTGGTAACACTTAAAACATTTAATTTAAAAAGGAACAAAATGAGGGGGTTCATTTTGCCATAGAAATTATGGTTAGTGCTGTAGAAAGAAAAATTAGGACATGTTTTAAGTGAGATCTCAAATATCTTCCTGTTATATTTCAACAGGAGCAGCCTGTCAGTTGATGCCTTTGTGTTCTACTGCAGCTTCCCAGAGTGTTCTAAAGAACAACTAGAGTGCTAACAGCCTTACTTATGACAAAAGTATGGCACACCTGAAGCCATCTTGATTGGAATAAACTGGTAACACTTAAAACATTTAATTTAAAAAGGAACAAAATGAGGGGGTTCATTTTGCCATAGAAATTATGGTTAGTGCTGCAAAAAGAAAATTTAGGGCATGTTTTAAGTGAGATCTCAAATCCTCTTCTATTTCATTAGAAAATTCTGACATGCAGACTGAAACAATCACTTTCAATACCAGCAGTAGACTTCCAGTTAACTCCTTGGTGAGCAGTAGCTTTACTACAGTGATCTAATGAACAACTAGAGTGCTAACATTCTGAATTTATGGCAAATGTGTGACACATCTGAATGCCTTCTTGATGGAATCAAAGTAAAAAACTGAAAGCATTTCCTACTGAGGAGACTGTAGTAAATGAGGAAATTAGGAAACTTCATAACAAATAAGTCTCCCAAGATGGCCACCAGAGAAAAAAGAGCCCAAATGTAGCACAAATATCACCCAGAGGTAGCCCACGTATAGCCCAATGACAGAAGTGTGCAAAACACTTTTTATTTTTGTTTTTTTGCAGTTTTATATAGTGCAGACTGGTCAGGTATTGGAGTGCTTTACATGAGCATTGGTTACATCACACAAGGACAAATTCATGTTGGTTGACCCCTACACTACCCAAACACCACTGCACTACTCTAAACCCTAAAACACTACCCCCAGCACGACCCCCTTCACTACCCAAACACAACTGCACTACCCTAAACTCAAAAACACTACTCCCAGCACGACCCCCTACACTACCCAAACACCACTGCACTACCCTAAACCCTAAATCTACCCCCTACACTACACAAATACCACTGCACTACCCTAAACCCTAAAACACTAGAACCCAGCACGACCCCCTACAGTACACAAACACCACTGCACTACCCTAAACCCTAAAATACGACCCCCTACACTACACAAACACCACTGCACTACCCTAAAACACTACCACCAGCATGACCCCCTACACTACACAAACACCACTGCACTACCCTAAAACACTACCCCAGCACGACCCCCTACACTACCCAAACACCACTGCACTACCCTAAACCCTAAAACACTACCCCCAGCACGACCCCCTACATTACACAAACACCACTGGACTACCCTAAACCCTAAAACACTACCCCCAGCACGACTCCCTACAGTACCTAAACACCACTGCACTACACTAAACCCTAAATCTACCCCCAGCATGACCTCCCACACTACACAAACACCACTGCACTACCCTAAATCCTAAAACACTACCCCCAGCACGACCCCCTACACTACCCAAACACCACTGCACTACCCTAAACCCTAAAACACTAACCCCAGCATGACCCCCTACACTACCCAAACACCACTGCACTACCCTATACCCTAAAACACGACCCTGTACACTACACAAACACAACTGCACTACCCTAAACCCTAAAACACTACCCACAGCATGACCCCCTACACTACACAAACACCACTGCACTACCCTAAACCCTAAAACACTACCCCCTACACTACACAAACACCACTGAACTACCCTAAACCCCCCTACACTATACAAACACCACTGCATTACTCTAAACCCTAAAACACTACCCCCAGCACGACCCCCTCACAACACAAACCCCACTGCACTACCCTAAACCCTAAATCGACCCCCAGCACGACCCCCTACACTACCCAAACACCACTGCCATACCCTAAACCCTAAAACACTACCCCCAGCATGAACCCCTACACTTCCCAAACACCACTGCACTACCCTAAACCTTAAAATACTACCCCCAGCACTACCCCCTACACTACACAAACACCACTGCACTACCCTAAACCCTAAAACACTACCCCAGCACTACCCCTACACTACCCAAACACCACTGCAGTAACATAAACCCTAAAACACTACCCCCAGCACAATCCCCTACACTACACAAACACCACTGCACTACCCTAAACCCTAAAACACTACCCCCAGCACGACTCCCTACACTACCCAAACACCACTGCACTACCCTAAACCCTAAATCTACTCCCAGCACGACCCCCTACACTACCCAAACACCACTGCACTACCCTAAACCATAAAACACTACCCCCAGCATGACCCCCTACACTACACAAACACCACTGCACTACCCTAAACCCTAAAACACTACCACCAGCATGACCCCCTACACTACTCAAACACCACTGCACTACCCTAAACCCTAAAACACTAACCCAACACGACCCCCTACACTACCCATACACCACTGCACTACCCTAAAGCCTAAAACACTACCCCCAGCATGACCCCCTACACTACTGCACTACCCTAAACCCTAAAACACTACCCCAGCACGACCCCCTACACTACCCAAACACCACTGCACTACCCTAAACCCTAAAACACTACCCCCAGCACGACACCCTACACCACCCAAACACCACTGCACTACCCTAAACCCTAGAAAAGAAACCCCACCCCATGCCCAATCCCCCTTACCTCTCACTCCTCGTGGTTCCTCTCTCCTCGCTCGTTCCTGCTTCACGTCGTCTCTGAGGGGCGGTGCACGTCGTTGTGAGGAAACGGAACAGCCTCTGTTTCCTTACAACGACATGGATCGTCTACATGATTTTTAGAACGCATGGTCATTTACCATACATACCTTTACAACAAAATTCGTTGTAAAGGCATGCGTGGTAAATGACCATGCGTTCTAAAAAATGCGTAGTAATGACTTCGTGATGTACAACGCATGCGTGGTAATGCATGCGTTGTAATGGTATCGCAAAGTAAAAAGTCGTTGTAACGGCTGTTTACCGATCGAAGCTGGCCCCTGTTCTTCAGTGAGACGTTTATTTGATTAATTAGGAGGAAGGAATGTGTTTTTTTACCGAAAAGTGCATTCCCGGCTGTTGTATTGTGAAAGTATCCGCGTGGCCTGGTTTCACTTCCGGTGAGAGAGTGGAAGAGTCTGTTTGGATCTAAAGGAGTTCTGTTGTTGGACGGGCCGGTGCGACATGTCATCAGAAAACATAGCTAATGGAAAGCGTCCTCCCTGAAGTGTGGAGCAGTGCCATGAGAGGTCAACGAGTGTGCGTCCCACCACAGTATGACCGTACCGCGTGACCCATGTGCCACCTCCAGGGTACGGGAGGCAGAAGCGGCATCGCAGGTCCTCTTGAAGACCGTTGTAGCACTAATTCTACATTTTGGTACTAGGGCATTTTAACTTCGTTGTTCCTGCCAGATACAAAGAGAAGATCCTGTGTTATTCAGTGCCCTCGTTACCTTTTTTGTGGGTTGTGGTGCTTGTCACTTCGCTGTCCCGCCGGTGCACACGACTGGGCACCCCACCTCGTGTGCCATCTGCAGGGCCTCTGCCCTCGGATCACTGGTTTCAGTTTCTGGAGTGGCAACATAAACAGTTGCTCCCAAAGGACTAGCCTGAACACTTAGGTGAATATCCCCTGCACCAGCATTCCACGGAAATTCTTTCCTAGTTCTCCCACGTCAACGAGGACGTCATAATAGCACGGCTCCGCTCGCGACACCGTATGACGTCATCAGAGCCATAAGAGAACCTCGTCTGCGTGCTGACGTCAGTTCCACCCATTTTTTCTGTGCCACCGAGGCAAACAGGGGACCAAGACATTTTCACATGTATACATAGTATAATAAATATATATATATATATTCACTGAAAAAAACATAGGTTTCAGGCACGTTATAGTTAGAAATTAGCATTTAAAAAACCTTAGAAATTCACTGAAAAAACCATAGGTTTCAGGTGCGTTATAGTTAGTTGGACATTTCACTCGTACAAAACCATAGAAATTCCCCCGTTATAGTTAGTTCAGCTAACTATAACTCGCGCGCTCGCAATGCACTGCTGATGACGTCACATATTACATCACTCATGACATGGTCAGTGACATCACTCATGACATCACTGATGACATCTCAAATGACATCACTGATGACATCACTGATGACATCATCCAGTGAATGTGTGTTTTTCTGAAAATTAAATATGTTTTATATATGTATATCTCAAAGTCGATGGAAGAATAAATGGGTATATAAGTGTCTAAATGGATGATTTTGTTTTGTAAAATTGATTGTATAACTGACTAAGTGTATCTTAGTGAATTCATGGGTTAGTGAGTAATGTTTAAATATGAAAATATCTGTATCAGTCTCTCACTTTGTGTATAAGTGGCTGCATGGGTTGGTGAGTAGCTACATGAGTGTCTATATGGGTTATTAGTTGGTTTTTTGAGTATCAGTATGAGTGTCTGAGTGTCTGTATGGTTCGGTGGGGGTATTACTTAGTGCATAGATGCATGAATGAGTGACTCACTGTTTGTATGTGTTGAAGACAGCATGTGTGCAGGACTGTATAGGTGGATGAGTATGTGTATGGGTGTGTTAGTGAGTGAATGACTGTCTCAATAGTGTCTTTATGAGTAACTACATATGTTTTAAACTAGTATATGTGAGTATTGGTGTATATAAGTGAGTATATGTGAGAGTGAGAGATTGGAAGAGTTCCTGTACAAATAAGTAGGTGTTTCTATAAGTGATTGTTTAAGAGAGTAAGTATGTGTAAGTTTCTGTAGAAGTAAGTGTGGTAGTGTGTGTATAACTGTATATGCAAGTAAATGGATGTTTGATACTTTGTTTGTATGTGTGACTATGTGTGTGAGTAGCTCTATGGATGAGTGGCGGTGTGTAACAGGATGTATAGGTGTATGAGTACATATGATGAGTGAGTACATGTATGAGTGACTATATAGGGACTGTTGGTGAATGAGTGGATGTGTGTGTAGATCTTGGAATTACTGAATAAGTGTGTTGTAACTGGTATTGGTATGTCCATTGTTTTGAAAATGTTAGTTTGTATTTTTGAGTGTGTGTATCAAAGGTTATATTAGGGTGAGAGGAGGTCTGCCACTCTATCACAAGGATGATGTCATCAGTGATGTCATCAGTGATGTCATTTGAGATGTCATCAGTGATGTCATGAGTGATGTCACTGACCATGTCATGAGTGATGTAATATGTGACGTCATCAGCAGTGCATTGCGAGTGCGCGAGTTATAGTTAGCTGAACTAACTATAACGGGGAATTTCTATGGTTTTGTACGAGTGAAATGTCCAACTAACTATAACGCCCCTGAAACCTATGTTTTTTTCAGTGAATATATATATATATATCTCCAAATGAGCTTGACGCTAAAATGACGCCCTTCCTAGCGGATCGGGGCTCGTAAGCAGAGCATCACTGCTAATATATTCCAACAAGAGAAAAAAGCCTGCATCTAAGGATCAATCGAGCCCACCAGCTGGCGATTAGCTTACAAAACCTCTTTAATTCGCAGAAAGTTCTTTACATAATGTGTTTCAACCCTCCTGGGTCTTAATCATATGTATCATGTGATCGGGCCAGTTCTTCTACTTTTAAATCCACAATCGTAAACATTGAAGATGGACTACATGTAACTCCTCATCGTATTTTCAGTCATTTTCACTTAGTAGTTCATAATTTTCAGGAATATTGGTCACTATTAGCAATATTTCAATGGCATATTCCCGTAGTGTTCACCAATACTTGGTATTCACACAGTTGCTTTGTTCCATTTTTCATTCGTCTCGTTGCTCGGACCACAGTACCCATAATACACCATAACACTTAACCTAGTCCATTGTGGATTCTTGCCACACTTGTTCTTTTTTAACAATTCAATGTTCCTTAAACAATTTTCAGACCATCTTCGCATCATAATTGCCTCAAAAGAAACCAATTTGATGTAGGGCAAAACACTAATATAATCTGTAAAATCGCGAAGGCACCATCTTTGCTATTTCACATGTTTAAATCTCAGAAAGCTTTTAATTTCTTCCAAGCAAACCTCTGCCCAGTATTTTTCTTTTACAGCTCCCGGCACATAGGGAGGTCAGTTCCCCCATAAAACCTGGCTGATAGAAAGTGTTTTCCAAAGTCAATATGCCTTGGGCAGGCCCCCCGTCCTACTAAGTGAAAATAAGTGAAAATACGATGAAGAGTTACATGTAGTCCATCTTCAGTGTTTACGATTGTGGATTTAAAAGTAGAAGAACAGGCCCGATTACAAGATACATATATTTATATATCTTCACTGAAAATCAGAAAGGTTACAGGGACGTTATAGTTAGGCTGATATATTTCACTTGTATAAAACCAGAGAAATTCAGCAGTTATAGTTACCTGAGCTAACTATAACTTGACACCCCGCAATGCACTGTTTATGACCTCACATATTACATCACTCATGACATGGTCAGTGACATCACTGATGACATCACTGATGACATCTCAAATGACATCACTGATGACATCATCCACAGAATCTCTGACACAGCCACTTACACCCCCATGTACCCTTTCATACACCCACTGCAACTTCCACATTACCATTCTCGAAACCATTGACACACCCATACTAGTACTTACATACCCACTCACTGATTCATAGGTCTACACACACATCCACTCAGTCACCCATACAGCCACACATACACCAACTCACTCACTAATGCAGCCACTGATATATCCACTCATACAGCCATACAGCCACTCACACACTATCAGTCACTCATAGAGCTATTCACACACCTACTCACTCACCTATAGAGTCAATCAGACAGCCATTTACTCACCTATGAAGTTATACACACACCAACTCACTTATTCATACAGATACTAACATATAATTACTCACCCATACAGACCCTCACACAAGCACTCACTAACCCATACAGCCACTATCACAATCCCTCACTCACACATACAGTCACTGATATACTCCAACACTCACCTATACTGCCTTTCACATATCTACTTACTTACCCATATAACACTGACACATCCATTCACTCACCGACACAGCCATAGACACATTCAGTCACTTATACATCCCTTCTCTTGCACTCACTAACCCATACACCCACTGACTCACACACTCACTCATCCATTCAGTCAGTCACACACCCTCTCACCCACCCACACAGATACTCATATACCCATACAGGTACTCAGACTACCAATAAATTACCTATACACCCACACATGTACCCATTCACCAACCCATAGAGCCAATTCGACACCAACTGACAGACTGATACAGACATTCAGACAACCTAGTCAGTGACCCATACATTCACTGAGACACCTAATCACTCACTTATACAGTCAGTCACGCACCTACTGAATCATCGGTACAGGCCCTCATACACCCACTGATTCATCAATACACCTTGGTATATATATTAAACACTCATAAACATTTTAAAAACACTTACAGTCACTGGATGATGTCATCAGTGATGCAATTTGAGATGACATCAGTGATGTCATCAGTGATGTCACTGACCATGTCATGAGTGAGGTCATAAGCAGTGCATTGTGGGGGCACGAGTGATAGTTAGCTCAGCTAACTATAACTGCTGAATTTCTCTGGTTTTGTATGAGTGAAATAGCCTAACTATAACGTCCCTGTAACGTTTGTTTTTTTCAGTGAATATTTAATGTTTTTTAATCCTATTTCCTGCCTATAACAGCCCTGTATCCTTTGTTTTTTTCAGTGAATTTCTAAGGTTTTTTAAATGCTAATTCCTAACTATAACTTACCTGTAACCTTTGGTTTTTTCAGTGAATTTCCATGGTTTTTTAAGTGGTAATGGTCTTTGTAGAATGGTGAAGAAAGGGGGCAGGGCCTCTGACCAGCTCTCAGAAATCCCTCCTGAGTAGGACTTATAGAAAGTACCAGGAGGTCTTCTTGGTCCCCAAGGTCCTTTAGCATCCAGGACAACTTTATTCCCCAACCAATAGTGTGCCACAAGATGTGTTTGCAGAGTGGTGCAGAAAGGGGGTGTGGCCTCCGAAGACCGCTTAGCAAACTGAATGTGTGGAACTTGCTGGAGATAACAAGAGGGATACTTGGCCCACAAATACCCTCAAAAGCCAAGGGGACTTCATCCCCCAACTAGTACTATGCCAGGAGGTGCGTTTGCAGAGTGATGGAGAAAAGACATCCTTGATGATTGCACAGGTAGTGCATGTATGATTCTATGAGTGCCATTGCCAAGGACAGACTGCGAATACCGGGTGTTTTTAACAAAGTGTAAAACACATATATAGACATACTTTAAATAAGGTTTCAGTGTAGCTATTTAAAAAGATACTAATTTAACTTTCCCCTTTGTATTCATTTGTCAAAATAACTAAAACAAAAATGCATTTTCCTTCTTCACAGCAACACCAGAGGTCGCAATGACATCAGTAGTCATGAATACAAATGACAAAGTGAAAAACAGATATATAGATACATTTTACACAAAGTTTGAGTATAGCTGTTTAGTAACATATTGGTTTAACTTTATTTTAACAACACATTTATAAAAAAGAACAGTTTAAAAAAATACCTCAACTTATGAACTCACAAATAGAACATAACTACCAAACACCCATCAAACTACCCATTGTTACCCAAACTTATGGGGAATTAAAAACTGCTGCAAGACGAGCGCAATACACAATCTGGAAACATCACATGACTGGGAAAGTAAGGAATATCATTGGCTAATATACTTTTCAGTAAAATGGGTAGGAAGTATACACCCACTCCTCTTTCTTGAGTCTTCTATTCTAGAAGTTTATCGTGAGCAGGTGGTAGATTTTGGCAAGAGACTTTTTTTGGACTCATGTGGGACGATGTTCATGTTATATCATCTTAAAACTTATCAAATAAAACATCTCCAACTGCCGATGAAGCAGAAGGAAGCTGGGGGACCATCTACATCAGTAGCAGCAGCAACAATTCCCAGCCAGAAAGTCCCTTCAGAGGTACAGACTACAACAGATATGGCTCCAGAGTTTTCAAGAATGGCCATGGACTGTAGTTTTGTTATAATAGCTGGTGAGCAGTGTGTTACAACTATTCACAATGCTGCCAAAAATCATACATGGCAATTTTTCCCCCCCTTTTATATTTTTTGCACATTTCATAAGACGAGTTCATAGTGAGCAGCAAGAAGGCAACGCAAAGCTGAAGGGCCCTCGACTTTAATAGCAGCACAACAACACCGGAGCAGAGAGTCCATTCAAAAGTCCAATCTCAACTTCAAGATTTGGCTCCACAGTTTTCCCCGATGGCATCATACTGCATGGATTGTTGAGTTGTAGTGAGTGCTGGAGAGCAGTCCATAACGGCCTTTGCAATGCTGCAAAGAATAATAAATGTTGATTTTTTTTATTTTTGGACCTTCTTAGTTTTTTTACATTAGCAGGCATTTTATTATCTTACAAAATGGGCATCTAATATCTATGTGTTATTCATTTTATTATCTTCTAAATTATTGTAACACTACTTACATATAACTTACTGTAAAGACAAGTTAAACCGTCCCTCTAATAAGTACACAGGTAACTTTTGCCAGTTATCCTTATTTACTTTTTTACTTTTTAAATATTAGTGAACAGTCTGTATTTAAATCTTCTAGTAAGTGCATCAACAACATTTACAAACATACTCTAGTTTTTTAGACAACACTGTGTTAAATTTTGTAATCTCTTCTTTAAAACTAGCAACTGAAATATATATGTCTTGTTCTGCAACTCCTCCTCTTAACAACTCTTCATTTTCCCTAGAATCCTGCTCAAGACCAAAGAAACGAAACTGCGCATCACCACAAACATTTTCTACGTCTGCCACACTACCATGCAAAAGTGCTCTATTCATTTCTCCTAAACATGAAGCAGGAGTTTTCACATAATACAGCCTCCTACCTAAAGTTCGCATTGCTGAGTGGTATAACTTATTTTGTGTTTTAAACTTTTCCTTGGAGAGATACCTAGAAATGTTCTTAAAGTATCAATGGATTGCTGTCTAATTCTAGAAACACTACTACAATTCCATTTGTATACAGTACCCTGACCATGCCTTCCATGTACCTCTTCTGCAATAACTTCTTATACATTTCTACTTACCATCACCTCTTTTGCTATAGGACTTACATTCTTCATTTCATAACATCGTCCTATTTAATCAATAGCATGAACTAATCTGTTATCCTGGAGATACCTTTCTTCATTAAAGAAAGGCTCTGTACTAGAAGTATGTATCCATTCTCCACTAAAATCTGTACAACAGTTACTCCTATTCACTAATCTTTTCTTCTGGTTTTGTCTCCTCATGCACAACACTATTTTGCCAAGAGTCTTCGTTCTATTTAGAACCAAAATGACAAGCTTCCTCTTCAAAGCAAAGGCCTTACCAACTACTCTCTCAACTCGCTCTTTCAGTTTCACCGCATCTCTCCTTCTTCTACACTTTTTTAAATGTATCACTAAATTTACAAGGCTGTAACTATGCAATCATTATAACATTTGCACAGAACCTATGCATCCATCTGAACACCCGCTTACAACCCATGCAGTCATTGAAACACTGAAACAATTAGGCTCTACTCATGAACTCATCTAATTACGTAGAGAGTACCATTGTAGTAAACCTATCAACCACATTGTCTAAGTACTACACATTCCTCAGTAAAACTTGTAAATACATGGGTTTGTGGTTGAATACATCAATACTCCCTGGATGATTGAATGAGTGCCTAGGTGATTCCCTGAAGATACAAGTAGTGCCTAGATGATTCCCTGACTATGTTATAACTCCATGGGTCAACCATATCTGGATATCTACTGCCTGCGTGTTTGCATGAGTATAACACTAGTATCTGGGTGTTTGGATGAGTGCATGAGTAGAGCCTGAATGATTAGACAAGTGGGTGACTAATGCTTCAATAATTCAATACATGCATAGATACTGCTGGGATGATTAAATGAGTGCAATTCTAGTGCCTGAATGATTGCAAGAGTGCATACATAGTATATAGGTGATTTATGGAGTGCATGTACAGTACATGCACGATTGTTTAAGCCCATACATAGCACCTAACCTATTGGATGAGTGGGTGAAAAGTCTTTCAGCGATTGGATGCTGCCCATTTCTTTTTGTTTGAGTGAACAGGTAGTGCCTGGATGCTTAGATAAATATATGGGTAGTGCCTGGAGAATTTAATAAGTGCATCAATAGTGCCTGGGTAATTAGATGAGTGCATGACTAGTGTCTGAGTGACTGCATGATTCCATTTTTAAAGCTTCAGAGAGTGGATGAAAGTAAGTGTACTTCTGGAGTGATTGAATTAGTGCAAGTCTATTGCCTCAGTAATTAAATGACTGCACAGGTACTGGATCGGTGATAGGTTTACTACAATGGTATGTAATTAGAAGTGCATGTGTAGAGCCTGAGTGTTTCAGCAATGCACATGTGAGTCTCATTAATTCAATGACTGCATGGGTTGTAAGTGGGTGTTTAGATGGCTGCATAGGTTCTGCGCAAATGTTATAATGATTGCATAGTTACAGCCTTGTAATTGCATAAGTCAATAGTTAGTACCTAGGTGATTAGATAAATGTATGGGTAGTGCCTGCATAGTTCAATGACTACATAATTTCTGCCTACCTGTTTGCAAGATTACATGTGAAGTGTCTGGGTAATTGCCTAACTCCATGGATAGTGAATCACTGATTTGATGACTGCCTGAGTAGGGGCTGGGTGACTGCATGAGTGCCTGAATACTGCCTGACTGACTATGAAAGTACCTTTATTGCTGTTAGATACATAACACTTGTTACTATAACGCTGACTCATTGGTTATCTCCTTCTGTCAGTATCAAACTACCTGTTTAACTGTATATATGCATTTCTTCTGAGCTATGTGTGAGTGAAATCTATCACACTTGATATATATTTGTATGCATGGCTCTCTAGAAACATACATTGCTTTGTTACTTAGCATGCACTGGCATCAGTAAGTTAAAATGGAAAACAACATTTTGAAATTTTTCGAAGCACAAAACCTTTTGTGAATGGAGTACCTACATCATTTCCCAAATGCTTCTGCTTCTAAAACATATATTCAGCATATCTCAAAAGTTACACTCGAAATTAAGCTAGCACAAGAACTCTCAATGCATTCAGCACTATTAAAACTTCTCAATTTTTAAACAAACCATGATTAAAGAAAACTCTACCCTCATCATCTACATGAAATTTTCATCAGCCCTACTAAACATAGATCACCATATGTAATTTCTTAATAGATGTACACCTTCAAACCATCTTTCCAAAAATATATACCTCTCTGCATCCTTAAGTAAACTCAAAAATCCCACAAAAACCATATCTCACCATCTAAGCACATGCAAAGAGGTCATATAAGTTAAAAGCTACTTTGACAAATACTTCCCAATACATACCTAACAAATATTACTTCTTTCTAATTCATATACAGGCAGACAACATGTTCTCATCTTTTATTTCTCACTACACTATTCCTGATTAATAATGTTACTAAAAGTGCTACAACTTCCAGACTGCAAATAACAGATGTAACTTTTCTGCACATGATGTTTAGATATTTATAACATTCTTAGTTCCTCATTGCAACTTTCCACAAGACTATACTGTTATTTTTCAATAAAGTACACAGTGTAATAAAGAGGCACTAATTCATTTTTCTGTTACTTCGCAAAACATTCACCACTAACCTCTTAATCACATACCCTCTAATAGATACTGTTCATCTCATATATTGATACTCCTTTCAATCGGACTCCCATATACATCTTCATTTTTAATGTACATTTTTAAAATAATTACAAAGTTATATACATACCAGTGAATTGAGTTTGTAGATTATATTGTTGTTTTAGCTCTTTCTGGATAGTTTTGACACTATTATGATTTCTAAAAACTAAGCATAAGAATGGTACACCACTCTCATACAAAGCAACTCTAAAATGGCAGCCTCTTCAACTTTCCACTCTATCATCATAAGAAAGGCAGCAAATGAAATCATGTTTTTCATTTTAGACTACTGCATCCCCAGTTGTGAATGGTTAGCATCTGTTAACTCTTTCCCTCTGTCTCAAAACAAGGTTCCTGCTGGTGCGTTTTCACGATGTTTTTGCGATCATCGCAGAATCATTGTGAAAATAAACTGGAGTTCAAACCTATATCTAGCTTAATTTTTCTGAAATTTAAATACTATACAACAGTTTATTACATAGTCCTGAGTTGGAAATTAAAACTTGCCATTACTTACATTGTGTCATCACTCCTCAACATTTAAAAAAATGTTCTGACTCTTTAACACCCTTCTCCCATTACACTCTTAGCTCAGTGTACCTAGCAACCCAGTGGAACCAGTAGGTCACAAGTTCACAGCATATTCTAGAAAGACCATGCTATTTCCAAATAAGATACAGCAGGTGTGCTTTATTCCACAGATTCAAAAGCATATCCATGTCTGTATTACAGTTCTTTTCTTAAACATCAGCCAATAGTTAGACTTCTTTCTAAGGCATCCAACACACTACCTAATTTTATTCACTTTCATGCTATCAGCATCCAATGAAATATATCATTTTTTTTTTTTAAACACCTTCATTTTAACTGCTCCCAAACTCCTCACCTCATGATTGTGCATTGTGGTGGCAATGACCTAGGCATATTGACTAGGGTAGGGCTGGAAATCGTAATGAAAGAAACCTTTGAGGAACTGATGTCACTTTTCCCGTACACTGTCTTGGTATACTCTAATATATGCCAAAGACAGTGTGATAGGTCCTGTGCATGCCACTGTTGTTTTTCCTCTGTTAGCATGAGCACATTGCAGACTGTCCTTCACTTTGCACACGTTGCCCTACAGCCATATTTTGCTTTATGCCACAATGTACTTTCACACAAAACACGCTGTTGATTTGCGCTCTGTTCTTTTCCGGGGATTTAGTCTGAACATGTTGACAAGGTCGAACAACAGTGCCCCTTGTTATTCTGTTCTGGTTTGGGCCCTGGGGGATGGGGTCCCCAGGGCCCAAAAAATATTAAGAGAAGTGGGCCTTCTAAAAATATAAAAAGAAAAGAGTTGCCGGCATCTCACCGGAGGCCCTGCCCCCTCCTTGCACCACTCTGCAAACGCGCCTCCTGGTGCATTTTGGGTTGCGGGATTAAGTCCCCTTGAATCCTAAGGGTCCTTAGGGGTCAACTAGCCCACCAGGTATCTCTAGTAAGCCCCACACAGTGGGATTGCTGAGAGGTGGTCCGAGGCCACACCCCTTTTTGTACCACTCTGCAAATGCGCCTCTTGGCGCACTGCTGGTGGGGCGATGAGGTCCCCTTGTGTCCTGAGGACTTCAGGACTAAAGTGGACTTCATCCCCCGAGCACTTCTCTTGCCTTTTTCTGCACTTCTCTTACCTGTTTCTGCACTTCTCTTGCCTCTTTCTGTACCTCTCTTGCCTCTGTCTGCACCTTACTTGCCTCTTTCTGCACCTCACTCTCTTCTTTCTGCACTTCTCTTGCCTCTTTCTGTACCTCTCTTGCCTCTTTCTGCACCTCACTTGCCTCTTTATGCAACTCACTTGCCTCTTTCTGCACTTCTCTTGCCTCTTTCTGCAGCTCACCGGCCTCTTTCTGCACTTCACTTGCCTCTTTTTGCACCTCACTCTCTTCTTTCTGCACCTCTCTTGCCTCTTTCTGCACTTTTCTTGGCTCTTTCTGTACATCTATTGCCTCTTTCTGCGCCTTACTTGCCTCTTTCTGCACTTCTCTTGCATCTTTCTGCACCTCACTCTCTTGTTTCTGTAACCCTCTTGCCTCTTTCTGCACGTCTCTTGCCTCTTTCTGCACCTCTCTTGCCTCTTTCTGCACTTCTCTTGCCTCTTTCTGCACTTCTCATGGCTTTTTCTGTACATCTATTGCCTCTTTCTGCGCCTCACTTGCCTCTTTCTGTACTTCTCTTGCATCTTTCTGCACCTCACTCTCTTGTTTCTGTAACCCTCTTGCCTCTTTCTGCACTTCTCTTGCCTCTTTCTGTACCTCTCTTCCCACACTTCTCTTGCCTTTTTCTGTACCTCTCTTGCCTCTTTCTACACTTCTCTTGCCTCTTTCTGCACCTCTTTTGCCTCTTTCTATACATTTCATCCTCTTTCTGCACTTCTCTTGCATCTTTCTGCACTTCTCTTGTATCTTTCTGCACTTCTCTTGCCTCTTTCGGCACCTCACTTTCCTCTTTCAGCACTTCTATTGCCTCTTTCTGTAGTTCTCTTCCTTCTTTCAGCACTTCTCTTGCTTCTTTCTGCACTTATTTTGCCTCTTTCTGCACTTCTCTTGCCTCTTTCTGTACCTCTCTTGCCTCTTTCTGCATCTCACTTGCCTCTTTCTGCACCTAAGTCTCTTCTTTATGCACCTCTCTTGCCTCTTTTTGCACCTTACTTCCCTCTTTTTGCACTTCACTTCCCTTTTTCTGTACTTCTCTTGCCTCTTTCTGCACTTCTCTTGCCTCTTTCTGTACCTCTCTTGCCTCATTCTGTACCTCGTGTGCCTCTTTCTGCACTTCACTTGCCTCTTTCTGTACATCTATTGCCTCTTTCTACATGTCACTTGCCTCTTTCTGCACTTCTATTGCCTCTTTCTGTACCTCACTCTCTTATTTCTGTAGCCTTCTTGCCTCTTTCTGCACCTCTCTTGCCTCTTTCTGCACCTCTCTTGCCTCTTTCTGCACTTCTCTTGCCTCTTTCTGCACCTCACTCTCTTCTTTCAGAACTTCTCTTGCTTCTTTCTGCACTTCTCTTGCCGCTCTCTGCACTTCTCTTGCCTTTCTCTGCACTTCTCTTGCCTCTTTCTGTACCTCTCTTGCCTCTTTCTGCACCTTACTTGCCTCTTTCTGTACCTCACTCTCTTCTTTCTGCACTTCTATAGCCTCTTTCTGTACCTCTCTTGCCTCTTTCTGCACCTCACTTGCCTCTTTATGCAACTCACTTGCTTCTCTCTGCACTTCTCTTGCCTCTTTCTGCAGCTCACTCTCTACTTTCTGCACCTCTCTTGCCTCTTTCTACATCTCACTCTTCTTTCTGCACCTCTCTTGCCTCTTTCTGCACTTTTCTTGCCTCTTTCTACATCACTCTTGCCTCTTTCTGTAGTTCTCTTGCTTCTTTCTGCATTTCTCTTGCTTCTTTCTGCACCTCTCTTACTTCTTTCTGCACTTCTCTTGCCTCTTTAGGCACTTGTCCTGTCCCTTTCTGCGCTTCTCTTGCTTCTTTCTGCACTTCTCTTGGCTCTTTCTGCACTTCTCTTGCTTCTTTCTGCACTTCTCTTACCTTTTTCTGCACTTCTCTCGCCTCTTTCTGCAACTCTCTTGCCTCTTTCTGCACATTTCTTCCTCTTTCTGCACCTCTCTTGCCTCTTTCTGCACATTTCTTCCTGTTTCTGCAGTTCTCTTGATTCTTTCTGCACTTCTCTTGCTTATTTCTGCACTTCTTTTGCCTCTTTCTGCACTTTTCTTGCCTCTTTCTGTACCTCTCTTGCCTCTTTCTGCATCTCACTTGCCTCTTTCTGCACCTCACTCTCTTCTTTCTTTACCTCTTTTGCCTCTTTTTGCACTTCACTTCCCTCTTTCTGCACTTCTCTTGCCTCTTTCTGTACCTTTCTTGCCTCTTTCTGCACCTTACTTGCCTCTTTCTGCACCTCACTCTTCTTTCTGCACCTCTCTTGCCTCTTTCTACACTTCTCTTGCCTCTTTCTGCACTTCTCTTGCCTCTTTCTGCAGATCTCTTGCCTCCTTCTGCACCTCTATTGCTTCTTTCTACACTTCTCTTGCCTCTTTCTGTACCCCTCTTGTCTGTTTCTGCACCTCTGTTGGTTTTTTCTCCACTGCTCTTGCTTCTTTCTGGACCTCTCATTCAAATTTCTGTACCCCTCTTGCCTCTTTCTGCACCCCTCTTGCCTCTTTCTGCACCTCTGTTGGTTCTTTCTGCACTGCTCTTGCTTCTTTCTGCACCTCTTTTGGCTGTTTCTTCAACTCTCTTGCTTCTTTCTGAAGTGCAAGCTGTCAAGTTTAAAGATCTGCGTGCTCTCGTGACTGAGGTATATGTCTGCTTGTACATGTATTCTTAGATGGGTTATGCATCTGAAGATGGTAACTTAAAAAGCAGGTAACTTTTCCTATAGGAGGTCAATTCTTCTCAGTTCTGCTCTGTCATTCGATTGCACAGGTAGACATGTCTTATGTATATATGTGTTATAGAGACCCTCAAATATACTATTGAATACCCATGTGCCCTGTATTGTGAGCAGAAAGAAATGCAAACACCTTTTTGTACACAAATTTACAGAGTATGCTGTTTGAAACACAGGTATTCAAGTATTTGTATGTTTATTTTTATGTAACATGTCACTAGGTAAAAGCAGGGACACACATGCATACCTTCACAAACTTGGTCAGACTTACAACAATGAGATGCTTAGGATTGCTGTTTTATATTTGATAGGCTTAACATTCTGAGCAATCGATTAATAGTGAACCTTCAAGAGAAAAGTGAGGTTTAAGACATCTTGGGAGAAGGATTAGTGATTAGGCTTCTTTGTATGAGTCTGTTGTAAGGTACAGTCAAAGTAGGCTTCTTTCTGCACCTCTGTTGGTTCTTTCTGCACATCTCTTGCTTCTTTCTGTACCTTTCTTTCTCTTTCTGGACTTCTGTTGCCTCTTTCTGTATTTCTCTTGCTTCTTTCTGCACCTTTCTTCCTCTTTCTGGATTTTTGTTGCCTCTTTCTGCATTTCTCTTGCTTCTTTCTGCACCATTCTTCCTCTTTCTGCACCTCTCTTGCCTCTTTCTGCATTTCTCTTGCTTCTTTCTGCACCTGTCTTCCTCTTTCTGCACCTCTCTTGCCTCTTTCTGCATTTCTCTTGCTTCTTTCTGTTCCTTTCTTCCTCTTTCTGCACATGTCCTACCTATGTAGGCATAGTCAGAAATTAACATTAGAAATTCACTGAAAAAAACTCAGGTTTCAGGGATGTTATAGTTAGTATTAGCATTAAAAAAAACTTAGAAATTCACTTGAAAAAACCATAGGTTTCAGGGATGTTATAGTTAGAAATTAGCATTTAAAAAATCTTTGAAATTCACTCAAAAACCATAGGTTTCAAGGACGTTATAGTTAGAAATTAGCATTTAAAAAACCTTAGAAATTCACTGAAAAATCCATAGGTTTCAGGGACGTTATAGCTAGTTAGACATTTCACTCGTACAAAACCAGAGAAATTCGTCCTTTATAGTTGGTTGAGCTAACTATAGCACGCGCCCCCGCAATGCACTTCTGATGATGTCACATATTACATCATTCATGACATGGTCAGTGACATCACTGATGACATCTCAAATGACATCACTGATGATATCACTGATGACATCATCCACGTGATAATCTGATGCACCTCCTCACACCCTAATATAACCTTTGATACACCCACTCTAAAATACAGAATACCATTTTCGAAACCATAGACACACCAATACCAGTTACTACATACCCACTCAATGATTCCTAGGTCTACACACACATCCACTCATTCATCCATACAGTGACTCATACATGCAGTCACTCGTCAATACAGCACTATCATATACACTGATACAGCTATACATACACTCATACACCGCCACTCACCCATAGAGTTACTCACACACCTAGTCAGTCATGCAAAGTATCACTCACACTCCCATTTACTCACCTATACAGTTATATACACACCACCTCACTTATTCATACAGATACTAACACATACTTACTCTCTTATACAATCACTGATACAAGCACACACTCATCCATACAGCCACTCTCACAATCACTCACTCTCACATATAGCCATTTATATACTCCAACACTCACATATACTGCCTTTCACATATGTAGTTACTCACACATGTACCACTGAGACATCCATTCACTCACCAACACACCCATACACACACTCACCCACTTATACAGCCCTTCACAGATGCACTCTTGAACCCATGCACCCAGTGAATCACCCACTCACACATCTATGCACAGACACACACCCCCACCCAGACACTCAGGCACCCATACAGATACTCAGACAACCAATCAATAACCCATATAGACACTCATGTAGCTACTCACCAACCCATGCAGCCGCTTACACACCAACTGACAGACTGATACAGACATTCACACAGTTTAGTCACTGACCCATGCATTCAGTACGACACATTTAATCACTCACTTATACAGTCAGTCACGCACCTACTAAATTATACATTCAGACACTTATGCACCCACTCATTCTTCAATACACCTTGGCATATATATATATAAAACATATTTAAACTTTTCAGAAACACACAGTCACTGGATGATGTCATCAGTGATGTCATCAGTGATGTCACTGACCATGTCATGAATGATGTAATATGTGACATCATCAGCACTGCATTGCGGGGGCATGAGTTATAGTTAGCTCAACAAACTATAACGGCCGAATTTCTCTGGTTTTGTACTAGTGAAATGTCCAGCTAACTATAACGTCCCTGAAACATGTGTTTTTTCAGTGAATTTCTAAGGTTTTTTAAATGTTAATTTCTAACTATAACGTCCCTGAAACCTATGGTTTTTCCAGTGAATTTCTAAGGTTTTTTAAATGCTAATTTCTAACCATAAAGTCCCTGAAACCTATGGTTTTTCAGTGAATTTCAAAGGTTTTTTAAATGTAATTTCTAACTATAACGTCCCTGAAACCTATGTTTTTTTCAGTGAATTTCAAAGGTTTTTAAATGCTAATTTCTAACTATAACGTCCCTGAAACCTATGGTTTTTTCAGTGAATTTCAAAGGTTTTTTAAATGGCTAATTTCTAACTATAACATCCCTGAAACCTATGTTTTTTTCAGTGAATATATATATATATATTCTTGGATTCCGCTACTCTTCCAATCCTTTGAATAAACGGAACGGACCACCAAAGTGTTCTGTCAGATGTTTATTTCAAGGTGCAAGTCTCGCCACAACGCGTTTCAGCCCACCACAGGCCTTGATCACATGACAAAAGGTACGCGTTACCGCCATACTTTTAAAGTGATAAGTGCTCAAAAATAGAAATCACATGTGCAAACAGAGCCATAGACATGAACGAAATATTTCATTCGTAATGTCGTTTTACAGAACACAGCAGCTTATTCATCCAACATTCAGGGTCATTTCATTTGCTATATCTGTTACTTGTACAATGACAATTTTTATTATTATTATTAGAGGTCTGGTAAATAACAATTACATTATGATATAATTTAAAGGTTAAAAGTTGAAAAAAACAATTGTAAAAGAAAATCTTTTCATGTTAAAAACCTCAACTACGTTATTTGCAATACAACAAATGACGTGCCCAGACACTACTGTATTAATATACAGATAGTTATGTCATTATATTCTATAAATAACAGTAACAGTGCAATAGTGTGTTCTGAATTATTGTATACTCCTCTATGGCCAATAAAGTGCTCGTGCTTGTGTGTAAGTGCAATGAATAAAAATGCAAATGAAGTGCTAGTGAGATTTTCTCAATTTAAAGTGCATAATGCAAATTCGCAACTCAGCAGCCCCAAAGAAAATAGGTAGATTTGTCGAAATAGTTGATATACATTCTAACAGGATTTAGAGCCCTAAATCTCTGTGATGTATGTAGTCACTGTAATCCCGGTTTAAATACCCGAGTGCGCCTAGTGTAGCTGGTCTAAAATGAGTTGGGAGCTCCAAAGCAGTTATAAATATACATTGATCCAATAAATACATGATTAGAAAAATAGATGAATGAATAAATAAATAAATAAATAAGAGGGTCCCCTACTATACATTATAGATGGTTTCAGAGGAAGAGTTGGTCCAATAACCGTGTCACATATTAGCAATGGCCAATTCTGATTGATGATAGATTGGATTTGTTTGTGTTGCCTATTGTATTCTGTTATTATCCTGAACCCTCTATCTGGTACTTCACCTTCAGATATATATATTCATTTTGCTTCTGTAGAAGGGGAGGGAGGTTAGGTTACACTGTTGTAGATAATAGTTCATTCACTCGATAAACATTTCAATTCAGTTTCATTTTACTGACAGTTTCTAAATGCTGACAAAACAACATTAAATGTTATGATCGGTTGACAAGTGCGAAAATAAACATTCAACTGCAAATGTATGACTATCAGTATTCCAAATGTACGCTGCTCGTCGTTAAATGAATAAAGCTTTGGACTAGCTTTATTTTCCATTCCCCTTAGGGGCAGACAATCACAAAATAGTCATAGCACGTGGTTCATACTGACAACTATTACTTTACAGAGACCCATGTAATGAAAAACCTTAAGGGAATGGACAATAAAGCTAGTCCAAAACTTTATTCATTCATTTTGTCAGCATTTAGAAACTGTCAGTAAATTGAAACTGAATTGAAATGTTTATCGAGTGAATGAACTCGCTACAAACTCAAAGTCAGTTTTCTATGTCCATAATGAAAAGTCACATGTTTATTTAAAAAACCTGTGTGTCACTGCAACAAAGTTACTCGTGAGCAAGGAGCGTAGGCTCTGAAACGTGTTGAGTTAAATTTCACCGCTTTGCAATATTGGGTGTCCGTGGCATGCTGTTATTGTGATGTGAGAGCAGCGTTGCTTGGATTAATTGGGACTCGCCACCCCACAGCGGAACGCCGTCATTGGAGGCTCAGGTAAGAGCGAACTGTTTTGCTGTGGGATATATCCAGGTAACTCCAACTCTTCTCCAAACAAAAGACAACGGAGCATGGACCTCAGATAAAGTGCAGATTTTTAATAAATTGAGTTCTCTAACAGCACTAGCAGCATAACGCGTTTCGGCACAACAAGTGCCTTGATCACATATATATATACCAATAACAAAAAATGTATTAAAAAAACATTCTAATATAAGTTAAAACATTAAACTTCTTTAAACTTACATTTTCACCTCCAGTCAGTGCAACAGTAAGGAAAGTGTTGGATAGCGGAGGGATACAATTTACTATTCCCACTCCAGTGAGTGCAACAGTAGGGAAAGTGTTGGATAGCAGAGAGGTAAAAATGATTATTCCCACTCCAGTGAGTGCAACAGTAGGGAAAGTGTTGGATAGCAGAGGGGTAAAACTATTCCAACTCCAGTCAGTGCAACAGTAGGGAAAGTGTTGGATAGTGGAAGGGGAAAACTTACTATTCCCACTCCAGTGAGTGCAACAGTAGGTAAAGTATTGGATTGCGTAGGGGTAAAAATTACTATTCCTACTCTAATGAGTGCAACAGTAGGGAAAGTGTTGGATTTTTTATTTTTTTTATTATTGGGGGAACCACACGAAGCCCCACTGGGGGTAGATAGTGCAGGACTTCGAATACCAGCATACCCTGAGGCCGGTGGGCGGGGTTTACTTTTGAATAAATTGTTGACTGCATCCTTCGTGTGTGTTCATTTTTCCTGTGCGGTCAGTGACCAAGGGCGGGAGCCTGAAACGCATTTGGCCTTGGAACTTCAGCACCGTGTGCCTGCCCCTTCTACTGCATCCTCACTTTGGGAGAAGTTATCAGCTAGTGCGGACTCTCCACATGGGCATCTGTGTTTTGTTGGATTTTAAGCAGCCTGCTCGGTCGCGGAGTTGGCCCGCCGCGTAATGGCGGATCACGAGCACCGGACAACTGTGATGCTCGAGACTGGCTGTTTCACCAAGTGGGGGTTACATTATGGCAGGTGAAGGGACACAGACCACTGTGCTTAACCCACTGTGGTGTTATTTTTTATTATTGGGGGAACCACACGAAGCCCCACTGGGGGTAGATAGTGCAGGACTTCGAATACCAGCATACCCTGAGGCCGGTGGGCGGGGTTTAATTTTGAATAAATTGTTGACTGCATCCTTCGTGTGGGTTCATTTTTCCTGTGCGGCCAGTGACCAAGGGCGGGAGCCCGAAACGCGTTTGGCCTTGGAACTTCAGCACCGTGTGCCTGCCCCATCTACTGCATCCTCACTTTGGGAGAAGTTATCAGCTAGTGCGGCCTCCTCCACATGGGCATCTGTGTTATGTTGGATATATATATATATATATATATATACCAATAACAAAAAATGTATTAAAAAAACATTCTAATATAAGTTAAAACATTAAACTTCTTTAAACTTACATTTTCCACTCCAGTCAGTGCAACAGTAAGGAAAGTGTTGGATAGCGGAGGGATACAATTTACTATTCCCACTCCAGTGAGTGCAACAGTAGGGAAAGTGTTGGATAGCAGAGAGGTAAAAATTATTATTCCCACTCCAGTGAGTGCAACAGTAGGGAAAGTGTTGGATAGCGGAGGGGTAAAACTATTCCAACTCCAGTCAGTGCAACAGTAGGGAAAGTGTTGGATAGCGGAGGGGTAAAACTTACTATTCCCACTCCAGTGAGTGCAACAGTAGGTAAAGTATTGGATTGCGTAGGGGTAAAAATTACTATTCCTACTCTAATGAGTGCAACAGTAGGGAAAGTGTTGGATAGCGGAGGGGTAAAACTTACAATTCGCATTCCAGTCATGCAACAGTAGGGAAAGTGTTGGACTGCGTACGGGTAAAAATGACTATTCCCACTCCAATGAGTGCAACAGTAGGGAAAGTGTCGGATTGCGTAGGGGTAAAAATTACTATTCCTACTCTAATGAGTGCAACAGTAGGGAAAGTGTTGGATTGCGTAGGGGTAAAAATTACTATTCCCACTCCAATGAGTGCAACAGTAGGGAAAGTGTTGGATAGAGGAGGGGTAAAACTTACTATTCCCACTCCAGTGAATACACCAGTAGGGAAAGTGTTCGACAGCGGAGGGGTAAAACTTACTGTTCCCACTCCAGTGAGTGTAACATTAGGGAAAGTGTTGGATAGCAAAGGGGTAAAAATTACTATTCCCACTCCTTTTTTTTTTTTTCAAAAATTTTATTTTCCAAAGCAGTAAATACAGAGATATGACATTTTCAACTCCCACCCCCTACAACTACGAAGTTACTACGTTTCAAGGACACAAAAATATATACCATTAAAAGAATTGAATTCTTGGTCACCAAATGAAGAAACAAACGGTAAAAGAGAAGAAGTGACAAGGAAAGATACAGGATAAAAAAAGGAAGAAATAGTAAAAAACGTAGGAAGAAAAAAAGAGGAGAGAGCGCCATCAGGCCTTTGGCTGACCATAAACTGCCCCTTTCCAGACAGGGTGTCTCTCGAATAAAAGAAGACGGATTAGCCGTTTGAACCAGGCTGTTCCAGCCAGGTGGTGAGAAGTCCCCAGATCTCTAGTCCCTTCTTTCGGCCTTTACGACCTTTTTTAGCATAAACAGCCTTTTCCAGGTGGTAGGTCGCAACCAACCTAGCCAACCATTGGGAGAAAGGAGGGGGGTGGTCTCTATCCATGCTGAAGCAACACAGATCCTCCACACTGTCATAGCAACGAAGATAAGTGCTCCACCTTTTTTCCTGTTGGCCTCCTCTTGTGTCCTCAACAGGATAGTTATGGGGGTCAGCACTATAGCCTGAGAAATAACCCTCCCCAGAAAATCCTGTACTTTAAGAAGGACTGGAGTGAGTTTTGGGCAGGTAACGAACATGTGTACTGCGTCAGCGCCAAACTCCGAGCATCGAGGGCACAGCGTTCCTTTGCCTACTCCCCATTTGGCAATTTTACTAGGGGTAATATATAAAAAAGATGGTTTTAAAGTGTTGCGCCTGCAGTTTAGCTGACAACAAGTCACTTTGGGAAAGTTCCAGTGAGTTATAGAACGTGCTATGTGGGGCCTCCAGTTTTGCGAGCCATTTGTCTGCTATTCTAGGTAGATCATCTGGGGTTTGGCTATTTAGTGCAGAGTATATAAGACCTATCCGAGGAATCACTGGGGCCCGTAGTATTTTGATGAATTCAATCTCTGAAAACCCTACGGGTCCCCCGACCTTTCGAGAAAGAAAGTCACGTATAGTAAAGTATTTAAAGGCGTCTTGGTTTTTCAAACCATATTTGCTTTGTAAGTCTGCAAAGGATTTAACTCCTTCGCTGGAGATTAGGTCTCCTAGCTTTGTGATACCAGCTTTATACCAATCTAGTAGATAGGACCTGCCAAAGATAGCAGGCAGGTTGCAGTTTACACTGATAGGGGAATAGTAGTTAAGTCTTCCCAGCCCGTATGTTCTGCGGATATTACAAAAACCTTAAAGGAGTTCATCAGTGTCTTGAATCTGACATGTTTGTAGTATCCGAAGGATACCTGTCTGAGAAGACAGCCGCGGGTCTCCTCTCCCAGTAAGAGCTGAAATGGTGAAGGAAGCCCGATTGAAAGAGAGAAGGAGTGTTCCTTCACCAGTTCAGTACTGTATTGCAAAACTGAAGCCCAGTAATAAAGCACTATGTTAGGAAAAGCCCAACCACCCCGCTCCCTGGGGAGAGACAGTTGCTTTAGAGCCCGCCTAGGTTGTGAATAAGCCCAGATAAATTGCGTAAAGAGTTGCTGAAATTTCTGCAACTTAGTTTTGCTGAATTCCAGTGGAATAGCACGGAAAAGATAAAGCAGTTTTGGGAAGTAGGTCATTTTGATTACATTGCTTCTACCCAGAAGAGTCAGGTGTAAGTTGTCAATTTGTTTGAGGGCTCTCTTTGTTTCAGTGGCCAGAGGGGATAGGTTCTCGATTACAATTTCATCTATATTAGCGGTTATAGTTACCCCCAAATATTTGGCCTTCGGGACAATCCGGCTATCAATCCAATTAATTTCTTTATTGATTATTATTTGGGTTTTCTTTTATTCAATGCGTACCCCGAGATTTTTCCAAATTTTTGTGCCTCCAATTCCAATGTCAAAATAGCACTCTCGGGTTCAGGGGTGGTTATGGCCAGGTCATCAGCGTAGGCCATAATTTTGGTGTCACTTCCCTGCCTGCTTACTGCCAAGATTGCTGGATTCTTTTCGATTTTCTTAATTAGGGGATCTATGTAAAGGGCAAAAAGCAAAGGGGAGCAAGGGCAGCCCTGCCTGGTGCCCCGAGAGATGTTAAATTGCTCAGTTAGCCTCCCATTAATCGATACACAGGCCGTTGGGCTCTGATACAGAGCTTGTACAGCTTGCGTTAGTTTTGGCCCGAAGCCCATCCTCCTCATGACACACCACAGGAACCGCCAGGAGACCCGATCAAATGCTTTTTCAGCGTCTAATAGTATCAGTGACATCGGGTCTCCTGCTACCTGTGCTGCGTCAAACAAAGTGATAGCCCGCCTAATGTGTTCGGTGGTGCTTTTCTTTGGGATGAATCTGTGTTGCCATTCTGACACCAGGGACTCAACTACTGAGGACATTCTTATTGCGAGGATTTTAGAAAATGTTTTGGAGTTGCAGTTTATGAGTGTAATTGGCCTGTATGAGCCCATCTCTAAGGGTGATTTGTCTTTTTGGGGAAATATAGAGATTTTAGCATTGGACCAAGAGGCAGGAGGGGAGGCCCCATTAAATATGGCGGTTACTACAGCAAGAAAGATGGATTTTATTTGGGGAGCGAAGATTTTATAAAATTCCACAGGAATGCCATCCATTCCTGCGGCTTTCCCATCTGACAGGCTGCCTAAGGCTTCTATGATGTCATCCCAGGTCGGGGTAACATCCAACTGCTCGCAGTTATCCTGGCTGAGCTGCCTTAGATCTACCTCTTTTATATAGTTGGTGATCTTGATTTCTCCTAAGTCGGCTGACCTACTATTCTCTTCGGCATATAACTCAGCGTAGAATTCTTGAAAACCCTCTTGTATTTTAATAGGATCACTGGTTTCTATCCCTGTTGACAATTGGATTACAGATATTTCGCTGCTTGTGGCCTGCTGCCTGGTTTTAATAGCAAGATGATGACCGATGCAGTCACTACACTTATAGTTTTTTTCGCGCATTGCCGCCCACTTGGCTGCGGTTTTTTCCGCGAATACTGCCCCTATTTCCGCCTTTGTGAGTATTACTTCGTTTTGAATGTTCTCAGTGTCCATTCCAGTTTGAACCATTTGGACAAATTTCATTTCTGCTTTTTTGAGTTTTTCCTGGAGATAACACATTAACAATTTTTCTTTCTTATTTTTCCTGATTGAGAACCTTAGAGTCTCTCCCCGAATACCCGCTTTTAGTGTGTCCCAAACTATCATAGTCGGGGTCGTTCCAATGTTTATTTCCAGAAACTCCTGAATCCAAACTTGAATGTGAGACCGATAGCCCGCATCTTGCAATAGCGCTTTCTCGAACCTCCATCTCGGTGTTTCCTTCCAATTCCCCAGTCCCCCAATGCTTAAAATAAGTGGATTATGGTCCGACATAAAGCGCGGAGCAGTGTCTATGGTGCATTTGCCTAGTAAAGAGGATGAAATTAAAAAGTAATCTAGTCTAGCAAATGTCCGGTGTGGGGCAGAAAAGTAGGTATAGCCAGGTTGAGTGGAGTTTAGGTTAGACCAAACGTCACTCAGCCCGTGAATTTGAGCTAGATTAATTAGTGCTTGGTACACTAGGGGTTTTCTACCTTTATACCTCCACTTGCTGTCCATTTTCCAATTACAGGGCAAATTGATGTTAAGATCGCCACAAATGATTATTGGAGTAGGCCAGTGAGCTAACTCCCCAGAAATCAAGTTAATGATCCCTGGGTCGTCTGCATTGCTTCCATAGATTGAACACAAGGTAAAAGGGGGATTAGGGGAAAGGTGGCATTCGGAAATTACCCATCTACCCAGTGAATCGGATTTAACACGGGGACTTTTTAGAGGAAGTCTCTTTTCAGCCAAAATTCCTACCCCTTTTATTTTGGCGCCCTGTGTAGTAGCCCCCACAACCTTAAGCCCTAGTGAGTTTAATAGATGTTTTTGTAATCCCTCTATGTGAGTCTCCTGGAGGCAAATGATATCGCCCCCCAGAGAGCGCAAACCTTGCGCTACTTTTTGCCTTTTTGAAGCATCGTTCAGCCCACAGATGTTAGCAGAAATAAACCTAAGTGAATTTATCTTAGCCATTTGGATATTTTAAAAAGATTTAAGCCAGAAATGTCTTGGTCCTTTAAGTGCACTTCATTTGGTGAATTCTTTAACCTTGCCCAGTGTCTAAGTGAGTGATTATGTATAAAAAGGTGTCCTTGGTTCCTCTGTGTCATTCTAGATACCCCCTCACCCCCAGCCCACCCCCTTTCTTTGAGCAATCAGGAATAACCTGAATGATGGTAGTCAGTAGTGAGTCTCAGCCGCTGACCACGCCTAAAACATGTTAAGTATGCATTCGGCTAGATCCCCCTTGAGAGTTAAAGCAAAAAATTGCTAAGTCGACAGACCTTGGGCTTTACATAAAACTAACCTGAAGTGAAAAACCCCAGGGAATTTAGGAGTGAGAAGGAGCGGAAAAAAAAACAACCAAGAGGAGAAGGAAAAAAAAAGGGATATCCCTCCTTAGCCCTCCCCTACCCTGCCTGTGCCTGTGTGGTAGTCTCTTTATCTTGGGCCCTTCTTAGATTTAATCTCGTCCAGGTATTCCCCAGCCTTGATTTCAGAGAAGAAGATTTTAGTACCCCCATTAAAGATTACTTTAAGTCTGGCAGGGTTCATTAGATACACTTGTGCTCCCAGCTGCTGGAACGGGGAAATTAGTTGTCTTAGACGCCATCTTCGCTCTACAGTCTGGTGGCAAAAGTCGGGCTTTGCGAAAAATGTTATACCATTAGCCCCCTTCTTGGAGTTTGGGCGAGCCTGGTCGTATATTAGTTGCCTCAGAAGGAAGTTCCCAAAGTACACCAAGAACACCCTTGGTTGTCCACCCGCTGCACTGCTGCCGTCGCGCTGTCACCTCAGGTTAAAGGGGAAGCGGTGGGCCCTCTGCACCTCGCGGTCCCAATCCCAGCCTGGGTGTTTGGGGAAGGATTCTTGCAAGAGCTTTACAATGAAGCGCCTGGGGTCTTCGCCTTCCTTCCCCTCCGGGATTCCAAGCAAGCGAAGGTTGTTTCTGCGTTGGCGATTTTCCTGTTCCTCCATTTTAGACATTATATCCACTAGGCAGGCGGTGTTGGTCTCGCTCTGTTTTTTGACAGCCGTGGTCTCTATTTCCAGACATTCGGTGCGCCCCTCGATCATAGAGACACGATTGCTTATGTCAGTGCATGTTTTATTCAGTCGTCTTAAGCCTCCTTGCAGCTTTTTAGCAGCCCCTTTGGCTACGCGGTTGTCTGCCCGAACCTCTTCCTGAAATTCTTTAATTGAGGCTAGGAGGGCTCAGCAGTGTCTGCTGGCAAGCTCTTTGCCTTTTCCCACTTTGTCATGTGAGGGTCGTCTTCATCCAAGGGGTAGGTCATCTGTGAATCTGAGTAGTCCCACTTGAGTTGGCTGCGCCTTTTGCCCTTACTTCTTGCTTTCTTGGGCCGCTGCACCATTCCGGTGTCTTTGATCGATGCCTCGCTGTTGTCTTCGCTTGTGTCAAAACCCCCCTCGTCGGAAGAGGTCCCTGTGCCGTCAGATACTGAGTAAAAGTTCTCAGGCCCAGTTTCTGGAGTCCACGGTACTTGTGCGCCGGCGGCAGCTTCCAAGCCCTGGATATAGTTACCAATACCAGCCTCAGGGGTTATAGAGGGAATACCAGGACCACTCGTATAGGAGCAACTTTCCGCGTTCTGAGCTATAACGGCTAAAGTTAACTGGCTTTTCTGCTCGGTTGCCCCCTTACCAGTGTCAACAGCAAGAAGACAAGGGGAATTACTCAAGTTCTCAGCCGAGCCTTGTGGGCCCGCAATGGTTCCTGCCTCAGCTTGCAGCACTTCCACTGGGGTTGCTTCTGCTGAACTAGTCTCTTGCTGCTGACTTGGCGTGGGTAGTTGGGTGATTAGCAGATCCAGGGGGGCACTCTCGAGGGGAGGAGTATGTATGGAGGTCTTAGTATTTATGGCAGAAGGCTGACCTTTAGTACCCAAAAACATTTTTGCTATCGGTGGCTGAGCGCCTACTGAGTCTTTAGGCAACCCACCTACCCCGGGCCTCCCCAGCAGCTTTTTACTCCCACTAACCTCGTGTCTAGATCTAGTGGTGCTTTCCATAGGAGCGGCATCTCTGGACTCAGTGCTCGCGGTGGCTGTTTTCAGCTTACTGCCCTTCTTGGCCCCCCTACTGCTCATGATCCAAGGGCTGCCCTGATGCTGCCGCCGCCAATTCCTCTCGTGTCCTGGTAGGGCTAAGGCGGTGAGTGCGACCGAGTCCGGGGCCAGAAATCCAGTAGTCCGGAGGATCAAAGTCAAAAACGGGATCCTCCAGCGCCAAGCGGGCAGCACACGGGGATCCACGGGGATTCTAAAGTAAATTGCTGCAGCAGCTACTGCATTCCGCTGAGAACGCGAGCCGGACGTCTGTGATCCTCCCGCTGACAGTTCCCGCATCTGTCTGTGCATCGCAGGGCGCCTAGCCGATCAGTTACGCGGCTGGCGTGAGCGGCCGATCAGCGCGAGTGCTCACGCTGACTCCATCTTGCTCTCCCTTTACTATTCCCACTCCAATGAGTGCAACAGTAGGGAAAGTGTTGGATAGTGGAGAGGTAAAACTTACTATTCCCACTCCAGTCGTGCAACAGTAGGGAAAGTGTTGGATTGCGTAGGTGTAAAAATGACTATTCCCACTCCAATGAGTGCAACAGTAGGGAAAGTGTTGGATAGTGGCAGGATAAAATTTACTATTCCCACTTCAATGAGTGCAACAGTAGGGAAAGTGTTGGATAGCAGAGGGGTAAAACTTGCTAGTCCCACTCCCGTGAGTGCAACAGTAGGGAAAGTGTTGGATAGTGGCAAGATACATTTTACTATTCCCTCTCCAATCAGTGCAACAGTAGGGAAAATGTTGGATTCCAAAGGCGTAACAATTAATATTCTCACTCCAATCAGTTCAAAAGTAAAAACAAACAAAATATTAACAACAAAAATATTTATAAAACAAAATAAATAAAAACATATATAAATATTAAAAATTAAAATACAAATATACTTATTATTACAATTTTTTTTAAACATATTATAATGTTAAATGCATATGACAAATACCTACAAATATTATATTAAATAAAATAAAAATATTTTTCAAACAAAGTAATATTTTTAATTAGAAATTATTTAGAATCAAAAACATTAATAATTACATAAATTTACTTCTTTTACTACCTACCGTATAACACTACACAATTCACAAACCACATCTAAATTTTATTAAAAAGTGTACTTACATAATAAACATAATTAATTACCAATTATAGAAATATTATTAATCAAAAAACAAATTAAAACTCATAAAAATTAATAAACTTCCCACACTTTACCCCTATAATACCCACAGACCACTGGTAAAATGAAACTGTAAAAAAATAATTACACAATTAAAACTTATTTTCAATTACAAAACTAATAGTATATAAAAACTAATCATAAAGTAACCCCACAACCCACACCTAAAATTAATTACACACTTTCCATCATTAATTAACAACTAATTATTAATTAATCAAACATAAATTACTTTCCACCCTTTACCCCTATAAACCCCACAACCTGCTCCTAAAAAAAATTACAATTACCATAATTAATTATAAATTATTTAATTATTATTAATTAACAACCAATTAATAATTAATTAGAAATAAACTACTTCCCACAATTAACACTATAAAATCTAAATTAAATAAATAAAAAATTATCATTAATGTAATATAATTACTTCCCACCCTATTCCCCTATAAACCCACAACCCACTACAGAACTAAAAAACGCAAAATTTAATAAAAATAAAATTGATAACTACTAAAAATGTAACACATATATTAAAAAACATAAACAATACTTATACAAAAAACATACATCACATACATTTAAAATATAAACTAAAATACATAACACTAATTAAAAAATCGACATTTTAAACAACTATGGGGCCCATTACGATACCCGGCGTAAAAAAATCCGCCAGGCATGGAAGCGGCAAAAATCCGCCCGCACACACCGTCTGAACACCGACCACGCCATTACGATTACACAAACCGAAAACCGCCATCGGCGGAAAAATCACACAAAATACCGCCCGCCAACGTCCGAGTCGGAGTCAAACCGCCCGCCACGGACGGAAACACGCACGACAACACAAAACCGCCCGCCCTCACGGCCGACACACCGCACGTGAAATTACGATCGCACCGCCATGAGCGCGGAAAACCACAAATATACCGCCCGCTAGCGCAAACAACGCCGATGAGAATCGACACGGCAGAAGCCATGGCGCCCACGTACCTGCACAGAAACCATCCGCTCACAAAACCAATAGCACACAACATGGCCAACAAGTCCACACAGCAAGGCACGCACAAATACACAAGCACAGTACACATCCCGAAAACACCCCCCGGACAAACAAAAAATACAAAGGCCAGAACCCCAGACACAACACACCTGAAAACAACAGACCATGAGGACACACCCACATAGGTGAGTACAAAAGCAGCACTCCCACAGACCACAACCCCTTGCTACATTGCAAACCAGAGAGGAGAGGAGAGGACACAGTGACACAGCAAGGACAGCAGCACACCACAGAAACGCACACATCACAACCACCACCACCACCACCACCACCACCAAACACCTGCACCACAAACCCCCTGCACATTACACAACACACACCGCACCAGCACCACAAACACCATGGCACCACAAAGGATGCCCAAGTACACGCCCATTGAGCTGACGGTCATGGTCGACGAGATCATCAAGGTGTACCCACAAATCTATGGGAACATGGTCCAGCACACACCACTAGCCACCAGAAACAGAATGTGGAACCGGATCGTAGACCAGGTCAATGCAGTCGGGACCCTGCCCAGGAACAGAGGAGAAATTAACAAACGTTGGAATGACGTAAAGAGCCTGGTCAAGAAGAAGGAGGGAAAAAACAGAGAGCTGGCTGCCGTCACTGGCGGAGGGAATCCCGCGCTCTTCAAGACCTTCAAAGCGTGGGAGGAGAAGGTGCGAGTCATAATACATCCGGAGATCCTCGCCGGATTAGCAGGGGGAGTGGAGGCTGGTAAGTACAAACTAATGTATACCAGCACACCGCTATGTACTCACATGCACTACCACCATGCCACAGCTCCCAGGGACAAACACCCCCATGTCCAGCACACAATACACAACACATCACACACACATGCAACAGACACCACCACACACAGCCCAAACCGAACAACTGTAACATACGTGGGGACATGTGTACACTCAGCCAGCCACGTAACCACCAACAGGTCCCCAAATATGCCAGAAGCGCCACAACGAGCACCCACCACACCCATGTGTCCGCCACAGCTGCACTAACCGACAAGTAACAGGTAAGTGGCAGGAACACAAAGTGCAGTGGGTGGGACGGTGGACAACCCAAGTACAACACACACCAGGCCCCTAGTCCCACAGCACAGCAAGGAGGAGCATCCCCCACACCCCACAGCCACGTGTCAGCCACCGCAGTGCACAACGACAGCCGAAAGGCAGACATCACGGTCCACAGCAATCGGTGTCAGTGGGTGTCCAGCCACCCCCATGACCCACAACACCCCCCCACCCCCACAGAAATGCAACATGGAGCACCCCCGCTTAGAGCCATGTGGCATCCAGTACAGTGCACGCACGAACAACTTGCAGGTGGGAAACTGGACAGGGCTGGATTACTGGAGGCATGAGGACCATAACACGACCAACACATGGGACATGTCACGTAGCAGACGAACACGCAGCACCGCCCACCGTCACGAACAAGTGAACAATGTGCACACGGACATGAACAACAGACTCACACCCCACATGACCCATCACAGACATAGCAACACCCAAGGAGCCACGTCTGCATGCACAAGCCACACTGAATATAGTACCACACGGCAGCCACTGTGCAACTCATCACACACAACCGAAACACCATTGAAGTCCTGTCCATGTAGCCCCTACTGCCTGTCAACCACACACCCCACGACTACGCCTATGTAAGACAAACAACACTAGACGCAACAGAGCGGAACAACATAAATGCACACGAACACCACTGAACCCATCAAACACACAGACACACCATGCACATACAACATACCATCCATCCCATCCGTCAGCCCCAGTCTCATGAAAGGCATGTCATCCGCACAGCTGCCACACATACAGCAGTCACGCTAAGATACATGCCCATGACCAACCATGTGCCAGAAGTCAATGAAGCGCACGACACACTGTGAGCAACAACACACAACATGGGCCACACCCCCCGAGCACTGCAGTGATGCACATGGCACAGGGCAGCACGCACACCAAGGAGATGGGACAACTGCAATACGTTGGCTGGCACACAACCATCACTCACTCATAACGATGCGTCCAATGCCATGTCCAGTAATCACAACAGACAGCAAATATGCAGGCCATGTCAAGCATGCACACACCTCAAACCATGCACTGTCATGCTGCCACAACACATGTCACGTTCGGCACCCATGGCTCACAGCATGTACCCCAAAAGCATATCCCCTCCCAAATGCGAATCTGGGGCATGGCCCCCATGTTGCCATATGCGTTCCTAAGCGTTCCATTTGAACCCCAAAAGCATATTCCCTCCCAAATGCGAATCTGGGGCATGGCCCCCATGTTGCCATATGCGTTCCTAAGCGTTCCATTTGAACCCCAAAAGCATATTCCATCCCAAATGCGAATCTGGGGCATGGCCCCCATGTTGCCATTTGCGTTCCTAAGCGTTTCATTTGAACCCCAAAAGCATATTCCATCCCAAATGCGAATCTGGGGCATGGCCCCCATGTTGCCATATGCGTTCCTAAGCGTTCCATTTGAACCCCAAAAGCATATTCCCTCCCAAATGCGAATCTGGGGCATGGCCCCCATGTTGCCATATGCGTTCCTAAGCGTTCCATTTGAACCCCAAAAGCATATTCCATCCCAAATGCGAATCTGGGGCATGGCCCCCATGTTGCCATATGCGTTCCTAAGCGTTCCATTTGAACCCCAAAAGCATATCCCCTCCCAAATGCGAATCTGGGGCATGGCCCCCATGTTGCCATATGCGTTCCTAAGCGTTCCATTTGAACCCCAAAAGCATATTCCATCCCAAATGCGAATCTGGGGCATGGCCCCCATGTTGCCATATGCGTTCCTAAGCGTTCCATTTGAACCCCAAAAGCATATCCCCTCCCAAATGCGAATCTGGGGCATGGCCCCCATGTTGCCATATGCGTTCCTAAGCGTTCCATTTGAACCCCAAAAGCATATTCCATCCCAAATGCGAATCTGGGGCATGGCCCCCATGTTGCCATATGCGTTCCTAAGCGTTCCATTTGAACCCCAAAAGCATATCCCCTCCCAAATGCGAATCTGGGGCATGGCCCCCATGTTGCCATATGCGTTCCTAAGCGTTCCATTTGAACCCCAAAAGCAAAGTACAAACCAGACCCAGGATGGGCCAGGAGCCCGCATACACCAGAGTCACAATAAGTAGGGGCACAGCAACACACCCATCGGCATGGCCAATCCGTCCCATGCCACATGTGCACAGCACACAGTCCCATTGCCAAGCACACACAACTACAGATGCTACAGCCACACACACGCCTCCGGGAAACCCATGTACGAGATTGCACGAACTGTTAATGTCAGACGACAAATACATACTTCGCCAGGTGCAACACAATAACAAATCTCATTCTCTCCACAGGTGACGAACTGCTGGATGCTGGGGATGGAGCCAGCAGCCAGCACAGCCAGCCTACAAGCCCCCAACGAGGACACATGGATCTGGAGGATCTGTCCTCCTCTTCGGACACGGACCACCAAGCAGGCCCATCTGGTGTGGCAGGGCCCAGCCGCTCCCCAGGACCCCTCTTACCCACCAACCCATCATCCAGGGCTGCTGAACATTCCCAGCCCCCTGCTGCCACTGTCGTTGCGGCCACACCCACGGTCATTGTGGCCACTACCACTGCCGCAACCGCCACCATCGCCGCACCGACCACCACCGCCGCCACCACCACCACGTCTTCACTGGCACCAGCCCCAGCGCAGGTGGTGGCCCGGCCGACTGGATCCACCCTGGGAGCCACAGCGAGGACCATGGTGAGCAATGTGGCTAGTGGGCAGGCCGGTGGCAGCAGGACTGGTAGGAGGAGCAGGGTCAGGGAAACGCCAGCCTCCCCTGGGAGCCATGCCCTGCCTCAAATGGCCAGAGTCCTTGGGGCCTATGAAGAGGCCCAAGGACAATGGGTCCGGTCTGCTTCAGACACGCGTGAGGTGCTGGGGGTGCTGAGGTCCATGGACGCCCGTATGGGCCAAATCGTGGACCTCATGGGCCAGCTGGTGGTGGCGGTGAGGTCACAGCCAGGGACAGCAGCTCCCCCTCCGCCACCACTTGCCGGGGCGCAGGGTGGAGCAGCAGTGTCCAGTTCTCCTGCGTCCACAGCCAGTGAGCACACCTCAACCACCAGCATGTCGCAAGCAGGCACCCCCCCTCGCAAACGTGGAAGGGGCCGTCGGAAGTGGAAACAGATCTCCCGGGAGGACTTCGCACGCTCCAAACGCAAGTGAGGCAGCCAGCCAGCCTTCCGCCAGCCTTCCTTGACCAGCCACTGCATTGACTTGGACTACGATCCCACTCCACACAGCCATCTGGATGGCATGTGTGTGTTGGACTATGGACATAGAACCAGTGGGTACACCCTAAGCATCACGCAGCCATGACCGACAGCTCATTGTCACTGCACGCACCACTTTTGTCATCACCTTACACACAATCACATGTCACAGTTTGTAATAAATGCACCTTTTACACTAACTGCTGTTTGTGCCCTGTGTTTTATTTGTACGGAATACAACGGCCACCTTGGGCGGAAAGGCACCTGATGCGTGGCATGGCAATTGAATCCGGAGGGCCTGTAGGGACCTAGGGGTGGGAGACAGAACAGGAGCACATTCAATGAGTGTGTCACACACCCATCACACAGTACATGTCAACAACTACAAGCAATGTACACACATCGCACAGAGCAATAGGGCACAATGCCACAGCCACCAACAGTGGCATACTACCCTGGCCATGGAGCGTTGACACACAGCACGCAGTGAACAAACGGCCACCCTGACACAGCACACACACACCTGCACAGATACAGCCACATCAGCCGTCGTACATGGACACTCACCGTCAAGTGAAGTAGCGGGCGATGAGCTGCTGCCGCACATTACCAGCTTCCTCCTCTCCGCTGTCCTCCTCACTCGAGCTGTCCTGGTCTGCGGGCTGGGGCCCTGGTTGATCTCCGTCATCCACGATGAGGGGGATCTGCTTCCGAATGGCCAGATTGTGCAGCATGCAGCACGCCACCACTATCCGGCACACCTTCTGTGGGGAGTACGCCAGCGCACCCCGGTGCGGTCCAGGCACCTGAACCTGGACTTGAGGAGGCCAAAGGTACGCTCGACCACACGTCTGGTCCTCCCATGTGCCTCATTGTAGCGATCGTCTGCTGGGGTGCGAGGATTCCTCAATGGACTGAGCAGCCATGCCCCATTCGGGTACGCAGAGTCACCTGGGTGTGAGGGACACAGAGAACCGTTGCAATTCCAACTGGACAGGGGACAGCATCGCACAACCAGCACGCTACACCACTCCACATACTCACCGACAATACAGGCACGATCCTGTTGCATATTGGACATCAGTCGTGGCAAGATGCTGTTGCGCATTATGTGTGCGTCATGGGCCGAGCCTGGGAACTTTGCACACACGTGGGTGATCACCATGTCCGCAAGGCACACCACTTGCACATTCAGGGAGTGCGTGTGCTTCCTGTTGCGGTACAGGTGCTCAGTGGCCTGTGGTGGAACAAGGCCGACATGTGTGCAGTCAATGGCTCCAACGACGTGTGGGATTCTGCCAAGGGCATAGAATGCACCCTTCACTGCCGCCAATTCACGAGCCCTGGGGAAGCGGATGTACCTGTTTCGGTACAGCATCATGGCTGCCAGTACATCCCTCAGCACCTTGCTGAACATGGGCTGGGACATCCCTCCTCCAATGCCCACTGTGTGCTGGAATGACCCAGTGGCGAAGAAATGCATGGCGGCCATCACCTTAGCCGTGGGGGTGACAGCAGTCGGATACACCCTGCGGGGACGGAGATGGGGTTCTAACATGGCACACAGTCGATGCAGGGTTGGCCTGTCCAGCCGAAACTTCCTAATAACCTCTGTATCATCCATGTCCGCCAGCAATTGGTATGGGCGGTCAATGTTCGGTCAATGTTCGGTCTCCGCCTAGGGACAATGGCAGAGGACACATGTCAAAGCAACACAACACATAGCAATTTCGCATACACATCACTGACATGACTGAGCAAGCACATGAGCCACAGCCCAGCTGTCAAGCTGGGACGGCACGGCCACAATACACTTACACAGGTCTCCCAACAATGGCAATGGCTAGTGATACAAACCACTGCCATGTGCATGCACATGGGGATCTAGGCCCCAATGACTTGCGGGGCGTGCTGATGGGGACTGACTGCATATCCGTCAAGCGGCAACGCCACGGCAACATGAATGTCTGCTGAGCATGGAACTGCTTCCGCGGCTGGATGAGTATGGCACACGACGACGACGATGTGGGCACAGGCTGAGCGGTCAAAACAAGTGGGACCTGTGGCACGAGGGGACATGAGACAGTAGTAGGTGTCAGCACTGCACCCTATGTACAGCACTGTACGGATCACACCTCCCGAAACATTGACAGGTGTCCACATTGACAGCCCCATGCCAAGACGGCTGTGTGCTTGCAGTCACATGTCACAGGTGAGAGGTTACATTGCACGTGCCAGGTGGCAGACGTACATAGTGGGAGCTGGCATGTGTGTGCATGTGTCTCCTGTTCAGGATCCACCAGATGGGCGCTGACTCTGTACTGACCATTGGACACAGCATGTTCCGTGGAAGGCTTGTGTGTGTGGGATGGTGGCACTGGATGTGCCTCCGTTGGGTGGGGGGCCATGCACAGGGCGGGTACGTCGATGATTGCGCATTGTTGGTCACGGTGGGTGCACCAACTGAAGATGTGTTGCCCTGATTTCAATTCCTATGTCCGCATGATGATGGACTGTAGATGTGGGCAGACTACACATTGGTCGATGTGCTGTCTATTTGCATGTGCCTTCACACCAGGCACAGCTGCCCCTGCACATGTGACCCCTGCTGGACTCGCTGCTGGGTCTGTGGAGCTGATGCACCTTCTGCGCGTGGGGCGGACAGCTCTCCTCACTTCCCTCATTGCGCATGTCATGACTTTGCCACAGGTGACATGGATCATGGAGGGTCCACATGTACGCATGGGTAGGCTACACATGATTGTACACTGGTCGCCACCCCCAGTCAGTGTTTCGAATGGGAAGGTTGTCGTGCTGGTGGTATGTTCGATGTGGCGGATGGGCGGGCCTAGGTGCGGGCTTACATTCCGGACATGGGGGGGTAGTTGGATTGGCGACTAGTTGCAGTACACACGGGACACGTCTCTTCCTTTCCACATCTGGGTCATCCCTTGTACTTACTGACAGTGATACAGTCATCTTCGCCCCAGCCCTCATGTCCTCCCCTCGCTCCCCCAATATGCATGCTCACCTGCGAGGCTAGCGCCTGCACAGGCAGCCCCAAGCTCGTACCAGAGAGGGCAAGGAGTGTATGTGTGGGTCCAGTTGCACGAGTGGGCTGTCTCAGGGTATGATGTGTGGCGGGACGCCGTCCACCTGCGTGGTGCCCCAAATGGAGACCCGGCCTGCATGGACTATGCATCATAGTCTTCGCCTTCCGGATCCGCCACCTGCGACACCCAGTGGCTGTGGCTGCCCTTGCGGCCAGGCCGTGTCCGTCTGTGGCTGATGGCCCACACATTCACTCTTTGGCCTCTCTGGGGAGGGCTCGGGGGTGGTGGCGCACGCGCTTGCACTTAGTCGCAATGGCATGTGGCGTGGTTGGTATTATGGGCAATGGATGGGATGGTGCGAGCCACCTCCCGTGACGTCAGTGCTGCTCGTGCTGTGGTGCGTCCCCCCTACACTTCCATTTGACTTGTGCCATGTTAGACGTTGAGGTTCTATTGCCTGCGTGATATGACCAGGAGGAGCGCGAGGAGACCTCTCACACACCATGCTCCACTGCCATCCCGTGCCCTGTATCGCCTGTGCATGTGAGATGACATCAGGGCATGTGCTTGCGTGCATGCAGCGGCGTGCCACTTGTTGTTGCACTGTGGTGGTTACTGGACATGTCACAGTCACTGGGGTCGTGTTGTTGTTGTATGCACTTGTCGTCCATGCAAAGGTCCTGGTATGGGATTCCCGGGGCGGGGGTGCCAGGGGTGCAGCACCCACAGACTCCAGGCGACCTATTCATGTCCACTGAGCGGTGTGTGTGTCCATGGGCGCTGGATCCATGTCGTGTCCTGGTTGTTCGTGCAGTTCCGTCCATGTGGGTGCGATACACAGAGCCCATGCCACTGCCTCCCACGATGCATGCGGTGTTCCTGGATGTGATGGGGAACAGTGTGCATGTCCCGGTCATATCCGATGTCATGGCGATGTCGTTGATGGTGTGGTAATTGTTGCCGGTCGTTTGGTATGGCTGTTGTGGTGGTGACTGGCCAGTCCGTGCGGAAGCTAAGCATGGGTGCGGGGTTGGACATCATAGGTCAATCGGGGAACCTGCGTTGTGGTCCGACGAATTTACAGGTTGTCAGGTATGCGATGCCGTCCAGCAGGGCTTCCATGTCATTGGTGGTGTACATGTTTGCCAGCCAATGTAGCGGATGGTGGCTGTCAAGGTGTTGTTCGTAAGTTGTCCCTTGGAGGACCATGATGGGGCATGCTGGGTGACATTCGATGTAGCTGTTCTCGATGATCCGTCGTGTGGAGGCACAGTGGTCCCATTTCAGTGCGGGTGCGATGTTGGCCACATACGCCATGCCCCCATAGGCAGAGCAGGCCCTGTCATGTGCGTCCAGAGGGAGGAGTAGTGGTAGCAGGTCCGCCTTCAGACATGCCGGGTTGGAGAGGCATATCTCCACGGGATGCTGGTAGGGACACCTCCGACAGTAGAAGACGGGCATGACGCAGCTGAACAATGTGATGCGGTAAGTCAGTCGGTAACTTACGTTCAGCAGGGACAGGAGATCGCATCCCAATGTATGAAACAGGTTGGTTTTGTACAGCTTGAGCTGTTCGGCGTAGTTGGGTAGGTGTGTTGCGGTTGCCATTTTGCAGCGGTGCGTTGTGGTGGCGTGCTCCGGCTGTGTGTGCAGTCTGCAATGTGCACGCTCTGAGGTTGCTGTGAGCTCTGTGAAGTCGTAGGGAGACAGGACTTGTGTTCTGTGGCTTGTTTGGAGGACACGGGCCCTCTTCCCACATGCTTCTCAGACAGTTCAAGGTCAGTGATGTGTGACTCCTTCCAATTAACTTGCATGTGGCCGACATGGGGGAGTGTTTTCTTCTTTCTTCCCCGTCCGTTGTGTGCTTCTGTGATATGCGCTATCTGCCCTGTGGTCAGTCTCCTCGGCATGCCTGTGTTGGTCTATTCTTGGACAATGGCTGTATTCACCGGCTTCTGTCGTAGGGCTGTGGTTTCGGAGTTGGAATGGAAGGTCATTCAGTGCTGTCTGCTCTCCCTTGTGTGGGCGGCAGGCTGCCTTTCCGCTCTGCGTTGGGCCTTGTGTGTGAATGTTATTCTTGGGCCACCTGTTGTCGGTCCCCGGGCTCTTTGGTGTTCCGCTTTATATGTCTTGTTCATATGTGCAGGGTGGTATGGGTGTTTCAGTGTGGTACTGGCGTTCCTCTTCCCGAAGGGGCCCTGCTTCTCCTAGTTGGTGTTGCCGCCGCTGTGTGCTACGCCATGTTTGTTACACTGGGGTGTGTCCTGCAGTTGCGTGTCTTCACTGACATGTGTGCGTCGGTTGTGTGGCGTTGGGTGTTGTCCGTGAATTGGGCGTTGGGGACATGTCTGTGGCAGGCCTGTCACGTGTCATGTGCGTTCGGGGTGGGGCTGATGTGTGTGCTGCTTGGTTGTGTCCCTGTGTCTGTGTGCGACGCATGCATGGCGCTGCGGTTGGCCTCTGCGTTGTGCGCATGTGTGGCGGCGTCATCGCCGCTTTGGGGCCGTGACGGGGTGGTTGGTTCCTAGTCCCAGGTGGTGTGTACACATGTGTTACGCGATGTTACGATTTGGCCTGTGTGTCATATGTGGATGCAATGGTGGATGTGTAGTGTACACGCGCTGGTGGGGGTTGTCCGCTTTTTCCGCCCTTGCACTGTGTGCGCTGTTTGCGTGCACTTGTTGTGTGTGTGCCTACCTGCGTCTCCGCGGTACGTTGCGTCCTTGGTGGTGCATCAGCAGGAGCATGGGGAGGGCCTGCAGTGCTGGATTCATGCTCGGGGAGCCGCTTCTTCGTTGTCCGTGCTCGGCGTCCGTGTTACCGCTTCGGTTTGTCGTACGGTATCTCTTGGCCGTGGGAGCCGTTTGTTTGCGGCATCGTAATTTATGCGCCGGGCGGTACGTGTTTCGTCGGACGGTGTGTGTCAGTTGTGCTGCGCCGCTACGTGTACGGGCGCACTTTGATGGTGGACGGTGTTGCTGGCTTGCCGGCGGTGTTTGGCCTACTTTTCGCATCGTAATTGGGCGGGCGTGTGGACTGCTGCGTGCCGGCGGTAACTGGTGGTTTTTGCATCCGCCAGCACGGCGGTAGTGCTTCCGCCCGCCATCGTAATGGGCCCCTATATTTTTGCAAACAATATTAAGGACTTCTAAATTTAAAAAAATGATATTTCTTACCTTAAATTCGATATTCTTGACCACGATATTCTTGCTGTCGATATTTCTAAATCACGATATTTCCAACCCGATATTTGTGTAAGTCGACATTTCCAACTCGATATTCTGTCTCAACACCCATTCAATGGCCACCAACACATCCAAAAATAATATGTAAAAAAAATCCATTCTGTACATTGCACTACACATATTACTATACACATACTTCTTTCAAAGCATGTTTAAACTCGTAAGTTTCTTTAGAAACCATCTTTCAGACCTATTTTCTGTTTGGTGGTTATTTGGGGCATCGCGACGATCGTGCCTTTTCCAAAAAGTCTAAAACACATATTTCCACACATATTACAGTATTTTACACACTAGGGGTTTATTCCTGTACACTTCAAACTCATGTTTGTCTAATGTATTTCTAGAACAACCAACTCTAAAATCTATTTTCCGTTTTCGCAGTGAGGCTGGAGATCGTGATGACGTTGGTAATTGCGATCCCCCAGACACGTCGCGAAAGCAGAAAGCAAAAGGAAGAATTCAATAGCCACCACCACATAGAAAAATTATAACTATATAATTAATTCTAACCATCACAGTAGATAACTCAATATTTAAATAACTCTCTAAAAACATTTATCAGAATCTCAATATAATACAATGTGTATTAATGATTCACTGATATATTTTTTTATATTTCCACCAATCTCCGCAATGATACATGGGGGGCTGCGCTGGCGGTCGCGTATCAGTGCAAATATTGCGTGCGATTAAACAAATCAATTTTGGACACATAACTTGTGTCATTAACACCCCCATTTCTCAATCATGGGGTCAGAGTATCTCCAACCTGACCCCTTATGTGGCCTTTCACACAAATTTTCAGCCCCTGGAACTGTTCTGTTTAGGTTGCATCCAGCAAATCAGAGCATTCCCTTTGGCACGTGCAACCGCGATTACTCCTTGAACCACTGTGAAATGTCCACGGCACAGGTTTCAGGGGCGTTATAGTTAGGAATTAGCATTTAAAAAACCTTATATATTCACTTAAAAAAACACAGGTTTCAGGAACATTATAGTTAGGCTGACATTTCACTCATACAAAACCAGAAAAATTCAGCCGTTATAGTTAGCTGAGCTAACTATAACTCGTGCCCCATCAATGCACTGCTGATGACGTCACATATTACATCACTTACAAGCCACCGTGCCTTTACCCCCACCCTTCACTCCCCCCACCCCCGAGCATAAAGGCAATCAGGCATAGCCTGATCAATGTGCGGATGACGCTCTGCCCCCATCCCCCTCGACAGATCACCCCCTAGCTACTTTTCTTTTTCCCCCCCTGACTGCTCAGCCCTTTTTAGTACGATCTAGTCAAAGCTTAAGGCATGCCCATCATCCTTTTATTTGGGGAGTCCTTTCCCTTCTTCTTTTTTCTTGATTTCGTCCAGATATTCCTGTGCTTGCACCTCAGATGTAAAGCTGTGTGTTGTTCCTCTGAAAATAATTTTGAGTCTGGCCGCATTCTGTAGAAAGACCTCGGCCCCAAACTTCTGGAACGGCGAGAACAACTGCCTTAAACGCCACCGTCTTTCCACTGTAGCATGCGCAAAATCCGGCCTTACAAAGAATGAGAAACCATTGCTGGACTTTGGAGGATTAGGACGGGCCTTATCAAATACTAGTTGCCGCAGTAGAAAGTTTCCAAAAAGACCAGCATTGCTCTCAGGTTTTCACTTGTACTTTGTGGGTGTTTTTTCATAAACAGGGGAAAGCGGTGGGCCCTCTGTACTTCTGTATCCCAATCCCAGTTTGTTTTCTCAGGGAATGCGTTTTTTTTAATAAATTCACCATTTAGCCTCTAGGGTCATTACCTTCCATGCCTTCTGGGATCCCTAGGAAGCGCAAATTATTTCTTCTTTGGCGATTCTCATAATCTTCCAATTTTGTCATGACATCTAGCATAGCTGCACTTTGTCCCGTACCTTGCAACTTTAGATTCCACCTCAACTTCTAGCGCTTCTGGATGTCATGAGTGATATCATTAATGTCATCAGTAATGTCACTGATCATGTCATGAGTGATGTAATATGTGCGGTCATAAGCAGTGCATTGTGGGGGCATAAGTTATAGTCAGCCCAGGTAACTATAATTGCTAAATTTCTATGGTTTTGTATGAGTGAAATCTCAGCCTAACTATAACATCCCTGTAATCTTTGGTCTTTTTCAGTGAATTTCTAAGGTTTTTAAATTTTATTTCCTAACTATAATGTCCCTGTAACCCTTGTTTTTTCAGTGAATTTCTAAGAATGTTTCAATTCTATTTGCTAACTATAACATCCCTGTAACCTTTGTTTTTTTAAGTGAATTTCTAAGGTTTTTTAATTGTATTTCCTGGCAGTAACCTGCAACCTTTTAGAGTGAGTGTGTGAGTGAGTGCATGAGTGTCTCAGTGGGTGAGTGAGTGCATGAGTGTCTCAATTTGTGTGAGTGGGTGTGTGAGTGTCTCAGTGGGCCTGGGAGTGGCTGTATAAGTGTCTCACTCAGTGTGTGAGTGGGTGAATGAGTGTGTGAGTGGGTCTGTGAGTAGGTGCGTGAGTGTCTGACTGGGTACATGAGTTTCTGAGCTGGTCTGTGAGTGGATATGAGAGTGTCTATGTGGGTTTGCGAGTGCCTCCATGTCCGTGTGGGTCTGTGAGTGGGTGACTGAGTGTCTGAGTGGGTCTGTGAGTGGTTTTGAGAGTGTCTGAGTTGCTCTGTGAGTGGGTGCATGAGTACCTGAGTGGGTTCTGCTCATTCTCTGCTTGTGTTCTGCCTTTTTCTGCTCCCTTCTGACCTTTTTTTGCCTCTTCCTACTCATTGCTGACCTTTATCTTGCCTCTTTCTGCTGGTTTGTGACCTTTATTTTGCCTCCTTCTGCTGGTTGCTAGCCTTTATTTTGCCTCTTCCGCTATTTTCTGACCTTTATTTTGCTTTTTTTTGCTCGTTGCTGACCTTTATTTGGTCTCTTTCTCCTCGTTTCTGACCTTTATTTTGCCTCTTTCTGCTTGTTTCTGACCACTATTTTGCCTCTTTCCGCTCGTTTCTGACTCTATTTTGCCTCATTCTGCTCGTTTCTGATCTCTGTTTTGCTTCTTTCTGCTCATTTCTGACTTTTATATTGCCTCTTTCTGCTAATTGCTCACCTTTATTTTGTCTCTTTCTCCTTCTTTATGAATTTATTTTGCCTCATTCTGCTCGTTTCTGACCTCTACTTAGCCTGTTTCTGCTTGTTTCTGACCTCAATTTTGCCTTTTCTGCTCATTTCTGACCTCTATTTTGTCTCATTTTGCTAGTTTCTGATCTCTGTTTTGCCTCTTTCTGCTTTTTGCTGGCCTTTATTTTGCCTCTTGCTGCATGTTGCTAACCACTCTTTTGCCTCTTTCTGCTAATTTCTGGTCTCTATTTTGCCTCTTTCTGCTCGTTGCTGGCCATTTTTTGCCTCTTTCTGTTCATTTCAAATCTCTATTATATCTCTTTCTGCTCATTGCTGCCCTTTATTATGACTCCTTCTGCTCGTTTCTGACCTTTATTTTGCCTCTTTCTGCTCGTTGCTGACCTTAATTCTCCCTCTTGCTGCTCATTTCTGACCTTTATTTTCACTTTTTCTGCTCGTTCCTGACCTTTATTCTGCCTCTTTCTGTTTGTTGCTGACCTTTATTCTGCTTCTTGCTGCTTGTTTCTGCTTGTTTCTGACCTCCATTTTGCCTCTTTCTGCTTGTTGTTGACCTGTATTGTGCCTCTTTCTGCCCAATATCTTGCCTCCTTCTGCTTCTTGCTAACCTTTATTTTGCCTCTTTCTGCTTGTTGCTGACCTTTACTCTGCCTCTTGCTGCTTGTTTCTGACCTCTATTTTGCATCTTTTTGCTTGTTGATTACCTTTATTTTACCTGTTTCTACTAGTTTCTGATTTTCATTCTGCCTCTTGCTGCTCGTGTCAGACCTCTTTTTTGCCTTGTTCTGCTTGTTGCTGACCTTTATTCTGCGTCTTTCTGCTCATTTCTCACCTTTATTTGGCCTCTTTCTGCTCATTTCTCACATTTATCTTGCCTCTTTCTGCTCGTTGCTGACCTTAATTCTGCCTCATTCTGCTAATTTCTGACCTTTATTTTGCCGCTTTCTGCTTGTTTCTGACCTTTATTTTTCCTCTTTCTCCTCTTCCCCTAAGACACCGCGGGGGAGCCTCAAGGCCCCCATGGTCCCAGATGGCTCCCGACTCCTACGGGAGCCGGCATTGCTCCCACAAGCAGGGAGCTGCTTGCAGGAGAAATATTTTCATCTGTTTAACTGCACGCATATTTGTGTGCAGAGAAACAGATGGAAACTCCGCTTTCTGCATGCCAAAGCTGGTTGACAGCTCCAGCTTGCAGAAAGTGGAGTTATGCTTGCTTTTGCTGGGTAGAAGCTGTCATCTTCCACCAAGCAAACAGCTACTTCCTGAGGGTGGGCACTTCGGGAGGTAGCAGGAGATGGCCCTGGGGAGTGGCGGTCCCCAGGGCCATAAATGGCTCCAGGAGGGGGGCCACGCAGCCCCTCTGCTTTGTAAAACCTTGCCCCGGGAAGGTGGTGGTCCCTGGGGACAGGGGTCTGCAATGGACACCCTGCATTAATTTATTTGAGCCCTAGAGAGGTGGCAGCTCCCAGGCCTGTGGGGGGCCACTAGGCCCCCCTGTTAAATTAAATGAATTGCTCTGGGCGGTGGTGGGACCTGGGGCGGCTGTGGGGCCGTGCGGACCCCCCTCATTCATTGTATATGTTCTGCCCCTGGAAGGTGGCGGTCCCCAGGGACACATTGATATTTTTAAGTGCCCCATGGAGGTGGCAGTTCCTGGGGCTGCAGGAGGGCCACGGAAGGCCCCCCACCTCAATTGTCTCAGGGAGGTGGTGGTCCCCAGAGCACAGGCTATAACTACCTGCTGGTGACCACCAGTAGGTAATATATACATACTACAGGTAGTTATAGTTAGGACCTAGTTTCCAAAGGAAAAGTGTTTTTTGACTTGCCTATATCTTTGGCGCCTTTTGACGAATCCTTGTGAAATTTTCCCCAAAAAAGTGTGCCGATGATTCAAGTGCAGGTAAAGTTTCAGGATGATCCGTCAAGTGGGAGTCAAGAAAAAGGGGGATCAAAAAAGTGCATTTCCCATGTTAATTCTCATAGAAATTTTAGACACGACTACAGCCTGAACCTCTGAATTTAATTACACCAAATTTGGCAGAAAGGTAGCTTTTGGTCCAGACAGTGATCTTTTTGTTATTTGATGTACATCCGTTCAGTAGTTTTGGAGATAATAAATGAAAACCAAATTCATATATGTAGGGATGCAGATCCTCCAGGATTCCAACAGTCCCCGTGCTGATATCTGATTGGCTGCCAACACTTCAACCAGGAAGTGTTGGCAGCCATCTTGGGACTCGGCCTCAGCCATGTCCCAAGAAAAACTACAAAAAAATAAAAGGGGGCAGGGTAGGAATACCTTGACCCTCCCCCTTAGCTCTGGTGATGGGATTTGCAAGGGGGCCGCCAGGGCAAAAAAAGCTTATTTTTTTTAATTTGTGCTGCAAAATCGCAATGGAGTCGTGAATCCGCAGGAATAATAAAAAAAAAAGCAAGTGCATAGCCCCAGGGTGGGCCAGATCCCGGGGGCATAGAAAAGATAAAGAGGAGGGCCCATGCGACCCCCTCCTGTGAATCTTTTTAGCCCTGGCGACCATCACCGCCATGGACTTTATGTCAAAATGGGAGGGGGCCATGTGGAGCCCCCCCATTGTCTGATTGAGCTTCGGAAACCACCACCTCCCCAGGGATTTATTTTTAAAATGGAGAGGGGCTGCACGGACCCCTCTCTTGGGGCTGTGTGGACCACCACCTTCCCAGAGCTAAAATTAGGTTTTTAAAGGAGGACCGCCCGGCCCCCCTGGGTCCCATGGACCACCACCTCCCTGGGACCAGCCCATGCCAATTAAAGGAGCGGGGCCATGTGAGCCCCCTCCTGGAGCCAATAATGGGCCTGGGGCCCGTCACCACCCAGGGCCTGCTCCTGCTGTCTCCTGAGGTCCCCACCCTTGGGAGATAGCTGTTTGCTTAGTGGGAAAAGTGAGAGCAAACATAAGTCCACTACCAGCAAGTAGGAGCTTTCGAACTGCTCCCGTTTGCTGGGAGTGGAGTTTTCATCCCGCTGTCATGTGGGCAGGGAAACAGATGAAATAATTGTTCCCACGTGCAGGGAGCTATATATTTTGCAGCTCCCTGCATGCAGGAGCAATGTCAGCTTCAGTGAATTTCTAAGGTTTTCTTAATTCTATTTCCTAACCATAATGTCCCTGTAACCTTTGTTTTTTTCAGTGAATTTCTATGGTTTTTTGATGTTATTTCCTAACTATAACATCCCTGTAACCTTATTTTTTGAGTGAATTTCAAAGGTTTTTTTAATTTTATTTCCTAACTGTAACTTGTAATCTTTGAGAGTGGGTATGTGAGTGGCTGTATGGGTCGTAAGAGGGTGTGTGAGTGGCTGTATAGGTCTGTGAGTGGGTATGTGAGTAGCAGTATGGGTCGGTGAGAGAGTGTGTGAGTGGCTGTATGGGTCTGTGAGTGGGTGTGTGAGTGGTTTTGGGGGTATGTGAGTGGCTGTGTGAGACACTTTATTGGTAGGTGATTGAGTTTGTAAGTGGCTGTGTGGGTCTGTGAGTAAATATGAGAGTGGTACAATAGGTATGTAAGAGGCTGTCTGAGTATCTGTGTGGGTGCATGAGTAGCTGTGTTAGTTATTGGGCCAGAAGGGAACCTCACCAGTCCCTTTATGCAACAAGAGACCTGACCGTGCCCAGCGCCATGGACCCTGGTTCTCCGACCCCCCTCCGCTACGACTCAGCCACCCTCCACGCAATCAACCCTGGAAGGAACAACAACTGCCAGTTGTCTACGCCGAACACCACCCATGGCCAGTTCTCCTGCCGACACTGCCGACAATCCTTCACCATCCTCCGCATCCCCACAACCACCGCAGCCAAGCTGGACGCCAGCACCACTGAAGCCCTGAAGTGTATTCTCCTCAATGTGTGCTCACTGCACAGACATGCTGTAGAGATGTGGGACCTCCTCGACACCCACTCGCCAGACATCGCCTTCTTCACGGAAATCTGGACAAACGCCTCCTCCTCCCCCGACATCGCCACCGTCATTCCTGATGGCTACAAGATCCGGAGGAAGGACCGCCCCAACTGCCCAGGAGGAAGACTCGCCAATGCACACAAGAGCTCCCTCCACCACTGAACATCTTCACTTCCAGATCCGAACCAACCCTAAAACAACGCTTCGTGGCACCCTCACCTACAGACCCCCCGGGCCTCATGCTTCATTCACCACTACCATCGCTGACCTCATCGCACCCCACGCCATCACCTCCATGGACTACATACTCATCGGAGACCTGAACTTCCATCTCGACAACCTCAGCGACCCCAATTCCAACGCCCTCCTGGACAACTACGCCAACATCGGACTGAAACAGCTCATCACCACCCCTACCCACAAGGCAAGACACAACCTCGACCCCATCTTCACAGGAGGGAACAACATCCACTTCAGCCACACCATGCAGCCCCTCTGGACGGACCACCACTGCGTACATTTCTCTTTCAACACTGCCACCGCTCACAAGCCCATTCCTCGCCCCCGCGAAGGAACTGGAGCAAGGTCACAGAGAAGCACCTCAACTCCACCCTCATCCACGACCTCCCTCCGCCTCTATCGACGCCAACTCTGCAGCCAAGGAACTACACCGCTGGATCACCAACTGCATAGACAAGCTTGCACCCCTCCACACAACCGACAGACAACGCCCCCGGAAGGCCACCTGGTTCACCACTGACCTCCAAGAAGCCAGACACTCCTGCAGACGTCTCAAAAAATGATGGAGGAACAGCAAAACCACTGAAGACCTGACCACCTACAAGAACGCCATGACAGAATACCACCAACTCATAAGATCCACCAAGAGGACTTTCATCCGGGACAAAATCCTCACCAACTCCAGCAACTCCAAGGAACTCTTCAGCATCATCCAGCAATTCACCAAACCTCCAGCGAAGCCGCAGACATCACACCCTCCCAGGACCTCTGCAACAAGCTTGGCTCCTACTTCCTCCTACTTCAGCGAACAGACTCCAGAAACTTCCCTTTCCTCCAGCGATGACAGCCAGCCCACCATCACCACCTGGACCCCGGTCACCACCGAAGATACCTCCACCACCATGACGAGCACTCACTCAGGAGCACCCATGGACCCCTACCCTCCGCACATCTTCCACAGAGCCGCCGCCGCCATAACTCCCGAGCTACAACGCACCATCAACGCCTCCTTCAAATCCGGCATTTTCCCTGATGACTGGAAACACGCAGAAGTCAAGCCCCTCCTCAAGAAACCCTCTGCAGACCCGACAGACCTGAAGAACTACCGACCCATCTCTCTCCTTCCCTTCGCAGCCAAAGTCACCAAGAAGATTGTCAATGCCCAGCTGACAAACTTCATCGAAGAGAATGCTATCCTCGACCCCTCCTAATCCGGATTCCGCAGCAACCACAGCACCAAGACCACCCTCCTCACTGCCACAGACAACATCCACACGCTCCTCAACCAAGGCCACACCGCAGCCCTCATCCTACTGGACCTCTCCACAGCTTTTGACACAGTCTCCCACCGCACGCTTGCAGCCAGCCTCCATGACGCTGGCATACAGGGGACCGCCCTCAACTGGCTCCGCTCCTTCCTCGCCGGCAGAACCCAAAAGATCAGACTCTGGCCTTTCCTCTCCGAACCCACAGAGATCAACTGCGGAGTACCCCAAGGATTATCGCTCAGTCCCACGCTCTTCAACATCTACATGGCCCTCCTCACTGCCATGGTCAGACAGCATGGACTCAGCATAGTATCCTATGCCGACAACACACAGCTCATCCTATCCTCTCCTCACGAAGGACCCCGAAGCCACCAAACTCAGTTTCCAAGAAGGAAGGAAAGACGTCGCAGTTTGGATGAACAGCAGCTGTCTGAAGCTCAACTCGGAGAAGACAGAAGTTCTCGTCCTTGGACCCACCCCCTCAGCTTAGGACAACTCCTGGTGGCCCACCGCCCTTGGTAACCCCCATGCCCCCACAGACCAAGCCAAGAACCTCAGCATCATACTTGACTCCTCCCTCACCATGACCCGACAGATCAACGCCCTCGCCTCCACCTGCTTCAACACCCTCCGCATCCTCTGCAAGACCTTCAAGTGGATCCCCCCCGAAGCCAGAAAGACCGTCACCCACGCACTCATAACAAGCAGACTAGACTACAGAAATGCCCTCTATGCTGGGATAAACAAATCCCTGCTACGCAAACTCCAGACCATTCAGAACACCGCGGTCAGGCTCGTCCTCGGCATCCCACGACATGAGCATATCACCCAACACCTGCGAGACCTCCACTGGCCACCCGTCGAGAAAAGAGTAACCTTCAAGCTACTCACCCATGCCTACATATCCCTCTACAACACCGGACCCAAATACCTCAAAGAAAGAGCCTCCTTCTACATACCCAAAATAAGCCTCCGCTCCGCCAACCTCGCTCCAGCAGAAAAACCATGCATCCGCAGAACCAGAGCGGGTGGAAGAGCCTTCTCCTACATCGCAGCCAAAGCTTGAACGAGCTCCTGGTCAACACTCCCGTACTCTGCACACATTCAGGAAGAGCCTCAAGACCTGGCTTTTCGGCTGACGCAGAGCTGCACCCCCCACGCCCCTCCAGCGCCTTGAGACCCTCACGAATGAGTAGCACGCTTTAAACCCCCTGATTGATTGATTGATTGATTGAGAGTACACAACTTTACACAAAATGTGCACCCAACTGGAGTACCTTCTATTGATTAATTAGTAAGTGCTACCTCATTGGGTAAATGTCTAGTGCATACTCTACAGTACAGCTGCGTAATGGACCAGGAGGAAATGTCTGCAGAAATGTGAATTCTCCGGGATTACACAAGCGCACACAAGCACAGACGTATACAAATACATGCCTGTCTGCGCAACACACACAAACACACACACACAATAAAGTCCACACCTCGAAACACACTCATGCACAGACATGCCCAAATAGGTGCATGCATGAGCACACACAGGCACATACAAACACACACATTCACAAGAACAGACACCCATAAACACATGCATGCCTGTGCCCAGACAAGCACACACAAACATGCACAAACGCATGCCTGTGAACACATACACACACACACAATGACAATATAAGACAATACAGAAAAGAAGGGACAGATTATATGTACTGTGGCAATGCATGGCAGCTCTTGAAGCCAGTCAACATGAATGGTCTAATCAGAGTATGCATCAATTCCTGTTGCAGCCATGCAAATATACTCACTGCAATTCCAACACTTTTGATGTGCATCCCCTCCTTTGTAGATACTTTGGGAGTCAAACGATTGAATCTGGGGCCAGTGGTTCCTCAGGACTGCACCGACTCCACTAGGGGCTTGCTGTTTGTCCCACGTTCGGTTGGATTATTTTTGTCACAGCGAGCCCACCGTAGGAAGGTTAATCTGGAAACTCTGAACTGCAATCTTAGTGCCTGAACTTGGACTTTGTCAGCATTGCAGATAAAATGTCTGTAACAATAATCTTTGCAACATGCTGGTAATCTTACTGTGACCAGAGGTTGCCATATGGCTATCATCAACATCTTTCCCGGATGCAAGCTCTTCCCAGAGAGAATGTGTTTTTAACACTGAAAGCGGCACTATTCAACAGTGGAGCATTGCACAGAGCAGGAGTCAGAGGACCATCTTGGTGTGCAAACTCCCTCAAGACAGGTACCATGCAGAATTCAATCAGAATATTTTATCCATTCTATGTCTAAATGAGAATGAGTCGACAAGGTACATAAACTACTATTGAGGTTAAATGCGCACAAAACACATATCACAAATCCTGTACCCCCTCCAGCAGGCCCATACAAAGGTTTGTGGTTTGTCAGTGTTATTTCTGCCAGTGGACCACTTACCAAGACCCCAATCACATTGCTAAACTGATCAAAGTCTTTTAAATTGATATTGTTCTATAGTCCACTCCTCCATTCTTCTGTTGGCCCTTAACTCTACAATTTCTGACACCTGTGTCACCATTGTCTCTCAAGAACAACCATATCTAAGAAACAACCAGCAGAAACAGACACCTAATTTTAAGATATAGTGTTCACCACGAAGTGTTTACCGCAAAGAAAAAAATGCAATCTAAACTTTCAGATTACCATGTTTACTATAGCACCCTCCACAATTACTACACCCTTGGTATGAAGAATTGACCAAGTGTCTGGCATATCAAAAGAAATCAATCTCCAAATTCAAAGTTTACGCCTACCTCTGCCTCCCTTTCTCCCCCCGAACAGAATCATCTGTCAAAAACAGAATATTCTTATTAGCAATAATGGAAAAATGAAACGCTTAATTCCACCAAACGTAAACACATTCCTATTGGAAATGGCCCTTTTTGCAGGGTTATCCCCAAACGTTTTGCTTCTTCCTCCTATTCTGCCTGACCTGTTTTTGTTGGCTTTAGGACTCTGGGCACTTTTTCCACTGCTAATCAGTGCTAAAGTGCATCTACTCTCTGTGTAAATTATGATTATAATTGGTTATCTATGATTGGCATATTTGATTTACTGCTAAGTCCCTAGTAAAGTGCACTGAGTGTGCCAGGGCTTGTAAATCAAAGGCTACTAGTGGGACTGCAGCATTGGTTGTGCCACCCACATGGGTAGCTCTGTAAATCTGTCTCAGACCTACCACCACAGTGTCTGCGTGCGCAGATTTCAACTGCCATGTCGACCTGGCAAGTGCACCTACTTGCCAGGCCCCCAACCTTCCCTTTTCATACATATAAGGCACCCTCAGTTAGGCCCAAGTTACCTCTATGGGCAGGGTGCAGTGTATGTAAAAGGTAGGACATGTGCTGGTGTGTTTTACATGTCCTGATAGTGAAATACTGCCAAATGTGTTTTTCACTATTGAAAGGTTATCTATCCCATAGTCTAACATGGGACTTACTTTGTAACATCTTACAAGTATAACTCTCCATAGGGAAAAGATAGAGAATCAGAGTTTAGGCTCTCTGAACTCAGAATTTAATAACACATCTTTTTAGAGAGATGGTTTTTAAATTGTGTGTTTGAAAATGCCACATTTAGAAAGTAGGCATTTTCTTATTAAACCTTTCTGTGTGCCTCTGCTGGTTTGTGTATCGACTGTCTGGTTTTGGAGTGACAGGGGCTGGGGATGTGCATTCACTGTAGACAGCCACCGGGGATTGAGGTGTGTCCTGCCTTTCCTGGGTGACTCAGAGCTGAGCTGAATAGACCTTGGCTGCATTTAGAGTGGTGGGAGGTGTTTCACTTACACATGAATAGGCAGTGTCCCCTCTGTACAATGCTATCTCCACCTCCTATAGTGATGCTGTACTAGAGAGGACAGAACTGGTTTGGACTGGGCTCAGAGACCCTTGCCACAAAGGAAACAAAGACGAAATGGGATATAAGTAGTGGACCTTAAACCCCAGAGAATTAGATCACTTCTGGACTCAAAAGGAACCTTTTGCCAAGGAGAAGAGCTGGAAAACTGTAAGGAGGAGTACTGCCCCGTTACTGTGTGCTTTGCTGGGTTGACCTGCAGTTGCTGCTTCTGCCAAAGAAGAGGACAAAGACTGGAACTTTGCTGTGAACCTGCTTGAAGAAGAATGTCCAAAAGCTTGTGTGTTCTGGCCTCCTGTTCTGAAGTCTCAGGGACACAAAGACTTCACCACCAGCTCCTCCGAACTCCACTGCTGGGAGTTCTGACCTGCCAGAAGGTGCCTATTCCAGTTTGGGGCCTCTGGAGGTTGTTCCTGCTGTTGGGAGCTGGAAGAAACTTAAAGAAATCAATAAAAACTACTCCTACATCGTCAGTGATGCCGCAGCCTGCACCGAAGCCAAGGGCACTGCTCGTGAACTGCACAACGCACCGCCCCGCCTGCACCACTGCTCCGACGCCCTTTGACGCCTGCTGATGCCTGCAGTTATTGGCCTTCCTGACGCCAGCGCTCGCACCGATGCCGTCACCGCCAGCACCTGCATCCAGTTATCGCGTAGCCGATAACTGACGAGGGTGACTTCACAAACTCTTCGACTTAGCACTGCCCCAACAGAACTGACACCTCACTGCAGATGCCGCCGTCTTCCCCTGTTCTGGACTTGACACGTTGCCTCCTCGCGGACATGATGCCTCACCTCCCCCCTGGCAACCAGGGAACCGGCCTTGACCTCGGCACCGATGCCTCACCTCCACAATGCTGTGCGGCGTCCATAGACTTCGCTTTCCAAGGTACTGTTGTTTGGGGATCCATGTGACTCCGTGCCCAATGCCACGCACCTCATGGTCGGCGCTGTACTTTGGATTTATGCCATCACGTTGTGATAGCCCCAGGTTGAGCTATTCGTTTCTACAAGTGCTATTTCTGCAAGTAACTGTTTTCAAGTGCTATTTTGATATATATGTTGGATTTGTGTTGTTTTGGTTTTGTTTGGTTTCTAATCTGGTGTGATGTCCATTTGTTGTGCTTCCACTGTATTACTGTGTGTTTTTGAGTACAAATACTTTACACATTGCCTTTGGAATAAGCCTGTCTGCTCATGCCAAGCTACCAAGGGGGTGAGCAGGGGTTATCTAAACTGTGTATCTCCCTTACCCTGACTAGAAGCAAGGGCTCCTACTTGGACAAAGGTACATACCTCTGCCAACTAGAGACCCCCATTTCTAACAATTCCCAATTATGGTTTCACAGTTCTCTGCTTCATTATCCCTAGGTTTCACATGTCGACTCTCCAGCCTCTAGCCCCAACTGCTGCAAAACCTCACCCATAAGAAAAATACATTTACCCTCATCCTGGTTATATCATTTCTGTGCAACCTCGGCTGCTAAATTATGGATCAAAACCTTTGCGTGTAAAACCCTCCTATGAGCCAAAAGTGCTTCAAATGACGAGTGAGATAGGAAATGGAGTTCATTGTTATCTCTCAGCTAAATTAATTGGCTGTCCATAGCATCCATGTTGAACCCTTTAAAGCGGGATTTCAACTAGCTCAAGGCACCTACAACCATGAGAGCTGTCATTGTAGATCTACTTTAGTTTATGGACTCAAACAGCTGCACCATTCCTATTGGTCTAGACTTCTGAGTCGCATTTGATGTCCTCAGTAAGAAAGTGGATTATTTGCGATGGACAAGTGCCCACCTCAAGTAATAGTAACACTTTTTGCCTAGGTGAACCCTCAAAGTCACAAATTAACCAGAGCTGAACCTCTTGGCAGCAAGGCACGGAGCAGATAGGCTTAGCTTAGAACAGCATGTAAAGTATTTACTCAGTGCCAAAACAATAATAAAGTCAAAACATCAAAAAATAAAAATCTCAGACCAAATTAAAAAAATAGAGTACATTTTAATAAAGAAAATGACCCCGAAAATGACAAAAATACAGTAAGGGTTATCTGAGATATGAGTTTTTAAAGTTTTAAGTGAAAATAGATCCAAAAAGTGCTAAGCCCCAACGATAATCTATGGTGGAGGTGGTCGGGGGCCTAGGTGCAAATTAAGGCCTACTGCACTAGAGCCTTGGCCTGATACAACAAGAGGATTGGCCACTGTGAAAAGTATGGAAGTCAAAAAGTTCCAAAAAGTTCCTAATTCCCACAAAACCCTCCCTGCTGAGGCCACTGCTGAAATTGTAGCCTTCACTATGGAACCTATGGCCAGATACTTGAAACAGGTTTGTCCTGCTGGAGCTTAAGAGCTTTGGAGATTTCTCACTGAAAGTCCCAGTCTAGAATAGGACTCAGTTGTTGTGAGTCTTAACTGGGATGATGCTAAAATTCTATCCAACGTTGTGGAACTGCTGGTTGAATACTTTTTCCCTCAGGTCCAACTGAAGTTCTGGAGTGCTGCAAGAAAAGTATTCAAAAGTTTCCAAACTTTCTTATGGTGGCCTAACAACCACTGGCATCCAATGAAAAGTGCTGCATCACTATTTTTCCCCAGCGATGCAGCACTTTTCATAAATGAGGCACTGATTCTGCATTTTCTCTTCCCCTGGGACTCTGGCTGGTCATCCTGGCTGTTGGGGGGGTTTGGGGTTTGTTGACCTGTGCTGAACTTGGTCCTGGCTGCTCCATTCTGCATTCCGGTGTTTTTATTATTTATTTTCCTTAGAGGTGTTTTTGTAAGCTCCTTTTGCCTCTAGAGGCTGAAAAGGAATGCTGTGCTGACTAACGTGAATTATTTTTCCGCTAGTGGGCTGGCCGTCACTTTTTTAACGCTAACGTGTGTATTTTTCTATCGCTTTGACGCTAGTGTTAGCGCCAATTTTCCCAGCTACTAGCTAATCCTAACGCCATGTAGCGACTTCTTGTAAATACGTGGCAAACACAGCGTTAGTATTGGCGATCGGCAGCAGTAAAAAAATTGCTGATAAGCGACATCAAAACTGCTTAGCAGCAATTCTTGTAAATATGCCCCTTCATCCTGTAATGCTTTTATTTCCTCCCATGTTTCCACAACTGAAAACATCAGCCTGCATTCTGTGACATCAGTTTATTCTTTTAATGGGTCCCTATTGAAGATGTAAGAATTTAGAGTGCAATAGCGAACGATCTTGTCTGCATATCGGTTGCCAACCGTCACATAATCAATTCCCTGTCGATGGGCAGGGCATTTTACCTCCGCAACTTGGGCTGGCAATTGTAATGACAGCAGTAGGTTTTTCACGCTCTCTCCGTTTTGGATGGGTGAACCCGAAAAGGTCATGAACCCTTGCTGCGACCACAACTGCCCGAAATCATGAACAACCCCAAATCCATATTGGCTGCCCGTGACAATGGTGACTCTCAATTGTTCAGTAATGCTGCAAGCTCTGGTCAGCACAATAAGCTCAGCCACTTGGGCTGAATACACTCCTTGCAACCATGAAGCTTCCACCACTCCCACAACCATAGAGATGGCATATGCAGTTCTCAAGTTTCCTTCAGCATGTCTCAAACATGATCCATCCACAAACAACACAGGATCTGACTCAGGTAACGGAACATCCTGAATATCCGGCCAGGGCTTTGTGCATAACTCAGTCACATCCAAACAATCATGATCTGCTTCATCAATTACAACTTCATTTCCTGGCAAGGGCATCAATGTAGCCAGATTCAGACTCATATATCTCACCAATGACATGTTCTCAACACCCAGAATCACTTGTTTGCACTTAGTTAACCATCTACTTGTGAGATGTTGCATTCGAGTACGAGTAAGCAAAATCTCACCAGAGTGTGGTAGATGCACTTTCAGTGGGTGACCCATCACAATGCTCTCACACTGCTCCAAACTCACACAGATGGCAGCAACTGCCTTAAGACATCCAGGCAATGCCGCAACTACAGGATCTAATGTAGCTGAAAAATATGCAACAGGTCTGCATGCAGTTCCGTGCATCTGCGTTAGAACTGACAATGTGCAGCCTTCATGGTCACTGCAGAACAGGGTGAAGCTTTTGTTTAAATTCGGGCATTCCCAATGCTGGAGCTTGACAAAGACTCTCCCGCAGTTCATTAAAGAGCACCTGCATTCATCACTCCATGGAACTGGATCTGACACATCGTTGTGCGTAAGCCTCTGAAGTGGCTTAGCTGTCATTGAGAAATTTGGAATCCACTGGCGGCAATAGCCAACCATTCCGATAAATATGCAAACCTCCTTTTGTGTGCTTGGTGGATTCATCTGCAGAATGGCAGTAATCTGATCCTGTGACACCTTTCTGGCTCCCTTCTCAATGTGATGTCCTAAGTAAAGGACCTCCCTCTTACAAAACTGTAATTTTATTGGTGACACCTTATGCCCACTCACTGCCAGATGATTCAGTAATGCAATGGTGTCACATATACAAGCCTCCTGAGTACCTGATGCTACTAACAAGTCATCAATATACTGTACCAGAACAGAATTATTTGGAATTACCAATGATTCCAAGTTCTTTTTCAATATTTGATTGAAAATGGAAGGACTCTGTATACCCTTGTGCAACCACTATGCCAAGACATGGTTTCAAACTCGAAAGCACATAAAAATTGGGTATCCTGGTGTAAAGGGATGGAGAAGAAGGCCTGGCACAAATCAATGACAGAAAACCATTCAGCTTCACATGGAATCTGATCATGGCTGGATTTGGCACAATTGGACAGCATGGTATCACAATCTGATTAACCTTGCGCAAATTCTGCAAGATTGGATACTTTCTGTTTGGTTTCTGAATTCCCATAATTGGTGAATTACATGAGCTCTCCATGATCTCCCTCAAAATTCCCTGTTCAATCAATGCCTCAATCAGAGGTGTTATCCCGGCAATGGTCTTGGGACTCAGATTATATGGTGGAATTTGAGGAAACTCTGCATTTGGTTTCAGAGTAATTCCAATTAGAGCCACTCCTTTGATCAACCCAATATCCTTTCCTGTGAATTCCCAAACTTCAGGTAACACGGTGTTTCTCAATTCTAGGAGTAAATCATCACTGGTTAATAAGGGAAATAACCCTTCAATTTCAGTCTTTGGTTTTGCCATTTTGAATCCAATATCTTAATCATTGGTATGAAACTCTATTCCTTTCGGAGTGCAATAGATAGAACAATTCAATTTGCATAACAAGGTCTCGACCCAAGAGATTTACTGGACTGGAACCACAAATCACGAATTTGTGCAAATCCTCAAACGATCCAATTTGTACCTTAACAGGTTCAGTTACAGGGGTTGACATTATTCTGTTAGAAACTCCTACAACTTGGATTCTTTCTCGTAAGAGGGTAGGTTGGGAGCTTCAACTGTTCTCACAGTGGAGCGGGTAGCACAAGTGTTGACAAGAAACTAAATAGGTATTCTTTTCACCTTGCCATCCACATAAGAACCACTCTGGTCTACCTCTAAGGATGCGGAAAGCATGCATTTCTCCTCCCCTCTCAGGTACCGTCATTGGGATAAGTCAGAATCACTGTCATAGATCTCTATCAGGTATTGTTATGTTACCTTTGGATTTGTGTCAATTTGGTCATTTGTATGGAATCCCATGTTCACATTATATTTCTGCATTTGCAGATCTTGTGGTATGGTCAAATTTAAATTTTTCTCCCTTTGAGTCTGCTGATTCAGCATCACATCACCTGCTTGGGCCTGCATAGTTTCACCCTGCGTGACCTGCCCATTCATCTGATTCAATGGATTAAACCTACACTCGCACTTCCAATGCCCAAACTTGCCGCAAATATGACATGGGTTAGCCTTGAGTTGTCACACTTTTTTGCTGACTTCCTGCGACTCCTCACATACCAGCCTTCATCTGACCATTTCCCTGTACTATAACAGAACAATTGGCACCAACTCCCACATAACCTTTCTTTGCTGCCTTCATCTGAGCCAACATCAATTTTTCCTTCAGCCTCTTATGTTTGGAATCCACTTCATCTCTGCAATATTTTGCATACCGAAGAATCTCTTCTTTGGGCTTGTTTTGCCAACAAATCAAATGCTGTTGCATCATTCCACTTATTTCAGGTCTTAATCCATACACAAATCGATATACAAAATGGCCCATATCTTTCCCTGACACGTTTTCCATACCACTATACTGTTTAAATGCCTGGAGAACCCTCTCATAATAGGCATGCACTGTCTCCTTCAATTCTTGTGTCATCCTGTCACTCTTTACCCAATCAGTTTCCTTTGGAGAAATGTTTCCCTTTAAATAAGTAATGACCTGATTGTATTTTTTCATTACTCCAGGGATCGTGCACCAGTTTCCAAATCTCTTGCAGGTTCTGGCCAATCTACTGCAATCTTACATTCAGTCCATAAATCACTCGGGACCACAATGTCAAAGTATCTAAATCCTTCAACAAAACCTTTGAAACCTTAACAAATCTCTCAATCTGTCTATACCATATAACTTGTTTTTCTCTTAACTTTTGGAAATCATCTGTAAAGGACAATATGTCTGGTCCAGTGAACATATCCTACCCCTGGCACTTCCCTCATTGGAAATATTTTCGTTTCTGAATTTTTGGTTTCCCTTCGAACATTGGATACATTGGCATGGTTGCCTTTTTTGTTTCCTTCTTTTAGCCCATCTGCCTTCCCATCTTTCTAACTCACCCCATTTCCTAAGTGTCGACAATAACTCCTTAATCTGTAACCTTTTTCCTGATAGGTTTAGACTCTCGAAATCTTTATCACTGAAATCCAATCGATAAGTTGTTTGTAATGTTTTTGATTTCTGTATGTCCACCCCATATTTCTGTGCAGCCTCAGCCAATTTTTCATGGGTATTTCTAGCTCTCCTGGTGATATCTTTACATAAGAACAATAATCCATCATCCCGATAATTGACAATTCTTCCAGGACTGATAGTTCCCAAAATCATTTCTTCTAGTTCCACCTGAAGCTTAGCTACATCGAGTGAATTCTCACCTAAATTCCTCACCCTTGGAGTTCCTTGTTCTTTTTCACCCTTGTCAAAATTAGAAGATGCAATATCTTTAATCCAATCATCGAGCTCTTGTGGGGTAGGCCCTCCTGTCTGATTTGATACAGCCTCATGTGATCGTCCACTGACTTCCTCAATCTTTGGTGTGACACGAATTTCAGGACCTCGAGTTCCCATTTGAAAAGTTTTTCCCGCCATAGCCTGTGATCCTCTATTAGGAGTTTCCGTAATCCCTTCTGCAGTATTAGATAATGGAATTGGTCTCACTTGATTATGCAACACAGTAGTTCTAATTGTCCCTGCACTGACTCCTGATTCATTCCCTTGTTGAGAAGTATCTGCATTCAGAAATGTCAAACTGGAATTTATTTGATCTCTACTCAATTCCCGTGAAACACTATTTATTCTCCACAATCCAGTGGGAACAGTTAGTGCATGTTTTTGCTGGCCTCCCATACCTGACTGATACAAAGGAACCACAGGTCCTATGATTACTGGAACTGAAAGACCATCTGGAGCATTCTGTATTATGGGGTTATTAAACCCTACTCCTCTAGGCGTCTGCTCTTCAGTTAGGAAAGGATTTACAGAATTTAAACTATTTGTTAATGCAGGTGCATCTGGTTGAATTACCACAAATGGATTTGATCCTGTCTGTGACTGTTCTTCATTATATGGTGGAGGTTGATTCATCAATAATTCACTCAGAAACTCATCATCAATCTCATCAACACTCTCATCAGTTAAAGTGAGAGCTTGAGGGCTTTCTAGATGTTTCTTCTTCTCTTTGCATTTTTCTCTCTCATTCTTTTCTGCGACTTATACAGGATACATGTGTGCTCCCTCTGCAATATCCCTTCTCCATATTCTTCGTTGAGAGTCCCACTTACCCTCTACATACTTATTTAAAGTATTCTTATGTCTGCCCTGATATTTCTTCTTTTCTTTCTGATGGGCCACATGTTCCCATTGTTCAAGAGCTTCAAATTGCATAGGTCTTGGTGGTGGCTTAATATCATTCATCTGTCTCCTTAAATTTTCAAGAATTCGTACTTTAAAGGTATCATATTGAGGGAAAGCTAAAGGTCCATCTTTCTCAGGATATTTCATCCAATTTTCTAACCAAGTACATACATGATATCCTTTCTCTAAAGACATGTACAAAGCAGGCGTGTCTTCATATGCTATTGGTACTCCTTCTCTAGTAGGTACAGGCACATCTCCATGTATCAGTATTTTTAAGCTCTTTCAAATTTTCATTATTCTGAACAAAATATTTTATTGTCCTTTACAATTATTTCACTCATATATTTCCAAAGAAATACACTTCCTTTATATTGTTCTAGCTCCCAATCACTGCACGGCTCTCTATGACACCCTCAACCAATCCCAGTGTGGATCTACACCAACCGTCCTATCACAGTGCGACACTCTATGGAGTCAAGGCAACTCCTCGCAGCAACTGACCCCTCCTTCACAGTTCAACTTTTTCAATTCCGATCTTAAACAACCCACTAAACACAACTAAATTGTTATCTGCTCTCCTAAAAGAAATTATTGATCTCCATACAACCAGAATTTATTCATCCAACCTAAGCAAAATCTTGACCAGCGCGACTTCACCTGAAAAATCCTCGCTATTAATCTGCGTGCCCTTGACAAAAATCCCAACAATTTTTAATCTTCACACTCTCACAAAGTTCCCTTCTCTGGTGGTACTGCCGATGACGTCCCATGCACAGCACCTTCAAAACAGCATACAAACTTACTCAGTGTATGCCACACTGAAACCACCCTTAGGTCTATATCCCGGGATCTTAAACCACTTCGGACCTGATAACAACTTTAATACAACAACTCTATTCTACATAAAACACTAAGGGGCACATTACGATACCCGGCGTAAATAAATCCACCAGGCATGGAAGCGGCAAAAATCCGCCCGCACACACCGCCTGAACACCGACCACGCCATTATGAGTACACAAACCGAAAACCGCCATCGGCGGAAAAATCACACAAAATACCGCCCGCCATCGTCCGAGTCGGAGTCAAACCGCCCGCCACGGACGGAAACACGCACGACAACACAAAACCGCCCGCCCATACGGCCGACACACCGCACGTGAAATTACGATCGCACCGCCATGAGCGCGGAAAAACAACAAATATACCGCCCGCCAGCGCAAACAACGCCGATGAGAATCGACACGGCAGAAGCCATGGCGCCCACGTACCTGCACAGAAACCATCCGCACACAAAACCAATAGCACACAACATGGCCAACAAGTCCACACAGCAAGGCACGCACAAATACACAAGCACAGTACACATCCCGAAAACACCCCCCGGACAAACAAAAAATACAAAGGCCAGAACCCCAGACACAACACACCTGAAAACAACAGACCATGAGGACACACCCACATAGGTGAGTACAAAAGCAGCACTCCCACAGACCACAACCCCTTGCTACATTGCAAACCAGAGAGGAGAGGAGAGGACACAGTGACACAGCAAGGACAGCAGCACACCACAGAAACGCACACATCACAACCACCACCACCACCACCAAACACCGGCACCACAAACCCCCTGCACATTACACAACACACACCGCACCAGCACCACAAACACCATGGCACCACAAAGGATGCCCAAGTTCACGCCCATGGAGCTGACGGTCATGGTCGACGAGATCATCAAGGTGTACCCACAAATCTATGGGAACATGGTCCAGCACACACCACTAGCCACCAGAAACAGAATGTGGAACCGGATCGTAGACCAGGTCAATGCAGTCGGGACCCTGCCCAGGAACAGAGGAGAAATTAACAAACGTTGGAATGACGTAAAGAGCCTGGTCAAGAAGAAGGAGGGCAAAAACAGAGAGCTGGCTGCCGTCACTGGCGGAGGGAATCCCGCGCTCTTTAAGACCTTCAAAGCGTGGGAGGAGAAGGTGCGAGTCGTAATCCATCCGGAGATCCTCGCCGGATTAGCAGGGGGAGTGGAGGCTGGTAAGTACAAACTAATGTATACTAGCACACCGCTATGTACTCACATGCGCAACTACCATGCCACAGCTCCCAGGGACAAACACCCCCATGTCCAGCACACAATACACAACACAACACACGCACATGCAACAGACACTACCACACACAGGCCAAACCGAACAACTGTAAGATGCGTGGGGACATGTGTACACTAAGCCAGCCACGTAACCACCAACAGGTCCCCAAATATGCCAGAAGCGCCACAACGAGCACCCACCACACCCATGTGTCCGCCACAGCTGCACTAACCGACAAGTAACAGGTAAGTGGCAGGAACACAAAGTGCAGTGGGTGGGACGGTGGACAGCCCAAGTACAACACACACCAGGCCCCAGTCCCACAGCACAGCAAGGAGGAGCATCCCCCACACCCCACAGCCACGTGTCAGCCACCGCAGTGCACAACGACAGCCGAAAGGCAGACATCACGGTCCACAGCAATCGGTGTCAGTGGGTGTACAGCCACCCCCACGACCCACTACACCCCCCCCCCCACAGACCTGCAACATGGAGCACCCCCGCTTAGAGCCATGTGGCATCCAGTACAGTGCACGCACGAACAACTTGCAGGTGGGAAACTGGACAGGGCTGGATTACTGGAGGCATGAGGACCATAACACCACCAACACATGGGACATGTCACGTAGCACACGAACACGCAGCACCGCCCACCGTCACGAACAAGTGAACAATGTGCACACGGACATGAACAGCAGACTCACAGCCCACATGACCCATCACAGACATAGCAACACCCAAGGAGCCACGTCTGCATGCACAAGCCACACTGAATATAGTCCCACACGGCAGCCACTGTGCAACTCATCACACACAACCGAAACACCATTGAAGTCCTGTCCATGTAGCCCCCACTGCCTGTCAACCCCACACCCCACAACTACGCCTATGTAAGACAAACAACACTAGACGCAACAGAGCGGAACAACAGAAATGCACACGAACACCACTGAACCCATCAAACTCACAGACACACCATGCACATACAACATACCATCCATCCCATCCGTCAGCCCCAGTCACATGAAAGGCATGTCATCCGCACAGCTGCCACACATACAGCAGTCACGCTAAGACACATGCCCATGACCAACCATGTGCCAGAAGTCAATTAAGCGCACGACACACTGTGAGCAACAACACACAACATGGGCCACACCCCCCGAGCACTGCAGTGATGCACATGGCACAGGGCAGCACGCACACCAAGGAGATGGGACAACTGCAATACGTTGGCTGGCACACAACTATCACTCACTCATAACGATGCGTCCAATGCCATGTCCAGTAACCACAACAGACAGCAAATATGCAGGGCATGTCAGGCATGCACACACCTCAGAACATGCACTGTCATGCTGCCACAACACATGTCACGTTCGGCACCCATGGCTCACAGCATGTACCCCAAAAGCATATCCCCTCCCAAATGCGAATCTGGGGCATGGCCCCCATGTTGCCATATGCGTTCCTAAGCGTTCCATATGAACACCAAAAGCAAAGTACAAACCAGACCCAGGATGGGCCAGGAGCCCGCATACACCAGAGTCACAATGAGTAGGGGCAAAGCAACACACCCATCGGCATGGCCAATCTGTCCCATGCCACATGTGCACAGCACACAGTCCCATTGCCTAGCACACACAACTACAGATGCCACAGCCACACACTCGCCTCCGGGAAACCCATGTACGAGATTGCACGAACTGCCAATGTCAGACGACTAATACATACTTCGCCAGGTGCAACACAATAACAAATCTCATTTTCTCCACAGGTGACGAACTGCTGGACGCTGGGGATGGAGACAGCAGCCAGCACAGCCAGCCTACAAGCCCCCAACGAGGACACACGGATCTGGAGGATCTGTCCACCTCTTCGGACACGGACCACCAAGCTGGCCCATCTGGCGTGGCAGGGCCCAGCCGCTCCCCAGGACCCCTCCTACCCACCAACCCATCATCCAGGGATGCTGAACAGTCCCAGTCCCCTGCTGCCACTGTCGTTGCGGCCACACCCACGGTCATTGCGGCCACTACCACTGCCGCAACCGCCACCATCGCCGCACCGACCACCACCGCCTCCACCACCACCACGTCTTCGCTGGCACCAGCCCCAGCGCAGGTGGTGGCCCGGCCGACTGGATCCACCCTGGGAGCCACAGCGAGGACCGTGGTGTGCAATGTGGCTAGTGGGCAGGCCGGTGGCAGCAGGACTGGTAGGAGGAGCAGGGTCAGGGAAACGCCAGCCTCCCCTGGGAGCCATGCCCTGCCTCAAATGGCCAGAGTCCTTGGGGCCTATGAAGAGGCCCAAGGACAATGGGCCAGGTCTGCCACTGACACGCGGGAGGTGCTGGGGGTGCTGAGGTCCATGGACACCCATATGGGCCAATTCGTGTCCCGTATGGACCAACTCGTGGACCTCATGGGCCAGCTGGTGGTGGCGGTGGGGTCACAGGCAAGGCCAGCAACACCACCTCCGCCACCACCTGCTAGGGCGCAGGGTCGGCCAGCAGTGTCCACTTCCCCTGCGTCCACAGCCAGTGAGCACACCTCACCCACCACCAGCAGGTCGCCACCACACACCCCCTCCCAAACGTGGAAGGGGCCGTCCGAAGAGGAAACAGATCTCCCGGGAGGACTTCGCACGCTCCAGTCGCAAGTGAGGCAGCCAGCCAGCCTTCCGCCAGCCTTCCTTGACCAGCCACTGCATTGACTTGCTCTACGATCCCACTCCACACAGCCAGCTGGATGGCATGTGTGTGTTGGACTATGGACATAGAACCAGTGGGTACACCCTGATCATCACGCAGCCATGACCGACAGCTCATTGTCACTGCACGCACCACTTTTGTTATCACCTTACACACAATCACATGTCACAGTTCGTAATAAATGCACCTTATTCACTAACTGCTGTTTGTGCCCTGTGTTTTATTTGTACGGAATACAACGGCCACCTTGGGCGGAAGGGCACCTGATGCGTGGCATGGCAATGGAATCCGGAGGGCCTGTAGGGACCTAGGGGTGGGAGACAGAACAGGAGCACATTCAATGAGTGTGTCACACACCCATCACACAGTACATGTCAACAACTACAAGCAATGTACACACATCGCACAGAGCAATAGGGCACAATGCCACAGTCACCAACAGTGGCATACTACCCTGGCCATGGAGCGTTGACACACTGCACGCAGTGAACATACGGCCACCCTGACACAGCACACACACACCTGCACAGATACAGACACATCATCCGTCGTACATGGACACTCACCGTCAAGTGAAGTAGCGGGCGATGAGCTGCTGGCGCACATTCCCAGCTTCCTCCTCTCCGCTGTCCACCTCACTCGAGCTGTCCTGGTCTGCGGGCTGGGGCCCTGGTTGATCTCCGTCATCCACAATGAGGGGGATCTGCTTCCGAATGGCCAGATTGTGCAGCATGCAGCACGCCACCACTATCTGGCACACCTTCTGTGGGGAGTACGCCAGTGCACCCCGGTGCGGTCCAGGCACCTGAACCTGGACTTGAGGAGGCCAAAGGTACGCTCGACCACACGTCTGGTCCTCCCATGTGCCTCATTGTATCGATCGTCTACTGGGGTGCGAGGATTCCTCAATGGACTGAGCAGCCATGCCCCATTCGGATACGCAGAGTCACCTGGGTGTGAGGGACACAGAGAACCGTAGCTATTCCAACTGGACAGGGGACAGCATCGCACAACCAGCACGCTACACCACTCCACATACTCACCGACAATACAGGCACGATCCTGTTGCAGATTGGCCATCAGTCGTGGCAAGATGCTGTTGCGCATTATGTGTGCGTCATGGGCCGAGCCTGGAAACTTTGCACACACGTGGGTGATCGCCATGTCCGCAAGGCACACCACTTGCACATTCAGGGAGTGCGTGTGCTTCCTGTTGCGGTACAGGTGCTCAGTGGCCTGTGGTGGAACAAGGCCAACATGAGTGCAGTCAATGGCTCCCACGACGTGTGGGATTCTGCCAAGGGCATAGAATGCACCCTTCACTGCCGCCAATTCACGAGCCCTGGGGAAGCGGATGTACCTGTTCCGGTACAGCATCATGGCTGCCAGTACATCCCTCAGCACCTTGCTGAACATGGGCTGGGACATCCCTCCTCCACTGCCCACTGTGTGCTGGAATGACCCAGTGGCGAAGAAATGCATGGCGGCCATCACCTTAGCCGTGGGGGTGACAGCAGTCGGATACACCCTGCGGGGACGGAGATGGGGCTCTAACATGGCACACAGTCGATGCAGAGTTGGCCTGTCCAGCCGAAACTTCCTGATTACCTCTGTATCGTCCATGTCCGCCAGCAATTGGTATGGGCGGTCAATGTTCGGTCTCCGCCTGGGTTAAATGGCAGAGGACACATGTCAAAGCAACACGGCACATAGCAATTTCGCATACACATCACTGACATGACTGAGCAAGCACATGAGCCACAGCCCAGCTGTCAAGCTGGGACGGCACGGCCACAATACACTTACACAGGTCTCCCAACAATGGCAATGGCAAGTGAGACATACCACTGCCATGTGCATGCACATGGGGATCTAGGCCCCAATGACTTGCGGGCGTGCTGATGGGGACTGACTGCATATTCGTCAAGCGGCAACGCCACGGCAACATGAGTGTCTGCTGAGCATGGAACTGCTTCCGAGGCTGGATGAGTATGGCACACGACGACGACGATGTGGGCACGGGCTGAGCGGCCAATACAAGTGGGACCTGTGGCACGAGGGGATATGAGACAGTAGTAGGTGTCAGCACTGCACCCTATGTACAGCACTGTACGGATCACAGCTCCCGAAACATTGACTGGTGTCCACATTGACAGCCCCATGCCAAGACGGCTGTGTGCTTGCAGTCACAGGTGAGAGGTTACATTGCACGTGCCAGGTGGCAGACGTACATAGTGGGAGCTGGCATGTGTGTGCATGTGTCTCCTGTTCAGGATCCACCAGATGGGCGCTGACTCTGTACTGACCATTGGACACAGCATGTTCCGTGGAAGGCTTGTGTGTGTGGGATGGTGGCACTGGATGTGCATCCGTTGGGTGGGGGCCATGCACAGGGCGGGTACGTCGATGATTGCGCATTGTTGGTCACGGTGGGTGCACCAACTAAGATGTGTTGCCCTGTGTTCAATTCCTATGTCCGCATGATGATGGACTGTGGATGTGGGCAGACTACACATTGGTCGATGTGCTGTCTATATGCATGTGCCTTCACACCAGGCACAGCTGCCCCTGCACATGTGACCCCTGCTGGACTCGCTGCTGGGTCTGTGGAGCTGATGCACCTTCTGCGCGTGGGGCGGACAGCTCTCCTCACTTCCCTCATTGCGCATGTCATGTCTTTGCCGCAGGTGACATGGATCATGGAGGGCCCACATGTACGCGTGGGTCGGCTACACATGATTGTTCACTGGTCGCCACCCCCAGTCAGTGTTTCGAATGGGAAGGTTGTCGTGCTGGTGGTATGTTCGATGTGGCGGATGGGCGGGCCTAGGTGCGGGCTTACATTCCGGACATGGGGGGTAGTTGGATTGGCGACTAGTTGCAGTACACACGGGACACGTCTCTTCCTTTCCACATCTGGGTCATCCCTTGTACTAACTGACAGTGATACAGTCATCTTCGCCCCAGCCCTCATGTCCTCCCCTCGCCCCCCAATATGCATGCTCACCTGCGAGGCTAGCGCTTGCACAGGCAGCCCCAAGCTCGCACCAGAGAGGGCAAGGAGTGAATGTGTGGGTCCAGTTGCACGAGTGGGCTGTCTCAGGGTATGATGTGTGGCGGGACGCCGTCCACCTGCGTGGTGCCCCAAATGGAGACCTGGCCTGCATGGACTATGCATCACAGTCTTCGCCTTCCGGATCTGCCACCTGCGACACCCAGTGGCTGTGGCTGCCCTTGCGGCCAGGCCGCGTCCGTCTGTGGCTGTTGGCCCACACATTCACTCTTTGGCCTCTCTGGGGAGGGCTCGGGGGTGGTGGCGCACGCGCTTGCACTTAGTCGCAATGGCATGTGTCGTGGTTGGTATGATGGGCAATGGATGGGATGGTGCGAGCCACCTCCCGTGACGTCAGTGCTGCTCGTGCTGTGGTGCGTCCCCCTACACTTCCATGTGACTTGTGCCATGCTAGACGTTGAGGTTCTATTGCCTGCGTGATATGACCAGGAGGAGCGCGAGGAGACCTCTCACACACCATGCTCCACTGCCATCCCGTGCCCTGTATCGCCTGTGCGGATTGACTATGTTGGGGTTACACCTGGTCGACTGGGGCTGTGTGTGCCTTGTCAAGGGGCATGGCGGGCGCACAACAGGATCCAGCTTGTCCACAGAGGGTGGGCTGAGGTGCGCCTGGTACCGCCTTGTACGTGTGCCCGGCTGCTGTGCACACACGTGTTCACTCCCCCGACAGGTGTCCTCTCACAATGCCCAGGGAAGCGGTGGTGTACTGTTCATGACCCCTCCCGACACGGCGTGCTCCAACTTGGCATGTGCGCATCTACCCGTCGCACCCACCCACCTGAGCACTGCGTCCATACGACTTCACACGACACATGTGTGTCTTCCACAGTAGTGCTACTCATTTGCGTTGACATCCAATACCAGTGGACTACATGGTCATGTCACGACTGCCGTGTACTTCACATACTCTCATCCTCTCTCATTCGTACTTGTGAAATGAGTCAGCGGAGACAGTTTTGGTTTCAAACATTATATTGAGTCTTCTGTCCTCTGTGATGCAGTATAGTGGACACTACTGGCAGCGGAATACATGTTGAGGATATACTGAGCATGATTACAAATGGGATAGGGTGTGGGGTTACATCTGCTTGGCCAAGGCTGTGCTAATGTACATTTACGTATAGCTGCGGAGCTGCGGACTTTGACACAGACGGTATACATGTAGCCTACCAGACCGCTCGGCATCATGGGCACAGTCCATCTCAGTTCCATGTGACAGGTTTGCTGCGGTTGTTCCTCATGCACGCGTGCATGTGAGATGACATCAGGGCATGTGCTTGCGTGCATGCAGCGGCGTGCCACTTGTTGTTGCACTGTGGTGGTTACTGGACATGTCACAGTCACTGGGGTCGTGTTGTTGTTGTATGCACTTGTCGTCCATGCAAAGGTCCTGGTATGGGATTCCCGGGGCGGGGGTGGGAGGGTGCAGCACCCACAGACTCCAGGCGACCTATTCATGTCCACTGAGCGGTGTGTGTGTCCATGTGCGCTGGATCCATGTCGTGTCCTGGTTGTTCGTGCAGTTCCGTCCATGTGGGTGCGATGCACAGAGCCCATGCCACTGCCTCCCACGATGCATGCGGTGTTCCTGGATGTGATGGGGAACAGTGTGCATGTCCCGGTCATATCCGATGTCATGGCGATGTCGTTGATGGTGTGGTTACAGTTGCCGGTCGTTTGGTATGGCTGTTGTGGTGGTGACTGGCCAGTCCGTGCGGAAGCTGAGCATGGGTGCGGGGTTGGACTTCATAGGTCACTCGGGGAACCTGCGTTGTGGTCCGACGTATTTACAGGTTGTCAGGTATGCGATGCCGTCCAGCAGGGCTTCCATGTCATTGGTGGTGTCCATGTTTGCCAGCCAATGAAGCGGATGGTGGCTGTCAAGGTGTTGTTCGTAGGTTGTCCCTTGGAGGACCATGATGGGGCATGCTGGGTGACATTCGATGTAGCTGTTCTCGATGATCCGTCGTGTGGAGGCACAGTGGTTCCATTTCAGTGCGCGTGCGATGTTGGCCACATACGCCATGCCCCCATAGGCAGAGCAGGCCCTGTCGTGTGCGTCCAGAGGGAGGAGTAGTGGTAGCAGGTCCGCCTTCAGACATGCCGGGTTGGAGAGGCATATCTCGACGGGATGCTGGTAGGGACACCTCCGACAGTAGAAGACGGGCATGACGCAGCTGAACAATGTGATGCGGTAAGTCAGTCGGTAACTTACGTTCAGCAGGGACAGGAGATCGCATCCCAATGTATGTATCGTGTTGGTTTGGTACAGCTTGAGCTGTTCGGCGTAGTTGGGTAGGTGTGTTGCGGTTGCCATTTCGCAGCGGTTCGTAGAGGTGGCGTGCTCCGGCTGTGTGTGCAGTCTGCAATGTGCACGCTCCGGGGTTGCTGTGAGCTCTGTGTAGTCGTGGGGAGACAGGACTTGTGTTCTGTTGGCTTGTTTGGAGGACACGGGCCCTCTTCCCACATGCTTCTCAGACAGTTCAAGGTCAGTGCTGTGTGACTCCTTCCAATTAACTTGCATGTGGCCGACATGGGGGAGTGTTTTCTTCTTTCTTCCCCGTCCGTTGTGTGCTTCTGTGATATGCGCTATCTGCCGTGTGGTCGGTCTCCTCGGCATGCCTGTGTTGGTCTATTCTTGGACAATGGCTGTATTCACCGGCTTCTGTCGTAGGGCTGTGGTTTCGGTGTTGGAATGGAAGGTCATTCAGTGCTGTCTGCTCTCCCTTGTGTGGGCGGCAGGCTGCCTTTCCGCTCTGCGTTGGGCCTTGTGTGTGGATGTAATTCTTGGGCCACCTGTTGTCGGTCCCCGGGCTCTTTGGTGTTCCGTTTCATGTGTCTTGTTCATATGTGCAGGGTGGTATGGGTTTTTCAGTGTGGTACTGGCGTTCCTCTTCCCGAAGGAGCCCTGCTTCTCCTAGTTGGTGTTGCCGCCGCTGTGTGCTACGCCATGTTTGTTACACTGGGGTGTGTCCTGCTGTTGCGTGACTTCACTGACATGTGTGCGTCGGTTGTGTGGCGTTGGGTGTTGTCCGTGAATTGGGCGTTGGGGACATGTCTGTGGCCGGCCTGTCACGTGTCATGTGCGTTCGGGGTGGGGCTGATGTGTGTGCTGCTTGGTTGTGTCCCTGTGTCTGTGTGCGACGCATGCATGGCGCTGCGGTTGGCCTCTGCGTTGTGCGCATGTGTGGCGGCGTCATCGGCGCTTTGGGGCCGTGACGGGGTGGTTGGTTCCTAGTCCCAGGTGGTGTGTACACATGTGTTCTGCGATGTTAGGATTTGGCCTGTGTGTCATATGTGGATGCAATGGTGGATGTGTAGTGTGCACGCGCTGGTGGGGGTTGTCCGCTTTTTCCGCCCTTGCACTGTGTGCGCTGTTTGCGTGCACTTGTTGTGTGTGTGCCTACCTGCGTCTCCGCGGTACGTTGCGTCCTTGGTGGTGCATCAGCAGAAGCATGGGAAGGGCCTGCAGTGCTGGATTCATGCCCGGGGTGCCGCTTCTTCGTTGTCCGTGCTCTGCGTCCGTGTTTCCGCCTCTCTTTCACGTGCGGTGTCTCTTTGCCGTGGGAGCCGTTTGTTTGCGGCATCGTAATTTATGCGCCGGGCGGGACGTGTTTCGTCGGACGGTGTGTGTCAGTTGTGCTGCGCCGCTACGTGTGCGGGCGCACTTTGATGGCGGACGGTGTTGCTGGCTTGCCGGCGGTGTTTGGCCTGCTTTTCGCATCATAATTGGGCGGGCGTGTGGACTGCTGCGTGCCGGCGGTAACTGGTGGTTTTGCATCCGCCAGCACGGCGGTTGTGCTTCCGCCCGCCATCGTAATGGGCCCCTAAAACATTTCTCTATCAATTCTCCTTAGTAACACATTTAAGAAACAATATTTCACAACCCTATTGATACTCACACCACTTCTCTTGTTATCTTGTCGTCTTCAGAACTGGCATTCGATCAAAGGATCACTGAACTTGGGGTTTGGGCAAATCTGTAGTGACCTTATTACACATCCTCCTTATATCCCAATTTTGTCAGACAGTAAACCATCTGACATATCACCAGAAAAACTGTTGTTGCGTTAACGTGTTGGGCCTCATAAATTATTTTCTTTTATTTAGTTTCTCTTGTCCTAGAATAACCTCGGCTACCATATCAAATATCCCGGGTTCTCCGAGGGATCTTGTTCTGTGCTGAAAGGGCCTGGAATATTTAGGGGATGAGCGATTATCATATGAGGACCTGGAATACATAATCGCTAACATTCAATAAAAGAAGCAATATCTCATGTAAAACCCACTCTTAATTAGTTGATCATCAATTCAATTTTGATTTTAACCAAAACCAAATAAATGAAGCAGAATCAGCAGAATATTTTATCATAATATATTTTTAAGTATCAAAGGATACAGCCTTAATTTCAACTTAGATCAGGTTTAATAAGCATTCGCAAGCTCTGCGAGATTCTATGGGGCCGATTCCGATCTCGGCCGGTAGGGCTCCGAATCGGATTCGGCTTTACCGGATCCGATTCGGAGCCCTGTTTCCCGACCGATTCGTACGTGCGTCCGGGCGAGCGAGTACGATGCGAAATCTCCGACCGTCTCGTTCGCGAGACCCAACCGCACCGACCGACTCGTTCGCGAAAGCCGACCGCCCCGACCGACTCGCACGGACACGACTCGCACCGCGCAATGGAGACGTTCCCCGGCCGGGTAAGTACGATGCGCGCCTTGAGCAGTCCGACCGACTCGCGCCATCCGGCTCAAAAGAGCAGTCGGAGCCGCACTTTGGTGGTCCGTGTCGGACCCCCCTGTACGCCTAGCCGCGCGAGTCGCACACAGGGGGGACCCATGGGTCCCCCCTACCTGTGCATGTATGGCGCGACCCGCTTCGACGCGTACCCGCTGTAGGGAACGCCCTTGTTCGCCTCGCACCCATTGAGTCAATGGGAGCCCGCGTACGTGTTGTACGACCGGCTCCCATTGACTTCAATGGGAGTCCAACCGAATCGAGTCCGATAGCATGCGTGCGCATCGTACTCGTTCGGTCGGACTGCTAGGGTCCGATTCGGTCGGAAATCTCTCCGGGTCCGGCTCGGTCAGAGAGATTTCCGGCCCGAATCGGAATCGGCCCCAGAATTGTGAGAACTATCTTCCTCAGCAGAGGGAGATTTTATTGACTCTAGAATAATGAATTAGCAGGAAATCAGTAGAATCTCATACCAACCCCCTAGGAAAGTTCAGCAAATATCGACTGACCTGTTCCAGTTCATAGACAGAATTGTCTGCCTCTGTCAGCACCGCAGCATCAATGCCACAGCTGCTCTGTTATCAACCCTTTCAGCTGAAAATGTTCCACCATGATAGCATACCAGCCAGCAGCAAACGCAGTGTTTCATCACAGTTCTCGTTGTTTCTGTAAGTCCCATTGTCAGTCTCTGTACCGCAAGATGGGTAAAGGGTGACACCCCTTAGTTTAAAATTTAGGCAATTATACTCCATCGATTCCAGGTTTACACCGCTTGACATCACCAAATTTGTCGGACCACTCTGTCTCATTGGTTGCTCTCGATAGGATAAGATGATGTAGTAAGTAAAAAGTATACAAATCCGGAAGAATTAAGTAATCCATTACTCGCAATTTCCTTAGTACCACTGTAATTTCGTCACATGATCGTTTGTTGCATTTAGAAAGTAGGCAACTTCATACTCTCATCTCTTGTCAGTTCATTCTCAAGCATTGCTCTAGGAAGTAACACTTTTATTGCAAGTCTAGTCAAGTAAGTTACAAATGTGAAAGAAGTTGATTGAGTGTTAGAACACAATTGGAATCTTCACAAAAAATTCCCATAGGCTTCAGACTATTCAGTTCATAAGTTCATACTAGGAAAGGAAGCAGAGTTTGGGGCCTTCATGAAACACAGCTCATGCATGATGAATTTGTGCTAAAATATGAATCTCACATTACATAGAACAGTGCATTAATTCTTCAATTTAGCATATTAAACTCACTTCTTTATAATTGTAATTCATACATGTAAGTATAGGGTACTCATAAAATGCTAATACTCGCTATCATTTAACATAATTTTGTAAGTCTATTTTGCACGTTATATGTTCCTACATCATACAGGATTTAAAAGCACACCTGAAATAAACTTTTATGAAGTGCAAATCATAACATAACCTCGTGTAACACCTACTTCTCTTGTCAATGTCAGTGCTCACATTACACTTTCTAGTGTTATTACATGTTTTCCTAACACATAAAGCAGCTTTAGTCTTATATAGAAATGTTCTGTGTTATTGTTTATTTACCTCGTTCATTCTATGCATGAGGACACGTCACTAAAATGTCAAATTTCACATCAGAATATTGAATGTTAGGTGTTATCAGAAATCTACTTCTACCATTCTGCATGCTTTTACAATGCAGTATCTAAATCAGAACTTCACTTGTGTGTTTCTTGAAACATGGAAACCTAATACACACTTTGGGGGTCATTATGATAGTGGGCGGATCGCCACCGCATGTATGGCGGTGGCGATCCGCCCGCTATCTCACACCGCCCGCCTAACATTTTCCCCCCGCCATATTATGATGGCTGGGGGGTCCGCGGCAGACGGAAAGACCGCCCGCCGCTTTTCCGCCGGTCGACTCGTCGACCGGCCGGAGCCATACATAATATGGTGGCGGTGTCTGCTGAGACACCGCCATCCATATTATGATGAGGAGCGAGAGCAGCCCTTCCATGGCCGCATTGCCGCCATGGAAGGGCATGTGGTCTTCACTGTTGGGGGCCCGTAGCGGGCCCCAGGATGTTGGGGGTGGGGGTGCACATGGGGGTACCTATGGTACCCCCTGCATTGGCATGGACAAAGTGGCAGGCACCGCGCGGTGCCTGTCACCTTGTGCATGTGAATGCCCAACGTGCATTCCCAGCATTGTGGCGGGCGGTGCTGTGAGCACCGCCCGCCACAATGCTGAGAATAGAGATGCCACCGCCACCGTGGCGGTGGCATCCTATACCCACAGCGGGACCGCCGGTCCTATGGCGGACGGTCCCATTCACCAAAGTCAGCCTGCCATCGTAATGTCCCCCTTTGTCATTATCATGTAAAATAGTGTCACAAACCATTTCTATGCAAAATTGTCGTAATAATAACATCTCTGCTCCATCACTGTGAGCACCATTGTCTCTAGCTCAATTGGATTGTGGCAAGTCCATACTCTCAGGAGTTCACAGCTATCCCCTAGCACCTGTGATATCCATTCTATGTTCAGAAGTTGGGCTGATCTCTGGAGCCACAAAGTATGACAACACAGCACATAAATAAAAATGCCTTAATTAGACAGAATAAAATTCATCCTAGAGTGCATCACTTTGCAATACCTGCAACACTTTGGAGCTTCTTTAAAATTTCACATGGCATCGAGGACTTGAGAAGCATTGCTAAAATAAGCTTTGATTAACCACAATATTCAGATTTTGCAAGTCTCCAAACAATCCTTCTCTGGAGTGGCCCCTTCCATCTGGAACTCACTGCTAGTTGATCTGAAATGTGCTTAAGCCCTCCTGCAATACGGCAAAGGTTTAGGGGCCAGATGTACGAAGCTATTTTGAAGTTGCAAAGCCTGTGATTCACTAAATCACAGGTTTTGTGATGACTAAACGGCTTGTACAAATGCACTAAACCCGTTTTGATATTCAGTAACATGTTACCTAATTGCTAAATGGGTTTAGGAAATCATAAGGAATCGCTATCTGGAAGGGGTTTATCGAGTGCGTCCCTTCCAAACAGCGATTCTTTATGGTATGCATTAATGTTATGCAACTGAATTCCAATTGCAAAAACAGTAATACTATACCACCGCCTTAAAGGAAGTGGTAAGGCATTTGCAAACACAAGGGGCCCCTATGGTACCCATTCCCTTTTGTGAATGTTGACCAAAACATTTTGTAAGAGTAGGCACTGGTCGCGAGGACCGGTAAAGAGTCAGAATATCGAGTAGGAAATGTAGACTTGCACTAATATCGAGTGCAAAATATCGAGATACATAAATATCGACTGCAAGAATATCGTGGTCAAGAATATCGAGTTTCAGGTAAGAAATATCGTTTTCTAAAATATCGAAGTAATTAATATCATTTGCAAAAATATAGTTGTAAAAAATATCGTTTTTTAGTTAGTGTTATGTATTTTAGTATGTATTTTAAATGTATGTGCTCTATTTTTTTGTCTAAGTATTGCATTTGTTTTTTAATATATGTGTTACATTTTTAGAAGTTATTAATTTTATTTTAATTAAATTTAGCGTTTTAGTTCCGTAGGGGGGTGTGGGTTTATAGGGGAATAAGGTGGGAAGTAATTTAATTATAATAAATTGAATATTAATTTTTATTTATTAGTATTTATTTGTTTTTGATTTTATAGTGTTAATTGTGGGAATTAATTTATAATTAATTAATTAATAATTGGCTGTTAATTTTTATTGATTAATTAATTGGTAAATATGTTAATTGTGTCATTTTTTTAGGAGCGGGTTGTGGGATTATAGGGGAATAGGGTGGGAAGTAATTTAATTATAATTAATTTATTAATATTTGTTATTCATTAATAATCATTTATTTTATATTGTTAATTGTGGGGATTAATGTATTATTAATTATTTATTAATTGGTTGTTAATTATTAATAATTAATTGGTAATTATGTTAATTGTGTTATTTTTTAGGAGGCGGGTTGTGGGTTGATAGGGAGTAGGGTGGGAATTAATTTAATTTTAATACATTTATTAATATTTTTAATATAATATGTAATTAATTTTATTTTATAGTGTTAATTGTGTGAATTAATTTATTAATAATTATTTATATTTTGCTTGTTAATTGTTATTAATTATTAATTAATTGTTAATTAATTATGTTAATTGTGTCATGTTTTACTGAAATTGGTGGTGGCATTTATAGGGGAATATGGTGGGAGGTAATTTATTTATAATTAATTAATTATTTGTTAATTAATGCTAATTAATTAATTAAAATTTAAATATGCCAATTGTGTAATACTTTTGATGTGTGAGTTGTGGGGTTTATAGTGGTAAATGGTGGGAAGTAATTTTTTTAATTTAATTAATGATTGTTTGTTAATTGATATTAATTTATTAATGTAAAATTAGTTATGGAAATTGTGTAAATATTTTTAGGTGTGTGTTTTGGTGTTTATTGGGGTAGAGGGTGGAAAGTAATTTAGTTTAAATTAACTAATCATTATTTGATCATTAATATTCATTTATTAATTGATAAATATTTTTGGTAATTGTTTAGTTTTTATTTTGTTTAGGGATTTAGGTTCAATAGCTGTAACGTTTGGTTAGTACATTAATTTTTACATTTTTGAATGTGTTTTATAATTATTAATATTTGTTAAATTGATAATTAATTGTGTTAATTATAGAGGTACACTTTTTTGTTCAATTTAGATGTGTGTTGTACATTGTGTGTGGTGTTGTAGGGTAGGAAAATTAATATTAAATTTATGAAATTTTTTATTTTTTGCTTAAGATAAATTTCTATTACAAAATATTAATTTGTTTGTAAATTGTTTGTTAAATTTAAAAAATTTATATTTTTATGTCAATTTTAGATTTTTGCTACATTAAAATATTTTTATATGTTTTGTTAATTTTTATATGTTTATATATGTTTTTTTTTGTTTTTTTATTATTTTCTGTATTGTAGTTGATATTTTGTTTGTTTTTAAATTTGAATTTTGTTCTGTGGGAATAGTAATTTTTACCCCTCCGCTATCCAACACTTTCCCTACTGTTGCATTCGCAGGAGTGGGAATAGTAATTTATACCCCTACGATATCCAACACTTTCCCTACTGTTGCACTTGCTGGAGTGGGAATTGTAATTTTTACCCCTCCGCTATTCAACACTTTCCCTACTGTTGCACTTGCTGGAGTGGGAATAGTAAATTATTCCCCTCCGCTATCCAACACTTTCCCTACTGTTGCACTCATTGGAGTGGGAATAGTAAATTATTCCCCTCCGATATCCAACACTTTCCCTACTGTTGCACTCGCTGGAGTGAGAATAGTAATTTTTACCCCTCCGCTATCCAACACTTTCCCTACTGTTGCACTCGCTGGAGTGGGAATAGTAATTTTTATCACTCCGCTATCCAACACTTTCCCTACTGTTGCACTTGCTGGAGTGGGAATAGAACATTTTTTCCCTCCGCTAGCCAACACTTTCCCTACTGTTGCACTCACTGGAGTGGGAATAGTAATTTTTACCCCTATGCTATCCAACACTTTCCCTACTGTTGCACTTGCTGGAGTGGAAATAGTAATTTTTATCCCTCCGCTATCCAACACTTTCCCTACTGTTGCACTTTCTGGAGTGGGAATAGTAAATTATTTCCCTCTGTTATCCAACACTTTCCCTACTGTTGCACTGACTGGAGTGGGAATAGTAATTTTTACCCCTCCGCTATCCAACACTTTCCCTACTGTTGCACTCATTGGAGTGGGAATAGTAAATTATTCCCCTCCGCTATCCAACACTTTCCCTACTGTTGCACTCGCTGGAGTGGGAATAGTAAATTATTCCCCTCCGCTATCCAACACTTTCCTTACTGTTGCACTCGCTGGAGTGGGAATAGTAATTTTTTACCCACTGCTATCCAACACTTTCCCTACTGTTGCACTCATTGGAGTGGGAATAGTAAATTATTCCCCTCCGCTATCCAACACTTTCCCTACTGTTGCACTCGCTGGAGTGGAAATAGTCAATTATTCCCCTCCGCTATCCAACACTTTCCCTACTGTTGCACTCACTGGAGTGGGAATAGTAATTTTTTACCCTCCGCTATCCAACACTTTCCCTACTGTTGCACTCATTAGAGTGGGAATAGTAAATTATACCTCTCCGCTATCCAACACTTTCCCTATTGTTGCAATCGCTGGAGTGGGAATAGTAAATTATTCCCCTCCGCTATCCAACACTTTCCCTACTGTTGCACTCGCTGGAGTGGGAATAGTAATTTTTTACCCACCGCTATCCAACACTTTCCCTACTGTTGCAATAAATGTAGGTTTAAAAAATATTACATATTTTAGGGGCCCATTACGATACCCGGCGTAAAAAAATCCGCCAGGCATGGAAGCGGCAAAAATCCGCCCGCACACACCGCCTGAACACCGACCACGCCATTACGATTACACAAACCGAAAACCGCCACCGGCGGAAAAATCACACAAAATACCGCCCGCCAACGTCCGAGTCGGAGTCAAACCGCCCGCCACGGACGGAAACACGCACGACAACACAAAACCGCCCGCCCTCACGGCCGACACACCGCACGTGAAATTACGATCGCACCGCCATGAGCGCGGAAAAACCACAAATATACCGCCCGCCAGCGCAAACAACGCCGATGAGAATCGACACGGCAGAAGCCATGGCGCCCACGTACCTGCACAGAAACCATCCGCTCACAAAACCAATAGCACACAACATGGCCAACAAGTCCACACAGCAAGGCACGCACAAATACACAAGCACAGTACACATCCCGAAAACACCCCCCGGACAAACAAAAAATACAAAGGCCAGAACCCCAGACACAACACACCTGAAAACAACAGACCATGAGGACACACCCACATAGGTGAGTACAAAAGCAGCACTCCCACAGACCACAACCCCTTGCTACATTGCAAACCAGAGAGGAGAGGAGAGGACACAGTGACACAGCAAGGACAGCAGCACACCACAGAAACGCACACATCACTACCACCACCACCACCACCACCACCAAACACCGGCACCACAAACCCCCAGCACATTACACAACACACACCGCACCAGCACCACAAACACCATGGCACCACAAAGAATGCCCAAGTACACGCCCATTGAGCTGACGGTCATGGTCGACGAGATCATCAAGGTGTACCCACAAATCTATGGGAACATGGTCCAGCACACACCACTAGCCACCAGAAACAGAATGTGGAACCGGATCGTAGACCAGGTCAATGCAGTCGGGACCCTGCCCAGGAACAGAGGTGAAATAAACAAACGTTGGAATGACGTAAAGAGCCTGGTCAAGAAGAAGGAGGGCAAAAACAGAGAGCTGGCTGCCGTCACTGGCGGAGGGAATCCCGCGCTCTTTAAGACCTTCAAAGCGTGGGAGGAGAAGGTGCGAGTCGTAATACATCCGGAGATCCTCGCCGGATTAGCAGAGGAGTGGAGGCTGGTAAGTACAAACTAATGTATACCAGCACACCGCTATGTACTCACATGCACTACCACCATGCCACAGCTCCCAGGGACAAACACCCCCATGTCCAGCACACAATACACAACACATCACACACACATGCAACAGACACCACCACACACAGACCAAACCGAACAACTGTAACATACGTGGGGACATGTGTACACTCAGCCAGCCACGTAACCACCAACAGGTCCCCAAATATGCCAGAAGCGCCACAACGAGCACCCACCACACCCATGTGTCCGCCACAGCTGCACTAACCGACAAGTAACAGGTAAGTGGCAGGAACACAAAGTGCAGTGGGTGGGAGGGTGGACAGCCCAAGTACAACACACACCAGGCCCCAGTCCCACAGCACAGCAAGGAGGAGCATCCCCCACACCCCACAGCCACGTGTCAGCCACCGCAGTGCACAACGACAGCCGAAAGGCAGACATCACGGTCCACAGCAATCGGTGTCAGTGGGTGTACAGCCACCCCACGACCCACAACACCCCCCACCCCCACAGACCTGCAACATGGAGCACCCCCGCTTAGAGCCATGTGGCATCCAGTACAGTGCACGCACGAACAACTTGCAGGTGGGAAACTGGACAGGGCTGGATTACTGGAGGCATGAGGACCATAACACGACCAACACATGGGACATGTCACGTAGCAGACGAACACGCAGCACCGCCCACCGTCACGAACAAGTGAACAATGTGCACACGGACATGAACAACAGACTCACACCCCACATGACCCATCACATACATAGCAACACCCAAGGAGCCACGTCTGCATGCACAAGCCACACTGAATATAGTACCACACGGCAGCCACTGTGCAACTCATCACACACAACCGAAACACCATTGAAGTCCTGTCCATGTAGCCCCTACTGCCTGTCAACCACACACCCCACAACTACGCCTATGTAAGACAAACAACACTAGACGCAACAGAGCGGAACAACATAAATGCACACGAACACCACTGAACCCATCAAACACACAGACACACCATGCACATACAACATACCATCCATCCGTCAGCCCCAGTCTCATGAAAGGCATGTCATCCGCACAGATGCCACACATACAGCAGTCACGCTAAGATACATGCCCATGACCAACCATGTGCCAGAAGTCAATGAAGCGCACGACACACTGTGAGCAACAACACACAACATGGGCCACACCCCCGAGCACTGCAGTGATGCACATGGCACAGGGCAGCACGCACACCAAGGAGATGGGACAACTGCAATACGTTGGCTGGCACACAACCATCACTCACTCATAACGATGCGTCCAATGCCATGTCCAGTAATCACAACAGACAGCAAATATGCAGGCCATGTCAAGCATGCACACACCTCAAACCATGCACTGTCATGCTGCCACAACACATGTCACGTTCGGCACCCATGGCTCACAGCATGTACCCCAAAAGCATATTCCCTCCCAAAGCGAATCTGGGGCATGGCCCCCATGTTGCCATATGCGTTCCTAAGCGTTCCATTTGAACCCCAAAAGCATATCCCCTCCCAAATGCGAATCTGGGGCATGGCCCCCATGTTGCCATATGCGTTCCTAAGCGTTCCATTTGAACCCCAAAAGCATATCCCCTCCCAAAAGCGAATCTGGGGCATAGCCCCCATGTTGCCATATGCGTTCCTAAGCGTTCCATTTGAACCCCAAAAGCATATCCCCTCCCAAAGCGAATCTGGGGCATGGCCCCCATGTTGCCATATGCGTTCCTAAGCGTTCCATTTGAACCCCAAAAGCATATCCCCTCCCAAAGCGAATCTGGGGCATGGCCCCCATGTTGCCATATGCGTTCCTAAGCGTTCCATTTGAACCCCAAAAGCATATCCCCTCCCAAAGCGAATCTGGGGCATAGCCCCCATGTTGCCATATGCGTTCCTAAGCGTTCCATTTGAACCCCAAAAGCATATCCCCTCCCAAATGCGAATCTGGGGCATGGCCCCCATGTTGCCATATGCGTTCCTAAGCGTTCCATTTGAACCCCAAAAGCATATCCCCTCCCAAATGCGAATCTGGGGCATGGCCCCCATGTTGCCATATGCGTTCCTAAGCGTCCCATCTGAACACCAAAAGCAAAGTACAAACCAGAGCCAGGATGGGCCAGGAGCCCGCATACACCAGAGTCACAATAAGTAGGGGCACAGCAACACACCCATCGGCATGGCCAATCCGTCCCATGCCACATGTGCACAGCACACAGTCCCATTGCCAAGCACACACAACTACAAATGCTACAGCCACACACACGCCTCCGGGAAACCCATGTACGAGATTGCATGAACTGTTAATGTCAGACGACAACTACATACTTCGCCAGGTGCAACACAATAACAAATCTCATTCTCTCCACAGGTGACGAACTGCTGGATGCTGGGGATGGAGCCAGCAGCCAGCACAGCCAGCCTACAAGCCCCCAACGAGGACACACGGATCTGGAGGATCTGTCCTCCTCTTCGGACACGGACCACCAAGCAGGCCCATCTGGTGTGGCAGGGCCCAGCCGCTCCCCAGGACCCCTCCTACCCACCAACCCATCATCCAGGGCTGCTGAACATTCCCAGCCCCCTGATGCCACTGTCGTTGCGGCCACACCCACGGTCATTGTGGCCACTACCACTGCCGCAACCGCCACCATCGCCGCACCGACCACCACCGCCGCCACCACCACCACGTCTTCGCTGGCACCAGCCCCAGCGCAGGTGGTGGCCCGGCCGACTGGATCCACCCTGGGAGCCACAGCGAGGACCGTGGTGAGCAATGTGGCTAGTGGGCAGGCCGGTGGCAGCAGGACTGGTAGGAGGAGCAGGGTCAGGGAAACGCCAGCCTCCCCTGGGAGCCATGCCCTGCCTCAAATGGCCAGAGTCCTTGGGGCCTATGAAGAGGCCCAAGGACAATGGGTCCGGTCTGCTTCAGACACGCGTGAGGTGCTGGGGGTGCTGAGGTCCATGGACGCCCGTATGGGCCAACTCGTGGACCTCATGGGCCAGCTGGTGGTGGCGGTGAGGTCACTGCCAGGGACAGCAGCTCCCCTCCGCCACCACCTGCCGGGGCGCAGGGTGGAGCAGCAGTGTCCAGTTCCCCTGCGTCCACAGCCAGTGAGCACACCTCAACCACCAGCATGTCGCAAGCAGGCACCCCCCCTCGCAAACGTGGAAGGGGCCGTCCGAAGTGGAAACAGATGTTCCGGGAGGACTTCGCACGCTCCAAACGCAAGTGAGGCAGCCAGCCAGCCTTCCGCCAGCCTTCCTTGACCAGCCACTGCATTGACTTGGACTACGATCCCACTCCACACAGCCATCTGGATGGCATGTGTGTGTTGGACTATGGACATAGAACCAGTGGGTACACCCTGATCATCACGCAGCCATGACCGACAGCTCATTGTCACTGCACGCACCACTTTTGTCATCACCTTACACACAATCACATGTCACAGTTTGTAATAAATGCACCTTTTTCACTAACTGCTGTTTGTGCCCTGTGTTTTATTTGTACGGAATACAACGGCCACCTTGGGCGGAAAGGCACCTGATGCGTGGCATGGCAATTGAATCCGGAGGGCCTGTAGGGACCTAGGGGTGGGAGACAGAACAGGAGCACATTCAATGAGTGTGTCACACACCCATCACACAGTACATGTCAACAACTACAAGCAATGTACACACATCGCACAGAGCAATAGGGCACAATGCCACAGCCACCAACAGTGGCATACTACCCTGGCCATGGAGCGTTGACACACAGCACGCAGTGAACAAGCGGCCACCCTGACACAGCACACACACACCTGCACAGATACAGCCACATCAGCCGTCGTACATGGACACTCACCGTCAAGTGAAGTAGCGGGCGATGAGCTGCTGCCGCACATTACCAGCTTCCTCCTCTCCGCTGTCCTCCTCACTCGAGCTGTCCTGGTCTGCGGGCTGGGGCCCTGGTTGATCTCCGTCATCCACGATGAGGGGGATCTGCTTCCGAATGGCCAGATTGTGCAGCATGCAGCACGCCACCACTATCCGGCACACCTTCTGTGGGGAGTACGCCAGCGCACCCCGGTGCGGTCCAGGCACCTGAACCTGGACTTGAGGAGGCCAAAGGTACGCTCGACCACACGTCTGGTCCTCCCATGTGCCTCATTGTAGCGATCGTCTGCTGGGGTGCGAGGATTCCTCAATGGACTGAGCAGCCATGCCCCATTCGGGTACGCAGAGTCACCTGGGTGTGAGGGACACAGAGAACCGTTGCAATTCCAACTGGACAGGGGACAGCATCGCACAACCAGCACGCTACACCACTCCACATACTCACCGACAATACAGGCACGATCCTGTTGCATATTGGACATCAGTCGTGGCAAGATGCTGTTGCGCATTATGTGTGCGTCATGGGCCGAGCCTGGGAACTTTGCACACACGTGGGTGATCACCATGTCCGCAAGGCACACCACTTGCACATTCAGGGAGTGCGTGTGCTTCCTGTTGCGGTACAGGTGCTCAGTGGCCTGTGGTGGAACAAGGCCGACATGTGTGCAGTCAATGGCTCCAACGACGTGTGGGATTCTGCCAAGGGCATAGAATGCACCCTTCACTGCCGCCAATTCACGAGCCCTGGGGAAGCGGATGTACCTGTTTCGGTACAGCATCATGGCTGCCAGTACATCCCTCAGCACCTTGCTGAACATGGGCTGGGACATCCCTCCTCCAATGCCCACTGTGTGCTGGAATGACCCAGTGGCGAAGAAATGCATGGCGGCCATCACCTTAGCCGTGGGGGTGACAGCAGTCGGATACACCCTGCGGGGACGGAGATGGGGTTCTAACATGGCACACAGTCGATGCAGGGTTGGCCTGTCCAGCCGAAACTTCCTAATAACCTCTGTATCGTCCATGTCCGCCAGCAATTGGTATGGGCGGTCAATGTTCGGTCTCCGCCTAGGGACAATGGCAGAGGACACATGTCAAAGCAACACGACACATAGCAATTTCGCATACACATCACTGACATGACTGAGCAAGCACATGAGCCACAGCCCAGCTGTCAAGCTGGGACGGCACGGCCACAATACACTTACACAGGTCTCCCAACAATGGCAATGGCTAGTGATACAAACCACTGCCATGTGCATGCACATGGGGATCTAGGCCCCAATGACTTGCGGGGCGTGCTGATGGGGACTGACTGCATATCCGTCAAGCGGCAACGCCACGGCAACATGAATGTCTGCTGAGCATGGAACTGCTTCCGCGGCTGGATGAGTATGGCACACGACGACGACGATGTGGGCACAGGCTGAGCGGCCAAAACAAGTGGGACCTGTGGCACGAGGGGATATGAGACAGTAGTAGGTGTCAGCACTGCACCCTATGTACAGCACTGTACGGATCACACCTCCCGAAACATTGACAGGTGTCCACATTGACAGCCCCATGCCAAGACGGCTGTGTGCTTGCAGTCACACGTCACAGGTGAGAGGTTACATTGCACGTGCCAGGTGGCAGACGTACATAGTGGGAGCTGGCATGTGTGTGCATGTGTCTCCTGTTCAGGATCCACCAGATGGGCGCTGACTCTGTACTGACCATTGGACACAGCATGTTCCGTGGAAGGCTTGTGTGTGTGGGATGGTGGCACTGGATGTGCCTCCGTTGGGTGGGGGGCCATGCACAGGGCGGGTACGTCGATGATTGCGCATTGTTGGTCACGGTGGGTGCACCAACTGAAGATGTGTTGCCCTGTGTTCAATTCCTATGTCCGCATGATGATGGACTGTAGATGTGGGCAGACTACACATTGGTCGATGTGCTGTCTATATGCATGTGCCTTCACACCAGGCACAGCTGCCCCTGCACATGTGACCCCTGCTGGACTCGCTGCTGGGTCTGTGGAGCTGATGCACCTTCTGCGCGTGGGGCGGACAGCTCTCCTCACTTCCCTCATTGCGCATGTCATGACTTTGCCGCAGGTGACATGGATCATGGAGGGCCCACATGTACGCGTGGGTAGGCTACACATGATTGTACACTGGTCGCCACCCCCAGTCAGTGTTTCGAATGGGAAGGTTGTCGTGCTGGTGGTATGTTCGATGTGGCGGATGGGCGGGCCTAGGTGCGGGCTTACATTCCGGACATGGGGGGTAGTTGGATTGGCGACTAGTTGCAGTACACACGGGACACGTCTCTTCCTTTCCACATCTGGGTCATCCCTTGTACTAACTGACAGTGATACAGTCATCTTCGCCCCAGCCCTCATGTCCTCCCCTCGCTCCCCCAATATGCATGCTCACCTGCGAGGCTAGCGCTTGCACAGGCAGCCCCAAGCTCGCACCAGAGAGGGCAAGGAGTGTATGTGTGGGTCCAGTTGCACGAGTGGGCTGTCTCAGGGTATGATGTGTTGCGGGACGCCGTCCACCTGCGTGGTGCCCCAAATGGAGACCCGGCCTGCATGGACTATGCATCACAGTCTTCGCCTTCCGGATCCGCCACCTGCGACACCCAGTGGCTGTGGCTGCCCTTGCGGCCATGCCGCGTCCGTCTGTGACTGATGGCCCACACATTCACTCTTTGGCCTCTCTGGGGAGGGCTCGGGGTGGTGGCGCACGCGCTTGCACTTAGTCGCAATGGCATGTGGCGTGGTTGGTATGATGGGCAATGGATGGGATGGTGCGAGCCACCTCCCGTGACGTCAGTGCTGCTCGTGCTGTGGTGCGTCCCCCTACACTTCCATTTGACATGTGCCATGCTAGACGTTGAGGTTCTATTGCCTGCGTGATATGACCAGGAGGAGCGCGAGGAGACCTCTCACACACCATGCTCCACTGCCATCCCGTGCCCTGTATCGCCTGTGCGGATTGACTATGTTGGGGTTACACCTGGTCGACTGGGGCTGTGTGTGCCTTGTCAAGGGGCATGGCGGGCGCACAACAGGATCCAGCTTGTCCACAGAGGGTGGGCTGAGGTGCGCCTGGTACCGCTTTGTACGTGTGCCCGGCTGCTGTGCACACACGTGTTCACTCCCCCGACAGGTGTCCTCTCACAATGCCCAGGGAAGCGGTGGTGTACTGTTCATGACCCCTCCCAACACGGCGTGCTCCAACTTGGCATGTGCGCATCTACCCGTCGCACCCACCCACCTGAGCACTGCGTCCATACGACTTCACACGACACATGTGTGTCTTCCACAGTAGTGCTACTCATTTGCGTTGACATCCAATACCAGTGGACTACATGGTCATGTCACGACTGCCGTGTACTTCACATACTCTCATCCTCTCTCATTCGTACTTGTGAAATGAGTCAGCGGAGACAGTTTTGGTTTCAAACATTATATTGAGTCTTCTGTCCTCTGTGATGCAGTATAGTGGACACTACTGGCAGCGGAATACATGTTGAGGATATACTGAGCATGATTGCAAATGGGATAGGGTGTGGGGTTACATGTGATTGGCTGTTGCATGTGGGATGTGGGCTTCAGAGTGACATCTGCTTGGCCAAGGCTGTGCTAATGTACATTTACGTATTGCTGCGGAGCTGCGGACTTTGACACAGACGGTATACATGTAGCCTACCAGACCGCTTGGCATCATGGGCACAGTCCATCTCAGTTCCATGTGACAGGTTTGCTGCGGTTGTTCCTCATGCACGCGTGCATGTGAGATGACATCAGGGCATGTGCTTGCGTGCATGCAGCGGCGTGCCACTTGTTGTTGCACTGTGGTGGTTACTGGACATGTCACAGTCACTGGGGTCGTGTTGTTGTTGTATGCACTTGTCGTCCATGCAAAGGTCCTGGTATGGGATTCCCGGGGCGGGGGTGGGAGGGGTGCAGCACCCACAGACTCCAGGCGACCTATTCATGTCCACTGAGCGGTGTGTGTGTCCATGTGCGCTGGATCCATGTCGTGTCCTGGTTGTTCGTGCAGTTCCGTCCATGTGGGTGCGATACACAGAGCCCATGCCACTGCCTCCCACGATGCATGCGGTGTTCCTGGATGTGATGGGGAACAGTGTGCATGTCCCGGTCATATCCGATGTCATGGCGATGTCGTTGATGGTGTGGTTACAGTTGCCGGTCGTTTGGTATGGCTGTTGTGGTGGTGACTGGCCAGTCCGTGCGGAAGCTAAGCATGGGTGCGGGGTTGGACATCATAGGTCACTCGGGGAACCTGCGTTGTGGTCCGACGAATTTACAGGTTGTCAGGTATGCGATGCCGTCCAGCAGGGCTTCCATGTCATTGGTGGTGTACATGTTTGCCAGCCAATGTAGCGGATGGTGGCTGTCAAGGTGTTGTTCGTAAGTTGTCCCTTGGAGGACCATGATGGGGCATGCTGGGTGACATTCGATGTAGCTGTTCTCGATGATCCGTCGTGTGGAGGCACAGTGGTCCCATTTCAGTGCGGGTGCGATGTTGGCCACATACGCCATGCCCCCATAGGCAGAGCAGGCCCTGTCGTGTGCGTCCAGAGGGAGGAGTAGTGGTAGCAGGTCCGCCTTCAGACATGCCGGGTTGGAGAGGCATATCTCGACGGGATGCTGGTAGGGACACCTCCGACAGTAGAAGACGGGCATGACGCAGCTGAACAATGTGATGCGGTAAGTCAGTCGGTAACTTACGTTCAGCAGGGACAGGAGATCGCATCCCAATGTATGGAACAGGTTGGTTTTGTACAGCTTGAGCTGTTCGGCGTAGTTGGGTAGGTGTGTTGCGGTTGCCATTTCGCAGCGGTGCGTTGTGGTGGCGTGCTCCGGCTGTGTGTGCAGTCTGCAATGTGCACGCTCCGAGGTTGCTGTGAGCTCTGTGTAGTCGTAGGGAGACAGGACTTGTGTTCTGTTGGCTTGTTTGGAGGACACGGGCCCTCTTCCCACATGCTTCTCAGACAGTTCAAGGTCAGTGATGTGTGACTCCTTCCAATTAACTTGCATGTGGCCGACATGGGGGAGTGTTTTCTTCTTTCTTCCCCGTCCGTTGTGTGCTTCTGTGATATGCGCTATCTGCCCTGTGGTCGGTCTCCTCGGCATGCCTGTGTTGGTCTATTCTTGGACAATGGCTGTATTCACCGGCTTCTGTCGTAGGGCTGTGGTTTCGGAGTTGGAATGGAAGGTCATTCAGTGCTGTCTGCTCTCCCTTGTGTGGGCGGCAGGCTGCCTTTCCGCTCTGCGTTGGGCCTTGTGTGTGAATGTTATTCTTGGGCCACCTGTTGTCGGTCCCTGGGCTCTTTGGTGTTCCGTTTTATATGTCTTGTTCATATGTGCAGGGTGGTATGGGTGTTTCAGTGTGGTACTGGCGTTCCTCTTCCCGAAGGGGCCCTGCTTCTCCTAGTTTGTGTTGCCGCCGCTGTGTGCTACGCCATGTTTGTTACACTGGGGTGTGTCCTGCTGTTGCGTGTCTTCACTGACATGTGTGCGTCGGTTGTGTGGCGTTGGGTGTTGTCCGTGAATTGGGCGTTGGGGACATGTCTGTGGCAGGCCTGTCACGTGTCATGTGCGTTCGGGGTGGGGCTGATGTGTGTGCTGCTTGGTTGTGTCCCTGTGTCTGTGTGCGACGCATGCATGGCGCTGCGGTTGGCCTCTGCGTTGTGCGCATGTGTGGCTGCGTCATCGGCGCTTTGGGGCCGTGACGGGGTGGTTGGTTCCTAGTCCCAGGTGGTGTGTACACATGTGTTACGCGATGTTGCGATTTGGCCTGTGTGTCATATGTGGATGCAATGGTGGATGTGTAGTGTACACGCGCTGGTGGGGGTTGTCCGCTTTTTCCGCCCTTGCACTGTGTGCGCTGTTTGCGTGCACTTGTTGTGTGTGTGCCTACCTGCGTCTCCGCGGTACGTTGCGTCCTTGGTGGTGCATCAGCAGGAGCATGGGGAGGGCCTGCAGTGCTGGATTCATGCTCGGGGAGCCGCTTCTTCGTTGTCCGTGCTCGGCATCCGTGTTACCGCTTCGGTTTGTCGTACGGTATCTCTTGGCCGTGGGAGCCGTTTGTTTGCGGCATCGTAATTTATGCGCCGGGCGGGACGTGTTTCGTCGGACGGTGTGTGTCAGTTGGGCTGCGCCGCTACGTGTACGGGCGCACTTTGATGGCGGACGGTGTTGCTGGCTTGCCGGCGGTGTTTGGCCTACTTTTCGCATCGTAATTGGACGGGCGTGTGGACTGCTGCGTGCCGGCGGTAACTGGTGCTTTTTGCATCCGCCAGCACGGCGGTGGTGCTTCCGCCCGCCATCGTAATGGGCCCTTAATATTTTAATTTATAATATATATTTTTTTTAATTTTTAGGTTACAGGTGTATGTATATATATTTATATTTATTTTTTTAATATATTTCTAACATTTTATAATTAATTAAAATTATTTATTAATTATTTTTAAGTAAATATATATATATTACATTTTATATATGTATGTTTAATTTATTTTTAAATTACATTTATTACTTATAATTGTTAAAATTTACAAATACTTCAAAATATTTATTTTAAGTAAAATGTATTATTTAATTTATTTTACATTATTTATAATACATATAAAAAAACGATATTTTGTACTTCGATATTTTTAACAACAATATTTTTTTTGTTGATATTTTTGTACTCACCATTATGAAGATAGGAGGTCGATATTTTTGACAACAATATTTATGTCACAATATTTCTGTAGGTCGATATTAGTGTTGTCGATATTCTGGCAGTGATCCGTGAGAACCACTGCTGCCTCTCAATAAATTAAACTTACCCTTTTCATTTTTGTTAAACACATCTTGATTTTCTTTTAAGTAAACGGGTTGCATTTAAAAAACATAAAGATTGCTTTATTTAAAAGCAATTACAGCCATGGGTGTCTGCTGACCTCAGGAGGCCACCATCACTGTGATGGCTGTCATTCCTAATGTGTTGCAAATTGCAACCTACCGCATTAATATTCATGAGGTAAGCTGATTTGCGACCCACTAGGGTTCATTAATTAAAACAAAAACTATCACACATTAAGAATAGCGATTACCAAATATCAATTCTTAAAAAATAGTTTTTGGGAAATCGCTATTCTATATGTTCGTACATTTGGCCTAAAAGTGCGCCAGTTCAAAATCAATGCAGACTAGTCCCTATATCCCTGTTAAGTTTCTATTCCTTGGTTACCTCTCACCTTCTTCTTCCCTACGCCATAGTGAGCCTGTTCCTTCTCTAGCCTCTAGCAAAATGTTTCTCGTGGTCCCCTGTTTGTCACATTACTTGACCCTTGTGCCATCTCCCATCACCCTTTTCATGAACCCTCTAATTGTTCCATCTTCCCCTTCCTCAAACCATTTTGCCTTTCACCATATATTTTTGCATTTTCTTCTTGTGTTCCTCCGAGCCTGCTTTTATTATGTTAATCTCTGAATTCTATCTCTCGATATTTTAGGCAGAGGCTATTGTTGAATTACCGATAGTGGTATGTGATAATTACTTACAATGATTACATGATGGTTTCTCTCTAAGGGGTGCCATGTACCCCTATGTTCTTCTGAGGTACAGAATACTGACACCTAGGTGGTTTAGTTGTGCTTTATCAAAATGTGAAACACAAAAATAAAAGTTATGTTACATGAACATCATGAAGAGCTGCATATGAAATGTTGCCTTAGCATGCATGCCCACGGACATAGAAATATTGACTGGAGAGATTTGTGTCAGGATACTTGAGCCCACTCAGCCAACTTTGCAGTGACACGTCTTGATCAAGCATTAATGTAGTACCCATAATGGAACACACATTTGCATCAATGAGTTGGGCAATGGGTAAGTTCGTTTAAATGCTGGGAGGAGGGTTCAGTCCCACGTTCCCGTGAAAATAACTTGGTCATAGAGAATACCATTCGAGATTGGATGTCCCACTGTATGCCTGTCATTAGTTGAGTTGCCCAGGATTTCTGATTTTGTTAATATACAGGAACATGCACATGGACTTGTACGTGTTTCACTCCCTCTTCTTTGACTTGGTTACTGTCTACATAGCCTTGGTATACTTTATTTGATTACTATGGGCCCGATTCCGATCTCGCTTGTAAAGCCCTCCGTCCGACTCGGATCCGTAGGGCTTTACGAGCGAATCGTGCACCTGGAGTCCGAGCGAGCGAGTACGATGCATTCACATGCTGACAGACTCGGTTCGCTCGGACTCCCATTGAACTCTACGGGAGCCTGTGTACTGGACGCGTACACAGGCTCCCATCGCTAAAAATGGGTAGGTGGGAAAAGCGTACACCCTGTGGCGGGCATCCCATGGTGCCCACCACACGGTGCATGCATGGGAAGGAGGGACCCATGGGTACCCCCACTGGTCCGAATTGGAGGGCTCCAGGTGGTGGGGGGCCTGCTACGGGCCCCAAAAGCACGAATCCGGCAGCTTTTTCGAGCCGGACATACCGGATCGTGAAGGCTATCCGAATAGTGCATCATACTTGCTCGCTTGGAAACAGACTCCATAGAACTGTACGAAGCGTCTGCGTAAGAGTCGTATGGACAGGATCGGGTTGGAAAACGATTCGGTCGGCGCATACGCGATCTTTGCATCGTACTTGGTCGTTCGGACCTGTGTACGATTCGGATGGGAAAAAGGGCTACGATTTGGATCCGTAAAAGCCAAATCCGATTTGTAGGCCTTCCGAGCGAGATCGGAATCGGGCCCTATATTGAAAGACTTAAGCATTGAGCATAAGTGAGGCACAGCAGTGTAAGGTAATAGTGGTCCTGAACCCATCATTAATAGTCAATGAATCATTGAAGTTACCTGTGCTTGTTATGTAACCTGTAACTATGCTCATGGACGTGTAATGGTGTTGGGCTTCTTTGTCCCAAAATGATACTCCTGCAAGCTTAGGGTCTGATTCACAAAGGTAACTTACGCTTTTGAGAAATTTACACTTTTGAGTAAGATTGACTTACGCTCACTTTTAAAGCTTATGAATTTTACCCAAGTTAGACCTGCTTTATTGCATTTATAGTTTTTTAATACACCTACAGTGTGTTTTTTTCTTTTATGTTATCTTTCTGGAGTCTTAAAGCAAGCGTCATTTCAACTTGTGTTGATGCTGATCTTTGTGCTCTGTTTAACATTGTGTTTGTCTTTTATGATTTTATTCGTAAAATCGAATTGAGAATATTGATGATAATGATGATGATGAGTGAGGTTGGCTATTCACAGAATCCGAATGTAAATTTATTCCAAAAGTGTAACTTAAATGTCTCCACCAAATTGAAGGGCCTGGGAGCCATTCACAAACTGCAGGAGCTTTTCACAAAGGTAACTTACATTTTTGAGTGATTTACACATGTAATTTACTCTAACACTTTTGAGTAACTTTACACTCGAATTTTGTGAATAGCCAACAGTAGTAAAATTACTCACACGTATAAGAGTACATTTCATGTGTAAATTACTCAAAAGTGCAAGTTACATTTGAGAATAGACCCTGCAGGTTGTGAATAGCCCAGAGCATATTGAATGCTTCCAGGGTGTTCTTCATCCTGTGTGCATCCAATGTCTAAATGCTTTCTATGTGCAGACCACATCGCTGTGTTTTGTAGTGTGTCACAAGTTGCAATCTTCAACCAAGTTGGTCGATCATACAAAGGAATCCTAATTGACATATAATTGCACGGAAACCTGCTTAGTAAGGGTAATTGCAAATGTAGAACTTTTACCATTATTGTGTGGACATCATGAAATATGTGCTGTCGTCTGCGATCAATGAACAGCAATTGTCAAGTAAATGTGTTGACTAGAAATGAGCCTCAATATACAAACATGGCAACTACCTGTTGTATTGGGTTGTGACTAAGATATAACGTCTAACGAGTGATGTAAAATGTGATTGTGTAAAGACTCTGAATTTGGAATGGGAGACATAGGAGGATGAGAAGTTTTGAGTGAATTACCCACAAACCTCCACTCTGTAGTGTTGTATTGCATAGAGAATATTTTGTAATACACTTCTAGAACCTTAGGCCTCCGATTTCTTGACTATCCTTTTCAGTTCTTTTTACTCAGTGAAAATGTTTAAGCCACTTTTCACTGGCATTTATTCGAAGACCACGTACTACTGTTTATCACGATATTTCTATAAATATCCTCTAACTCTAAATGTTCTCCTTCGGCCCTCAAGGTCAGATATTGCATATAGTACGGTTTTAACTAATGTGAACTGGCGGCTTCTTTAACAATGAACTCGAAAAGTTCCACTGAAAGAGAAATCCCCATTAAAGTCAGCTCCCAGAAGCCCCCTGAAGGAGAGACTCTCTTTGTGTTGCAGTATACGTTTTGTTCTGAGCACCTGAACAGTGAACAAAGTGCCACTTATCAGTAGGACAAAAGATTCCTTCATCGGCCAAACGCTGGGAAAGATGACAGCTGCAAAATCAGAGCCTGTAAAGAGAAGTACATTGCTTGGGACCTAACAGGAAATAATCTATTCATGTAGACTGTAATGCCTAAGCCTATTCCATTGAACTGAAGTAAGATTAGCCTCCTCTAAAACCCGTCCATGTTTAATGGTAACCTTAGATGGTTTAACTTGTGAGAAGTCTGGCTTGGAAAGTGTAGAAAGCAAGCGTTCCATATGAACGTATACCAAGAACCGCGGCTCCAGCAGGGAAACGAATGAGGAATTCGTCTTTACTTAAACCTAAATTGATGACGCATCTGTGCTCATAATCAGCTCACTGCTCCGCTGGGCAAATATTTATGTATATCCCAAGGATATTTCTTGGGAAGCAAGGACAAGGGAAGAAGGTGGTTTCCCTCAGTATTTGGGTCATTCAACAAAAGGAAGCAATATCTTACCTTACCCACTACAAAGACACACACGGTCTCCTTACGGTGCGCCGCCCGCTACGGTTATTGTAAACGTGGACTAAATGTTCCCTGAAGCACCATACTATATCAGAAGACACATCAGACAAAACATAAGATGTCTGCAATGATTATGCCAACTGCTTGCACAACACAATCACCTGCAGGTGAGAATACACAGCTCCCCAGTTCATTCATTGCGTTGAGCAGCTCACATATATGGGAAAATGTTTTTGTGAATGAAACCTGAGCTTCTCCTATCATGTGTGGCTCTAGGTCACGTCGCACCAATTACCATATGCATTATCGTTATTTAGATGTGGTCGGATTTTGGTAGCAGGTGCAATACAACTATGGCTTGTGTGGACATTATCTGAATCAATAAAATGCTTGGGGTGTATTTAGAGGACAGTATTACAGAAGTATCCGCCAAAAATCAGAGGATGCCCTGCATTCCTTTATCGTGACTCCGCACCTCATTCAGAGTTAATGGAATTGCTCTGTTTCTACGGCAGTGGTGCAGCCGTCTGTGCATTAGAAACAGCTTCATCATTATGCTATCACCACCAGAGGACCGCCATCGCCCTAGTGTCAGAAGTCCTGTTGTATGTAGAGCAGGGCTTCCGACATCCTTTTTCGCTGACAAAACCTCACAAGTAACAATGGGGCACATGCATCAAGCTAGGCAATTGCGATTCCTTAATAGCTATTATTAAGGAATCGCTATTAAGGAATCGCAATTGCCTATGCATGTAGAAATCGCTCAATAAATAGCGATTCCTAAACATTCCTTAATTGCTACTCGCATAAGTGCGAGTCGCAATTAAGGAATACCTACCCATTCATTCCTATGGGCCAGGAGGCCCATAGGAATGAATGGGAAGATATTCACTATTAGTGATTCGCTATTAAAGAATGGCTAATAGCGGGGAGCTATTTCAAGGGTGCCAGGGTGTCAAAAGGACACCCTGTTGCACCCTGAAATCTCCATATGAGTACATCTTGCACACACACATGCCCCAAGGGCATGTGTGTGTGTAAATGGAAGTTTGAAAAATGAACTTTAGTGCATTTTTCAAAGTTTTTGCAAATTACCATGCAGTTTAACTTCATGGTAATTTGCTCCCTATTAGCGAAATTGCAAATTTTTTAACTTTAATGCATTGCATTTAAGGAATCTCAATTTGTGATTCCTTAAATGCAATTGCAATTTAAGGAATAGCAATTTTGCGATTCCATAAATTGCGATTTCTGCATTTGGGATGATGCATCCCAAATGCAGAAATACTGGTCGCAACGGGGCAGATTCTGAGAATCTGCCCATTTGCGACCAGTATTTCGGTTGATGCATGTGCCAGAATGGCCCTTATTTTGATGTTGGGCAGAACGCCATCGACAGGCCGTCGGTGGCTGTCCGCCCGACATCCAGGGCATCGGTCCAACCACCTGATTACAATACTGGCGGTCGGAGCGGTGATGTCGGCGGGAAGACTGCCGCCTCCGACAGGCTCAAGGTGCCCGTCCAGTGCAACGGTCAGACTCCTATCCCTACCACAAGGGTGGTGCCTACACAGGCACCATTGTGGGATTTAGGATATCCCTTTCCGACTGCCTTTTCATGGTGGTTCCACCGCCATGAAAAGGAAGTCGGAAAAGGACTTTGGGGGCCCCAAGCAGGGCCCCTGTCCCCCGTGGGCCACTGCTAAGTGGCCAGGGGCGCACATGTGGTGCCCCCCCAAACATTCATGCACCGTGTGCCAGTGCATAAATGTTTGAAAAAAATCTTTTTCTACTGTGGCTTGTGCCCTTATCCGGGCAGTAGGAAAAGGCAGTTTTCAACCACCTACACAGAGGTCTTATCAAAATATGGCAGGTGGGGATGCTGACTCCTTGTCGGGTGGTCTCATTCCCGCCATCATAATGAGGCCCAATGTCCCGTATGTGATAGGAGAAAAACTCTCCCATGTAATGGACATTAATTCCCTGTTTTTCAGAATCAAGAATCTGTTTTGGGAGGTAGTTTCTGATAAATAAAATAAAACCTCTGAAAAGGCTCCCATTGCAAGTTTACATTGCCCTTGTGGTGGAAGCATTTTTCGAAATTATTCTCGCCAGAAATAACAGCAACATGACGGGTGGGGTGCAACAATGTGGACTGATGGCCTTCCTTACCTCAGTGCTTTTTCAGGCTGCCTGTAAAGATCAATGATATCCTTAGCACACACTTTCTATTCAAATGCTAAAGAGCAACACAATGCTTCATTTCATTTTGTTTTTTTTACTCTGGGAAACAATTTCTGACTTTTAAATGTCATATGTTTGTGTTTGAAGACATGCCTAACACTAATGGCACCATATTCTTGTTTTTTCAATCACCAAAGAAAATAGTATTTATTTTCTCTCAAAAAAGCTCCGAGCACATCAACCATTTAGCACTATGATCCCAAAGCATCCTTTCAATTTTGAATAATGCAGCTGCTGCATGTTTCTAATTTGACAGACAGCGGTTTTAAAAAGCCTTCCTTCAGCAAGAAGCCGTGCTCAATTTGGGCCGGTGGTTTCTAGTGCTCGGCACCAGCACTTAATTTTCAACACTGGCACTTGTGACAGTCTGCCACATGGTGGCGCTGTTTGTCTAGTATAGACATCAGCACAACCACCGCCGTTGTTTATCAATTCAATATATGTTGAAAATGACTAACACATCCCGCACAAGTCATTCCTGAAGCTTTGGGGCCTGGAATAGTTTAAATTGTCAAACTTGTGGGTGTGTGATGGTTAGTAGTTGTCATGGTACTGTCATTTGCGTCTGGTAGGGACAATGCGTGGTTCAAGCAGCAGTAGCATCAAGAAGAGGGCCCTGGCACTTATTTATTTACAAATTAAACATTATTTGATTACCTGTTGGTTCAAGTAAAGAGGCATATTGACACAGTGCTTGAAAAATTAATTGTACATTCTGTCTTGATTGCTGTAAATTGCCTCGAAACTTGAAGCAGAATTAATGAAAAGGAAAAACACTAATGCCGGTTGAGAGTTGTGGTGGCTTGGAGGCCTTCAGTCTTGTACTGTACTGCAGTGCTGAGTACATTTTAAAGGATCATTGCACGCAACAAGCATTGACGCAGGCTTTGATTTGAAGCCCACAAATCTGTAGGTATAAGAGAAGTGCACTGACATGGAATGTCAGCAGCACATTAGTGACAGAAAGGAGGCCAGCTTTCATGCCGACTCAGTTTGGCAGCGAAAGTTGAAAGGGCATAAGTTACTTCCTGAAAATGCCTAAACTCGGGGAAATTAAGGTGATAGGAAATGCTTTGGGGCAGTGGCTATGACCTAACTGATTTGAGCACACCGAAAGATAGAAGAGACAAACTGAAGCTGGTGGTAGACAATCATCATTGTCACTCTTAGGACTAAAATGCATAAAAGCACACAATATGAAAAAGGTTGCTTCAGCCATTCAATAAATCTTTACTTATCCAGGTAACTCAGTCCAGTTCATCCATTCTCTACATGATTACATGGCTGATTATTTGGACTGCATCAATGCAGTCATTTGACAGCATTGATACATGATTTAATTTATTGATTAAAGATAAGGACATTTCATACTTCTTTTTCCACATCAAAGAGTATATGCAAAGGGTGGGTGCTAAAAGTCAGAAGATTCAGTTTACCTATTAATAGACAGGACAAGAACATCATCTAACCTCCAATGCAGACCTAAGGTATATAGATTACACCATTTGGTGAAGGAGAGACAGATAATTTAGTTATCAATGATCAGGTCTTCATTGAAGAACATTTTACAATATTTGTTGTATTGTGTTGTATTTTATATGGTATTTCTAACCTAGTCAAATGGCAGTAGAGCACAGTACAGGGCCAATGACAAGCATAAAGTCAACGAGTGATGGGAGAGGTAGATGGGTTGCGGATAGTCAATGCATTGTGATGTAGTAGCCTTCAACTCTTTTCTAAATTGGCATAGTGTTGGGGCGGTCCCAATGGATACAGGGATGATGTTCCCAATCCTGATGCACAGATGGAAAAGGCCTGCTGCCTAATTTTTTTGTTTTTGCACTCCTTAGTTTCTGAGCTCTGTCCATCATTTCCTTCTGTTATATATATATATATATATATATATATATATATATAACTCTATGAACTGCAATCCCCAACCTCCACCAGGCGATGAAGAAAGCACGAACTCCGCTTGCTGGCGAAATGAATCTTTATTTCACTTGGAGCTGGTCATGACGCGTTTCGACTGCCTTAGCAGCCTTGATCACATATATATATTCCACTCGAACTGGATGCTGAACGTAACAAATCCACGAGCCCACTCGATAAGATAAGGTTGGTTTATTTCACAAAGACAAAAGTACGCGTTTCGACCACGTCCGTGGTCTTGATCATATATATAGATATAGATAGATAGATAGATATAGATATAGATATATATATATATATACATAATAGACATAAAAACACACACATATCTATATATATATTTGACAAAGACTGTGTTGTCGAAACGCGTCAAAGTCAATAAATATTTTTTCCACTAATCGTATATCCTGAGTGCGACTTTTTCTTGTGCTCGAGTAGCACGAGGTGATTACAATATTACAGCGGGTCCAGCGCCCGCCTGTCAGCACCAACCCCAACTGGTGGACGAGATCGGAAGAGAGGCTGGACTTTGTTTGGAACTCTATTCTTACCCGATTCCCGCTGCCGTCTTCGTACTTGGGAGGTTTTCCCACTTTGGATTTGCCATACAGGTATTTTACGGAGGAAGTCTTTACGGGGCCGCAGCTGGTGTGGATGAACTCTAGTTTTGGGGGATTTCGCTACTAGCAGCCACTCGCTTTTGACCCCCGTTGCAACCGCGGCATTCCGGTGATTTGAAGAAACGGCAGGGGTACCTCTGTCCGGACTGATCGCAGCTGCGCCTGGTCTGTGATACAGGGGAGGATTTCCCGATGTGGTAAGAAACGGACATGGTGAAAGGAAGTAAGGTACATTAATTTAAGACCTATGCGTGGTAACAATGCGCGAAGCTATTCGCATGAGACTGGACGAAGCAAGAACATTGTTCACGGTAACGGACACAGATAACCCTGGAGCCCCCACGAGGAACCGGGGCGGTGAAACCGGTGGTGATAAAACTTTGAAACAGGAATTAAACTGACTTGAAAAACTTTGTAAGAAAGAAATAAATCGTAGTTGGGAAGTGATATCACTGGACAACTACATTGAAGTGGGGCGGGTCCCAAGGGGGTTGAGAATCTTGGTGACCCCCACTTACCAAAATCCGAATCCGAAATTACTGGAGGAGTGGTCCGGCTTAATGGCGACGACATGTAAACAGATGCTGGGCCTTCTCTCAAAATATGCTGCCATTGAGCTGCAACAAATTGAGGAGGAGTTGAAACAACTGCGTGATGCACTGAGCAAATTACCATTCCAAGAAGAGATCGCAAACTTTACCAAAGATATGGCGGTAAGGCTGACAAAATATGAAGATGGCATCAAGGCAAGGAAAGGGTGGAAATTTATAAGGGATAGAAACGACTATGCGCAAGGGCGCATCCTCACTTTCAGCCGAAAATATGATATAATCAGGAAGGATTACAAAAACACTGAGGCATTGAGAGCCCAAGAATCGGAAACCTCAGAGTCCAGTTCCGCTGCACCGTCGGATGAGGAGGACCAATCAGGAATACAAGGACCGGACAGAGGACCATTTGCTTCATTGGAGGAATACCGTTTTATGCAACTAAGCCTCAGCGCCAAGAAAAGACCTCTACGGGGAAGAGGAAAAGGAGGAGGCAAAGATCTAGAAAAGGAAGGAGCAGGAGAGGCGGTGAAGGGCAACGACAACGAAACGCCACGTGGGAGAGGCATCAGGCGATCCAAGAGGAACAAATGAAAGGTGAGCAACTGAATTTTTCTATCATTAACCTTTCCCCTCATTGCATCACTCCTGAGGAAAGATCGGTCCTGGAACTGGGCCTTTCCTTCTGCCCCACAGCTAACTTTGATTTCGCGAAAACGCGAATTGACCTTTTTCTCTTTATCCGTAAATTGAAACTTATGAAACTGCATACTTTGCGTAATATCAGAGGCGTCAGCATTACTACTGAGGCAACAAGCACTGCCAATATTGTAGAGGAGGTACTCTCTATCAGAGATATTGAAACTCTTGCTACTCTTAGGGAGTTTGAGACAGGCATTAAGAACTGGACTACGGACCGTGAACTACTGATCAGCATGGATATGGAGGTCAGTAGGAGTTCCAGAAATGATTTTAAACCTAAGTCCAAGTTTAACCCAATAACTTTGCATGACGGAATTGACACATTCCATGAGACTATCCAAATGGATCTCCTGCAATTGTGGAAGAAACAACGAGACAACTTTGCCAGAAATCTCACACCTTCACAAAGGGTAGGACTACAGTCCCTTAAACAAGCAACAACCTTTGTGATCAAACCATCGGATAAGGGGGGCAATGTTGTCCTATGGGATATCAACAAATACCGAACTGAGGCAAAACAACAGTTGGAGTTTTCAGGAAGCTATTTGAGGTCCAGTGTGGCGAGGTACAATAAAACCATAGTGGATTACCATCGCCTGCTTACAGATTGGCAGAGGCGTGATATGTTGAGTCAAAATGAGTTTCTCTTCCTACTGGTGCAGAAACCAGTGACTCCGGTCTTTTATCTATTGCCAAAGGTGCACAAGCACAGCACGGATCCTCCTGGCAGGCCTATAATTTCTGCCTGTCAAAGCCTCCTAGAGAATACCTCTATCTATCTGGATTACTTCCTTTGCCCATATGTATTCAACTTGCCCTCATACTGTAGAGATACTATGGACTTCCTGTCTAAAATACAGGAAATACCGTGGAGAGATTCATACATCTTGGCAACCATTGATGTTGTTGCCTTATATACTTGCATTGAGCACGATTTGGGCATAGAGGCATACAAATACTATCTGAGGGATAGGCCTTTGACTATGTATGATCACACTATGATATTGTTGCAGATGTTGCAGTTTTGTCTCAATAATAATTGTTTCATTTTTGAGGACCAGTGGTATGAACAGTACACCGGTACAGCCATGGGAAGCTGCTTCGCTCCCAGCTACGCCTGTTTGTTTATGGGGTGGTGGGAGGCGGAGCACCTTTGGCATGATGGAAATGTAACATACTTGGACAACGTCATCCTGTGGACCCGCTACATTGACGATATCTTTCTGATATGGGAGGGTCCACAGGATGCTCTGGATAACTTTATTGAGGGTTTGTCTGTTAACAGCCTATATCTCAAATTTACCAGCAAAACACACCCCACTACTATAGAGTTCTTGGATGTACAGGTTGAGGCCAAGGAGGGGACATTACATACTAGCCTATACAGAAAACCTACTTCCGGTAACAGTATTTTGCACTCACATAGTCATCATCCTAGTGGACTGAAGAGAAGTATCCCCTATGGGGAACTCTTAAGAGCTAAGCGGAATTGCAGCTCTCCTGATTCTTATGAAAGGGAAATGCGGGGTCGTTTTAGAAGCAGGGGCTACACAGGCAAAAACATTAGAACAGCTATTGAGAAGGCAAGCGCCAGAGACAGGAACAGCCTACTTGTCCCAAAGATCAAGGAGACGGGGAAGAAGGAAGTACGACTGATCACTACATTCAATCATGCCTCACAAGATGTCCATAATATAGTGCGTAAACACTGGCACATCATTAAGAGTGATATTATAATAGGCAAATTGGTCAGTCCATCACCCCACATAACATATCGTAAGTGTCAGTCTCTGAAAGACCTTTTGGTACATAGTCACCTCACCATTAAGAACAAAACACAAAACACATGGTTGAGGGAACTCCCAGGTTTTTATAAATGTGGGAGGTGCAAGGCCTGTAGTTGCAGCACAAATGTAAAAACCTTCAGTCTTCCCAATGGAAAAATGGGGAAGATACGTAATTTCATTAACTGCAATACTGAATTTGTTGTTTATGTTTTAACCTGTATTTGTGGCTTGCGCTATGTGGGGAGCACAATCTTCCCTGTTAAGAAGCGCATCCTGGAACACCTCCGCGCAGTCAGGAATGGTGATATGTCATATGCAATAGCGAAGCACTGTGATCTAATGCATGCAAATATCAAAGATTTGAGTACTAAAATCACTTATTTTGGTATTGACAGGGTCCCATTGTCAGCAAGAGGAGGTGATCGGGAACGTCATTTGCGACGCCTGGAATCTGAATATATTGTTAAACTTCGTAGTAAGACCCCCGGAGGCCTTAACCATGAGGAAGAACTCTACGTGTACTTAGGCTAGGGTGGCCGTTGCCGGTTTCTGTCTGAAGGCATTGTGATAATGCCTTCGAGAGGACGTCGCTTAATGCCTGTTCTCCCTCCCCTGCACCTATGTCTTAAGCGCACATCAATGAGTCTAAATGTACCTTAGATTTTTATCTTCCTTCTCTGCACCGTTGTACATATACACCCTTTTTGCACTTTTTTCTGATATGACCCATAGTGGGCCTGATACAGTGGCCTTCTTTCCTGTTTAAGACATTGCTTTGGTTTCAACCTTAAATTTCTGGCACTGGCCATTAATCATGATGTATGATAATTTTTTGTCCATCAACCTGGGTTTGAACCACAGCCTATAGTGCGTAACATGAGGCGCATGAGAGTAGTGCTAGAAAGCTGAGCACTATTACAATCTGCCACTTGGCACTTGGTAATGCGCGATATTTTCCAGTGTTTTTGCCGCAATTTAAATTTCAATTGTGCATTTAAATTAACTTACTGTATTTTAATATCATTCTCACCAATTGTCTGATTATTATGTCACAATGAAATGAGAAATTTTGTAGTGTGTTTTTTAATTGTTAAGACGTACCATTAACTTGCACATTTTTTCTATGTCTATTGTTATACAGGAAGTGTTTATAAGCTCACTCCCACTTCCGGGTCATTGTATGACTTTTTGACAAAGACTGTGTTGTCGAAACGCGTCAAAGTCAATAAATATTTTTTTCCACTAATCGTATATCCTGAGTGCGACTTTTTCTTGTGCTCGAGTAGCACGAGGTGATTACAATAGATATATATATATATATACATAATACACATAAAAACACACACATATCTATATATATATTTATATATATATTTGCCAAGCGGGAGCAAACATGTTTCCCTGCCCGTGCCAGCAGGGAAACCACTGTGCCCTGGGGGTGGACTTCCCAGGACACAGCAACTGAGCTGGCCCCGGGGATGGGGTCCCCATGGCCTTTTTAATAACAACCTACTGGTGACCGCCAGTAGGTAATATATATATAGGTGTGCGATGAACTTTGCTTTCATTCATTAATACACGCCACTGAGGAAGGGAGGGATAAAGGACTCCTGAAACGCGTCTGGCGTTGGATTGACATTGATGCCTGTTCCCTGTTAGCTGCCTGCTTGCAAGTCGCCAATAAATACGTGAGCTAATTCTTGACTGAGGCTTCACTCCTTTGGGGCTACCTGTGTGTGTGGATAGTAAACGGCTGTTGCCCAGCTGCGGAGTGAGGCCCACTGCGGTTCTGCGGGTCCGTGCAGGCTTCAAGGAGTGCTGGCAATTACGGGAGACATGCAAGTTCGGCGCCATTTGTACGATGGTGCCGCCTTGGTGCTCGCATTGGCGTCTGTAAAGCGGGGCTGGTTGCTGGCAGGACTTGACTTCAACCCACATGGGTAATGAACTGAATTGTATTTTCGTGAAGAAAAGCATGCCCACTGGGGATATCAATATTTCGCACCACAACGACCAGAAGGCCGTGAGAGGGCCACACCCACTGGGGCGGGTAGTTTAAATTTTGATAGGTGTGCGATGAACTTTGCTTTCATTCATGAATACACGCCACTGAGGAAGGGATAAAGGACTCCTGAAACGCGTCTGGCGTTGGATTGACATTGATGCCTGTTCCCTGTTAGCTGCCTGCTTGCAAGTCGCCAATAAATACGTGAGCTAATTCTTGTCTGAGGCTTCACTCCTTTGGGGCTACCTGTGTGCGTGGATATATATATATATATATATATATATATTATCTACTGGCGGTCGCCAGTAGATAGTTATAGTTAGGACCTATTTTCCATAGGAAACTCGTTTTTGTTTTCTCAATATCTTTGGCGCCGGTTGACGAATCTTCGCGAAATTTTCAAAACTCGTAGCCCGCTCAGGTCAGCTCCTGTGTTGAAAGTTTCGGGGTGATTCGGCAAGCGGGGGCCGAGAAAAAAGGGGGGTCCCAAAACGTGTTTTCTCAATGTTATTTTGCATAGGAACCTTTAGACACGACTACAGCCCGAACTGCTGAACGGAATTACACCAAATTTGGCAAAAAGGTAGCCCTTGGTTCAGAAAGAGACCTTTTGTTAAATGGTGTAAATCCGTTCAGTAGTTCCTGAGAAATTTAAAAAAAGAGGTCGAAAAATGCATTTCCCATAGGAAACTTTAGACACGGCTACAGCTGGAACTGCTGAACGGAATTACACCAAATTTGGCACAAAGGTAGCCCTTGTTTCAGAAAAAACTCTTTTTTTTAAATGGTGTAAATCCGTTCAGTAGTTGCTGAGAAAATCAAAAATAAAAGTTTCGATATTTAGAGGCACGGAGGATCCGCGCACCCTCCCGACCATGAGCTTCATTCTAATTGGCTGTCAACACTCCAAACCAGGAAGTGTTGGCAGCCATCTTGTGACTCGGTAGAACCGAGTCACAAGAAAACAGAAAAACAATCGCGTAAAACAAGAAAAGGGGGCAGGGTAGAAACACCCTGACACCCTAGGCCTGCTTAGGGGGTCCCACAAGGACCCCCAGGGCCCAAAAAAGCATATATATATTTTTTTAATCGGCAAAATGCGCGCCGGATCCGCGGATCCGGGCGCGAAAATAAAAATGAAGCGCGGCCTCCCGCGCTTCGTTATTATTATCCCCGGGTGGGCCAAGTTCCGGGGGGCAATGTTTATATTGTGAATGGGGGGCCCAGGGGGCCCCAGCCCGGGGACCGCCACCCCCGGGGCTTTCTTTACATATTTGCGGGGGCACATGGCCCCCGCAGCCCGAGACCGCCACCCCCGGGGCTTGTTTTAAAAAATAAAGAACCTGTGTGGGGGCTCCAGTCCCCCACACGCCCAGGACCGCCACCTCCCTGGGGCACTAACTATGTAAATTCGGGGGTCCGTTAAAGACCCCTGAGCCCCGGGGACCACCACCTCCCCGGGGCTTTGCCAATGTTGGGAGGGGGGCCGCGCGGCCCCCTCCTGGAGCCTGTGATGGCCCTGGGGACCGCCACCCCCAGGGCCGGCTCCTACAGTGTCCCGGGTGCCCACCCCCAGGACACTGCTGTTTGCTATGGCAGGGCGGGAGCCTCGCGGCTCCCGCCCTGCCACTAGCAAACTGTGGTTTGGATTTTGGAAGAGAGAGCAGGAAACCTGCTCTCGCTTCCAAAATCCAAACCAGACTGCTTTCACACGGGGAGCTGCATGTCAGCAGCTCCCCATGTGGAAAAGCAATGCCGGCTCCCGCAGAAGTTGCCCGGGAGGGGGGCCACACAGCCCCCCTCCCCTGTGTATTAAAAAAAAAAAGGAGGCCAGGCCCCGGGGGATGCAGTCCCCGGGGCCATATTTGGCCTGAGGAGGGGGGCCACGTAGCCCCCCTCACAAAAATAAAATAAAAAAGGATGGCCAGGCCCCGGGGGATGGGGTGCCCCGGGCCAGAAGTGGCCCGGGAGGGGGGCCACGTGGCCCCTCTCCCACCCAAAATAATTATTAAATAAAGGCGGGCCCCGGGGGATGGGGTCCCGGGGCCAATAGAGGCTTTAGGAGGGGGGCCATGCAGCCCCCCTTCCTATAAAAAAACAATATGTGTGGCAATGCCCCGGGGGGATGGGGTCCCCGGGGCCGGAATTGGCCACGGGAGGGGGGCCCACGCGGCCCCCCTCCCATTTACATTTTTTTTTTTTTTAAAAGGGGGCCAGGCCCTGGGGGTTGGGGTCCCCAGGGCACAAAAGGCAAGAGAAGGGGGCCACACAGCCCCCTTCTTAAAAAAAAAAAAAAAGCTGACATCTCGGCTAGGCCCCGCCCTCCCTGCAACACTCAGCAAACGCGCCCCTGGCGCGTTTAAAGTTGGGGAATTAATTCCCCTTGAATACTGAGGGGCCCTGGGAGCCAACTAGCCCACCAGGTACCTCCAGTATGCGCCAGGAGCTGCGTTGCAGAGAGGTGTTCAGAGGCCACGCCCCTTTTACACCTCTCTGCAACGCAGCTCTGTGGCGCTTACTGGAGGTACCTGGTGGGCTAGTTGGACCCCAGGGACCCTCAGGATTCATGGGGACTTAATCCCCCAACTTAAAACGCGCCACGGGGCGCGTTTGCACAGTGGTGAAGGGAGGAGGCGGGGCCTGAGGTGACATGTGTGCAAACACGCCCTGTGGCGCGTTTTAAGTTGGGGAATTAATTCCTCTTCAATCCTGAGGGCCCCTGGGGGACAACTAGCCCACCAGGTATCTCCAGTAAGCGCCACAGGCCTGCGTTGCAGAGAGGTGGTCCAGGCCACGCCCCTTTTTACACCTCTGTACAACGCAGCTCTGTGGCGCTTACTGGAGGTACCTAGTTTTGCCAACAAATCAAATGCTGTTGCATCATTCCACTTATTTCAGGTCTTAATCCATACACAAATCGATATACAAAATGGCCCATATCTTTCCCTGACACGTTTTCCATACCACTATACTGTTTAAATGCCTGGAGAACCCTCTCATAATAGGCATGCACTGTCTCCTTCAATTCTTGTGTCACCTGTCACTCTTTACCCAATCAGTTTCCTTTGGAGAAATGTTTCCCTTTAAATAAGTAATGACCTGATTGTATTTTTTCATTACTCCAGGGGATCGTGCACCAGTTTCCAAATCTCTTGCAGGTTCTGGCCAATCTACTGCAATCTTACATTCAGTCCATAAATCACTCGGGACCACAATGTCAAAGTATCTAAATCCTTCAACAAAACCTTTGAAACCTTAACAAATCTCTCAATCTGTCTATACCATATAACTGGTTTTTCTCTTAACTTTTGGAAATCATCTGTAAAGGACAATATGTCTGGTCCAGTGAACATATCCTACCCCTGGCTCTTCCCTCATTGGAAATATTTTCGTTTCTGAATTTTTGGTTTCCCCTTCGAACATTGGATACATTGGCATGGTTGCCTTTTTTGTTTCCTTCTTTTTAGCCCATCTGCCTTCCCATCTTTCTAACTCACCCCATTTCCTAAGTGTCGACAATAACTCCTTAATCTGTAACCTTTTTCCTGATAGGTTTAGACTCTCGAAATCTTTATCACTGAAATCCAATCGATAAGTTGTTTGTAATGTTTTTGATTTCTGTATGTCCACCCCATATTTCTGTGCAGCCTCAGCCAATTTTTCATGGGTATTTCTAGCTCTCCTGGTGATATCTTTACATAAGAACAATAATCCATCATCCCGATAATTGACAATTCTTCCAGGACTGATAGTTCCCAAAATCATTTCTTCTAGTTCCACCTGAAGCTTAGCTACATCGAGTGAATTCTCACCTAAATTCCTCACCCTTGGAGTTCCTTGTTCTTTTTCACCCTTGTCAAAATTAGAAGATGCAATATCTTTAATCCAATCATCGAGCTCTTGTGGGGTAGGCCCTCCTGTCTGATTTGATACAGCCTCATGTGATCGTCCACTGACTTCCTCAATCTTTGGTGTGACACGAATTTCAGGACCTCGAGTTCCCATTTGAAAAGTTTTTCCCGCCATAGCCTGTGATCCTCTATTAGGAGTTTCCGTAATCCCTTCTGCAGTATTAGATAATGGAATTGGTCTCACTTGATTATGCAACACAGTAGTTCTAATTGTCCCTGCACTGACTCCTGATTCATTCCCTTGTTGAGAAGTATCTGCATTCAGAAATGTCAAACTGGAATTTATTTGATCTCTACTCAATTCCCGTGAAACACTATTTATTCTCCACAATCCAGTGGGAACAGTTAGTGCATGTTTTTGCTGGCCTCCCATACCTGACTGATACAAAGGAACCACAGGTCCTATGATTACTGGAACTGAAAGACCATCTGGAGCATTCTGTATTATGGGGTTATTAAACCCTACTCCTCTAGGCGTCTGCTCTTCAGTTAGGAAAGGATTTACAGAATTTAAACTATTTGTTAATGCAGGTGCATCTGGTTGAATTACCACAAATGGATTTGATCCTGTCTGTGACTGTTCTTCATTATATGGTGGAGGTTGATTCATCAATAATTCACTCAGAAACTCATCATCAATCTCATCAACACTCTCATCAGTTAAAGTGAGAGCTTGAGGGCTTTCTAGATGTTTCTTCTTCTCTTTGCATTTTTCTCTCTCATTCTTTTCTGCGACTTATACAGGATACATGTGTGCTCCCTCTGCAATATCCCTTCTCCATATTCTTCGTTGAGAGTCCCACTTACCCTCTACATACTTATTTAAAGTATTCTTATGTCTGCCCTGATATTTCTTCTTTTCTTTCTGATGGGCCACATGTTCCCATTGTTCAAGAGCTTCAAATTGCATAGGTCTTGGTGGTGGCTTAATATCATTCATCTGTCTCCTTAAATTTTCAAGAATTCGTACTTTAAAGGTATCATATTGAGGGAAAGCTAAAGGTCCATCTTTCTCAGGATATTTCATCCAATTTTCTAACCAAGTACATACATGATATCCTTTCTCTAAAGACATGTACAAAGCAGGCGTGTCTTCATATGCTATTGGTACTCCTTCTCTAGTAGGTACAGGCACATCTCCATGTATCAGTATTTTTAAGCTCTTTCAAATTTTCATTATTCTGAACAAAATATTTTATTGTCCTTTACAATTATTTCACTCATATATTTCCAAAGAAATACACTTCCTTTATATTGTTCTAGCTCCCAATCACTGCACGGCTCTCTCTGACACCCTCAACCAATCCCAGTGTGGATCTACACCAACCGTCCTATCACAGCGCGACACTCTATGGAGTCAAGGCAACTCCTCGCAGCAACTGACCCCTCCTTCACAGTTCAACTTTTTCAATTCCGATCTTAAACAACCCACTAAACACAACTAAATTGTTATCTGCTCTCCTAAAAGAAATTATTGATCTCCATACAACCAGAATTTATTCATCCAACCTAAGCAAAATCTTGACCAGCGCGACTTCACCTGAAAAATCCTCGCTATTAATCTGCGTGCCCTTGACAAAAATCCCAACAATTTTTAATCTTCACACTCTCACAAAGTTCCCTTCTCTGGTGGTACTGCCGATGACGTCCCATGCACAGCACCTTCAAAACAGCATACAAACTTACTCAGTGTATGCCACACTGAAACCACCCTTAGGTCTATATCCCGGGATCTTAAACCACTTCGGACCTGATAACAACTTTAATACAACAACTCTATTCTACATAAAACACTAAAACATTTCTCTATCAATTCTCCTTAGTAACACATTTAAGAAACAATATTTCACAACCCTATTGATACTCACACCACTTCTCTCGTTATCTTGTCGTCTTCAGAACTGGCATTCGATCAAAGGATCACTGAACTTGGGGTTTGGGCAAATCTGTAGTGACCTTATTACACATCCTCCTTATATCCCAATTTTGTCAGACAGTAAACCATCTGACATATCACCAGAAAAACTGTTGTTGCGTTAACGTGTTGGGCCTCATAAATTATTTTCTTTTATTTAGTTTCTCTTGTCCTAGAATAACCTCGGCTACCATATCAAATATCCCAGGTTCTCCGAGGGATCTTGTTCTGTGCTGAAAGGGCCTGGAATATTTAGGGGATGAGCGATTATCATATGAGGACCTGGAATACATAATCGCTAACATTCAATAAAAGAAGCAATATCTCATGTAAAACCCACTCTTAATTAGTTGATCATCAATTCAATTTTGATTTTAACCAAAACCAAATAAATGAAGCAGAATCAGCAGAATATTTTATCATAATATATTTTTAAGTATCAAAGGATACAGCCTTAATTTCAACTTAGATCAGGTTTAATAAGCATTCGCAAGCTCTGCGAGATTCTATGGGGCCGATTCCGATCTCGGCGGTAGAGCTCCGAATCGGATTCGGCTTTACCGGATCCGATTCGAGCCCTGTTTCCCGACCGATTCGATGCGTGCGTCCGGGCGAGCGAGTACGATGCGAAATCTCCGACCGTCTCGTTCGCGAGACCCAACCGCACCGACCGACTCGTTTGCGAAAGCCGACCGCCCCGACCGACTCGCACGGACACGACTCGCACCGCGCAATGGAGACGTTCCCCGGCCGGGTAAGTACGATGCGCGCCTTGAGCAGTCCGACCGACTCGCGCCGTCCGGCTCAAAAGAGCAGTCGGAGCCGCACTTTGGGGGTCCGTGTCGGACCCCCCTGTACGCGTAGCCGCGCGAGTCGCACACAGGGGGGACCCATGGGTCCCCCCTACCTGTGCATGTATGGCGCGACCCACTTCGACGCGTACCCGCTGTAGGGAACGCCCTTGTTCGCCTCGCACCCATTGAGTCAATGGGAGCCCGCGTACGTGTTGTACGACAGGCTCCCATTGACTTCAATGGGAGTCCAACCGAATCGAGTCCGATAGCATGCGTGCGCATCGTACTCGTTCGGTCGGACTGCTAGGGTCCGATTCGGTCGGAAATCTCTCCGGGTCCGGCTCGGTCAGAGAGATTTCCGGCCCGAATCGGAATCGGCCCCAGAATTGTGAGAACTATCTTCCTCAGCAGAGGGAGATTTTATTGACTCTAGAATAATGAATTAGCAGGAAATCAGTAGAATCTCATACCAACCCCTCTAGGAAAGTTCAGCAAATATCGACTGACCTGTTCCAGTTCATAGACAGAATTGTCTGCCTCTGTCAGCACCGCAGCATCAATGCCACAGCTGCTCTGTTATCAACCCTTTCAGCTGAAAATGTTCCACCATGATAGCATACCAGCCAGCAGCAAACGCAGTATTTCATCACAGTTCTCGTTGTTTCTGTAAGTCCCATTGTCAGTCTCTGTACCGCAAGATGGGTAAAGGGTGACACCCCTTAGTTTAAAATTTAGGCAATTATACTCCATCGATTCCAGGTTTACACCGCTTGACATCACCAAATTTGTCGGACCACTCTGTCTCATTGGTTGCTCTCGATAGGATAAGATGATGTAGTAAGTAAAAAGTATACAAATCCGGAAGAATTAAGTAATCCATTACTCGCAATTTCCTTAGTACCACTGTAATTTCGTCATATGATCGTTTGTTGCATTTAGAAAGTAGGCAACTTCATACTCTCATCTCTTGTCAGTTCATTCTCAAGCATTGCTCTAGGAAGTAACACTTTTATTGCAAGTCTAGTCAAGTAAGTTACAAATGTGAAAGAAGTTGATTGAGTGTTAGAACACAATTGGAATCTTCACAAAAAATTCCCATAGGCTTCAGACTATTCAGTTCATAAGTTCATACTAGGAAAGGAAGCAGAGTTTGGGGCCTTCATGAAACACAGCTCATGCATGATGAATTTGTGCTAAAATATGAATCTCACATTACATAGAACAGTGCATTAATTCTTCAATTTAGCATATTAAACTCACTTCTTTATAATTGTAATTCATACATGTAAGTATAGGGTACTCATAAAATGCTAATACTCGCTATCATTTAACATAATTTTGTAAGTCTATTTTGCACGTTATATGTTCCTACATCATACAGGATTTAAAAGCACACCTGAAATAAACTTTTATGAAGTGCAAATCATAACATAACCTCGTGTAACACCTACTTCTCTTGTCAATGTCAGTGCTCACATTACACATTCTAGTGTTATTACATGTTTTCCTAACACATAAAGCAGCTTTAGTCTTATATAGAAATGTTCTGTGTTATTGTTTATTTACCTCGTTCATTCTATGCATGAGGACACGTCACTAAAATGTCAAATTTCACATCAGAATATTGAATGTTAGGTGTTATCAGAAATCTACTTCTACCATTCTGCATGCTTTTACAATGCAGTATCTAAATCAGAACTTCACTTGTGTGTTTCTTGAAACATGGAAACCTAATACACACTTTGGGGTCATTATGATAGTGGGCGGATCGCCACCGCATGTATGGCGGTGGCGATCCGTCCATATCTCACACCGCCCGCCTAACATTTTCCCCCGCCATATTATGATGGCTGGGGGGTCCGCGGCAGACGAAAAGACCGCCCGCCGCTTTTCCGCCGGTCGACTCGTCGACCGGCCGAAAAACATACATAATATGGTGGCGGTGTCTGCTAGACACCGCCATCCATATTATGATGAGGGCGGAGAGCAGCCCTTCCATGGCCGCATTGCCGCCATGGAAGGGCATGTGGTCTTCACTGTTGGGGGCCCGTAGCGGGCCCCAGGATGTTGGGGGTGGGGGTGCACATGGGGGTACCTATGGTACCCCCTGCATTGGCATGGACAAAGTGGCAGGCACCGCGCGGTGCCTGTCACCTTGTGCATGTGAATGCCCAACGTGCATTCCCAGCTTTGTGGCGGGCGGTGCTGTGAGCACCGCCCGCCACAATGCTGGGAATAGGGGATGCCACCGCCACCGTGGCGGTGGCATCCTAATACCCACAGCGGGACCGCCGGTCCTATGGCGGACGGTCCCATTCACCAAAGTCAGCCCGCCATCGTAATGTCCCCCTTTGTCATTATCATGTAAAATAGTGTCACAAACCATTTCTATGCAAAATTGTCGTAATAATAACATCTCTGCTCCATCACTGTGCGCACCATTGTCTCTAGCTCAATTGGATTGTGGCAAGTCCATACTCTCAGGAGTTCCCAGCTATCCCCTAGCACCTGTGATATCCATTCTATGTTCAGAAGTTGGGCTGATCTCTGGAGCCACAAAGTATGACAACACAGCACATAAATAAAAATGCCTTAATTAGACAGAATAAAATTCATCCTAGAGTGCATCACTTTGCAATACCTGCAACACTTTGGAGCTTCTTTAAAATTTCACATGGCATCGAGGACTTGAGAAGCATTGCTAAAATAAGCTTTGATTAACCACAATATTCAGATTTTGCAAGTCTCCAAACAATCCTTCTCTGGAGTGGCCCCTTCCATCTGGAACTCACTGCTAGTTGATCTGAAATGTGCTTAAGCCCTCCTGCAATACGGCAAAGGTCTAGGGGCCAGATGTACGAAGCTATTTTGAAGTTGCAAAGCCTGTGATTCACTAAATCACAGGTTTTGTGATGACTAAACGGCTTGTACAAATGCACTAAACCCGTTTTGATATTCAGTAACATGTTACCTAATTGCTAAATGGGTTTAGGAAATCATAAGGAATCGCTATCTGGAAGGGGTTTATCGAGTGCGTCCCTTCCAAACAGCGATTCTTTATGGTATGCATTAATGTTATGCAACTGAATTCCAATTGCAAAAACAGTAATACTATACCACCGCCTTAAAGGAAGTGGTAAGGCATTTGCAAACACAAGGGGGCCCCTAAGGTACCCATTCCCTTTTGTGAATGTTGACCAAAACATTTTGTAAGAGTAGGCACTGGTCGCGAGGACCGGTAAAGAGTCAGAATATCGAGTAGGAAATGTAGACTTGCACTAATATCGAGTGCAAAATATCGAGATACATAAATATCGACTGCAAGAATATCGTGGTCAAGAATATCGAGTTTCAGGTAAGAAATATCGTTTTCTAAAATATCGAAGTAATTAATATCATTTGCAAAAATATAGTTGTAAAAAATATCGTTTTTTAGTTAGTGTTATGTATTTTAGTATGTATTTTAAATGTATGTGCTCTATTTTTTTGTCTAAGTATTGCATTTGTTTTTTAATATATGTGTTCCATTTTTAGAAGTTATTAATTTTATTTTAATTAAATTTTGCGTTTTAGTTCCGTAGGGGGTGTGGGTTTATAGGGGAATAAGGTGGGAAGTAATTTAATTATAATAAATTGAATATTAATTTTTATTTATTAGTATTTATTTGTTTTTGATTTTATAGTGTTAATTGTGGGAATTAATTTATAATTAATTAATTAATAATTGGCTGTTAATTTTTATTGATTAATTAATTGGTAAATATGTTAATTGTGTCATTTTTTTAGGAGCGGGTTGTGGGATTATAGGGAATAGGGTGGGAAGTAATTTAATTATAATTAATTTATTAATATTTGTTATTAATTAATAATCATTTATTTTATATTGTTAATTGTGGGGATTAATGTATTATTAAGTATTTATTAATTGGTTGTTAATTATTAATAATTAATTGGTAATTATGTTAATTGTGTTATTTTTTTAGGAGCGGGTTGTGGGTTGATAGGGGAGTAGGGTGGGAAGTAATTTAATTTTAATACATTTATTAATATTTTTAATATAATATGTAATTAATTTTATTTTATAGTGTTAATTGTGTGGATTAATTTATTAATAATTATTTATATTTTGCTTGTTAATTGTTATTAATTATTAATTAATTGTTAATTAATTATGTTAATTGTGTCATGTTTTACGAAATTGGTGGTGGCATTTTTGGGGAATATGGTGGGAGGTAATTTATTTATAATTAATTAATTATTTGTTAATTAATGCTAATTAATTAATTAAAATTTAAATATGCCAATTGTGTAATACTTTTGATGTGTGAGTTGTGGGGTTTATAGTGGTAAATGGTGGGAAGTAATTTTTTTTAATTTAATTAATGATTGTTTGTTAATTGATATTAATTTATTAATGTAAAATTAGTTATGGAAATTGTGTAAATATTTTTAGGTGTGTGTTTTGGTGTTTATTGGGGTAGAGGGTGGAAAGTAATTTAGTTTAAATTAACTAATCATTATTTGATCATTAATATTCATTTATTAATTGATAAATATTTTTGGTAATTGTTTAGTTTTTATTTTGTTTAGGGATTTAGGTTCAATAGCTGTAACGTTTGGTTAGTACATTAATTTTTACATTTTTGAATGTGTTTTATAATTATTAATATTTGTTAAATTGATAATTAATTGTGTTAATTATAGAGGTACACTTTTTGTTCAATTTAGATGTGTGTTGTACATTGTGTGTGGTGTTGTAGGGTAGGAAAATTAATATTAAATTTATGAAATTTTTAATTTTTTGCTTAAGATAAATTTCTATTACAAAATATTAATTTGTTTGTAAATTGTTTGTTAAATTAAAAAAATTAATATTTTTATGTCAATTTTAGATTTTTGCTACATTAAAATATTTTTATATGTTTTGTTAATTTTTATATGTTTATATATGTTTTTTTTTTTATTATTTTCTGTATTGTAGTTGATATTTTGTTTGTTTTTAAATTTGAATTTTGTTCTGTGGGAATAGTAATTTTTACCCCTCCGCTATCCAACACTTTCCCTACTGTTGCATTCGCAGGAGTGGGAATAGTAATTTATATCCCTACGATATCCAACACTTTCCCTACTGTTGTACTTGCTGGAGTGGGAATAGTAATTTTTACCCCTCCGCTATTCAACACTTTCCCTACTGTTGCACTTGCTGGAGTGGGAATAGTAAATTATTCCCCTCCGCTATCCAACACTTTCCCTACTGTTGCACTCATTGGAGTGGGAATAGTAAATTATTCCCCTCCGATATCCAACACTTTCCCTACTGTTGCACTCGCTGGAGTGAGAATAGTCATTTTTACCCCTCCGCTATCCAACACTTTCCCTACTGTTGCACTCGCTGGAGTGGGAATAGTAATTTTTATCACTCCTATAAAAAAACAATATGTGTGGCAATGCCCCGGGGGATGGGGTCCCCGGGGCCGGAATTGGCCACGGGAGGGGGGCCCACGCGGCCCCCCTCCCATTTACATTTTTTTTTTTTTTAAAAGGGGGCCAGGCCCTGGGGGTTGGGGTCCCCAGGGCACAAAAAAGGCAAGAGAAGGGGGGCCACACAGCCCCCTTCTTAAAAAAAAAAAAAAAAAGCTGACATCTCGGCTAGGCCCCGCCCCCTCCCTGCAACACTCAGCAAACGCGCCCCCTGGCGCGTTTAAAGTTGGGGAATTAATTCCCCTTGAATACTGAGGGGCCCTGGGGGCCAACTAGCCCACCAGGTACCTCCAGTATGCGCCAGGGAGCTGCGTTGCAGAGAGGTGTTCAGAGGCCACGCCCCTTTTTACACCTCTGTGCAACGCAGCTCTGTGGCGCTTACTGGAGGTACCTAGTGGGCTAGTTGGACCCCAGGGACCCTCAGGATTCAAGGGGACTTAATCTCCCAACTTAAAACGGCCACAGGGCGTGTTTGCACACATGTCACCTCAGGCCCCCCTCTCCCTTCACCACTGTGCAAACGCGCCCCGTGGCGCGTTTTAAGAGGTAGTTTTAATCCCCCTGCCCTATTATGTACCAGGGCCTTACAGAGGAGGTCATGCTAATCACAGGGGTACCCCAACGCATAGTGTTCCCTAGTGTATGTAGGTGTTTTCACTGTATTCTAAGTGTCTTTTAGCATAGCACTGGCTCTAGGCTTGGTGAGTCCGAGTCAGTTACCACCAGTACCCTTCTGAAAAAGTTGTGGGCACAGGATGATTTTGCAACAAGGCCTCTTTCTGCTCCTCTGTTGGTTCTTTCTGCACATGTATTGCTTCTTCCTGCACTTTTGTTCGTCTTTGTGGACTTCTGTTACTTCTTTCTGCATTTCTTTTGCTTCTTTCTGTGCGTTTTTTCTTCTTTCTTCACATGTCCTAGCTCTGTAGGCATAGTTAGAAACTAGCATTTAAATAACCTTTCAAATTCACTTAAAAAACCATAGGTTTCAGGCACGTTATAGTTAGAAATTAGCATTTAAAAAACCTTTGAAATTCACTTAAAAACCATAGGTTTTAGGCACGTCATAGTTAGAAATTAGCATTTAAAAAACCTTTGAAATTCACTGAAAAAACCATAGGATTCAGGCACGTTATAGTTAGAAATTAGCATTTAAAAACCTTAGAAATTCACTGAAAAAACCATAGGTTTCAGGGACGTTATAGTTAGTTGGACATTTCACTCGTACAAAACCATAGAAATTCCCCCGTTATAGTTAGTTCAGTTAACTATAACTCGCGCCCCCGCAATGCACTGCTGATGACGTCACATATTACATCACTCATGACATGGTCAGTGACATCACTGATGACATCACTGATGACATCATCCAGTGACTGTGTGTTTCTGTAAAGTTTAAATATGTTTAATATATATAGGGAAAGGTGCATTGAAGAATGAGTGGGTGTATAAGTGTCTGAATGGATGATTTAGTAGGTGCGTGACTGACTCTACAAGTGAGTGATTAAACGTATCTTACTGAATGCATGGGTTAGTGACTAAACTGTGTGAATATCTGTATCCGTCTGTCTGTTGGTGTGTAAGCAGCTGCATGGGTTTGTGAATAGCTACATGAGTGTCTACATGGGTTATTGATTGGTTGTCTGAGTATCTGTATGGGTGCCTGAGTGTTTGTGTGGGTGGGGTGTGTGTGACTCTGTGCATAGATGTGTGAGTGGGTGATTCACTGGGTGCATGGTTTCAAGAGTGCATCTGTGATGGACTGTATGGGTGGGTGAGTGTGTGTATGGGTGTGTTAGTGAGTGAATGTATATCTCAGTGGTACATGTGTGAGTAACTACATATGTGAAAGGCAGTATATATGTGTGTTGGAGTATATAAATGGCTATAAGTGAGAGTGTGTGATTGTGAGAGTGGCTGTATGGATGAGTGTGTACTTGTATCAGTGATTGTATAAGAGCGTAAGAATGTGCTAGTATTTGTATGAGTAAGTGAGCTGGTGTGTGTATAACTGTATAGGTGAGTAAATGGCAGTGTGATTAATTATTTGCATGACTGACTAGGTGTGTGAGTACCTCTATGGATGAGTGGCGGTGTGTGAGTGTCTATATAGGTGTATGAGTGCATATGATAGTCCTGTACTTAGTGACCGTAAGTATGAGTGACTGTACGGGTGAGTGAGTGGATGTGTGTGTAAACCTAAGAATCAGTGAGTGGGTATATTAGGGTGTAAGAAGATGCATCAAATTATCAGATGGATGATGTCATCAGTGATGTCATCAGTGATGTCATTTGAGATGTCATCAGTGATGTCATCAGTGATGTCACTGACCATGTCATGAGTGATGTAATATGTGACGTCATCAGCAGTGCATTGCGGGGGCGCGAGTTATAGTTAGCTGAACTAACTATAACGGGGAATTTCTATGGTTTTGTCCGAGTGAAATGTCCAACTAACTATAACGTCCCTGAAACCTATGGTTTTTCAGTGAATATATATATATATATATATATATATATATATATATATATTATCTACTGGCGGTCGCCAGTAGATAGTTATAGTTAGGACCTATTTTCCATAGGAAATCCGCGACATTCTATTTGAAATAACTCTTGCGTCGGTTGACGAATCTTCGCGAAATTTTCAAACTTTATGGCCCGCTCCGGTCCGCTCCTACCCTGAAAGTCTCAGGGTGATTCGTCAAGCGGGGGCCGAGAAAAAAGGAGGGTCCCAAAACGTGTTTTCCTCATTCATTTTCCCATAGGAAACTTTAGACACGGCTACAGCCCGAACTGCTGAACGGAATTACACCAAATTTGGCAAAGAGGTAGTTCTTGGTTCAGAAAGAACCCTTTTGTTAAATGGTGTAAATCCGTTCAGTAGTTGCGGAGAAATTAAAAATAAGAGTCAAAAAATCAATTTCCCATAGGAAAGTTTATGCAAGGCTACAGCCCGAACTGCTGAACGGAATTACACCAAATTTGGCAAAGAGGTAGTTCTTGGTTCAAAAAGAACCCTTTTTGTTAAATGGTGTAAATCCGTTCAGTAGTTGCTGAGAAAATCAAAAGTAAAAACACATATATATCTGGGCGGAGCCTAACCACACATGTCATCGTGAGATCTGATTGGCCGTCAGCACTTCATCCTGGAATTGCTGGCAGCCATCTTGGGACCAATATAAATGATAGTACCCCATTGAAATGCATTGTAGTGAATCGAAGATTTTGAGGGTTACCACAAGGAGAACTATAAAGGGTGATAACAGACTTTAGTTACATTAGAATTCATTTGTTGATGGTACCATACTAATTTCAGGAATTGTGGTGTGTTCTAAGGTGATTTTACCCTGTGAAAAACCTTCTGCTGGGATATCATGAATCATGTTTGAGAGAAAACTATTTTCACATGCTTGTCCCATACAGTTTTGGAAGGTGCCCCAGAAGAGAATGAGAGCATAATTTCTGTAAATTCACATTATCTTTCTCAGTCATGTGAGAATGAAGTCTGACATTCTCAGTAAAACATGTACATCCAACAAGGGCAGAGACTGTCAGTTGATTCCTTTGTGTTCTACTGCAGCTTCCCAGAGTGTTCTAAAGAACAACTAGAGTGCTAACAGCCTTACTTATGACAAAAGTATGGCACACCTGAAGCCATCTTGATTGGAATAAACTGGTAACACTTAAAACATTTAATTTAAAAAGGAACAAAATGATGGGGTTCATCTTGTCATAGAAATTATGGTTAGTGCTCTGGAAAGAAAAATTAGGACATGTTTCAAGTGTGATCTCAAATATCTTCCTGTTATATTTCAACAGGAGCAGCCTGTCAGTTGATGCCTTTGTGTTCTACTGCAGCTTCCCAGAGTGTTCTAAAGAACAACTAGAGCGCTAACAGTCTTACTTATGACAAAAGTATGGCACACCTGAAGCCATCTTGATTGGAATAAACTGGTAACACTTAAAACATTTAATTTAAAAGGAACAAAATGATGGGGTTCATTTTGTCATAGAAATTATGGTTAGTGCTGTAGAAAGAAAAATTAGGACATGTTTCAAGTGTGATCTCAAATATCTTCCTGTTATATTTCAACAGGAGCAGCCTGTCAGTTGATGCCTTTGTGTTCTACTGCAGCTTCCCAGAGTGTTCTAAAGAACAACTAGAGCGCTAACAGTCTTACTTATGACAAAAGTATGGCACACCTGAAGCCATCTTGATTGGAATAAACTGGTAACACTTAAAACATTTAATTTAAAAAGGAACAAAATGAGGGGGTTAATTTTGCCATAGAAATTATGGTTAGTGCTGTAGAAAGAAAAATTAGGACATGTTTTAAGTGAGATCTCAAATATCTTCCTGTTATATTTCAACAGGAGCAGCCAGTCAGTTGATGCCTTTGTGTTCTACTGCAGCTTCCCAGAGTGATCTAAAGAACAACTAGAGTGCTAACAGCCTTACTTATGACAAAAGTATGGCACACCTGAAGCCATCTTTATTGGAATAAACTGGTAACACTTAAAACATTTAATTTAAAAAGGAACAAAATGAGGGGGTTCATTTTGCCATAGAAATTATGGTTAGTGCTGCAAAAAGAAAATTTAGTGCATGTTTTAAGTGAGATCTCAAATCCTCTTCTATTTCATTAGAAAATTCTGACATGCAGACTGAAACAATCACTTTCAATACCAGCAGTAGACTTCCAGTTAACTCCTTGGTGAGCAGTAGCTTTACTACAGTGATCTAATGAACAACTAGAGTAATAACATTCTGAATTTATGGCAAATGTGTGACACATCTGAATGTCTTCTTGATGGAATCAAAGTAAAAAACTGAAAGCATTTCCTACTGAGGAGACTGCAGTAAATGAGGAAATTAGGAAACTTCATAACAAAGAAGTCTTCCAAGATGGCCACCAGTGAAAAAGAGCCCAAATGTAGCACAAATATTACCCAGATGTAGCCCACATATAGCCCAATGACAAAAGTGTGCAAAACACATTTTATTTTTAGTTTTTTTGCAGTTTTATGTAGTGCAGACTGGTCAGGTATTGGAGCGTTGCATCTTAAAACATGACCGCCCTACACTACAAAAACACCACTGCACTACCCTAAACCCTAAAACACTACCCCAGCACGACCCCCTACACTACACAAGCACCACTGCACTATCCTAAACCCTAAAACACTACCCCCAGCACGTCCCCCTACACTACACAAACACCACTGCACTACCCTAAACCCTAAAACACTACCCCAACACCACTGCACTAACCTAAATCCTAAAACACTACCCCCAGCACGACCCCTACACTACCCAAACACCACTGCACTACCCTAAAACATGACCCCCTACACTACACAAACACCACTGCACTACCCTAAACCCTAAAACACTACCTCCAGCACGACCCCCTACACTACACAAGCACCACTGCACTACCCTAAACCCTAAAACACTACCCCCAGCACGACCCCTACACTACACAAACACCACTGCACTACCTTAAACCCTAAAACACTACCCCAGCACGACCCCTACACTACCCAAACACCACTGCACTAACCTAAATCCTAAAACACTACCCCAAGCACAACCCCCTACACTACCCAAACACCACTGCACTACCCTAAAACATGACCCCCTACACTACACAAACACCACTGCACTACCCTAAACCCTAAAACACTACCCCCAGCACGACCCCCTACACTACACAAGCACCACTGCACTACCCTAAAACACTACCCCCAGCACGACCCCCTACACTGCCCGAACACCACTGCACTGCCCTAAACCCTGAAACACCAGCCCCTGCATGACCCCCTATAGTGCCCGAACACCACTGCACTAACCTAAATCCTAAAACACTACCCCAAGCACAACCCCCTAGACTACCCAAACACCACTGCACTACCCTAAAACATGACCCCCTACACTACACAAACACCACTGCACTACCCTAAACCCTAAAACACTACCCCCAGCACGACCCCCTACACTACACAAGCACCACTGCACTACCCTAAAACACTACCCCCAGCACGACCCCCTACACTGCCCGAACACCACTGCACTGCCCTAAACCCTGAAACACCAGCCCCTGCATGACCCCCTACACTGCCCGAACACCACTGCACTGCCCTAAACCCTGAAACACCACCCCCTTCACGACCCCCTACACTGCTCGAACACCACTGCACTGCCCTAAACCCTGAAACACCACCCCCAGCATGACCCCTACACTGCCCGAACACCACTGCACTGCCCTAAACCCTGAAACACTACCCCCAGCAAGACCTCCTACACTGCCCGAACACCACTGCACTGCCCTAAACCCTGAAACATCACCCCCAGCAAGACCCCATACACTGCCCGAACACCACTGCCCTAAACCCTGAAACACCACCCCCAGCACGACCCCTACACTGCCCGAACACCACTGCACTGCCCTAAACCCTGAAACACCACCCCCAGCACGACCCCCTACACTGCCCGAACACCACTGCACTGCCCTAAACCCTGAAACACCACCCTCTGCACGACCCCCTACACTGCCCGAATACTACTGCACTGCCCTAAACCCTGAAACACCATCCCCAGCACGACCCCTTACACTGCATGAACACCCCTGCACTGCCCTAAACCCTGAAACACTACCCCCTGCAAGACCCCCTACACTGCCCGAACACCACTGCACTGCCCTAAACCCTGAAACACCACCCCCAGCAAGACCCCCTACACTGCCCGAACACCACTGCCCTAAACCCTGAAACACCACCCCCAGCAAGACCCCTACACTGCCCAAACACCAATGCACTGCCCTAAACCCTGAAACACCAGCCCCAGCACGACCCCTACACTGCTCGAACACCACTGCACTGCCCTAAACCCTGAAACACCACCCCGTGCACGACCCCCTACACTGCCCGAACACCACTGCACTGCCCGAAAACCCTGAAACACCACCCCCAGCACGACCCCCTACACTGCCTGAACACCACTGCACTGCCCTAAACCCTGAAAGACCACCCCCTGCACGATCCCCTACACTGCCCGAACACTACTGCACTGCCATAAACCCTGAAACACCACCCCAGCACGACCCCCTACACTGCACGAACACCACTGCACTGCCCTAAACCCCAAAACACTACCCCCAGCAAGACCCCCTACACTGCCCGAACACCACTGCCCTAAACCCTGAAACACCACCCCCAGCAAGACCTCCTACACTGCCCGTACACCACTGCACTGCCCTAAACCCTGAAATACCACCCCCAGCATGACCCCCTACACTGCCCGAACACCACTGCACTGCCCTAAACCCTGAAACACCACCCCCAGCACGACCCCCTACACTGCCCGAACACCACTGCACTGCCCTTAACCCTGAAACACCAGCCCCAGCACAACCCCGTACACTGCCCGAACACCACTGCACTGCCCTAAACCCTGAAACACCAGCCCCAGCACGACCGCCTACACTGCCCAAAAACAACTGCACTGCCCTAAACCCTGAAACACCAGCCCCAGCACGACCCCTACACCGCCCGAACACCACTGCACTACCCTAAACCCTCAAACACCAGCCCCAGCACGACCCCCTACACTGCCCGAACACCACTGCACTGCCCTAAACCCTGAAACACCAGCCCCAGCAAGACCCCCTAAACTGCTCGAACACCACTGCACTGCCCTAAACCCTGAAACACCACCCCCAGCAAGACCCCCTACACTGCCCGAACACCACTGCACTAAAGCCTGAAACACCACCCCCAGCAAGACCACCTACACTGGCCGAACACCACTGCACTGCCCTAAACCCTGAAACACCACCCCCTGCACGACCCCTACACTGCCCAAACACCACTGCACTGCCCTAAACCCTGAAACACCACCCCTGCACGACCCCCTACACTGCCCGAACACCACTGCACTGCCCTAAACCCTGAAACACCACCCCTCAGCACGACACCCTACACTGCCCGAACACCACTGCACTGCCCTAAACCCTGAAACATCAACCCCAGCAAGACCCCCTACACTGCCTGAACACCACTGCCCTAAACCCTGAAACACCACCCCTACACTGCACGAACACCACTGCACTGCCCTAAACCCTGAAACACCACCTCCAGCAAAACCCCCTACACTGCCTGAACACCATTGCTCTGCCCTAAATCCTGAAACACTAGCCCCAGCATGACCCCCTACACTGCCCAAACACCACTGCACTGCCCTAAACCCTGAAACACCAGCCCCAGCACGACCACCTACACTGCCCGAACACCACTGCACTGCCCTAAACCCTGAAACACCAGCCCCAGCACAACTCCCTACACTGCCCGAACACCACTGCACTGCCCTAAACCCTGAAACACCAGCCCCAGCACGACCCCCTACACTGCCCGAACACCACTGTACTGCCCTAAACCCTGAAACCCCAGCCCCAGCACAACCCCCTACACTGCCCGAACACCACTGCACTGCCCTAAACCCTGAAACACCACCCCCTGCATGACCCCCTACACTGCCCGAACACCACTGCACTGCCCTAAACCCTGAAACACCACCCCCTGCAGCACCCCCTACACTGCCCGAACACCACTGCACTGCCCTAAACCCTGAAACACCAGCCCCAGCACGACCCCCTACACTGCCCGAACACCACTGTACTGCCCTAAACCCTGAAACACCACCCCTGCATGACCCCCTACACTGCCCAAACACCACTGCACTGCCCTAAACCCTGAAACACCACCCCTGCAGCACCCCTACACTGCCCGAACACCACTGCACTGCCCTAAACCCTGAAACACCACCCCCAGCAAGACCCCCTACACTGCCCGTACACCACTGCACTGCCCTAAACCCTGAAATACCACCCCCAGCATGACCCCCTACACTGCCCGAACACCACTGCACTGCCCTAAACCCTGAAACACCAGCTCCAGCACGACCACCTACACTGCCCGAACACCACTGCACTGCCCTAAACCCTGAAACACCAGCCCCAGCACGACCCCCTACACTGCCCGAACACCACTGCACTGCCCTAAACCTGAAACACCAGCCCCAGCACGACCCCCTACACTGCCCGAACACCACTGTACTGCCCTAAACCCTGAAACACCAGCCCCAGCACGACCCCTACACTGCCCGAACACCAGTGCACTGCCCTAAACCCTGAAACACCACCCCCTGCATGACCCCCTACACTGCCCGAACACCACTGCACTGCCCTAAACCCTGAAACACCACCCCCTGCAGCACCCCCTACACTGCCCGAACACCACTGCACTGTCCTAAGCCCTGAAACACCACCCCCTGCACCGCCCCCTACACTGCCTGAACACCACTGCACTGCCCTAAACCCTGAAACACCACCCCCAGCACGACCCCCTTTACTGCTCGAACACCACTGCACTGCCCCAAACCCTGAAACACCGCCCCCAGCATGACCCCCTACACTGCCCGAACACCACTGCCCTAAACCCTGAAACACCACCCCCTGTACGACCCCCTACACTGCCCGAACACCACTGCACTGCCCTAAACCCTGAAACACCACGCCTTACACTGCCCGAACACTACTGCACTGCCCTAAACCCTGAAACACCACCCCCAGCACGACCCCCTACACTGCCCGAACACCACTGCACTGCCCTAAACCCTAAAACACCACCCCCAGCATTACCCCCTACACTGCCCAAACACCACTGTACTGCCCTAAACCCTAGAACACTTCCCCAGCACGACCCCCTACACTACCCGAACACCACTGCACTACCCTAAACCCTAAAATACTACCCCCAGCACAACCCCCTACACTACCCGAACACAACTGCACTGCCCTAAACCCTCAAACACTCCCCCAGCACGACCCCCTACACTACCCGAACACCACTGCACTGCCCTAAACCCTAAAACACTCCCCCAGCACGACCCCCTTCACTACCCGAACACCACTGCACTGCCCTAAACCCTAAAACACTCCCCCAGCACGACCCCTACACTACCCAAACACCACTGCACTGCCCTAAACCCTAAAACACTACCCCCCGCATGACCCCCTACACTACCCAAACACCAATGCACTACCCTAATCCCTAAAACACTACCCCCGCATGACCCCCTACACTACCCGAAACCCTAAAACACTACCCCCGCACAACTCCCTACACTACCCAAAGACCACTGCACTACCCTAAACCCTAAAACACGTCCTCCTACACTACACAAACACCACTGCACTACCCTAAACCCTAAAACACTACCCCCTACACTACACAAACACCACTGCACTACCCTAAACCCTAAAACACTACCCCCAGCAGTACCCCTACACTACCCAAACACCACTGCACTAACCTAAACCCTAAAACACTACCCCCAGCAGTACCCCCTACACTACCCAAACACCACTGCACTACCCTAAATCACTACCCCAGCACGACCCCCTACACTACCCAAACACCACTGCACTACCCTAAACCCTAAAACACTACCCCCAGCATGACCCCCTACACTACCCAAACACCACTGCACTACCCTAAACCCTAAAACACTCCCCCAGCACGACTCCCTACACTACCCAAACACCACTGCACTACCCTAAACCCTAAATCTACCCCCAGCATGACCCCTGCACTACACAAACACCACTGCACTACCCTAAACCCTAAAACACTACCCCCAGCACGACCCTCTTCACTACCTAAACACAACTGCACAATTTGTTACAGGCGTTGCAACGCAGGCCTGTGGTGCTTACTGGAAGTACCTAGTGGGCTAGTTGGGCCCCAGGGACCCTCAAGATTCAAGGTGACCTAATCCCCCAACTTAAAACGCACCACGGGTGCGTTTGCACAGTGGTGAAGGGAGGGGGCGGGGCCTCAGGTGACATGTGCGCAAACACGCCCTGTGGTGCGTTTTAAGTTGGGGAATTAATTCCCTTTGAATCCTGAGGGACCCTGGGGGCCAACTAGCCCACCAGGTACCTTCAGTAAGCACAACAGAGTTGCGTTGCAGAGAGGTGAAAAAAGGTGCGTGGCCTCGGAACGCCTCTCTGCAACTCAGCTCTGTGGTCCTAACTGTAGGTACCTGGGGGGCTAGTTGGGCCCCAGGGACCCTCAGAATTCAAGGGGACTTAATCCCGCAACTTAAAACGCGCCACGGGGTGCGTTTGCACACATGTCACCTCAGGCCCCCCTCCCTTCACCACTGTGCAAACGCGCCCTGTAGCGCGTTTTAAGAGGTAGTTTTAATCCCCTGCCCTATTATGTACTAGGGACTTGCAGAGGAGGTCATGCTAATCACAGGGGTACCCCAACACATAGTGTTCCCTAGTGTATGTAGGTGTTTTCACTGTAGTCTAAGTGTCTTTTAGCATAGCACTGGCTCTGGTTAGTCAGAGTCAGTTACCACCAGTACCCGTCTGAAAAAGTTGTGGGCACAGGATGATTTTGCAACAAGGCCTCTTTCTGCTCCTCTGTTGGTTCTTTCTGCACATCTTTTGCTTCTTTCTGTGCATTTTTTCTTCTTTCTTCACATGTCCTACCTCTGTAGGCATAGTTAGAAACTAGCATTTAAAAAACCTTTGAAATTCACTTAAAAAATCATAGGTTTCAGGCACGTTATAGTTAGAAATGAGCATTTAAAAAACCTTTGAAATTCACTGAAAAAACCATAGGTTTCAGACACGTTATAGTTAGAAATTAGCATTTAAAAAACCTTTGAAATTCACTGAAAAAACCATAGGTTTTAGGGACAGTTATAGTTAGTTGGACATTTCACTCGTACAAAACCATAGAAATTCCCCCGTTATAGTTAGTTCAGCTAACTATAACTCGCGCCCGCAATGGACTGCTGATGACGTCACATATTACATCACTCATGACATAGTCAGTGACATCACTGATGACATCACTGATGACATCTCAAATGACATCACTGATGACATCATCCATGTGATAATTTCATGCATCTTCTCACACCCTAATATAACTTTTGATACACCCACTCTAAATTACAGACTGCCATTCTCAAAACCATAGACACTCCAACACCAAAAACTACATACCCACTCACTGATTCTTAGGTCTACACACACATCCACTCACTCACCCGTACAGTCACTCATACTTAGTCACTCAGTACAGGACTATCATATGCACTCATACACCTATATAAACACTCACACACCGCCACTCATCCATAGAGGTACTCACACACCTAGTCAGTCATGCAAAAAACTTAATCACACACCCATTTACTCACCTATACAGTTATACACACACCAGCTCACTTACTCATACAAATACTAGCACATTCTTACGCTCTTATACAATCACTGATACAAGTACACACTCATCCATACAGCCACTCTCACAATCACACACTCTGACTTATAGCCATTTATATACTCCAACACACATATATACTGCCTTTCACATATGTAGTTACTCACACATGTACCACTGAGATATACATTCTATCACTAACACACCCATACACACACTCACCCACCCATACAGTCCATCACAGATGCACTCTTGAAACCATGCACCCAGTGAATCACCAACTCACACATCTATGCACAGAGTCACACACACCCCACCCACACAAACACTCAGGCACCCATACAGATACTCAGACAATCAATCAATAACCCATGTAGACACTCATGTAGCTATTCAGAAAGCCATGCAACCGCTTACAAACCAACAGACAGACGGATACAGACATTCACACAGTTTAGTCACTAACCCATGCATTCAGTAAGATACATTTAATCACTTACTTGTAGAGTCAGTCACTCACGTACTAAATCATCCATTCAGACACTTATACACCCACTCATTCTTCAATACGCCTTTCCCTATATATATTAAACATATTTAAACTTTACAGAAACACACAGTCACTGGATGATGTCATCAGTGATGTCATCAGTGATGTCATTTGAGATGTCATCAGTGATGTCATCAGTGATGTCACTGACCATGTCATGAGTGATGTAATATGTGACGTCATCAGCAGTGCATTGCGGTGGCGCGAGTTATAGTTAGCTGAACTAACTATAACGGGGAATTTCTATGGTTTTGTACGAGTGAAATGTCCAACTAACTATAACTGTCCCTAAAACCTATGGTTTTTTCAGTGAATATATATATATATATATATATATATATATATATATATATATATATATATATATATTCACTGAAACAAACAAAGGTTACAGGAACGTTATAGTTAGGTCAGATTTCACTGTACAAAACCAGTGAAATTCGGCACTTAAAGTTACCTTAGCTAACTATAACTTACACCCCTGAAATGCACTACTAATGACCTCACATATTACTTCACTCATGACATGGGCAGTGACATCACTGATGACATCTCAAATGACATTACTGATGACATCACTGATGACACCATCCTGTGAGTGTAAGTATTTTGTAGGAGATTATGATCGTTGAACATATATCCGAATGCTAACATTTTGAGTATATATTTCTTGCCCAAGATACCTAAGGGGGGCAGGAACCCACCAGGTCCACCAATAAATTCAGTTATAGGGAGGCACACGGAACATATCTCAGAATACATATACATGTATCTGGCCTCTTTTGTCAGAACACTACCCTATTATATCAAAGACAAAAAAGATTTTTTAAGACAAGTCAGGGATGTAGACTAGGATGAGGACATGTATATGGTGACTATGGACGTGAACAGTATATACACCAGTATACATCATGACAAGGAATTGGAAGCAGTCAAATATTTCCTTTGCACTAGATCTGCATGCTATCTACAACATTCAGATATGGTTTTAGAGTTAGTTGAACTAGTTCTCAAGAACAATTTATTTCTACACAGGACTGATCTGTATCAACAGATTAGAGGGACAGCCATGGGATCTAGATTTGCTCCCTTGTATGCTAATTTATTCATGGGCCAATATGAGAGGGAGCACACTTGGAAACTGAAAGGCTTCTGTGATGAGAATTTGACATACTGGGGTCGTTACATAGATGATATTTTTGTAATTTGGAAAGGTAATGAAGAGGCACTCAAATCCTTTCACGCATACCTCAAAAACAACCAGCACAATATAACACTGACTTTAGAGTTAGCAAACAGCAGATCTGCTTTTTTGATTTAGAAATGTATGTCAGTGAAGGTAAGCTGCAATCTAGATTATTCAGGAAGTCCACAATGGTGAATTCTATTTTACATGCTGAGTCAGGACACCAGAAGAGACAAATAGACAATATTCCATTTGTGGAACTTTTACGTGCAAAACGTAACTGTAGTGAACCGAGGGAATATGAAATGATAGTTGATGAAATTTCACAAAGATTCAGGAGACAGGGTTATGACTTGGGAATTATTAATAAAGCTAAGAAGACAGCTTATAAAATAGCAAGGGAAGAACAGTTAATGGACAAGAAGAAGGTCAGACTTATTGACAAAGACACAATAAGATACATCACAACAGACAGTGAAGGAAATAGAAGGGTTCTTAATACTCTAAGGAAACACTTGGATGTCCTTATGCTTGACACTGATATGATTGGATTTCTATCTTTTAAACCTATGATTAGGCTGTCCGGAAATCGGTTAAAACCGACTCTGCCCGACAGTACCCTACCGGATGAAAATCAGCTGACCCGGTTTAACCCGAGTGTCACTGATTTTCATCGTTGTTGCACCACTTGGCCACTTGATGGAGCCAAAGCGGTACAAACCAAGCTGCAATTTAGGCCCGATTTAGGCCCGAGAAGGAAGCAGCTCCAAACGTGAGTCACCCTCATTACATTCGGGGAGACACATTGGTTGCCAAGGTTGGTGGGTGGGGCCAGGTCCCATTGAAAATACTGCCCGGACTTTGTCTGGCCTCAAACACCGCACCACACTTCCGACCGCCACGAAGACGAGATGACGACTGCCAGTGCTCCAACGCCCAGCAGGTAAGTTCTGTGTGTGTGAAGGGTTGGCCTATTTGTGTCTTAGCGTGAAATTGGCCTAAGGGCATTCGAGCACCAAGTCATTATTAGGCACGGTGGAGGTTACGTAATTTGCCTACTCTGTCCCTCTGCACCATAGGTGTTTCGGTCTGGAGTCCGTACTGTGTAACTGCTGGACCTACTCACTCCGTTTCCAGAAGGCAAAAAATGCAGCATTTCAGAAAGAGTGTGCCAGGCTTGGGTAGAATGAAGTATTCGCACGGCAATTCCAAGGGCCTCAGATCAGGCACGCAAGTCAAAGGGCTTCAGCCCCCCTCCCCCGTCGTGTGTGTCAGCCCGGGTTGAGACAGCTTTCCGGGCACACACACAGCCGCACCCGAGTGGACCGCTCTAATGCTTAATAACAAGGCTGCTCTGCTGCTTAAAATTAAAACAAACACGAAGAAATACATGTAATGAATTTCTACGCTTTGGAAAAGTGCTGGGTATGCTGTGTAGGCGGGGACTGGAGGACGCACATGGATCTGGTCGCCTCTTGTAAGCAGGAGTGTTGACATGGATTGCTCTGTGCCGCAGTGATGCTTTCTGGCACCCCAGTATGTTCCATTTATAATTGGTGTGTGATTTTTTTGCTACATAGCTAACGTGAAAATCTGGCATGTATTATTATTAAATTTTTAGGGGGGAGTGTTTTATATAGCGCCAACAAGAGCCGGAGGTATCAGAGCGCTTTACATGAGCACCAGTTGCGTTACAACCTCTTCTGACATTGGACACCCGTAGGGCCAGAGCAACACCAGGCCCCCTGCCTGGCTCATGTGGGGGGGAGAGGAGCTGTTGTGGTCTGGCGTCCGGCTTACTGCAGCCGCACCCGAGTACTTTGCAGGTCTTTAAAAGACCATTTGCTTGTTAGTGAGGCCTTGTTATTTTCTCACCCCTTCTTAGAGGCCCTGCAGCTCCACTCTGCCGATTGCTTGAAGAATTATCCCCCTCCCCGAAATGTTTTCTTAGCCACCCCCCGAAATTTGGCTCTAGTTGCGCCTCTGCCTCAGGTGAAGTATCTTGTTTTAGAGTACGAGTTTCTTGGTGCACTCGATCTGTGTCTACGGCCTTTCGTGGATGTATGGGTCAATTCACTCGGTTTGTCCTGTTTGACTTTTGAACGTAAAATGCACAAAAACACTGGATGTAAAACAGATGGCCTTACAGAGCCAGGAAGTGTGGACCGCTCTAATGCTTACTAACAAGGCTGCTCTGCTGCTTAAAATTAAAACAAACACAAAGAAATACATGTAATGAATTTCTACGCTTTGGAAAAGTGCTGGGTATGCTGTGTAGGCGGGGACTGGAGGACGCACATGGATCTGGTCGCCTCTTGTAAGCAGGAGTGCTGACATGGGTTGCTCTGTGCCACAGTGATGCTTTCTGGCACCCCAGTATGTTCCATTTATAATTGGTGTGTGATTTTTTTGCTACATAGCTATCGTGAAAATCTGGCATGTATTATTATTACATTTTTAGGGGGGAGTGTTTTATATAGCGCCAACAAGAGCCCGAGGTATCAGAGCGCTTTACATGAGCACCAGTTGCGTTACAACCTCTTCTGACCCTGCATCTTCACTCTGCAGATTGCTGGGAGAATTACCACCCCCCGAAATTTTTATTAGCCCACAACCTCCTCGAAATTTGGCTCTAGTTGCGCCTCGCCCATCTCAAAAGAAATGGTGATATTTTTCTGGTTATAGATGGCACTAGCCCAGGCGCGTATAAATGGAAAGGCACAGCTTTTTTTGTAATTAAAGCAGCATTTGGTGTATTTCAGTGTGAACTGCTCCCACGAGGCTTATAAAACGATTGCTTCATCGTAGCGCACACACAATGATTTCATGACATAGCCTCTGCCACTAGTCACTATGATCTGGGTACTCAGTTGAACTCCATCATCATTGTCTGACAAACAAAAAGCGCAAAACTGAAAAAATGTTGCTAGTGCTGTAGCAATAATGTAAAATGAAAAGAAACAGTAAGTCCCCACCACTTCTGAATTATGTTGTGAGTTAACGATAATAATGTAAAGCCTGTCTGCATACATTTGTATGCCTAGTGAATGTGGAGACAATATCCTTCATCTTCAAAATCCCTCCGGTCAGTTGGTGTCACTCACTTTGCGCATTCATTGAAAGTCGAAGATGAATGTTACACCCCATTACTTTCAAACATCACTAGCCACCACTGAGTGACAGAGACAGGATTTTAGTTCACTGAGAAAACTCTACTGAAATCCTGGTATCTTTGGCATAAGCATGAAGCTACTGTCCAGAGAAACATGTGATACGTTCTAGCAGTACCCAAAAACATTAAAGTTAAGAATACATTACAAGATACATCCAGAACCAATTTTTTAAAAAAAGCATAAAATGGATTCTTATGCTATGCCGCAAATATGTGTTCTTCAATTTCACCAATTGGTTGGCAGCCTGTTTAGTGGCATCATTATTTTCTCAATAGTACGCAACCGGTTTCTAAGTGTTTTTTTTTTTATTGATCTTGTTTGCGCAGAACAACATGCCCCGCAGAATAAAGACGGCAGAAGATTATGTGCTGGAAAACAAAGATTTCATGGTCGAAGAAGTGCGTGGGCAAAAGATGTTAATTTGCAGGTTTTGCAGAGTGACTGTCCCAATAGTAACTGGGAAGACTGCAAGCCGAATTGCTGAACATCTTGTCACCAAGACCTACTTGAAATTGAAAGAACCACCTAATAGTGACAGCCTATGCCAGATGTCTCTTGCTGAGACAATGACACGCTTCAAAAGAAAACGTGAGGAAGAAAAGGATGTGGCACATGAATTTGTACGTGCCCTAGTGCAATCTGGAACCAGCTTACACCAAGCCGATGGACCGATTGGGAATCTGTTCCACAAGCGTGCACCAGCATGCAAAACATTACCAAAAGCAACACAAATGTATGAGAAATACCTACCAGAGGTGTTCCTTGCAGATATTGAACATATTTCAGAGTTACTCCAAGGTGATGTAAAGATCTCTGTTACCATTGATGAAACTCCAGAGATGCGTGGTGACCCAGCAGTGGCAGTGCTAATCACATTTTGTGATGCAAAAAATGGATGGTACAGACGTACCATCATGGCAGATCTAGATGTACTGGAAACATGCAACGCAGTGTCACTTGGAATGCTGTTGCAGAGAGTTCTTACCAAGTTTAACAGAGATTGGAGTGATATTGTTTGTATTTGCAGCGATTCAGCTACGTATATGAAAAAGGTATGTGATGACCTGTCAAAAGCAATGCCTGAGCTGAAGTGTTTCCCTGTAAGAGATCCTTGCCACTTGCTAGATGGTATGCTGAAAGCATCTTTACAATCTTCTGATTTAATTAAGAATGCTGTTGATTTTGTAGTCCATTCAGGCGCACTGTTTCGTTATGTGCGGGAACTCAAACGCAAATATTTCTCATTTTGTGTTTGGTGTGGCAGCAAAGAAAGAGTCATCCCAACTGTGTCTTTTAGTCAGTATGTGAATGCAATATTATCTATGTGGCGACCGTTTACTGAATTTTTGCTTAGTGATGATGCAAAAGGCAAGAAATGTGAGGATCTTCGGGTGCATATTGATAGTGATATCAAAAAAGTACACTGTACTGCATTCTTAGATTTTTACAGGAAAACATGACTGCTGTAGTGGACATAATCAAAAAACTAGAGTCTGAAAACACCCTTGTCTACCAAGTGTTTGGCATAATTGGTGTAGATGTCAAACATCTCCTCAAGAGTAGGCTAGGCGACACTTTTAGTGACTTTGGCACTGCAACATGTTCCCTGTTAGAATGCTTGCCACTTGGTAAGCAAAGAGGTGTTGAGGACCAATTCAGGAAATTTTATTTCACAATGCATGAGAAATGGCTAGCTATGATGCATAGAAATGTCCCTTCACCAACCATGGCGTTTGAAGTCAATGAAGCCTCACTTTGGTACTCTGCACAAGTGTTAAATCCCTTCCGTAAAGGGGAATTTTCTCCGGACTTTGAAAAGTACAGCTTCATTTTTGACCGCTTTAATACCTCTGAGGCCATATGCACCCAGTTCAACGCATATGTTGCAGAACCTGGCCCAGAGAATGTCAACCTTGAGGTGCACCAGTACTGGCATGGAAAGCTACGTCATTGGCCAGAGTTGGCAAATTGTGTACTGGCTGTTTTGGCATTGCCAGTCTCAAGTGCCAATGTCGAGAGGGCCTTTTCACAAATAAAAGTGTACTTGGGAAGGAAAGAGAAAGCGCGAATGACCAAAGAATCACTGAAGAAATATTGTATGGTGTACTACAATAAATTCGACTTGTAAAAATGTATTTGGCCCTCATATACACTGTACGTACACTGTCTATATACCATGCATCAATGAAAAAAGCCAGCAATAATAAAAGCAAAGCGTTCCATAAACACCGGTAAAACACAGTTTCCGTTGTTTTTTATGGCGCGAAAATGAGTAACCACTGAAAAGCACTGTTTTTTTTAGGTATTGAAATCACTGGAAAACACTGACAAAACACCACCAGAATTTACCAAAAATAGAAACTGAAAACAGGAAAGCCTACCTATGATGGTGTATAAGAAGGCACCAACTCTCACAACTTTACTGAGTCCCTGTGACGCTGTGCTGTATGAAGTTTCGAATACACTAACAGGAATAGACAATACAGACACAAACACACATCCCAGAGGTTCATACAGATGTAATAATTGTATCTGTTGTAAACATGTAGTAGACAAATCCAAGACGTTTCTGGACAGTAGATACTGTAGAAGATACAAAATTGCCTCCTTCATCAATTGTAATACTAACATCTGTGTCTATACTATGACTTGTATATGTGGTAAAATGTATGTAGGATCGACAGTGAGAAAACTTAAAATCAGGTGGATGGAACACCTAAGAGCAATTAAGAATTATGACATGAAATATCCGATGGCCATACATTTTCGGGAGCAATATAATAATATAGAAATGGGAGGAATACGCTTCATGGGAATAGAGCATGTATTATTGGATAGGAGAGGTAGGGACCTGGAGAAGAAATAAGAATGTGGGAAACATTCTGGATTAACAAACTACAAACAGTACAAGTTGGGTTGAATGTAGATAGGGAATTACACACAGTAGTTTAAAAGAAAGTTGGTGAGGTGTTTTTTACCATACGCTGATCTCATAACACTATTAATGACTTTCATTATATCTAGAGAACGGATTTGGAGTTATTCTTTATCTAATATAACATAATCCAAATACAATGGGAAAATAAAGTTACATTCAAGATAAGAGCTAAATATGAGAGTGAAAAAAGTTTCAAACCAAAAAAAAACCCATAGTGAACTGCAGATTGGAGCTTTACCTTTATTGTATAATATGAAAGAATTGTTTGCATAACAAAAATGTGCAGATCCCTACATAGTGCTAGGGTATAGCAAGACAATGCAGATTGGGCTGAGAAACAGTATCTAGGGTTCAAGTCCCTGAGAGGGACCATCAGATGTTTTTATTAATTTACTTTAAATTTATAATAAAGACCTATATAAAAAAATTATTTAGGGTAATACCGCAAAAGGACGAATTTTTTGTTGTTTTAACGAGAAAGTGGGGACTTACTCACTAAAGGGGTCCCACTAGCAAGTACTAAAAGGCATAAGGAAACATTATTGAAAGGCCACTTTCAATAGCTCTTAAGAGTCAATATTTGAATAGCGAAGGGGTAGTTTAAGTGAGTGCTAAAAGGTACAACCAACACTATTCAGGGTTAGAGAAATCTGAAAATGTTCATGGATTTCTTATTTATTTTTTATTCTTTATCGAGAGTAACTGGAAATACATAAACATCGGAGGAAACGGGTGCATTTTATTTTTATTTTCCAAGCTAGTACTGTAAGAAACAGACAGTCTGAAGTAACTGCAAAGGTGCTGAAGATAAAACTTGTCGAGATCAGAAACAATTCTTTTTGAATAAAACACCTAACTTTTCGCTTGCGCTCAAGTGGTCGCCAGCGTACACACCGGAAGTAGCTCTGTTCATCACAGAGGAAAAGGTTTTGTATTAATACCGGCAAGGATATGGCTGCCGGTTATTTTCTTTAACACAACCTGCATCGAGTGGGTGCAATGCATCACGGATTTTATTTATTCATGCCTGAATTAACTTGCACTACTATTAAATCCTCGTTTAAGGGACTCCTCATTGGGAAACACATCCAGGATACGTATACTGTGAATAGGAGGGATTATTTCTGGACACAAGATATGTGCAGTCTTAACTGTGTGTCTAACATTGGACACTATATAATCCTATTCGGAACGGAAATACAACCGGATTTAAGGATCTTCACGCATTGAGTATAGCCCTGAAGAAGTCGCTGCAAGCACAACCGTAAGCGCAACGAAACATGTGTTGGCTAAGGCTGTTGTGAATAAACTGAAGCGCATGTTCCAGCAAAGACTCAAGCTTTTGTCACACTCTTATTGATATAATTGATATACTGTTAGCGTAGCAGGGCACTGTTGTTCTGGAATTAATTGAAGTAGTGACTGTGCATAATTAGAGGAGCTGCCAGTTCACACCAAATGCATCTTCGAACCGGACGTGAGGACAGATGCACTGTGAGAATACATTGGTGAGTGATGATAGATTTAAAGTCTGAGAAGCAAAGCACAAACCACTCTTAATTTAGTATTGCAAGGGGCCTGCTGTTATATAGACAGATATTTTTAACAAATGCCCCAAGGTTCAAAGAGTGCAGTAGCCATAACCGCATGGATGATGGGGGTTTTTTACAACAAAACAAACCAAATAATGATTTGTAGCAGTCCATGAGACACTGGATAAAGTTGTTAGCATAACCGCTCAATTAAATAGAGGTGAAGTAAATTTGTTAAGCTAAATTCTGGCATTTTTCGCAAATGTGTGTTCGGTTTAAATATCGAAATTCCGGTGATAACGATTTGAGTTTTTTAAGTAGACTGTAATGGGTCGCTTGGGTTTTCTGTAATTAAATACGTCGACCTCGGTTCACTAAAAGTTTGAGAGATAATTTGAAAAGTAGCCATTATGAAATGCTCAATTGAATTAAGCTTAAATAGGGCCCTCGCTCTCTATTAATGACAGTAGCTAATTGGTAAGCTCTTGAACATATAAGTAGTGTGTGATAAGTACAAACCCTGGGGACAATAATAAATAAATAAAGATTCAATTTAATTATGAATTGAGCCGATATATTTGTCCTGAATATAAACTAGGCATTGAAACATTCTGACATTGGTTAGTAGATTATGATACCCCCCAGAATACATGCACATTGAACAGAGTACTTTATCTGCTCTATTTACAGTATCCCTTATCAGGGGGATTTATCTTGATCGTGTTTCCATACCGCTATGACTAGATGCACATAAGAAAGTTACTGAAAGGAATTGGACTCAGGTGAGAATCACATAAAATAACATTTACAAAGAGTTGCTCATACAAAGGATATGTAATTAAGGATAACTAATAAGGGAGGATTTATGTTTTCTTTAGATTACTACCAAACAGCTAGGTGCAGAATATTTTAGAAGAAACAGTGGTGAATCATGAACAACAATTAATGGCAAACTGTGGAATCTTCATTTGAGTGATATTGTAAGTATGGACTTACATTTAGAAAGAATTCTTTTAGGCAATTTCCCTTAAATACTCAATCATAGTCTAAAATGTCCTTTATTTATTGCAGGGAGGGATACTAATGTAGAAACAACATACTGGAGATTTGATTCAAGTGACAGGATTCAGCTCATTAAACCACAATAAGTAACGTGAGAGGTAAATAGAGTAGTACTTAATGGGATAAAAAGAACTCTGTTCTACTCAGCACTGTATCTTAACACTATTGATTGATAGGAGGAGAATGAAGAAAGTGACTATTAGACTCATATGGAGACCCCTGGGTTTGGAATGTAACAGTGCATGAAGCAGATAGTATGAAGCTTTAGAAGGTGTTTAGTACTTATTAAGAATATTTGTGTAAACAATGGTACTTTATGAAATTAGACCATCTATGAGGCATTAATTCTTGTCAAAACATAAGAATGGCCATGTTGTACCTGATAAAATTTGTATATAGGTGGATAAATTTTCTTTCAAGATAAAGGAAACATTGTTTGTATCATTATTTTTTGCACATTATGGTTCGAATTTATACATTTTATAATTGTTTTATATTTAGGACAAAGGAAATATTTGTGTGTATCACAATTTTGGTACGATATGATTTGAATCTATATATGTAAAATACTGCTTGATGATTTTTATGTTTAACAGCCCTGAAGAAGCACTAGTGAGCGCAAAACACATGGTGGCTGTAGTTCTTGGCTGTATTGCTGTATTAATTGACTCAACAAAAGAATAAAAAAGAAAGGAAGACACAAGGAATCTGTATAAGAATTTGTATTGTTTGCTGTTAAGCCTCTCAGTAAAGTTATTTATGTATTACAATCAGCATACTGGTGGGGACTGGTAACTGAGACTGTAACTCCGGGCAATATTCCTGTTACCCAGAAGTTGTTATAATATATCCAATTGTACTATAAAACTTAAAGTAGTATACTAGGTGTACTACTAGTTAGTGACACCACTTTTAATATATATCATGTGCATGGCTGTGTGACTTTATGTATCCTTGTGAGTATGGGTGTGTGATTGGCTGTATAAGTGGTTGTGTAAGTAGCTGTGTGGGTGAGTGAAATGCTGTGTAAGTGGCAGTATTGGTGAGTGAGTAGGTGTGCCAGTGGATGTATGGGTGGGTGAGTGATGGTGTAAGTGGCTCTATCAGTGCATAAGTGGGTGAGTGAGTGGATGTCTGAATGGCTGTATGAGTAAGTGACTGGGTGTGTAAGTGGCTGTATGGGTGAGTGAGTGGCTGTTTGAGTAGGTGTTTCATTTATTGACTTCGTGTGTGAGTGACTGTATTAGGCAGTGAGTGTCTGTGTGAATGGCTGTATAGGTGAGTACAGGAATGTTTGAGTGCTTGTATGGATGTATGAATGGGTATGTAAGTGGTTGTGTGAGTGAGTGTATGAGCGCTTCTATGGGTGAGTGAGTGGCTGTGTTGAGAAGCTGATTAGGTGAGTGAGTGGGTGTGTGACTCTGTAGGTAAATAAGTGGGTGTGTGAGTAGCTCTATAGGTGAGTGTGTGGTTATGTGGCTGACTGAACGTGTGAATAACCGGTTGTTTGAGTGGCTTTGTGGGTGAGTGAATGGTTGTATGAGTGGTTGTATGAGTGAGTGAGTGAGTGGGTGTGTGATGGCTCTATGGAAGAGTGTGTGATGGCTCTATGGAGGAGTGAGTGGGTGTGTGAGTACTGTTATAGGTCTGTGAGTGGGTATGTCAGTTGTTGTACAGGTGTGTGAGTGGGCATACAAGAGGTTGTATGGGGGGGTGAGTAGGTGTGTGAGTGGTTCTGTGGATGATGTCATCAGTGATGTCATTTGAGATTCCATCAGTGATGTCATCAGTGATGTCACTGACCATGTAATGAGTGATCTAATATGTGAGGTCATAAGCAGTACCATACAGGGGCGTGACTTATAGTTAGCTCGCGAACTATAACGGCTGAATTTCACTGGTTTTGTACGAGTGAAACCTGAGCCTAACTATAACGTCCCTGTAACCTTTATATATGAGAACACATCCAAATTTATTGAGTTCTTTTACAGGAGTATGTGCAAAATCTATCCTCATACATGCAAGACACTGGGGACTTTTTGAGAAGGATATATGATATAAATTGGGGAGAATCCTATATTCTTATCACAATGGATGTGAAATCACTCTAGGCGAGTGTTTCCCACAGTAATGGTCTGAGAGCAATTAGAATATTTTGTGGGCAACAGGCTGTTGGGCCTTTTACAGCACTCAAAAATGATATTATCAATGGGCCATTAGTGTTTGCATAATAACTTCTTCCTTTTTAACAGGGTGATCTACAGACAAAATAGAGGTACAGCAATGGGCACCTGCTTCGCCCCCAGCTATGCTAATTTGCATATGGGCTTGTGGGAAGAGCAGGTGCTCACTAATGAGTATGCTGAGGAATGGTCTGAAAACGTGGTTCTTTGGACCCGTTTTATTGATGATCTCTTTGTCATATGGAGGGGACAGAAGCAACAGCAAAAAGGTTTACAGAGAGTCTCAACAATAGTGATTTAAACTTGAAGTTTACCACCACTATGAGCAAGAGTGAGGTACACTTTTAGATTTAACAGTTTTTGTGAGCAATGGCAAAATCCATATAAAAACGTATAGAAAACATACAGCAGGCAACTCTCTATTGCATGACTATAGTTTTCACCTGAATAATCTCAAATATACTATACCTTATGTAAAGAACCTTAGAATGATGTGGAACTACAGTGATAGAGAGTTATTAGGAGGAGTGCAAGAAAAATTGAAGAAAAGGTTTTTAAGTCATGGCTACAGTAATAGAGTATTTGGATAGTGCCATTAGCAAAGTCAATCAAAAAGATCATGCAGAAATCCTTTTCCAGAGAGGTGACATTTCTAAGAGAAAAGAAACTTTGAACAAAAATCAGAAAGAGTTGAGAATGATTACAGGGTACAGTAGAGAACATCAAAGAATAAGAAGAATATTCTCGACACTTTGGCATCTCATCAAAAGTGATCCTATAATAGGAAATGCAGTACCAGCAAGGCCAGACCACAGAAAATTCATTGACAGGAAGCCCGGGCTTCGAATGCTGCCTCAGGTGCAAGGCCTGCAAGTTTGGGATCAACACAACAGAAGTCAGGTCCCATTGTATAACAACAGCTATAAGATCAGAACAGCCTTGCATTGCAAGAGTAAATTTGTAATTTATGTTTAAGGCTCCCTGTTTTCCGTTTTTACGGATTTTTACAGATAAATACAGACAGAAAACAATGTGTTTTCTGTCTGCATTTATTTTTAAAAGTGGATAAATACAGAAAATTGTGCTCCTTTTAAGTGACTCTCCGTGCTGTCTTTGATGAATTATAGGCCAGCGGCTGAGCATATGGACAGCAGGGGAAATTAAAAAAACAGGATGAAATTTCTTTAAATGATGGCATATGTCAACATTCATTTATGGTATAATGCTAGTATTTACCAGTAGATGGATTGGTATGTAATATTTGACAGCTTAAATAGCTAAAACATAACAGACATCAAAGTATGAGTGAGCATCTATCAGTTAAATAAACATGGAAATGTACAGTTTTTCAACTTCAATTATATGCAAAACACAAAATAAATATGGATACATACAGATAAAATGGCCAAAAAATAAATATGGATAAATACAGACGGAAATGTTGAAAAAATAAATACCATAAAACGTGGAGCCCTATTTATGTTCTTCAATGTACTTGCCCAAAAATGTATATTGTTAGTACTATTTTACAAGTACATTTGAGAATATTACAACACATTAGGGCAATTAAGAAAAATGATCAACGTTGCCCTGTAGCCCATCACATCAAGGAAGTACCTGATGGAGATGTGTCTAAGATGACATATTTAGTGATTGACTCAGTGCCCCGAATATCAGAGTTGAAAATAGGGAACAGCAATCAAGAAGACTAGAGTTGAGGTACATATTAAATATAAACAGCAAGATACTCATAGGATTAAATACTGAGGAAGAACTTTATGCACATTTGTAATTGTGGGTACATGGAAGGTAGCCTCCTCTCTGTTCTCAAAGGTTCATTTCAAGGTGAAAGGAAGCAACAATGTTTTATGAGTTACAGGATAGAATGTTTCAGTTATAACTCAATGGAGGTGCAGCTGTTGAAAATAGTTAGATGAGTGGGATGCACAGAGGTTTCAATATGTGAGAGGCAATAACATGATTTGAGGTGTTTTAATCTATGTGAAAATTTGGTTGTGATTTGAATTTCAGATTAAATCTCAAGAAAAACAATTGAATTTTGAAAACAGGTTTTTCTTGTTTACCTCGGGTGATAGTAACTTAGCCCACTTGGGCATAATTCCACGAGCTATGAAGTATCTTGCACACCATATTTAGCACTATGCACTTTAATTGTATTTTGTAAACACCCAATGAAATGACTGAGAATTGACCTCTTGCATGTGACAGAGAGAGAAAATGATATTGTCATGAAAGACATTTCTGCAGGAAAAAAAAATTTCTTTAAAGAAAGAATTTAAAAAAAAGAATTTTAGGATAATCTTTCATTAATTTTCATAATACTAATCCTATAAATGTTATAAGTATGCATTTATTTATTGAATGCATTTATTGAAACCACATTTCGCAATTTATGTGAATAGAGACAGAAAAGTCAACAGCTGGATGATGAAGTATTTCTTCCCTGTTTATATGTCACGTTGCACGTATTTATCGGTTACCGTGATGATGTATAGTCAGTTTGAAAAAGGCAGGGAGCCAGCCGAAACGCGTTATGTGCAGCAACGCTGATGATAAATAAAATTTGAAATCTGCTTTCCTGTGGAGTGTTGGAGTTTGTTCAAAGGAAGGTGAGACAGGCCCTTGGCGTCAATATATATATATATATATATATATATATATATATATATATATATAAAATTTGTTTTTATTTACAATAAACACACACATAAATGTGTTTGTGTGTTTATTTATTTATTTATAGATATAGTGTTCAATATTAGTGGAATTTATTTAATTTATATTTAATTAGCTTCATGTATTCAAATATTTAACATTTACTACTTTAATCTCTATTTATATTTGAAAAAAACAATATTGTCTTTACATCTGGCAGAGTTCTTCACAGGTCCATTAGTGTACTGTCTTGGTAGGGCCCAGTACTTATACCCAAATGTGCCTTTGAAGTGGGGGTGACTTCAAAGCAGGACCATGAAGGGCACAGATCCCCTTTAATCCCAGCCCTGTATGCCAGGCTATCTGTAGGGGGTAATCAGTTTTTGTAATGGTTCTGTAAAACTTTGCACCCCAAGGACAACAAAACAAAGACCTGGAAGTCTGCATCACATCTAAGTATAGCATCTGAAAGCGTTATCCAACTACTTTAATGCAGTTGTGAATGAGATACTGAGCAAGTAGGCATTTTATCAATTTGTTCACACAAACCCCCGCAAGAACTGATATAACACAGTTTCATTGTGGAGGAATGGACTGAGTCCTCAAGTGATAGACAATGGCTATAAAAATCCCAGTAGCCCAATGGAGAGTCAGGGCCTGAAGCCCTCTGAAATCCATTAGAAAATGCTGTGAAGCTAAGACAAAAGTGAGACAAGATAACCTGAATACATGACCAGATGAATGTGGGAAGAGGTTGGGGACAGGAATCTGGCTGAGAGGGTGTTCATAATCTTCAGGTAGCCCAGCTAGGTGTTTGAAATTTGTCCACTGATTTACAGGAGACATGAGCATTCCCCTGTGAAGAATACGAGGTAGTCATCATCATTTCAAGGCTAAACACAGCTTTGTGAACCACAACCATATAAACCTTGCTTTTGTAAATACCAACACCCTTTAGATCAAATGTGCTATGCTTAGATCACATCCATCTTTTCTGGGTGCATTAGGAAACTAATAAAGCTAATAATACATATTATTACACTTTTTTGTTCAGCAACCTTTGTTTTTTACAAAACCTATCTTACATGTCAGTTAAGCAAACCAAGAAAAGTATCATAAACCCTTCACAGTCCCATTATTTCAATGCAAATCCATTCCACAGCCTCAGGATTGTCTATATAGGACTGCTAGAACCTGCTAACTGCCGACTTGAGTACATATTTGTTCCTGGTGACTTTGTTATGTGCCATGCTGTTGCAATTATCTCAGGAAACACCATTGCATACACCTTGTTTTGATTTTATTGTTGCATAGTTAAAATTCTGACTGGTCATAGTACTAAATTTCTGTCTACTTTAGTGCAACCATCCAAATTAAAACCATTCATACCATGACCATCCCTAGACTGATGAACATAAAGTGAGATAATGTAAAAGCAATACGCAAATCTTCCAAACAGTGTTTATTTATCTGTGGTGTTTCTATAGCACATACCCAGCCATAAGGGCAGTATTCACTTTACTAAAAACTAAAACGGAAGATACATTAGAACAGTTATAAATGTTATGTTCCTGGTTCTAGGAGGTGTGCTTCTGTGCTACCTAGGCAAATTTGGCTAGTGCAGGTTAGGTTAGCTTCAAGATGTGAACATCTTGAACTGCTGTCCTAAAGCCCATTGGTGAGACCAAGGGCTTTAGAGTGCTAAGACCAAGATGAAATGATGAAGTCGTTGTAAGCAGTGCCAAATTAAAGTCTGGTGATTTGACAAAGGGGACTGAATGGTGAGATGTCTAGAGGAGTTTGTTTTAGTTTGCAGTGAGGAAGGGATTTGTGAGTAGGAATTTAATTTTGTTTGTTCTTGTCCAAGAATGAATAAATCAATGTTATTAATTTGCCTAGAAACTTTCCAAGCTTATTGTTTGAGGGATTGATATCTCTGAGGTGTAGCTGTATATCTTCAGCCTATTGATGAATTGAGATGGTTTTGTCTTGTAAGATAGTGTCTATTGATTCCATTTCAAGGTTTAGTCAATAAGGAGCGAGGACTAAACCTTGTAAACCATGTAAAATTATGGGGAAAAATAGGATGTAGCATGTTCCATGTTATGCTATTCCCCATCTTATTTATCTGTTTACATATGTCTGAATTTAGTGAATTACTTCTCAAAAGGCGGGGCTTAAGGAAAGTTCACACCTTATATGTTTAAAATATGAAGCAATGAATGCAATAAAGTGAAATAAAGCTTCCAAAGGACGTAAAATGCCTCAGTAGAGGCATCCAGGTGCTATGGGAAGAGCAGAATTAAGAGCTGAAAAGATAGGTTTTCAATTTTTTGCAAAAAGACCTTTTGTGGGTATTTTCCTAAGTGGAAGAATGTTCTAGAGGTTAGTTGCTAGCACAAAGAAGGAGCTGCCACCTCTTCTGAATTTGCACACCCTATGAACCCGCAACAGGAGCAGTTTGTAGAACACAAAGATCTGTTGGGAGTATATTGTTGTAACTTCTCTCTCAGGTATAGAGGGCCTGATTGATGAAGTCCTCTATAGACGTAAACCAGCACTTTAAAATGTATCTGTGTGGCTACAGGTAGCCAATGTATGTCGTTCAAGTATGGTGAAATGGCCTGTCTAGTTGGAATCTTCCAGATCAGCTTTGTTGCTGCGTTCTGGACGATCTGTAGTCTATACAGCAAATACGCCTGCAAACCCAAGTAAAGGTCAATGGTTTAATCCAGTCTGGATGCTATAAAGTCATGCACTTTGGTCCTTCTGGTGCAATATAGAACCAAAGGAAGGATTGCCTTTATAGGATATGAGCAGGAAGAACAAGCTTGATGACAACGAGGAGATTTGTGAACAGAAAGAGAGATTAGTTTCAGATAGGACACCCAGACTTTTCACAGTGTTGGTCAGTGCAGGAGTAGGCCAAATTCATTGGCCACCAGCGCTGAGGGTCCAGAGTATCCTTGCCCCGATAGAATAGCACCTCTGTATTGTCGGAATTTCGTTTCAAGCAACTGGTTTTCATCCAGGTTGCCAAAGCAGCTAAACAGCCTTTGAACGAGTCTGCGGCATCACCATCGAAATGTTGGAAAGAGAATAGAAGCTGGGTATCGTCTGCATATAACATCACCTTAGCATGCCATGACTCAACAACCCTGGCCAATGGAGCCATGTAGATGTAAAACAATGTGGGGCTCGAAACAGAGTCCTGAGGGACGCCAAATCTCAGGGGTTTAGAGGAGGAAGCATATGGCAGCAGATGAACTGCTTGGACTCTCTCAGATTGAAAAGAATGGAGCCGAAAGAAATGCCCAGACCATAAATCCCCACCTCCTCCAGCTGATCCAGAAGAATGGAATGAGGGACAGTGTCACATGCTGCCGATATATCTGGCAGGACAACCAGTAAAGCATGATTCTGATCAAGGTTCTGTCATGTGGTAATATTAGGCCAGAGTAGGCACACCACCATTTTACATGCTCACATTCCTTGTGTTTGCTTTGTTTGCCCTAAGTTGGCACAGTATGCCCAGACGTGGGTCCCTTGCTCACTTTGCCACTGGATTCAAGCTAGCCTGGCTGATGAGGGCTGTTAGCCCAAAACCGGTCCCAGGCTGATTGTTTCCGGTCCAGGGAAGACATGGCTTGGCAATCGGGCTGGACTGTTCCCATGAGGCACAGGGTCAAGACTGATTTGCATATAGCTGTGTCTGAACTGTGGTGGCGTAGTGAGCTAAAGAACGATGATGGATTCAACCCAGATCTGTGACTGGGGTTGAGTGTCTGAAAAGTTTCAGCGCTCTCTCCATCATCTCCTTGTGTTTGCTTTGTTTGCCCTAAGTTGGCAGGGTATGCCCAGACGTGGGTCCCTTGCTCACTTTGCCACTGGATTCAAGCTAGCCTGGCTGATGAGGGCTATTAGCCCGAAACCGGTCCCAGGATGCTTGTTTCCAGCCTAGGGAAGACATGGCTTGGCAGTTCGGCCTGGACTGTTCCCATGAGGCACAGGCTCAAGACTGATTTGCATATAGCTGTGTCTGAACTGGGGTGGCGAAGTGAGCTAAAGAACAATGATGGATTCAACCCAGATCTGTGACTGGGGGTAAGTGTCTGAAAAGTTTCAGCGCTCCGTCCATCATCTCCTTGTATTTTCTTTGTTTGCCCTAAGTTGGCAGGGTATGCCCAGACATGGGTCCCTTGCTCACTTTGCTACTGGATTCAAGCTAGCCTGGCTGATGAGGGCTGTTAGCCCGAAACCAGTCCCAGGATGCTTGTTTCCGGTCCAGGGAAGACATGGCTTGGCAGTTCCGGCTGGACTGTTCCCATGAGATACAGGGTCAAGACTGATTTGCATATAGCTGTGTCTAAACTGGGGTGGCGCAGTGAGCTAAAGAACGATGATGGATTCAACCCTGATCTGTGACTGGGGGTGAGTGTCTGAAAAGCTTCAGCGCTCCATCCATCATCTCCTTGTGTTTGCTTTGTGTGCCCTAAGTTGGCAGGATATGCCCAGACGTGGGTCCCCTGCTCACTTTGCCACTGGATTTAAGCTAGCCTGGCTGATGAGGGCTGTTATCCCGAAACCGGCCCCAGGATGCTTGTTTCCGGTCCAGTGAAGACATGGCTTGGCAGTTCGGGCTGGACTGTTCCCATGACATACAGGGTCAAGACTGATTTGCATATAGCTGTGTCTGAACTGGGGTGGCGAAGTGATCTAAAGAACGATGATGGATTCAACCCAGATCTGTGACTGGGAGTGAGTGTCTGAAAAGTTTCAGCGCTCCGTCCATCATCTCCTTGTGTTTGCTTTGTTTGCCCTAAGTTGGCAGGGTATACCCAGACGTGGGTCCCTTGCTCACTTTGCCACTGGATTCAAGCTAGCCTGGCTGATGAGGGCTGTTAGCCCGAAACCGGTCCCAGGATGCTTGTTTCCGGTCCAGGGAAGACATGGCTTGGCAGTTCCGGCTGGACTGTTCCCATGAGGCACAGGGTCAAGACTGATTTGCATATAGCTGTGTCTGAACTGGGGTGGCGAAGTGAGCTAAAGAACGATGATGGATTCAACCCAGATCTGTGACTGGGGGTGAGTGTTTGAAAAGTTTTAGTGCTCCGTCCATCATCTCCTTGTGTTTGCCACATTTTAAAGTTGGCATCTTTTGATAAACACTGACATTTAGCACATATTTGCTTGCGTGCCTGTGCAGGGTAATATTCTCTGAAATGGCTTTGCTTACATTTACATTTCTTCATAGGCATCATATTGAGTGCCTTGAATATTCTGCACAAGGGCTAAGTTAACTGTGCAAAATGCTTTTGTTTGTTATTGTCCGCTGAGCAACAGAGCTATCATGAAATAATCAACAATAGTGGCCTGACTGGGGCTTCGGCATGATTACATAAGTGAAGTTTATTATATAAACAACATCACTCCTTTGTTAAACAGAGGAGCATTTCGCTGACACTGCTGAGGTCACTCCATGCCGGAATTCCAGTCCAACTGATTCCTGTTTACCTCCTGCGAGATGTGATGCTCAGCTCTCCACTAAGATGGGCTCCATGATGAAACTTACCTACAGGTAACAGGGGAGTTAGATCGCCCTACAGGGATTCTGGCAGATTTCTCCACCCTAGACACACTAGGACAGGTAGCGCTAGGTAGGAGCACAAAATATAACAGTACTCATATGCGAGCATGTATCCTATGTAACAGCACAATTGTTGAATTGTTTATTTTCTTTACCTGTCTCGTATTGCTGATTACACTGTTCTGTTTCCTTCTATTAATATTTGCAGTGCATGTATTTTACACAAGAATCATAATGCTTCAATAAATATTGAAACGCCACGTTGTGTATTTCTTGTGGATCTCTTAGGGTATGCATGAGTTACTAAATGAAAGGGTTCTAGATTTGTTCCATGATTTCCTTGGGGATTCAGGGTTGTCATTTTCTGAAGTTGCACATTCCACCTGTTGCCTTTCCAGGTTATTGGTACAGATGATGTACTGTGAGCTAGCAGGACTAAGGCCAACATATCCTGATGGTGCACATGGAATCAGTCTTGTGCAGTTTTGACGTTTATGTTTTCCAATAAACGCACAGTTTAACTGAAAAAGTATGAACTCTACAACAGTACAGTTCGACAAATTCATTCACTTCAAGCAGGGCAGAATTAGTACTGAGCACCGGACGGAAGACTGATTGTGACTTATGGAGCAAATTATTGTATTCAAGATAGCCAGAAAGCTGTTGATTTATTAGTTTGTCATGCATTTTGGGGGCATCCCACAGAGAAATTGGCCAGAAATTATTCAGAACTGAAGGGTCAGCAGTAAAACTTAGAACATACCAATGGTCTTTTATTTACAAGAAACTTCATTTGAATACAGTTTGGGAAAATTGGCTTCATTAGAAGTTAATGTATAAAATTTGGTAACATGTAATTTACCTACTTTTTAGTGAAAATGTGTTGATTTCACATGCATATGAGAGATAGCTAGTAAATCACAGGGGTAAAAGGTGCTAAGTGAATTTAAAATGTAATATGTCTGTATAATGGATTTTAATATTAAAAATTATTATCCTAAAAAACGCTTTCGACTTGTAATACCACTCGCCAGCCATGATTTTAGACAATTACAGAAAATAATCTTGTATACTGATTCTTGACTTCTTTGAGATGTGCAAGGTTTTTAGAGATCGCTCCTTTTTGGCAGTGCTGTATGTTTGCTCTCCTGGGAGACAATGCTGCAAAAAATAATATCAGATGATTTTAACACAATAAATCTATTTCTTGTAAATAGATTTTCTTTCTGATAAATGTTTAACACTGTCAATGTCCTGTACCCAAAGCCTGGTGTGTAATACACCGTCTTTTCCACATTAGAGGACAGGTTACAGTTGATAAAATTCTTCCAAAACTCATTCACATGTTCTAAGATCAATTTATTGTTAATCAATGGAGAATGGGATTAAGCTTTCCTTCAACACAATGGATTTTTACTATTCTTACTGACACGTTTATATAACGTTTCTTAATTAAGTGCAAGTCCTCCATTACTTGGGAATCCTTCTGAGGGTTTGTGTACATTTGCAATCATTGTTACAATTATCACCCTGGAGCCTGTAATCAATACACACTTCTGCCTCTTCTCTCCAGAGGGCTCTGCCAGAAATCGACAAATGTGACTAGGGCCCACGCAGGAAATGTACCCACTATAAATAAGCAAATTTAAATAAAATAGTTACAAAACGTGGCGGAATTTACATCGTATGACCCCAGATGAAAAAACAATGTAAACATACATTTCAGTTGAAGTATTTAGTTTGTGAATCGGTCGCATTTGTGCAGTTCCGTCCACACTACCCTGTTATCAAACCCTTCGTTTGTTTTACTTCGCTTGTTTTTTTGAGAGTTTTATATAGCGCGAACTAGACCCGAGACATCGGGTATCAGAGCGCTTTACATGAGCACCAGTTTCGTTACAGAAGGACACATTCATTTTTGGTGAGCACGGGGAGATTAAGGGGCATATCAGCAAGGGCTTTATCTCCGTTTTTCTGGCTTTAAAAGCCAGAAAAACTGAGATAAAACTATCGCCCTATCAACAAGAGGGTGCTAACATGCATAATCGCATTTTAGCACCCTTTTTCCCAACGCCTCCCTTTGCATCTCCAATGAGATGCAAAGTGGGCATTACTGGGCGTACCCGGGATGGACTACGTTGCAAATATCGCTGATGTTCACATCGCGATATTTACAGTGTAGCCCACATGATTTTAGCAGAGGTTAGATTTTGGCGAAAACGGCCGTTTTCGCCAAAATCTAACGTCTGCTAAAATCCTGACTTAGCCATCCCTAACATAGAGGGGTGGATTCTGCTGATAAGACCACAGGGTCGTATCAGCAAGGTTATCGCCGTGTTGCAGGGAACATCGCTGGAAAACCAGCGATGTTCCCTGCAAAACGGCGATAACCTCGCTATCTCTGGAATTGTTAACGCCCTGGAGAAACGCGTTGTTAATAACGCGCTACCAGGGTGATAAATTCCAGAGATAGCCTGCGATAGGAATATTATCGCTAAGCACGGCCAGCGATAATTATCGCTGGCCGTTGATAATATGCCCCTAAGTGATTTGCCCAGATTCACAGGATGTTGAGCGTCGTTGCCGAGACTCGAACCCGGTTCCCTAGCTTCAAGCTACATCCTCTCCTCTGCATCCTGATCCTCTGCATCATTGCCACCACCACCACCTAAACCCGTCCTCCTGCAAATTCTCAACATTATAGCACTTCATTAGAGATACATTTCTACTAAAGTGATCCGTACTAATTTGGTAAACTACATAGTTAATAGCTATAGAGCGTATTGATCTACCTATGTTGTAAATTCAAATGTAACTTGCAGTGCCAGCCTGTAAATACAGATTAACACAAATAAGCTTTGATCATATTAAGTTGCCCCAAAACAATCACGAGAACCAGTTAGCAAAAACTGTTGGGAAAAAAACGCAGCTCTTTTTATGGGAAAGCATGTTGGGTATCCAGCCCTCAACCCCCAATGTATTCTCCTCAGTGACCTCACGTTTTAGGTGGACCCCTCGTTCATGAGGGAGAGTATAACATGTGTCTTTTGCCAAACAGTTTGTGTGAAGCTGAAGAACAAAGCAAAATAAGTGTTTAGGGGTTAAGCTAAATTGTGCTAAATGAAAGTGTTGAGGACGTATTTCCCTCTACCATTTAGGAATTCAGCTCTTCCACCACGCAGGCTGAGGGAAACCTACTGCATTTATAAAGAGTTTATGACAAGAGAGCTGGGGATTTTTATAAAACGTTCCTCTCTCTGCCATGAGAAAAGCCACTTTCGTGGTGAAAATTTCATTATAAAGTCTTTGACGTTCCATGTTGCAGTGTGGAATCTTTGCTACCAAATGTGAGCATTGTGATATACCCCTAAATAAGGGGTACATTGTCAATGTCCAGACAAATGCTCTGCCTAACATGCGGGTGAGCGTTTCCCAGTTTGTGGGAGGCACTTTGCTTTCCACTATTACTAAAGGGCCACCACCCTTTCCATGATGGACTTTCATAGAGTTAATTCCACCAAAAATGGTTGTGCGTCATCTACTTCATATGAAGTAGTGGACTTGCACCAGAGTTAATTATACAATTTGGCAGACTGAATGGCAGAGTGAGAGATGTTTCAGTTGGCAGAGATCTGCTATTGAGAGAAATGCAAATACTGTGTTTTTACCAAAAGTCTGTGAGTCTGTTGATTTTGGTTGATTCCATGTAACCACCAACATTTAAATCAGCCATTTTCTTGTTTGCTTGTGAGGCTAGATGTAGATCAATGCAATGCCTGGTTACTTACCGGTAATTTTCATTACTCCAAGTCCATGTCTTCCTCATCACAGTCCTTACGTATGAGTTTATCTCAATTCATGCAGAATTTAATTACCAAACTTGGCTGTTCCTTCACAATTCAAGATGGTCCCCATCCATATCAGTACAAATACCTCACTTCCTGGGAAGAACTTCCTGAAATAATAAAGCAATAAAAGAAATCAGTTCAACGATAGGGAGAGGCGGGGAGGAGCTCAGGACTGTGACAAGGAAGACATGGAGTATTGAAAATTACTGATAAGTAGCTGGTTATTACCTCCTGTTCCGTCTTCCTCTAACAGTCCTTACGTATGAATACATACCCAAGCCAAGAAACTGATTTCGACAAAATACATCATGAATAAAGCAAAACAAGTGAATTTAATGCAAGGATCCAAACAACCTTACACTGCAGGAGGACACACAGAACTCAAAACAGCAGCACCAAAGTCAAAGGACACATCTCCACCCAATTGCAAACGGTAATGGGTTATAAACATGTGGGACAGAGCCAAAGTGGCAACAAAGCAAACGTCTCAAATTGAAGCCTCCTTAAATGCTGCCCAGGAGGCAGAAACCCTCCCTAGTAGACCTCCTAAGGAAAGACTCTGGGGCAGGTTGGCCAGCCAAGGAATAGGAATGAGAAATAGCCAACTTAATCCAACACGACAAGGTAGAGAGAGAAGGCTTGTAAACCCCCTTTCCCCCAGACCAAGGGAGACAAACAAGGCATCCGACTTGGAAGGACAGCAGTGCATTGCAAATACACTGAAAGAGCACAATGTACATCCAGGGAATGTAAACACACCTCTTCATCAGATGCAGGAGGTGGACAAAAGCTAGGCAAAACAATATCAGAATTCACATGAAAAGAGGACACCACCTTAGGGAGAAAGGCCAGACTAGGACGAAGCACTACCTTATCCAGAATAAAAATGAAGGAATGGAAGCCAAGAATGCTGGATCAGTGCCACAAAATCAAAAGAACACCCCTGTTCTAAAAGGGACTGCCTCTCAAGTGTCAAACCACAAGCCTCAACCTGCGAAGAGTGTCCAGCGGAAGAAGCGGCTGCAGCAGTGGAATAGATGGAACGGCAAAATCCAATGGGGTCTAACTGACAGGCAGAGAAGGCAAGGGAACCAAGGCTGCCTCGCCCAAACCAGGGAAATCAACAGAATATCTGCCTGTTCCTGAACCACATTCTGAATCTCCCAAGGGAGAAGAGGAATAGGTAGAAATCAGTAATGGAGACGCCTTGGCCAGGGAACAGCCAGAGCGTCCACTTCGCAGGCTCTCGAGGATGGAAAAGGGCAACAAAACTGTGGAAGAAGGGCATTCTCCTTGATGGCGAACAAGTCCAGCCAAGGGTGACCAAACTAACAAAGAATGGACTGAAAGATAACCAGACTCAGACACATCATCACCGAGGATGGAAACCTACTACTCAGAGCAGCAGCAGGCCCATTCTCTCTTCCCAGAAGATACCCTGCTGAGAGGGACATGAGACGAGATCCGACTCACAGGCAAATTCTCCAGTAAAGGAGAAACAGAGAGGGACACATGCTGTCCTGCCGGTTCAGATATGAGCGGACAATTTGATGGTCCGTCTGCAAACACACAATAGAGTGTAACAACAGGGGACGAAAAAACAAAAATGCCTACAGGATTGCTGCCAGCTCCTTTCAATTTGAAGACTGAAGAGTCTCAATCCGATTACATCTCCCCTGAGCCACAGAATCCTCCAGAGTAGAACCCGATCCCCTCCCACTGGCATCAGTTGTGAGAACAGAAAGAGGAAACAAAGAAAAATGCATGCTCAGATGAGTGCGGTCCAGGCACGACTGGAGTTCCCTGTGGATCTGAGGAGTCACCGGAACCAGTTTCTTGTACATCCAAGACAACGGGTTCCAATGCCACAGGAGATGGTGAACAAGGGGATACAGGTGCAGCGTCCCCCCGGAACCAGGGACAATGTCGGGGACATCTCCCCCTTACTGTGAAGCCTTTTCCTTGCAGATGTCGATGGACAAAGAAAGAGAGAGGTTGAATGGGTCTAGAGACAAACGCAGCGCTCCTATGACACCAAGACCTCCCCAACGTCCATCCTGAACCATTCCCCGATAAAGAAAAGATCTTGGGATGGTTGGACCTGCAACATCTTCCAGTTGTTCAAGAAGCCGTAGACCTGCAACAGCTTGGTCACCCTGAGAACCTCCGTCTGGGCCTTGAAAAAAGAACAAGAGGCAATCACCCTGTAACCAGATACAGAAAATGCTGGACAACTTCAGAATGTAAAATACCCACCAATGCTGCTAAAAGCTTGGTGAACACCCTCGGTGCAGATGCCAGCCTGAAGGACAGAACATGGAACTGGCAGTAGTTTTCCTGGACAATGAACCGGAGGAACATCTACTGAGGCGGATGCACCGGGACATGGAGATAGACATTCTATGAGATCGATGGAAGTCAGGAACTCACCCTTCCCCAAGAGAGGCAGAACTATCTGTACAATCACCATCTTCAAGAATACATGAGGGATATACTGATTGACCCCCTTTAGGCCCAGCACAGGGCGGAACTCTCCCAATGCCATCTGCACCAGGAAAAGCAGGGAATAATAACCCAGGAAAATCTCCCCCAGAGGAACTGGAATGATGACAGCCTTCTGGAGCAGCAACTGAATACCCTGGAGTACTACAGTCAACTTCTCCAGGGAGCGAGGAGCAGGAGTCTAAAAAAAATGGGATGAGGAGTGTTGTCGAAATTTATTCTGTATCCTTCTAAGACCACTTGGATGGGTCATGCATCTGAAATGGTACAAGCCCAAATGTCCTGGAAGAACTGCATACAATTTCACACTGTACAAAACCGGGAAAAATCATGCCTTGGAAGGGGCAGGAGATGATGCGGCTGCTGAGGAATACCTGGATTTGTCAGCTTTAGGGGTGCTCAGCCACGTCCCCTGCCTCGAAAGAGCTGGTGTTGCAGATCCTTGACCTCAGCAGGAAAAGCCCGTTTGTAACCAACACCTCTGCTCTTGGTGACTGGAGAACTGGAGTCACTAGTTTCCTATTTTCAGCTGACTTCTCAATCAGCTTCTCCAAGTCACTGCCAAAAATCTTGGAGCCTATGAAAGGAAGCTTCAAGAGAACTGCTTTCTGAGCAGCATCTGCCTTCCAAGAGCACAGCCAGATGTTGAGCTTGGCTGCAATGGCAGAGCTCGAAGCTGCCGCATATGCACAGAGATTGTAAAATGTAACGTCTGATAGAAAGCACTCCTTCTGCTCCATCAACAAGAGAGTAGAAAAATCCACACCCTCCTGCACCTTGTCTGCCGAAGGATGGAAGTTCTTAAGGTGGGACTAGATAGTGTAGGTGGAGTAGGCATTAGCATGGACCACAAAGTTAGAAGCCATATAGGCCCTTTTCACAGCCCCCTCCACCTTCTTGTCGACAGCATCAGAGGGTAGAGCATCCTAAGATACCACCGCCCCAGGGTGGACAACTCAACCATAATGTTATCAATTTTCACAGAGGATAGGATCTCCATCCCTAAACTTTTCCAGAGGGTAACGTTTTAACAAGAAACATGGGACTGACTGCTTCTCAGCATCATTCCATTTGTTTGGAATAACACTGAAAAAGGAAGCGTGCAAAGGAAAAAATTCTGGCTCAGCACGCTGATATTGCGAGAAAAATGTAGTATATGGGTGTTAGGGATGTCATTGGTAGGTACGTGCTTTATTGTTTATAGAGTTTAGATTCTCTCCTTGTGAATTCCACGTCCTGTGTTCTACCTTTATTTACAGAGTGTGGAATCTTTAGGTCAGATGCTGCCCTCTCTTCGAGAGTGAACTGTTAGTCCTGCAGTTTGGCAATAAAGGATATTCTTCTACTACAATTTCTCCTGTGTGATTCCTTCACCTAATGCTACAAAAAAGTCATCCTCATCCTGTGCCGGAGCAGAATTTGCAAAGCCCAAATTATCCTGCACATGTTGCATAATTTCATTCAAATCTGCACCCTGCACAAAATGGCCCTTAAGGTCCTCATCATCCCCCACCACGGAAGGAACTTTAGCCGGAGGAGCCCGTTTCCAGGCATGAAACGCAGCCTCCATAGCTACAGCAATGATGGCCTACAGATCAGGGGTCACAGCAACCACACCAGATTGCTCAGCCACCATGGAGTGTCTAAAGCACTCCTTGAATCGCCAAGTCACCAGCAGAATCAAGGCACCCAGAATACTGCAGCAAGAGGTAGTCCAAATGAAGCAACCCAGTGAGGAAACGGCACACCCAGTAACCAGACCGGCACAGGAAAAAACTTCCTGATAAAGTCGGCTGTTACCACGGTAACGCCACCCATGCCTCTGCTCGCTCCCTGCCCACTCGGAGTCAGGCAGAAGGCACTGGATGCGCCCTTCAGTCAGCGTGAAGTTGCCATCACGTCAACAGGCAGATGCAGAGCAACTGCTGAAATCTGATCACCGTCCTGCCCTGATACAATAAACGTGCGATGCAGCCTATCACATCAGAACACAAAAAAGGGAAACACAAAATCCCGGGGAATACAAAAATAAAAAACAAACATCTACAAGGGTGTCACAGGCTGCTCAGCAAGCCAGCAAGCCTCTGTGGTCTGGCTTGCTCCGCATACAAGCGTGACCACCAAAATAAACAATAAAAAACTGCTGAAGCAGGTTTCAAGAAAAAGAAATAAAACACATACATACCTGTACCTAAGATGGTAATCAGATTCTGCATGCATGGAGATAAACTGATATGCAAGGTCTGTGAGAAGAAGACGGACGAGGAGGTAATGGTCTGCTTCAGTCTGAGTCCTATGGGGCAGGTGTTCACAAAAGCCCACCATCACATGATTTTTCAGTTTGGATCCTTGTATGAAATCTTTGCGGTGTAGAGAAAGAGTGAACAGTTTAGTTTGCACTAACCTCCTATATTTAACTGCAGGGTGGAGCCCCAGTCATTTGTAGTAATCAAATTTTGCTTACACTGCTATTGATCCCGTTTATTGGTCCTGTTTATGTATTTGGCATCATCACGCTTTTCGTGACAGACCTAAACACATTTTGTGACACAATTACAGATACAAATCTGCTCTCTTTGACATATGGTGAACTGGCGTACTCAATTACTCAGCACACTCTACTTGCAAATCATGGGGAATTTGACAAATATAACAGGCGCTCTCAGTGAACATTGAAAAAAAAAAAAAATTCTTGCTTGGGTTTGGAACACACAAGCTGATTCACTAAATCGCCTCCTATTTTCTCATTTGATATATTCATACTGAGTCCCTAGAGAATCTTGCTTTGAGGTATCCCTTTAGATTGGATTATGTATTTAGGTATTCATGTACCTATTTAGTTATTTATTCAATTAATCTTTTTACAGCATTCGAGTGTTGCTGAGAGGGCCACTTTGTAAATATGAAAACATTAGAAAATTAAAAAACGGTTATGATGTCTCAAGGTACAGAGTTAACTTCGAAGCCAGTTGAAGTACTATCGACTTGCAGAGCATCTGTCCCTGTCCCTTTTGAATGCAAAGCAGGTCCAATCCCAGTGCCCCCCAGATCTTTCAGGTGGTATAATGGCTTTCTCGCACTAGGGCCTTTGTAGTCTTGGGAGCCTTCTGGAAAGAGCGAAGTCAGGCTTAGGTTCAAAGATGGAGTACTAAGCAAACCAGAAGACTGCATCTAGAGGGACATATGGGGTGCATTTGCAATAAAAAAATAAGCATTGGCAAAGTCAATATGTTTCACATATGTGAAAATCTATTGGTTTTGTCAATGTGTTTTTACATGTTGCACAAAAGTTTAGCTGCAGGTCAACATGGCTTGAAGTAAAAAAAAAAAGCACTGTGAGCGGTCGGTCAATGCTGGCCACGTCATAATGCTTTTTTCAAAAAATTTCTTTAAACCATGTAAAAAACATTGATAACACCGATAGGTTTCTCATAGGCGAAACCTATTGGCTTTTGTAATGCTTTATTTAATTAATTTTTGGGGAATTTTTTTTTAACTCAAACTCGACCCAAAGGTTTTGGAGTGCTCTGCTCTACATGAGCACCACTTGCATTACAGAAGAACAGTTTCAATTTGAAGAACACGCTGCTGTGGCTTAAAGTTAAAAAAATAACCAAAGAAATAGCCCTATAACACGGTCAACCCTGGCTGTGTTATAGCGCTTTCTTATTTCAACTGCAAGCCATGTTGTACAGCAGCTAGTGCCACTGTGGAGCATGGCCACTGTGCAGCATGTTTTACAAATGAAATAGTTCCTGTGTAATGTAATCATAGGGTAATCATAGGGTAATCATAGGGTTGTTAAAAATATCATACATACCAAAAATCTAGAAACACGACATCACTTTTTACAAAAAACCTGAAGTGGAGTTAAGTACATTTAAAATCGTGTGACGTGCATATACTGTTCTTTAGTGCAGAGCGAAGACTAAGCGACGTGCATATGCTGTTCTTTAATACAGAGCTCTTCAAGGACACTCTAAGTTCTGATTATTGGACTGAAATGAAAGCATTTACGTTGCCATTATTCAGTTGGGTTTCTAGGGTCTTGGTTTTTAACTTTAAGCCACAGCAGTTCTTGCTGCTATGTAACATGTTTAAAAATGAAACTGTTTTCTGGGTTGCTACCCTAATGGAAGAGCTGCTACCCATGGCGCCTGGGATTTCTGCCAATGGCACGAGAGTCCCGGACATCCCCAAAGTTGTCCATTCAACAAAGACAGCTGGAATTCAATTTCAATTTCAATACAAGTTTATTTAGGCCAATGGTCCTCAAACGTTTTAAAAACTACATTAAAAAGCTTCTAAAATCACAGTTTATTATTTAACCTCATAAAAAATTCATATAATACACTCAGCTTCCTTTCAACATTTCATATAACATAGGCCACATAAAACTAAAAATAGACATATCAGTTCTAATCACATTTGAGAAATTCTTTGACTTTTGGGTGAACTTCCCCACGGCACAAGCTATGTCTAAATTACTCATTTCTGTTAAAAGGTTTACTGCTTGAGCCCTGTTTTTAATATCGTACTTTGTAAAAATCGGACATAAAAACTCTCTTCGTATCTCTAAAACCTTCTGACAATCCAACAGTATATGTAAAATATCACATGTTGTTCCCAAAGTGCAGGTGCATTTTCCCTTACTGTCTATCATAGATCTTTTTACCCCATTATTCGCATAACATGGGTTAACCCCAATTCTTAACCTTAGCAGTTCTCTTCTTAACCGACAGCTAGGTAGCCTGTCAATATAAGGGAAATGTTGTTCATTTTGCCACGCAGAAGCCATGAAACGTACAGAGCTTTTCCTCAAGAGGTAATCTTGGTCCTGTGCTCGAGAGATTTCTTTTCCCAGGGCCCTAAGTTCCCTCTTGTCGATATTAATTTTGAGAATCTGGGGGCACAGCTTAACCTTCATCATGCGGCACGCTTTAGTGATGGTAGCTCTGATCCCTTTTGCCCATGTTAGCTCACTCTTTACAATCTCATTTCTGCACCATTGTGAGATTTTATAATCATCACCCGTTCCCAGGCGCTGCCAGAATCGTAATAGGGCCATACAAGCTGTTATACCCCATGAGGTGGTTCCCAATTCTAGTCTCACTGCCTGGACCATTGACGACAGCTGGAATTGAGCGTGCAATAAACCATCTCGAGTTTACATTGAGAAAACAAGTACACTGGTCATACCCAACCAGCATAGTAGTTCGCCTCCACGTCAGCTGTTCTGCCTCTGGTCACTGCCAGACTAGAAAGCCACGCCCTTGCCTTTAAACAAAATGGCTATGTTTGAATGCAAAGCATAGACTTTCTCCAGAAATGTTTTGGAAAAATGTGCGAACATTAAACACAACCAATAAATAAAACACTGTAAACATATGTATCCTTCAAAAAGGTACATGTTGATTAAAAAATGTTTTGTATTTAAATATTTGCACAAACAGCTGCTGTAGTGTTTGGATCCGAAGCACAAACAGGCGGAGTCATTTAGCCTGTTCATATTATGGCGTGTGGAGAGAAAACAACTTCGAGAAGGGGGGGAGGTGATAGGGAGCAGTGGAAAGACAGAACACATGCACTCATATGGAGTGCAGGCATGAAATGAAATCAAGCACGCTTGAAAGCCACGGAGAGTTTAGGTAAACATGAAAAGAAATTCCACAAAAGCAGACAAAAACAGTACTTGGGCCATGGGACACTGGCAGGGTCGGACTGGGAACAGAAACCATCCCTGGCAAAGAACTCGGCCAGCTAGTGGAAAGCTTTGTGCCGCTTTTGCTGCTGGGTGACGATAATGCAGCTATGCTGCAAAACTGACCCCGGTAACAAAAACAGCAGCCCAGGGGTCTAATACTAGCCCCCACCCTGGCGGCCCCCCGGGGAAATGCCCGGTGCCTGCTACGGCCAGTCCGGCCCTGGACACTGGCAAGAGAGACACTTGAAGAACAACAGGAAATAGTATGCTACAGGCAATAGAAACAGAAGAAAAGTAAGTTCCAAGCATACGAACCAATGAAAAGTAAGGACGGGATGTAAGCCCCTTTTAAGGTTGATATTAAATACAATAGATTTCACAAGCACAGTGCAAGCGCTGTGCAATCAAACGGAGGGGACGGAGGAGAGGATGTCAGAGGACTGCTCTGCTACACTCTACCTATATAGTATGATATGTTAAAGTATGATAGTGGTAATACAGAAGAGCAGTGAACAAACACACACATACAGACACACAAACACACACTGTGCCTGTTAGAGTGGGGTACCTTCCATTTTCCTCCACACTCACATACACTGTGTCTGTGTATGCATGCACGTGCATATGTGGCTTCGTGCGCGTATGTGTGTGTGGATAAGTGTATGTGAAAGTGTAAGAGAAAGTGAGCAAGAGCACATAAAGGAGCATGGGTGAGGTTAGGGACCCACCAACAAACATCCAGTTTTTCCAGTATTCATTGTGAGAAAAGGTCTCACCCTAGGCACAGGGAAGAGCGCAGCTTTACCCTGGCTCTACCTCTCATTGACAGATATGTGCAAGGAATGCCGTGGTGCCTGCCTCTGCAGTGGACTTCGGTGTACCGAACATGTGCATCCTTCACGTGGACTCCGGCCTTCTGGGGAGCAATCACTAGGCCAGGTAAGTGGTGATCACAATTCAAATCAATTAGTAATATCTGGAAGGCAGACCCAGATTTCTGCCTCTATTGAATATCTAACAGCTAGATGTCCAAATGGGAATGAATTATTATTAGATATAACTGTCACTCCCTTTAACAGTGGTGCTTAGAAAAAGTCCTTCAATATGAGCTGCTATCATCACTCCACAGACAAGTGATAGCACCATGTTGTTTACCATCTGCATGGATGAGTAGAACACTCCACTGATTATGAATTGTTACAGCTTAGTGGAGTAACTTGGATTCTCGTCAATAAGCACACTGAAATCAATGTGTTGGACTTATTTCTAGATTGCAGAGAGGGCTTAAACGGTCTCCACTGCTATCAAATATCATGGCCAAGTATTGCTGTGTTTCAGTTTTGCTTGTTCTTTACTTAGCTTGCATAAAAGGTCGAATCTGTTTATAAAATGGCCACAGTATATGAATATCTTACCAATGTATGTGCTGAGAGTTATTGTGTAGGTAGCTCCTCCTTAAGTGACAAGTAAACTATACAGATATTTATAACTTTTACTTTCAAATTGGCTATCCCACTTGAATCGCTTCAATAATACTTAACAGAGAGTTCATGCACGAGATCTACGTAGCCAAAATTGAATATGGTTGAACCTTAATGAAAAACTAGTTGGAACATGTTAGACCTGGCATCATTGGCGTGGGTTTCCCCTGTATTTTTGTCTTTGCCTCCTCTTAATTTGCTGTGTGTCGGACTTCGTTTTGCTGGTTTAGATGCTTTGGGCACTTTGTCACTGCTATTCAGTGCCAAAGTGCAAGTGCTCCCTTTGTAAATTATTGTAATGGATTGGTGTTTCCAAGATTGGTTATTTTATTTACTAGTCAGTCCCTAGTACAGTGCAATGTGTGTGCCTGGGCCTGTAAATCAAATGCTGCTAGTGAGCGTGCAGCACTGATTATGCCACCCACACAAGCAGCCTTTCAAAAGTAACTCAGACCTGCCATTGCGGTGTCTGTGTGCAGTCTAGGACTGCCATGTCGACTTGCCAAGTGCACCCACTTGCCAGGCCCTAACCTTCCCTTTTCTTACATGTGAGTCACCCCTAAGGTAGGCCCAAGGTACCCCTGTGGGCAGGGTGCAGTGTAGGTGAAAGGTAGGACATGCCCTGAAGTAGCTGGCATGCCCTGATAGTGAAATACTGTCAATTTTGTTTTTCACTATTGTAAGGCTATATGTCCCATAGGAAAGAATGGGAGTACATTTATAATATCTTATAAATATAACTTCCCATTGGGACCAGATGGAAAGATAAAGTTTAGTATGCCTGAACTCAGGACCTAAAGATGCATCTTTTAGTAAAGGTGATTTATACATTCTGTGTTTGAAAATGCCACTTTTAGAAAGTAGGTATTTTCTTGCCTAACCATCCAGTGTGCCTCTGCTAGGTTGTGTATTGACTGTCTGGCTTTGGAGTGACAGGGGCTGGGGATGTGCATTCTATTCAGACAGCCACTTGGGGGCTGAGGTGTGTTCTGCCTTTCCAGGGTGAGTCGGGGCTGGGCTGATTAGACCTGGGCTGCATTTAGAGTAGGGGGATGAGACTTCTTTCACACCTGAATGGGCCTGGTCTGTAAGGACAATGCTGTCTCCACCTCCTGCCAGGAAGCTGCACCAGAGAGGACAGAACTGGTTTTGGCTGGGCAAAGAGCTTCTCTGCCACAGAGAACAAAGGATTTTGTATTATAAAAAGAGGGGCCCAGACCCCAGACTTTTAGATTACTTCTGGGAATCAAGAGGAACCTTTGCCAAGTAGAAGCGCTGGAGAAACTGAGGAGGAATACTGCCCCTGTACTTTTTGCTGTCTGGGGATGGCCTGAAGTGGCTGCTCCTGCCAAGGAAATGACAAGGACTTTGCTGTGTGCTGTGTCCCCTGCTTGAGGAAGATCTCCAAGGGCTTGAAGTAGAGCTTGCATCCTGTTCTGAAGTCTCAGGGACACAAAGACTTCACCCCCAGCTGCCCTGAACTTCCTTGCTGGGAGTTCTGACCTGCCAAGAGGTGCCTACTGCTGTTCTGGGACTCTGCAGGTTGTTTCTGCTGTTAGGAGCTGGAAAAGTAATGCAACAAGGAGAAGTGCGACGCATCCGTACCTGTTGCCGATGCATCGCTGAAGAAACCGACGCAGCGCCTGCCCATGGCTCGAGAAATCGCAGCATGCCGCATCGAGTGCACCGATCTACAAAGTATGAGATCACTGCGCCAATTCCGATGCAGGCCCTGCTGTGCGGCTGTAAGAACCAATGCATCATGGGACCGTGGCTGAATAAATCAATGCAGCGCCGTAGCCGCCTCTGCATCGAGAACCAACGCATCCCCGATCCTCACGCATCGCACCGGGCCGCCAAGTCGGCATCAACGCTGTGGCCGCAGTAAGAAACCGACACATCACTTCACCACACAGTAAGAAACCGACACATCACCTTCCCTTCAGTAAGGAACCAGCGCATCACCTCCCCTGCTTGGCAGTAAGGAACTGACCCATCACCTCCCCTGGAGTAAAGAACCAATGCATCACCTTCCCTGCGCATAAGGAACCGACGCATCACCTTCCCTGCGGCTGTTTTTGTTTATGATTTTGACGCATCCAATGTACTTTGTGTTGAAAGTGTAAGGAACCGACGCATCACCATCCCTGCGGCTGTTTTTGTTTATGATTTTGACGCATCCAATGTGCTTTGTGTTGAAAGTGTTGCATCTATAGTTTGCTTTAACAGAACTGTTTCTACCTTTTAAAAGTCATATTTTGAGTACTGTATTGTTGATTTTTGTCGTTTTGGTCTTGTGTGGTTTAGATAAAGATTACCTATTTTTCTAAACTGGTGCGGTGTCCATTTTGTAGTGTTTTCACTGTATTACTGTATGTGTGCATAAATGCTTTACAAACTGCCTCTGCGATAAGCCTGTCTGCTCGTGCCAAGCTACCAAGGGGGTGAGCAGGGGTTATTTTAGGAGTGTACCTTCCTTATCCTGACTAGGAAGAAGGGTCCCTCCTTGGACAAAGGTGCAAACTGTTTGCCAACTAGAGACCCCTATTTCTAACAGAACGTGTAAAACATTCTGAAATAGAACTGATTGATAGTGCAAAAAGTGCTTACAGTGCTACTTGTATTGATAACTCTAAACTGAGAGTGACAGAATTGTTCAAAATAGATGAACATCATTCCCAGGAGTATCAGTAACCATATCCCTTCTTAATATATGCCAATGACACTAAAATCCTTCTCATCTTTCACACTCCAAAGGATACCACAGCTATTGTTAACTATCTTGTGAGTGTCCAGCAGTGGAAATCAGACGGATTCTTGTGTATGAACAGGACAGATTTTCTGCTGCCAGGCTGCCCTGGCTCCAACATGCTTTCCTTTACTGTTCAAGATAGGCCTGACAGCAGAAGGGAGCAAACTGGACAAAACATTTATATGCACCTATCCATCCATATCATGGTCATTAATGTTCTAGGTTTCCAGTTACCTCATTTAAAACCTTTGTAATGTCTAGTCACTCCTTGAAAAGGACTCTTGTTCTAGGAGGCTGTCATTCTGAGTGTTCCACTTTGTATGTTCATTATTGCATGCCAATTTACGTTACCAAATTATGGAAAAATCTGCTGGCACTTCAGAACCTTGCTATTCATATTGTTTTACTAGGGAAGCTTGACTAAGTGTCAAAAGCTTGAAGTGTGGTACAGTGCCTGTTGGTAAGTAGATAATATTGGGACCTCTCTGCATAACCTGGAATTCACTAAATCTGCTTTCGGTAAAAATCCTGCATATTGTCTTCTATACACCAATATTCATTCTTAAATATAACATGCCAAGAGGCAAAAAGGTACATAAAAATGTTTTGTCTTTTGTTGAAAGAAAAATGTTTAAAAAGTCAAACTTTTATTATAGAACACTTGATAAAATTCTGGTCCTTTATGTTCTATTTGTTTTTTATATCTGTCTATTTTGTAATTTACTATGCTTGTCTTATAGTTATGTTTTTAAAATATTTTATGCATCAGCTACTTGAAGCTATTGGTTGATTGCATTGAGTCTTTATTAAAATACTAATCAAATAAGCTGTATGTCTTGTTTTATCTGTATTGCAATGTGTTTTGCATTTTGGCACAACAGTCTGCATTTCTAAGTGATTGATGTCTCTTTCACATTTATAGCATGCATCTTAGTTTCATATAATATGCAGCCGTATAGCACTACTACTTTTAAAGAAGAGCCTTTGATTTGTCTTCACTCCATCATTTAGTGCCTCCCTTTTTCACCTGTCAATCATGCTGATTCTCAAGCATTCAGAAGGTGCTGCAGGCGCTGTTTTCCTTTGGGATGGATTTTTGTGCAAAGCCCACTAAATTACTCAAAATGCATCCTCAGCAGAGATGTAAAGAAAGGCAGTCATAATATCATTGATGTGGTTTGGAGAGTCGTTATTCTTAAGGACTTAGTGTATCATCTCAGCGAGCAATCACTCACAACTGCTGAGGAACATGTCAAGTGTCTTGATGGTGGCCAAGGTTTCATACATATATTTTCTGTAAATATTGGAGATGTCATCGTTGTTGCTATGTTGCTTGGGAAAGGGCTCGAATTTCCATCTGCGGTTTTACTAGCAATTCCCAGACGCAGAACTACGTTAACAAACCTGCATTCACAAATGTGCTGATGTCTGTCAACTGATTAAAAATGATTACACTGGTGCATGACAGCTCGTGCTATTAATTTTCTGAAATGTTAATTTACTATGTTTGTGTCATCTTTTAAAGTAACAGGTACCGTTCCAAACCCAATACAACAGATGTAATCTGTTGTTGCCATTGGATACCAGCTAATGAGTTTACCATTGATTAATCTTACAGCGAGATAGTGCTGGTCATTTTTCGTATGTTTGCGAACAATACTGTGGTATTATGGGTAGCCTCTTTTTAGCAGGATGCAAAATGATAACATTAGGCCCAGCGCTTTCTATATAAATGTTAGAGTAGGCAATTTTGGGCATTTGTTCAAGCTTTGATTTTTTTATTCTTTTCCTCAAATTACATTGGATTACCTTGCTCGCAATGAACAACCATTGCGTGAGTGACAAGCAGAACATAAGCAATTAAGTCATGAATCACAATGAAACTTTGTGAAAGTTAGCAATCTCATATTGTAGGTTTCCTCCTACGTGTTGCACACCCTTCTTATTATCACACGAATTTCCAAATTCCCCAGCAACACGCAATGGAAATAATGCAAATGATACAGTCTTCCGTATCCATACTCACTCCTGAGAATTGTCCTCAGGGAGCATCGGCACTAAATATCGAGGGGCTTATTTACAAGCCCCTTGCGCCGCCAGTGGGTCACTTTTAAAATGGGAAAAAGTGACGTACAGGGGGCGCTAGTGGCTTGTAAATAAGCCCCGAGTAAGGAACATCGCCATAGCTCCATACCGTAGCCAAAATAGCGAGTGCAAAAATATTGACAGATAAGGATGTGTAGATTTTCTATACCCACGTCCACACATATGCATCTTGATAGTATATATTGTCAAGGTATGTAGATGTGGAGTTAGAAATAATGCATCTTAACGTCCTAAATTACACTTAATTCAATATTTAGTTCCTCGATAATTTGGCTACGATATTAAGTTATCACAATATTCCCTATTCAATACTCCAGTTTAAAACAAACTTCTTCAGAGGGGATAATCTCCATAAGTAAGTTTAGCAGAAATGTATGGTAGGACATTTTTTTTCCTTCACCTTGAAAATATTGCTCCTTCTAAAGAAACACCAGCCCTAAGACCCCCTTGAAATATGCAGTTTATTAGGTGTTTTTCACGTCCAGTTTACACTCTTGTTGCCACATTTTGTGGCCTTAAGAGATCATTTTTATCCTTGATAAAAGGCCTTCCTCGATTACGTTTCTGCCTCCTATCCTGGATGCTAACTGCAATGTTGGAGCTGAAATATGCCAAATTAATAGCAGTTAGAGGTGTGCAAAACCTCTGTGAAATTTTCTTCATGAAATATGTGTAAATATCACAGAAACCAGACAAAGAGCCTGTAGACCGGGCAAAAGTGTTTCTTCGGTGTGAAAATCAGGACTTTCTCAAGCATTTTTAAGTGAGCTTCATTTGTGTTGAGTCAATCATGACGAAAAGGAAAGTAAGGTACACACTTGCGAACAAAATGCTTATGAGTTACCAACAAAACCCAGTTTGCGAGTATTACTAAAATATCGGGGCAAGGTATACACTTGCACAGAAAATTGTGACAGTTTATGTTTGCGACATGGTTTCAGAATTCCCACAAAAAAGCTAGGCGAGGAATTCACTGACATACAAAATAATTATGCCAAATGACAATCATAAGAAACATGTCTATGTAAGAAAGGAGGAACAGAAAACTCTGCTAGCTATAGGCAAACATAGGAAATTATCAACTTTTGTGTGGTTTATCCCCAATTTTCGCCCTACCTGTTTTGATGGATTTAGATCTCTATACACTTTAACTTTGCTAAATAGGAGTAAAGTGCATGTGCTCTCTCTCTGAAACATGGTTAAATTGGCTTACTACTAACTGACTTAACTTGCATTTAAATCCCTTGTATATGGTGTAGAAGATGTACCAAGGGCTTGGAAGTAAAATACCACCCGTGGACTGCAACACATACTGCGCCATCCACAGAGTGGGCCTTGAAACTTGGCTTCAGGCTTACCATGTGCAGGCAGGATGCAGAAGCCTAAACACCTGCTGTAAAATCTGGCTAAATAACCCTTTTCGACGTGTAGAAAATCCTGCTTTTTAATCTTAATAACGAACAACAAACAAGTATTGGCAAAGTCAACAGGTCTCGCCTATGCAAGAGCTATTTGCTTTGCCAATATGTTTTAGCAATGTTGAACACCAGAGTGGCTGCTGTTCAGCATGGCTAAAAGTTAGTAGGGTAAAGGAGAGTAGTGTGAAGTGGAGTGTTGTAAAGTGGAGTAGAGTGGAGTGTTATGGAGCGACGTGGAGTGGCATACAGTAGAGTTGAGTGGCGTGGAGAGGAGTGAAGTGGAGCGTCATGGAGTAACATACAGTGCTGTGGAGTGTCATGAAGGAGTAGAGTGTCATAGAGTGGAAGGGCACAGAGTTGAGTGGAGTAGAGTGGAGCACAGTGTCAGAGTTGAGTAGAATGTCATAGAGTGGAGTGGCATAGAGTGCAGAGTCGTGTAGAGCAGAGCGGAGTAGCGCAGAGGGTGTTGCATGGAGTGGAGTGGAGTGTTGTAGAGTAGAGTGGCATACTACTGAGTAGATTTTCATAGAGTGGAGTGGCATAGAGTGGAGTGCAGTATAGTGGAGCAGTGTGTCACAGAATAGAGTGGAGCAAAGTGGCATGGAGTGGCACAGAGGGAGTTGCGTAGAGCATCGTAGAGTGGAGTAGTGTCATAGAATGGTATAGAGTGCAGTAGAGTGCTGTAGAGTAAAGTGATGTGGAGTAGAGTGTCAGTGGAGCAAAGTTTAATGGAGTAGAGCATCTTAGAGTGGAGTATTGGGGAGTAGCGTGTCATAGAGTGGAATGTAGTAGAGTGGAGTAGAGTGGCCTTGAGTGAGGTGGCATAAAGTACAGTGGTACAGAGCAGATTGGCGTAGTGTGCAGTGGCATATAGTGCATTAGTTTTGAGTAAAGTGGTGTAAAGTGCATTTGGCGTAAAGTGCAGTGACATAGAGTAGCGCAGAGTAGATTGCAGTGATAGGGTGCAATGACGTAGAGTGGAGTAGAGTGGTGCAGAGCAGGCGCGGTCGGTGGTAGGAGTGCCGGTCGGGCGGTGACGTGGGGTGGGGAGGGGCAGGGTGGGGGGTAGTAAACTACGGATTAAGGCCCAATACAGGTAAGTAAACATTTAAATAAATAAAACGAATTTCGTTGTGAGCGCTGCATTGGCGATGCAGCGCTCACAACGAAATTCGTTTTATTTATTTAAATGTTTACTTACCTGTATTGGGCCTTAATCCGTAGTTTACTACCCCCCACCCTGCCCCTCCCCCACCCCACGTCACCGCCCGACCGGCACTCCTACCACCGACCGCGCCTGCTGCAGAGTGGAGTAGAGTGAAGGAGAGTGAAGTAGAGTGGCGTAGAGTAAAGTGGCTTAGAGTGGAGTGGTGCAGGGTACAGTGCAGTGGCGTAGAGTGCAGTGGTGTAGAGTGCAGCAGAGTGGCGTAGAGTTGAGTGGTGCAAACAAGTGCAGGGGCATAGAGTGCAGTGGCATAGAGCGCAGTCATGCAGAGTAGAGTGTTAGAGTGCAGGGTTGTAGAGTGCAGGGCTGTAGAGTGGTGCAGAGTAGAGTCGTGTAGAGAGCAGTGACATTGAGTACAGTGTTGCAGAGTAGAATAGAGTGGTGTAGAGTGCAGTGACGTAGAGTGCAGTGGTGTAGAGTGATGTAACTTGCAGTGGCATAGAGTTCAATGGCCTAGAGTAAAATGTTGTAGAGTATAGTGGTGTAAACTGCAGTGGTGCAAAGTAGTTGGCATAGATGCAGTGGCGTAGGATGCATTGGTTTTGAGTAAAGTGGTGGGGAGTGCATTTGCACAGAGTGCAGTAGTTTAGAGTACAGTGGCATAGCATAGACTGCAGTGGAGTAGAGTGGCACATAGTGCAGTGGCATTGAGTAAAGTGGCATAGAGTAGATTGTTTCAGAGTAGAGTGGAGTGGTGTAGGGTAGAGTATAGTGGTGCAGGGTAGAGAGCAGTAGCATAGAGTAGACTAGGGGCGTAGTGTGCAGTGGTATAGGGTGCAGTGGTCTAGAGTAGATTGTTTTAGAGTAGAGTGAAGTTGTGTAGAGTGGACTGGTGCAAGGTAGAATGGAGTGGTATAGAGTAGTGGCGTAGAGTGCATTGGCATAGAGTGCAGTGTTATGGAGTGGTGTGGAGTGGCGTATAGTAGAGTTGAGTGGCGTTGAGAGAAGTGAAGTGAAGTTGAGTTTCATGAAGTAGCATACAGTGTTGTGGAGAGGCATGGAGGGAGTAGAGTGTCATAGAGTGAAAGGACATAGAGTTGAGTGGAATAGAGTGGAGCACACTGTCAGATTTGGGTAGAGTTGAGTATGGTGGCATGGAGTGGCATAGAGTGCCTAGTGGTGTAATGCAGAGTGGAGTAGCGTAGAGGGTGTCGCGTGGAGTGGAGGAGAGTGTTGTAGAGTATAGTGGCGTACAGCTGAGCAGATTTTCATAGAGTGGAGTGGCATAGAGTGGAATGGAGTAGAGTGGAGTAGTGTGTCATAGAATAGAGTGGAGTAAAGTAGAATGGAGTGGCATATAGGGAGTTGCGTAGAGCGTCAAGAGTGGAGTAGTGTCGTAGAATGGCATACAGTGGAGTAGAGTGCAGTAGAGTGAAGTGACATAGAGTGTACTACATTGTCAGTGCAGCAGAGTTTAATGGAGTAGAGCATCTTAGAGTGGAGTATTGTGGAGTAGAGTGTCATGGAGTGGAATGTAGTAGAGTGGAGTAGAGTGCCTAGAGAGAAGTGGCGTAAAGTACAGTGGTGCAGAGTTGATTGGCATAGAGTGCAGTGGCGTAGAGTGCATTCGTTTTGAGTAAAGTGGTGAAGAGTGCATTGGCGTAGAGTGCAGTGACGTAGAGTGCAGTGGCATAGAGTAGAGTGGTGCAGAGTAGATTGCAGTGTCGTAGGGTGCAATGGCATAGAGTGAAGGAGAGTGTTGCAGAGTGGAGTAGAGTGGCACAGAGTGTAGTAGAGTGGTGTAGAATGGTGTAGAGTAGAGTAAAGTGGTGCAGAGTAAAGTGGCATAGAGATCAGTGACAGAGAGTGCAGTGCTGCAGAGTACAGTGTCGTAGAGTGCAGTAGTGTAGATTAGACTGCTGTAGAGTGCATTGGTGTAGAGTGCAGTGGCATATAGTGGTGCAGAGTAAAGTGACAGCGCGCAATGGTGTAGAGTGGCGTAGAGTGCAGTGTTGTGGAGTATAGTGGCGTACAATGCAGACGTGCAGAATAGATTGATATAGAGTGCAGTGGCATAGAGTATATTTGTTTTGAGTACAGTAGTGTAAAGAGCATTGGTGTAGAGTGCAGAGGCATAGAGTGCAGTGGCATACAGTAGATTGTGTCAGAGTAGAGTGAAGTGGCATAGATTGCGGTGGTATAGAGTAGAGTGTCATAGAGTGCAGAGTAGATTGGAGTGGCTTAGAGAGGATTATCGTAGAGTACAGTGGTGTACAGTGAAGCGATGCAGAGTAGAGTGGCTTAGAGTTCAGTAGTGGAGAGAGAAGTGTTGCAGGGTAGAGTGGCGTACAGTGAAGTGGCATAGAGTGCAGTGGCATAAGAATAGAGTGATGTAGAGTACAGTCATATAGAGTGCTATAGCATTGAGTGGAGTGGTGCAGTGGCGTAGAGTGCAGTGGCATAGAGTGCAGTAGAGTGGCATGGAGTGCAGTTGAGTGGTGTAGAGTGCAGTGGCATTGAGTGAAGTGATGTAGGTTGCAGTCATGTGGAGTAGAATGTTGTAGAGTGCAGTGTCATAGAGTGCAGTTGCAAAGAGTGGTGCAGAGTAGAGTGGTGCAGAGAGCAGTTATGTAGAGTACAGTGGTGCAGAGTAGAATAGAGTGGCGAAGAGAGCAGTGATGTAGAGCGCAATAGTGTAGAGTGACGTAGCATGCAGTGACATAGAATACAGTGGCATGGAGTAGAATGTTGAAGAGTATAGTGGAGTAAAGAGCAATGGTACAAAGTAGTTGGCATAGGTACACTGGCGTAGGGTGCATTGGTTTTGAGTAAAGTGTTCTAGAGTGCATTGGCATAGAGTGCAGTGGTTTAGGGTAGAGAGGCATAGCATAGAGTGCAGTGGCATAGAGTGGCACAGCCTAGAGTACAGTGGCGTAGATTGGAGTGGCACAGAGTGGCATAAAGTGCACTGGCAGAAAGTGTAGTGGCATAGAGCGGATTGGTTCAGAGCAGAGTGAAGTGGAGTGCAGTGGTGAAGAGTAGAGTGACATCGAGTAGAGTGGCACAGCATTGATTGCAGTGGCATAGAGTGGGTGGCGCAGAGTGGAGTAGAGTGGCATAAAGTGCATCGGCATAGAGTGCAGTGGCATAGAGTAGATTGTTTCAGAGTAAAGTGGAGTGGCGCAGAGTAGAGTGGCGCAGAGGAGAGTGGTGCAGAGTAGAGTAGCATAGAGTTCAGTGGCAGAGAGTTCACTGGCAGAGAGTGCAATGCTGGAGAGTAGAGTGGTGTAGAGTGCATTGGTGTAGAGTGCAGTGGCATACAGTGCTGCAGAGTAAAGTGATGTAGAGTGCAATGGTGTAGAGAAGAGTGACGTAGAATGCAGTGGCATAGAGTACAGTGCAGTGGTGCAGAGTAGATTGGCATAGAGTGCAGTGGCATAGAGTGTATTAGTTTTTAGTAAGGTGGTGTAGAGTGCATTGCCACAGAGTGCAGTAGTGTGGTGTGGAGTGGCGTGGTGTGAAGTGGCATAGAGTGAATTGGTGCAGAGTGGAATAGAGTGCCTTATACTGCAGTGGCATAGAATAGATTGTTTCAGAGTAGAGTGAAGTGGCGTAGAGTGCAGTGGTATAATGTAGAGAATCACAGAGTGCAGTGGTGCAGAGTATATTAGAGTGGCTTAGAGTGGATTGGCATAGAGTACAGTGGCATAGAGTGGAGCGATGCAAAGTAGAGTAGCGTTGAGTTCAGTGGCGGAGTGAGCAGTGTTGCAGAGTAGAGTGATGTAGAGTGAAGTGGCATAGAGTAGAGTGGTGCAGAGTAGAGGAGAGTGGTGCAGGTTAGACTGCAGTGGCATAAGAATGGAGTGATGCAGAGTAGAGTGGTGTAGACTGCATTGGCGTAGAGTAGAGTGGAGCAGTGGCATAGAGTGTTTTGACTTAATTACAGTTTTGACACTGCATAAAAGTACCAGGGGGTTGAGCTCCAGTTAATTTTGTGATTTTTTGTGGTTCACCCTGATGAAATAGTGTTATTATTCTTTGAGGTGGGCATCCACCCAGCCCCAAATAATAATCCACTTTCTTACCTTAAATTAAAAATGTGAAACTCTGTGATGCTCTGTTAGTGTGAAACGTTTGCATGGCCTCATTAGCAGTAGCCCAGCCTCTGCTATCAGCAGTGGTCTAGCAAGCACTTTTTTTGTTATAATCAGACGGCAGAACTCACTGTTTGATTTTATCATGGCCATGTGTGAAGGAATAATGGAGAACGTTTTGTGGTGGACCATGCCATCTCTGAGCTCCATGAAGATCTGGAGATATCTCCTGTCACCCTCACATCTTCAGGTACCCTGGCAGTCCATTATTGCCTGGGATTCCTGAGGGTTGTAGGTAGTGGACAGGGGTGCATTGAGCGATCTCAGTGATTTCCCATTCCGGTTCTGAACTGGACAGGGACATTGCAAGGGCAGTGCTTGCCCCACTGTGCTGATATCTGCCATTATCTGACCAGTCATCCTCAATGGATCAGCTGCACGTCATTAAAGGATAGTACTGCCGAGGCCACGGTAAATACCTGATGGCGTGTGGTGGAAGTGAGGCCTGGTTGCAGGATGTGCCTCTGTAGATGCCTGAGTATTGGTTCATAAAATGGAGTCAAAAATAATTGGGAAGGTTTTCAAATATCTACAAAACGATGACTTTCTTGGTAGCACTCTTGCAACCCCGTACCCACTTTCTATACCAGCCGCAGTTGAAAATCTGCTGTGCTTATGGGATTTTCTCCACGAGAAAGTAGATTTTGTTTGGTACGAAGAATATGGAAATCATGAATCTGTGAATCAGGATTTGTTTTTTAATGTGGCCTTGTCTTATTGGTCAATACACAGGCACAGTCATGTGACCAAATGCTTCCCCACAACTAAATACGTTTCAGGGTCATGCCTTTTTTGAAGCAGTGACCTCTTAGTATATCTTCTGCGTCCTCAGAGTCCAGCCTTTTATCGCTATTTGCCTAATGAACTCTCTTCTATTACTTAAACACTATTTGGAATTCTGGATTGAACAGCAGATTTTCTCAGCACATTTTATCACGTTGTCTGATCAAGTAAAACCCATCACATACTTAGAAATCCTTTCCTAACTCAGTCAAAAAAAACTGCCTAAAACAGTGAAATGGGTCCACCGTTTCGGCTAAGGCTAGTTTGCCTTTTGATCCCGGTTGCGGTTAGCTGTATACACCTTTTGGCATTTGTTATATTTTTTGGCATTCAGGTCACGTGGACCTGGTGACTTTTCCAACAGCCTGCCTTAATTATTCTGCAGATAGCCATCTCGGTGGTTTTCTCGTGGTGAGTTACTACACGTTTTTAGTGCACCCTCACGCTTTTCACTTTTTACACGGCATGTTATATACCTGACTCCGTGGGTTCTGTTCCCTTTCTCAGTGCGACAGGAATAACTTTGGCATTGCCGTCTCTGCAGTGCGGCTACAGTAGTTCCAGGTACTCAGCAGTTGTCTTTTACTACATATTGCATGACATCTTTACCACAGGCTCACGTGGTGAGACACACGGGACTTTGTAGGACTTCTAATTCACTTCTTGTCCGAACTGTTATGCTCCTTTGGCACAGACAATCTCTCTACTGTAATTCATGATTATGTTGCGCTGTTCAGATGGTGGTCTACTTTTTCAACATTCTCAAGGTCAGCACCCATTCTTCACTTACATGCACGTGACTACAAGACTTTGGCATTTTCTATTTCTGTTGGTTACTATTGGCTACTTCTATTGTGTCCACGTATGTGCTCTCATTATGCTCGTACTATCTTAGATCCTGTATGATATATACTGAGCTATTATGTTTATTCATGTATAGATTCCCCTGAAGAAGGGCAGTTGTTTACAGTTTCTCAGACAACAAACATGATATTCCTATCTGCTCCCAATTGAAAGTTACCACTTCTAAATGTAATAAGGGTATCCAATGTTATCCTATGGAAGAGGTGAGAGCACAAGCACTTTAACACTGTTTATATGTGGTAAAGAGCGCAGAGTCCTGGTTTCAGAAAACAGGAGGGTGAAGGCAAGAAGTTTGAAAATGACCCTCCAGACAGAGCCTAGTGAAAAAATTAAACATACTGCTTGAGAAAAATATGACAATAGCAAAAAATGCCAAGCAAAATAACAATAACAGATGAGAGAGGATAATTCCAAATAAAGACTCCAATTTTCTGGGAAAATCTGAGAATTGTTTTTATAGCAAGGCGTCGAAGAACACAATGGAAAATCAGGGAACAATTATGTTGAACGCATTCTGCCTTTTCAAACATTTCTTTTTTATGCCTAAGCAGGAGCTGACTTCATAGCAAGAGACTGCCACATTTTGGATTGAGAAGTTCCAGTAATTTCCAATGGAAAGAACATCCTTTGGGATAGGGCTCTTTATATGTCAAACTCTCCCATTAGTTAGAAACTCATGGTTTTTATGTGATTCCAATATGAAGAAGCCCAAGTTTGATATTCTATGTGCTATGCTGTTTTATAAAGGCCTGCTGCCATTGCCTGCACTCTATGCCATCCACCACCCTTAAGCGACCTTGAGACTGACTCTGATGTGAACAGAACCTCAAAGGAGACTGTTTCCTCTTCCAAACTGCATAAACTTGAGTAAGCTCTGAAATTCCTCTTAGTTCTGGCCATGAATATGACATCTACATGGTTGTATTGAAGCAATGTACCTTAACACTTCACAACAGATTCAAAAGATTGTGAGCAATTGAGACCCTTTTAGGAATTGTTCTAACTAACTCAAAGTAAGTTGTGCACGATTAGACAAATGTAAGGATGGATACAGTTGTATAAATTGCACTTTTAGATTGAAATGGGTATGCCTGCGATAAACTTAAACTTGCTTAAGTTGTCTTTATTAGAATGGATGAAAGGTGCTTGTAAAACATGGGTAATAAATGCACATATCCAGTAAGAATGTGTTCCAAATGGCATCAATTTAACAATCAGTGACATTGACTTGATAAATATTTAAATAAATTACTTGTGAGGGTAGGGTTGAGACTGACATACTTACATTGGCCACTGATCGGCCTTCCTCGCCCAAGGCACAAACTGAGACCGTAATTCTGGAATTTGTCTAGACATATCTTAATTCGGAATTATATTTCTAGAGGAAATTAAATGTATTCATTTAATTATATAGATTGCTGATTAAATAGGACAAATGCTTGGTCTAGGCTTGCATAATTATGCCTATTAAGACTGGAAAGTGAAATTCTTAAACGTAATATATTTTATCTAATTAAATGAATAGGTTTTAGTGCCACTGGTGATTCCTACACTAAACTCCATACTCTTTTTTGTCATAGTGGCTATCAACTACCAAAGTTATCAATCTCCATCAGTCAAAGTGTGGCTGATGACATCCATTGGTGTAGCTAATGTGTTTCGTGGACCAGTTGCTATAATAATGTAACATTGACTTTTTCCTCCATAATAGGTGTTTTTTCTGTTTAGTATTTTTGTCCACCTTTGTCTTTTTCATTATGGTCCAAAATTATTCATTATTTTAGTACTTCCTAATGTGGTGTTTTATCTGCATGGCTTCCACTCTGGCAAGTGTTTGTAGCCCTGGATGATAGATACTTCTCCCTTGCTGGGGAAACCGCAAGCATAAATACTTTTATATTTTAAATAACATGAACACATATAGCTCAATTCTTAAAGAGAAATTGTGATGTAAGTATTTTATTGTGCTGTTATTTGTGTAGAAATATGTCTTTTGTGTAGCCAATACAAATATGTTTCAAATAATAACTTCAATACACAATATATATGTGTAAAATGTGTATAACTTAATCCATTTGTAATATTACAATAAAATCCAAACAGTAGTTTTTTTTTGTTTGTTTATTTAAATAGAAAAAATATATATATTTTCAGAAAATTAGTGAACAGGTATGGTGTTTGAGCTTAAAATTGCTTCAAGTCATTTTCCAGCCAACAATCCATGAGTCAATAGCAAATGTGTGGACATAAGATGGATAGGATCCATGTGGTCACAGAAGGAGTTTATTTCCTGCATCACTTAGTGGTGGTCTTTCAGGTGGCGTCCACAAACGGGTCAGATGAATGACCACTCCTAAAGGGCATTGAAGTGGCCTGAGAGTCAACTAGGAGGTGGTGACAGATGGCTCCATGGGCAACAGTGTCTCCATTTCAGTGAAGGTGCTAGCTGGAGATATTTCTGGAACCAGCTGGTCAGCAGATTTTGTTTGACCACAGAAGGCCCAACTAGATTGGACACTGTTACAGATAATGACCTAAAGCCATCCTGCACCACACCAGAATATAATGTACAGACACTCATGTACTGTTCAAGTATATCATCTTGTGCCTTTTGGATCTCATTTTGGTCCATCAGGAGATCATTTTGGGCCCTTAGAAGTGCTATTATCTCGCCTTGCTGTTACTCCTGACGTGTGGCAGTACCCCTGTGATTTTGGCCAATGGAGGTAATATTGGTAGCTGCACCTAGAGCATCCTTCCCCACAGCACAGCCTACTTCAGCCCTCTCAAAACAGCCCTGTGACCTTAACTGGGTGACCACAGGTGTTGCCTGTCCTGGCTGTGCAGCAGTTGTAATGAATGTGGTTGTTACAAGAGCCAAGACTGGTGTCACGTGGTCAGTATAGGCCTGGTAAGGAACACCACCATTTGCATGTTCATGTTTCTTAAGTTGCCTTCTCTTTTACACATGATGGCCCTGATTCACAAAGGTAAACTTAGACGTTTGGTCTAAACGTAGAGATGTGCGGACATAAAGATAGTACTCGTAAATGACCTTTGCGAATTCCCAAAGTTGTAAACTTAGATGTTTGGTGTAAGTTTAGAACATACGTCTAAGTTTAACTTTGTGAATCGGGGCCGATGACTTTTGACATACATTGCTTGCATGACAATGCAGGATAACATTCTCTAGATCAGCATTGTATACATTTCCACTTAGTATGGACACTATCACAACACCTTGAACATTCAGTACAAGGGATAAAGTTCACTTTGCAAATGTAATTATTGTTATTGTCCGGTAGGCAACGAAGTTATCAAACTAGAGTAAACAATTGCTCCCTGACAGGGGTTTCGACAAAGCCACATGGGTGCTGTTTATTACATATACAGAACCACTTCCTTGTTTAAGGCAGAGGAGCACTCAGCTGACACTGCGAGGTCACTACATGCCAGAATTCCAGCTCAGCAGATTCCTGTTTAACAACACGAGGGATGTCCAGCTCTACACCAAGAAGACAGCCTGATGACACTTACCCGCAGGTAATGGGGAGTTAGGCCACCCGGCAGGGATTTGTCAGATCATCCACCATAGGCAATACTTGGTTAGGGAGCGCTAGGTAGGAGTAAACTATACCCAGTATTTATATGGCAAGATATATTCACTTCTTTAGCACAATGGTGGAATTGTTCATCTTTTCACAATTTGCATAATGCGAATTATGCTACTCTGTTTCATTCGACTGATTATCACAGCACACATGTTTTATACAAGAATTACAATGCTTCAATAAATATTGTAACTCCTTGCTAAATATTTCTTGTGTATTTCTTTGGGTATGCATGAGAGTCCAAATGAAAAAGGGCTAGATCTATTATCGCGATTTCCATGGGCGATCAGGGTTGTCATGTTCTAAAGTTGCACACACATTTGTCACCCTGTAAGGATCGGGGTGCAGATGGTGTGCCATGATCTGGCAGGAATATACAACAACATATCATGAGGGTTTGCAAGGAATCAGGCTAGCACAATCCTGACATTTATGTTGTCCAACAAATGAACAGTTTTACCAGAGAGGTACAAGTCATACGACACTGGGGTGGCTACAGTTAATGGAGGTGTGGGGCCACATGGGTCTTGTGGTGCCACAATTGTTTTCTAATGTGGACAGGACACTGCTACCAGTACTATGTCAACAATATTGATGGAGGAGGGTAGACTTAGGGTGCTGGGGACACAAAACCAACGGACTATGCAACTCTTTCAGATTTTCTTTATTTGCAGGAGAGCTGATCAAACTGAAGACTTCAGACAGTGATTCTTTAGGTAGAATAGCCACCGGATTTGAAGTGGTTTATTCTGATGAGGCCTGGGTGTGAAATTCCACTCCGCTTGTGGAGTTTGCTGAGTTTTTCCCACTCTGCACTCCATGTAGTGCGCGGAGATCCGGAGAGGAGTTTATTCCTTGCTCGCACTTGCCAACGATAAGTTGAGGAGAGCAGGTGAGGAAAATCTTACTCCAGACCACCTCCTGGCGAGATTTCTCAATGTGGGTGGTCACGAATGGATGCTACCGCTTGCATTGAGAAACCTTCCATTCACGTTGAGGAAGCTGCCGCTCAAGTAGAAAATCTACTTGAGCGGCAGAAAGAAGCAGCGCCCTCTTGCTCTGCGCATGGTGCCGTTTGTGCTTATTTTCCGGCGCGGGACAAACACCCTGCACTAAAAATCAGTGTGAACAGCGAGACCTAATGTACTCCGCTGCTTGCGGAACTCCACGTATCATGGCAGAAATTTTTTATCACTACGCAGGATTCTGCCCAGGCCTAATTCTGATGTGGATGGCTGTCCTATAAAAAAAGATAAGGTAAAGAAATGACTATTATTTTTTTTTTTTTTTCAAGACTTCATATAATTTTTAGGATGATTTGGAGTTGGCAGTCATATTAGCCCATATCCAACATAACATATATCCACAAATGATCACAATGAGTATCTTTAATACTATAAAAATGTTTACCTTAAAACTGATTTTCAGTTAGATGGAGGGTTACTCATTCACCAACACAGCAGATAACCTCTCCACAATTTTACTAGTGACATAGGATAAAATGAATCTTTAATTAAGCAGAGGGACTATCCCTCATGTTTACACACACAAAGTCACTCAACATAATAACATTCAGGGTCTAAATGTGACCCAAAGTGAGTGCTATGGTTTGGAATGAGATTTCATAGTTTAGGGCTACAAAGGTTTGTGGATACTTTTGTAAGCCTGTTTTGTTGAGTCTTCTGTCCCAGCAATTATCATAGTATGAATTTGCAAAAATCTGTGATGTAAAATCCCTAATCACAATCTATTAAAAGAATAATAATTTTTGTAGCCCATGCTAGCTGGGAGACGAATTTGTTTGAGGACATTCACCACCATAAAATATTAAAGTTGTTGTTTATGAAAATGTTTATTAAAATAAAAGCAGACAGATGCAAGAATTTATAATATCTGTAATGGAGGACTTTCCACCAAACAAATAACAACTCTTGGCAAGGTGAATTCCCAAACGTACTAAATTAACCAGAACTATACCCTGTTTGTAGGTATAGCACCAAGAACACCACCTTAACTTAACACAATCTCTAAAGTATTGAAGGAGTGCCAAAAATCTGTAATATAAAAAAATACAATATTATTTTACAACATTAGGGTAGTTTTAGTGAGGAAAATGGGATAAAAATCAACTGAAAAAAATAAGTAGACAGAGGGATAAGATTTTTTTTAACAGTTTTAGATACATCTAGCACCAAAAATGTCAAAGAGCAAATTAGACCAGGCAATACAGATTTGAGGCAATAGGATGAGCAGGCCCGGAGCTAACTGCAACAACAAAAGCCAGTTGCCCTATCTGGCTTGTAAATGTAGACAATAGTAACAATCTATGTTGGGCAAGTAGAATAATCCAAGGTACATCAGAAAGGTTCATTCATTTTATTTGAAATATAGAACTCTTATGTATAAACGATATATTCTTGGCATTAAATTATACATTCATTTTGGTAGCAAATATCCATGGTTAGAACACAAAGATAACTTAGTATCACTGTATTGTGTAGAACCAACTTGAAAACTTTCCGCCAACACGTGTTTCGTGGCAGACTAAGATGCTTCTTCAGGGCTAAGAAGAAATAATAACCTTATTTTCATTTTAGAATTGAATTCATTTGAGTTGAACTAAACAGTTAACATAATTATACCTGTACATCATTTATTCATGTTAATTGTAATTGTGAAAAACATTTCTTGAAGACAATCAAATATGTTACAGCCACTTTGCCCAAACACTTTCAGATAAATTATAAATGACAATTATCTTGGCCATTTCTTGAGATTTATTACAGCCCCAATAAAAATGAATCTTAGAAGGGTGGAAATGCAATACACACAACTCTCTCATAGAAATCACTGAATATAATCTACTGGTGGTTTCACTCATCTAGTTACATATGTCCGTTGTGTATTATACAAAAGGATTCTCAATAAACATAAATTAATAAGATGAGTGTGGATGAGTTGAATGTATGTAGAGTTCAAAATGGTTTCCCAGGTACTCTGTATCAAAAAACACAAAAAGTTCTACTTAAATACTAGACTCGAGATATGTATTGTAAAGAATTCCCGTGAGAATTATACAATTTTTAGGGCTTACCTCAATATAGGTAAGAAGAGGCAAGCATGGATCAAGAGTGGATCTTAGGCTAGAGACAGAAGCTTCAATAGGAATTGTCTTTCGGCTTGAACTGAATCAGTAAAATGTATGCACAATGCAAAATTACAATACACAATTAAATAAATGATACGGGTGAGCCAATACTCTCACTAGGTACTAAAGCATGTATCTTCTCAAATATGGCAATAATATTGAAAATAATGATTGGGTAGTGAAATCCTTTCAACAGGTAGACAGCAGGGTTGAACCAAAGGTCATTGTTTTGCTTATGTGTTTCCTATACACAGAGAGATAATGGGGATTTCCTCTTGTGGGATGATATCTGGGATGAATGACCTTATGAGATGAGTTTCCAAATAGACCATGCCAAGTAAAACATATTCACACAAACTGTCTGTTTGATTGGTTCATGACTGAAAAGGGACCTGAACTCTACATCTTATTGTTTATTTGAACTGATATATTGTTTAAGTATATCTACATATTAACTCGGAGATAACTTTAGAAAGGGGATGCTGCTAAGTGGGTTGCTAAGAAAGACCCAAACAGGTTAAAGTGATCTCTATTGGTTCTAGAAGTGAGAAGCTTCAATAGGAATCGTCATTGCGGCTCAAACTACATTGGTGAGAATGTATGAACAATATAAAAATGAAATAAAATATATGGGTGAGCAATACTCTCACTAGGTACTGAAGCATCTATCTTCTCAAATTAGACAGTAACATTGTAAAGCGAAGCTCAGATGTGAAATTATTTCAACATGTAACAGAAAGATCAAACACACAGTCTTTGTCTTTCTAATGTGTTCCCTATCTACACTGAGCTAATGGGGATTTCTGTTTGTGTTGCGATAACTGGGTTGGATTACCTTTCTCATGGGATAAGTTTCTAAATAGACCATGCCAGTTATAATGCAATTAAAAGTTTGGATGTCTAATCATTTCAACAAGTAGGCAGCAGAATTGAACCCACGATCCTTGTGTTGCTAATCTGTTCCCTGTCTACAGGGAACTGACAGGGATCCCTGCTTGTGTTACAATAACTGGGTTAAATTACCTTTCTCATGGGATGAGTTCCCAATAGACCATGCCAAGTAAACCTAATGCACACAAAAGGTTGGATTGATTGAATCATGACCGGAAAGAGACCCGCACTCTGTATCTCATTGTTTATTTGACCTGATATATTTTTTAAGTATATCTCCCTGCTTACTCAGAAATATCTCTATAAAGGGACTGCTGCTAAGCGGCTTACTAAGGAGCACCAAAAAGAAGTTAAAGTGATCACTGTAGGTTCTAAAATGCACCATTTATAGAATCTATAGTGATCACTTTGCCCTCTTTTGAGTGTATTTCTGAGTGAGCAGGGAGAAATACTTAACCAATATATCACGTCAAAATAAGATACAGAGCGTGGGTCTCTATCTGGTGATGATTCAATCAATCAGACCTTTTGCGTGAAGTAGGTTTACTTGGCATAGGCTATTTGGAAACTCATCCCATCAGAAAGGTAATTCAACCCAGTTATCGTAACACAAGCAGGGATCCCTATTAGCTCTCTGTAGATAGGAGACACATTAGCAACTCTCAGATCTTGTGTTCGATCCTGCTATCTACTTGTTGAAATGATTTCGCATACAAACTGTATTTTACATTATAACTGTCTAATTTCAGAAGATAGATGCTTCAGTATCTATTGAAAGTATTGGTTCACCCTTATATTTTATTGAATTTTCCCTTGTTCATACATTCTTACCGATGTAATTTGAGCTGAAGGGACAATTCCTATTGAATCTTCTCATTTTTAGAACCAAAAGAGATCACTTTAAACTGTTTGGGTGTATCTTAGTAACCCGCTTAGCAGCAGCCTCTTTCTAGAGTTATCTCTAAGTGAGTAGGTAGATATACTTAAACAATATATCAGATCAAACAAACGAAAAGATGTGGAGTATGGGTCTTTTCCCAGTCATGAACCAATCAAACAGACAGTTTGCATGAATAAGGTTTACTTGGCATGGTCTATTTGGAAACTCAATGCAAAAGGTAATTCAACCCAGATATCATCACATCAGCATAAATCTCTATTAGCCCCTTGTATAAAGGGAGCACAAGAACAAAACAAGGACCGTGGGTTCAATACTCTTATCTACCTTTTGAAAGGATTTTGCTTTCAGAGTTTTATTTTCAATATTATAATCTCATTTGAGAAGAAAGATGCATTAGTGCTTAGTGGAGGAGTATTGGCTCACCCGTATATTTTATCTAATGTTGTATTGTTCATACATTTTACAGATTCAGTTTGAGCCACAAGGACGATTCCTATTGTAACCTCCGTCCCTACCCTGATTAGAACTAAGAATTACTCTTGATCCATGCTCACCTCTTCTAACCTAGATTGAGGTAAGCCCTACAAATTGTATCCTTCTTGTGGGAATTCTTTACAATACATATCTTGTGTCTAATATTTAACTAGAACTTTTTGTGTTTTTGATACAGAGTACCTTGGAACCCACTTTGAACTCTACATAACATTCAATCTATCCGCACACATCTTATTAATTGATGTTTATTTCCTATGATACACCACAGACATATGTAACTAGGTGATTATATTCAGTGATTTTTATGAGAGAGTCGTGTCTATTGTGCTTCCACCATTCCAATGTTCGTTTTATTGGAACTTTAATAAATCTCAATAAATGACCAAGATAATTGTAATTCATTTTTTGTTTCAAAGTGTTTGAGGCAAAGTGGCTGTAACATATTTTCTTTTCTTCAAGAAATGTTTTTCACCGTTAACATGAATATATGATAAACAGGTATACTTATGTTAACTGTTTAGTTCAACTACAATTAATTAAATTATAAAATGAAAGTAAGTTTATTATTTCTTTTCAGCCCCGAAGAAGAGGCTTAGTCTGAGGTAAAACACGTGTTGGCTGAAAGTTGTCAAGTTGGCTCTACTCAATAGATTGATACTAAGTTATCTTTATGTTGTAACCAGGGATATTTGCTATCAGAATGAATGTATAATTTAATGACAAGAATATATAGTTTATACATAAGTGTTCTATATTTCAAATAACTTACTGATGTACTTTGGCTTATTCTACGTGCCCAACAAATATTGTTACTATTGTCCAATTAGACTGGGACGCAGGCACAATTTGAGGCCGACTGTGATAGAACCCTGGTCAGATGCACAAAGTAGAATGATCCTTCTGAAGCTCTGGAACTTTTTGAGTTTGTGAAGACATTTTTTTAAAATCCCAATACAGAAGGGAAGTGTATTTGTTGTGTTTTTTTAAGTTGAGGGGGGCTATGAGGAGGACAACTCTGAAAATCAAGGCAATGTCGTGGAATTGCTGAAGCTCTGGTACTCGAGGTTTTTTTAATAAATATTTTTAAGCCCAAACACAGAAAGGGATTTTGTCATTTTTTGACAAACAATGGTGATATTTCTTGTAACTCCATTTCTGTATTGGGACTTTGATATTTTTTGCGATTTTTTCACTTATATACTGGACCAATCTGTAGTGTCGGATGAGTTAGCTATGATGGAACCCTGCTGGCTCCTGGTGGGCTCAATAGAACTGTTAGGTAAGTGTTAGAACAGAGTGAAGAGAATGCAGGTTTAGACTGTTGAGTTCGCGGTTACACGCAGACGAATAGAGACGTGTGGTGTAGTTATTGGCAGGTAACTAGGCTGGGGAGGACGCTACAACTGGCAATGAGATAGGGAATAAGTAACCCGAAGATTAACAGTGCTCTCCCAGAGAGTTTGCCATGGTCCATCAAACTGCTCATGCATTCCACATGTTTCTCAGTCAAAGTGTAGAATTGACCTTTGGCGTATGTGGAATCAAAGCACTACTCCAGCCAGTGTAAAGCATTTAAGATAACAAAAGTTTCCCAAGGAAGTCTACACATCCTTGGCCAAATACCTGCTGGTAAGGCCGTCAAGAAAGGTACCACGCTACAACACACCCTAAAGCTATACATCATACGGAGTGAGAACGTTAAAGGTGGATATAACCAAGTTTTGAAAGAGCACAAAATAGCGACTGCAAATTGCAAGATAATGTTGTGATCAGAAGTGGTGCAATGCAGAGATCAACCAGGTGTCAGACAGTACAATGAGACACTTAAAAGCAAAGGGATTCAGATACAAGAAACAATCATCTGCTTACCAGAACTGATTAAAGACAGTCATTATACCACAGCGGTGGGTGGAGTGGCCCCCAGAGGATGTCCACGAAGGTGTGCTTACATAGCAGCCCATATCCAAAGCAGCATGTCACCAAAGCTGCAAAGTGTGGCTAAGAACAACTCCATAGGTCTTCAAAGACTAAAAATCAGAGAGCGGCGACCGGAATAGTTAGACTGTTTTTCCAATGGAGCCAGGAAAGAGGCCACTTTTCCCTTATTCATCAAAGATGACCCAGAGGCCAGCATGTTGCAAGGCCTCAGAGATGGTTTGCTTAAACAAGATCACAACGCAGTGTCGGAAAGAACACTACTTTCCACATCAGTACATCAGTACATTCCACAAATGGTTACAATGCCTTCGACTTTCCTGAAACCATCACCACCATTCGATACCGCCAAAATGCAGAATATTGACGATGGATGGACTGCTTGGATAGAGACATTTGATGATTTCAATGATGTGCTAGAAGAAACAGATAACTAGTAGATTATCAAATACCTTAAGAATCTTCCTGGTGACGGTGCAAACAAAGTCATAATGATGATGGCACAAGCTGCCAAAATCACACACCATCAAATCAAAGAAGCCTTGAATCTCATGTTCAATCCAATGCCAAATGTAGATTAGGAAAGGTATATTTTCAGTCAAGAATGACAAAAAGATGGTAAAACCATTGACAAATTTGTTGAGAGACTGGATACGCTCATCAATCACTGTAAGTTCAATGAATTTAATTATGAGGAAACTATACGTTTCAGAGTAATTGACAGATTCATTCAGACGATGAATGCTGAGAGAAACTCTTAGTCTGGAGTGAGTTCTCATGGCTGTCAGAGCGGAAGAGCATGCCGATCGACAAGCTGCTGACATGGAGGACAGAGGTGCCCAGAGTGAGTCAATCATGGACATGAAAAGCAAGCCAAAGCACAAGCTAGAAGTACACAGAGTGATGTCTCCACGGAAAAAGAAGTTGTGCTTTAGGTGTGGAATTTCGTTTCCACACAAAGGAAAATGTCTCGCCATTAGACAGGTTAGCAAAGGCTGTGGGAAGGAGAACCATTTTGTATTGGTTTGCAAGGTAAAGAAAAAAGTTAGTGCATCATGGTGCAAAGACAAAATTGCTTCCCGAATGCTTCAGAAGGGGCGTTCGATGCATGCCCACAAGGCCAACTGACCACACCAGTTGAGGCAAACTGACACCAAATGAAGTCTATCATAATCTAAATCATCGTCAAAAAGTTCTTCAATATCAACATCAAGTAAAAGTGAAGATGATGGTTGTGCAATGTCGATGTTTACCTCAGGAAAACATGAGCATGTTGGACTAGTCTCTTGTGAAGAATAATACAAATCAAAGAAAAATCGACATTAAAAAGCACCAAAATTATTCACATATTGTCTGAAGATTACACAAAAAGTAAACGGTTGCGCAATACCTTTTATTATCGACAGTGGTGTGTTGATAACCATAATGCCTGAGGAGAAATACAATGAGCTATCGCCATTGCCACGACTTATGCTATTGAAAACTAAAGTGTATACATGGGCTGCACATCGACGCCATTTAAAAGTTAAGGTTCATTTGAAGCAGCAATGAAACACAAGGAAACAAAGGTACAAACACCCATTCAAGTACTTCAAGGTAGAGCGTCAAGCGACTGTTTACTCAGTTTCAGCACAGATGCTGATATGGGATCAATATCAGTGAACTATAACATGAATGCTCATCATGATATAGAAAATCACTTCCCTTCATTGTTTTATGGGTTAGGAAAACTCAAGACTATGAAAGTACAATTACACATTAACGAGGATATCTGTCCCATTGCTCAAAGACACAGATGAATTGCATTTCACTAAAGGGAGGCTGTTGAAATAGAGCTTGAATCAAACATGATGTCATTGAGCATTCCTCTGGATTAATGCCATGGGTTTCTCCCATAGTGGGAGTACCCAAAAAAGCAGTGAAGGAGCTGTGCGCATCTGCGTTGATATACGTCAAGTGAACAAGACAATTCAAAGAGAACGGTAACCAGGTCTGTGCATTGCTGGCAAGATAACACAATTGAATGATGTGAAGGTTTTCTCTTGCCTTGATTTGAATAAAGGATATCATCAGTTGGAACTCGAGGAGACCTGCATATATGTTACCATCTTTTCTACACATATTTGCCTATGCCAATACAAAGCACTAAGTTTCGGGGTGTAATCAGCTGCAGAGCTGTTTCAAGATATCATTTGAGGTCAGCAGCGTTCTGTGCAGGTAGGCGGGGCGGGGCAGGGGGCATGTCAACAGATAACGGAATAGGATTTATTTAATTTTCCCTATTGCGTCGTCTGTCGACTTCCCCCCTCCCGCCCTGCCCTGCCCCACTGCCCCACCACGCTTAACTGCACGGACCACCACTGCTTAACATATCATACAGCCTGTCATGAATGTGTTTAATTATAGTGATGACATATTGGTTTTCGGAGCTACACAGAAGGAGCACGATAAAGCTCTCATGGCAAGTGCGTCATTTACTTGCAGATGCAAGTTTGACTTTGAATGCTGATAAATGTGAGTTGCATAAGCCAAAGCTAAAATTCTTTGGCCATATCTTTTCTAATGGGGGTATGACACCCAATCCTGCTAAAGTGCAAGCATTGTCAGCTGCCATTCCCTCACAAGATGTTTCCATGTTACATTCATTTCTTAGCATGGCCAGCTACTGTTCTACATACATATGAGACTTTGCCACCGTAAGTGCTCCGTTGAGACACTTTACAAAAAGAATATTTAATTTCAATGGTCACATGAATGCGAGCAAAGTTTCAAGAGAATCAAGCAAGCTATTGAGAATGCTACTTAAATGGCATACTTTGATCCAAACCTTCATACAGAGGTTGTTGTAGGCGCAATCCTTGCACAGCACAGCAGACACCCAAATGCTCGAAGACATATTGTGACATATGCCAGCAGACGTTTGTCCCAAACTGAATGTGCTTATTCACAACCTGAGAAAGAAAGTTTAGCAATGGTGTGGGTTTGTAAACATTTCCACGTATTCTTATATGGAAAGCATTTCACACTTGTGATGGATCATCAAGCCTTATTGACCATCTTTAGCAATCCAAAGGCCAAGCGGCCTCCTTGCATTGAACTTTGGGGTCTACGATTACAAGAATACAACTACACAATCGTGCACTGTCCAGGGAAATATCAAAACCTTACCGATTACTTCTCACGAGTGCCTCTACAGTGCCATGGTACCAGTAGCGGTCCGTGGTAGGAGTACCGGCCGGGCGGTGACGTGGGGTGGTAGAGGGGCAGGGTGGGGGGTAGTAAACCACGGATTACGGCCGAATACAGGTAAGTAAACATTTAAATAAATAAAACGAATTTCGTTGTGAGCGCTGCATTGCCAAATGCAATGCAGTGTGCGCAACGAAATTCGTTTTATTTATTTAAATGTTTACTTACCTGTAATCGGCCGTAATCCGTGGTTTACTACCCCCCACCCTGCCCCTCCCCCACCCCACGTCACCGCCCGGCCGGCACTCCTACCACGGACCGCTACTGCATGGTACCCCTTCCAAGACAGCTGAAGCTTACAAAAATTTCATTGTGAAATCAAGCACACCAGATGCCATTTCATTGGAACAAATTGTCACTGCCATGAGTCAAGATAATGACATATTAAAACTAAAAGACATTATTTAACATCAGTCTTGGAATCAGCACACTCGACCTTTTACCAGTGACAGTGAATACCAGAAGTTTAAAAATATCAAAGATGAATTGTCTATTACTCAAGAAGGTGTTATCATGAGAGGTTCGAGAATTGTTATTCTGGAGAGTCTGCGACAACAGATAGTTGAAGTGTCCCATGAAGGACATCATTGCCACAAAACGAGCTCTCCGAGACTGAGTCTGGTTTCCTCATCTCGATGAGAGAGTCGAAATAGAATTGAAGGCCTGTCATCTGTGCAACTGCCTTTGACCCAAAGCCACTCAACACACCTTAAACATGTCAGAGTTGCCTAAGCAAAGTATGGAAAGAATTGCTATTGACTTCTTTGGTCCTCTTGAAAATAGGCATCCCGTGGTGGATATTGTTGATGAATACTCCTGTTTTCCATTGATAGAAGATCTCTCATCCATTACTCAAGAAAGAGTCATTGAGAGATTGGACAGCATCTTCACAATATGGGGTGTTCCTGTGAACTTAAAATTTGACAATGGCCCACCTTTCAACAGTCAAAGAATTTCTCAGTCATCTTAATGTGAAGCATCAGAAGAGCACACCTCTTTGGCCACAGGCCAATGGTCTTCTCAAACGTTTCATGAGCACTCTCGAGAAAGCTGTTCAGCGTGCTGTATTGGAAAAGCTCAACCTTGAGACTGGCTTGAATTCTACTCTTCAAGCTTACCATTCGACCCCTCACTTGACCACAGGTAAAAACCCTCTAACCTTGATGTGTGGGAGAGCCATGACAACCAAGTTATCCCAATGGATAAACAGAAGTATTGAGGAAAATCCCCGTATAAGAGGCTTAGATCATAAAAGGAAAATGAAGGCCTATACAGACAAGCTTTGACATGCAAAATACATTACTTTTACTAGAGCAGATCGAGTGCTTGTTCGTCAGTCTAGAAAACAAAAATGCAATGCTCCCTTCGATGCTAAGCCATTTCATGTTATGACCAGCAAAGGACCCCTGGTGGCTACCAACGTCCTGGGAAGTCCATTACACACGATTCTTCGGAACAACATGTGGCTCATCGTTCGTCAGGCACTTATGTCAATGTAAAGACTGGGTCTGAAAGGACAATTGAAGACCCCCTGACTGCTGTTATTCCTACATCGCCAATACAGAATATTGACACTTCGACTGCCTGTCCCCAGTTTTAAAGACACGGTCGGGACGTGTTATCAGAGTGCAACGAAGACTCATCGAAGAGCTATGATTGCATATGTTTGTAAAAAATGGAACATTTTATTTAATAGAGTGGGAGATGTAGTGACATGTGAGTTAGGAATGACGGAATCCTTTTGCCTCCTGATGGACTCTGTAGAACTGTGACATAAGTATTAGAGCAGAGTGAAGTGAATGCAGGTTTAGAATGTTGAGTCTGCAGTTACACACGAACAATTACCCAGTACTGGGGAGGACACTACACAATCCACTAGGTGTATACAACCAGAACTCCATCGTGGTTGGGCTCAAAGTGCGCCTAAATCCCAGTCTACTGATTCCATATACTATCGTTGGCTGTTTGAGTATTTTCGGAGCTATATTTACTATCAATTTTAAAAGTTCATCCCTTTATTTCCACATATTATATTATTATTAGCCATCCACCATGTTAGAAGGGTATATTAAAATGACTGGTGTATACTATGACTCTTGTGCATGCATGTGTCATGATGCATGCACGCTCATACATCACAATGCAATCATCACAATTTATGTGTGCACATGCACCACAATGCATATATGAACATGCTTCATAATGAATACTTGCACATTGGCTGCCTTCATAGAAAGGGCTTTCTTTAATAGAAAATCCATATCAAGATTCGTAGCCATGAGTGTGCAAGCGTTGTGATGCATATGGCTGCATTCCAGCATCAAAGAGCATTGGCAAAGACAGTGAATCAGCCTTTTCAAACTGAGACCTATTGGCTTTGCCAATGTTTATTTTCAACCGAAATCAGGATCCAGGATAGAATTAATGTAATGCTTATTGTGATAAAAGTGCACACTTCTTCAATTTGTGGTTATGCTAAAGGTCTTAGTATAGTAGGTTGCTTTGTCTGTGGTGACGAGACTTTGAAAGAATTTTGACAGAATACATTAAACTGAATATGGGATCAAGAGGGAGAATAACAGCTCCTTGAAAGAGTTATTTAAAATCGTTAAGGAACTCACCCAGCCCACTTGTTTGTCCCAGTCAATTCCTCACACTGATGACCATTGTGAGGAAATTGGGAATTATTTTATAGACAAAATTGAAAAAATCTACGCATCCTTTGAGAACCAACCCCTCTTATTTGAGGGGGCACAGGCCCTTTCCGTCCCCTTCCTGGCAGCAAGGCCCATTTGGGAATCTTTGAACCTTTATCAGAAACTCAGTTAGTACAGCTAATGAAGGAAGTCAAATTTGGTTCGCCTCTGGATCCATGCCCTCATCTTATTTATTCCCAACTAGCGATGATTTTAGGCCCCCATTTTACACACATTTTTAACCGATCTTTGGCAGAAGGAATTTATCCAGAATCTGGAAGGAAGTGGTACTCTTACCCCTGGCAAAAAAGGATGGCATGGATTTTGTCAATACTCTCTAATTACTGACCAATATCTCTTCTTCCCTTCATGTCCATAATTTGTGAGAAATTAGTGAACAAACAATTGACAATTTCATGGAGACCAATAATGTGCTGGACCTTTCTCAGACAGGTTTCTGAGCTAACAACAGTACTGGATCCACTTTGTTAGCGGTGTTAGTTGATATTAGGTCAGTAGTTGATCAGGGCGGGGCAGCAGTCCTGGTCCTGCTGGACCAGTCTGCAGCATTTTATACTGTCTCCCATAGATTGCTGAGAAGTAGACTTCACAAGACCAGCTTACATTTTCATGCTCTAAGGTGGTTAAGCACCTTTATATTGAAAAGGATACAGAGATTGCAGCTGGGTGCTTGCAGATCCCGCTCTTTTATGTCTAAGTGTGGAATTCCTCAAGACTCCTCATTGAGCCCCACTCTTTTTAATATTTATGTAGCCCTATTAGCTCAAATGAACAGGAATTGGGTTTTTGAGGCTACGTCCTATGCAGATGAAACTCAGTTACTGATATCACTGGGGCAGGATCGCAATGAGGCTTGCTGTAATTTACAGTTGCCTTATTGAAGTAGCAGGTTGGATGGCGAAGCATTGTTTAAAACTCAATGCAAAGAAAACAGAGATCCTGCTGTTCGGACGAGCGCATGGGATATGGGATGCCTCCTGGTGACTGGAGATACTAGGGGAGATGCCCAGGCTCAAAAACTTAGCAATATAACTAGGGGTCATCATTGATGACCAATTTCCATGCAAGAGTACGTCAGGGCTGCATGCAGTAAAAGCTTTGGCACCCTTAAGTTGCTGAGAAGAATGTTTAAATGGATTCCAATAGCTTGGCGAAAAATCATAGTCCAGGTCCTAATTACAAGTAGACTGGACTATGGCAATGCATTATCTGCTGGAATGGCTGATTACCTCTTCACAAGATTGCAAGTGATTCAAAATGCTGCAGCCAAGTTAATCTGCAATACGGACAGATGTGGTCCCACTTCAGCCTGCCTAGCCCCTTTGCACTGGCTGCCGATGCGAAAGCGGGCACATTTTAAACTATTATGCTATGCGCATAAAGTTTTGCACAATAAAGTCCCTGAGATATTACAGGTTAGTCTGGAATTTTATAACCCACCCGGGACTTGAGATCTCGTAATACGATCCTAGCTCAAATAAAGCGAATAAGGAAAGTGAGAACCGAGGGCCAATCCTTTTCGTATTTGGCAGCTGCCCAATGGAATTTGCTGCCTTTAGAGATTCGACTCATTGAGAAATATACCAGGTTTAGAAATTGAAAACTTGGCTCTTTCCGGGCTAATGGATGTTAAGATGTATCTTGTTAAATGTAATCTCTCAGTGGCTAGGTTAGGTAACAACTCAGCGCCGATATATCCCTTTGGGGATAAGTGTTGTGCTTTAGAAATACATAAATAAAAATAAAAGAGGTAGCAATGAGCAGCTGCACTTTTCTCTATAACCTCCGTTAGCCATGCTCCAAAGGAGCATAATGGTTAGCATAAGATTTTTTGTAAAGGGTGTGGAAAAATTGGGAAAGAAAGCCACTAGATATCACCTTTCTGACTTGTCATTCTACTGGGCACAGACATCTAGTAGGTCTTAGAGAAAATGTACAAACTAGATTCATTATCTTATCTTTGTGTAAAGTACTTGAAAACTTTATACCTCAAAAATATTTCTATGCCTCTGACTCTCCGGGGTATTGGGGGATCTATGACATATCTGGAACTGAAACATAAGCAACATCTAGTTGCAATTAGTATTATACGTTTTTTCATAAACCTCACTTTCTTCTCTAGTAAGACAACTACCTTAGGTTTTGTGGGTACACACTCTCTGGTCCTGACATGCATTTAAGGCTTTTTCGTAAACCGAAATGTAAATAAACCTTCATCAGTATTATAGCGTTCACACTAATGCAAATGAATCACTTTTCTAAGCGATTATCACAACCTTAACAGTCTTTACAGAGGATGAGAACATTTTCTGTTTCCTCGCGTATCACAGAACCTAAATGTGCAACAAAATTTCAAGTTCCTACTATTTTAAGGAAATCTCGGAAACAGTATTTTAAACTACTCAAGTTTGTTTCCAAAATGTGAATTCATTGCTTGGAATACTCCTCTTTATTCAGCTTCAACATCCAAATCATGTTTTCAAAGGGACAACAATCTCCAGAATTTTCGCAAGGTCTGGTAATATGCTACTGACTGCATCAAGAAAGCATCTCAATTGCCCAGCAGGCACATGCCGGGTCGTGGGAAAACTTTAACAACTCAAGATTGCTACTGTCATTTCCAAACAAATGCCTATGAGTAGTGCTCTGTCAATTTCCAGGGCCTCTAGAGATGTGACTCTCACCATGCCTTCTCTTTCCTTCAGCTAGTCCATTTACTGTCTTTGATCTCTTAGGAGTAACTGGGCAGTGAGGGAGTGGGTTTTTGAGAGGGTCTTTATGGGTGTATGGCTGTCTGTAATAGTGCAGAGCATGTGGTTGAAGGAATTGAGATAGGAATTGATATTCATGAAGGGTCTAATGTGATCACATCTTGCAGTAGCGCGTCACTAGGGTAGCCTTTGAGTTAGCAGATCTAGTGTTTAGCAGGATTAGTCTGGCTGTGATGTGCTCGTCTGAAATGGGTGGGACTGAGATGGATGCTAGCATGGTTTTCCACAGCCCCTTGACAGGAAAGGGGGAGCAAGCATGATGGGATCATTGTTGCTTTTAATGAGTTCAGGAGTGGGTATTGTATAGGGGTGCTGTGTTCTAAGTAACAGCTAACACAAATTTAGTGTCCTAAATATTGTTGCAAAAATATTACCCCACTTGAGTTCATGCCGGAAAATCTACACCAAATAGAGCAAAAAATCTTATAAGCAATATTTACACCACAAGTTTTATGACAGAATATTTTTGGGTTACTGATATTTTGACTTTCAAACCAAGAGTGAGATGTCTTGTCTGATGGTTGTACGGAGGTTGGTAAGTAGTGCTTCTTTCATGGTCATGGTAATCCATTCCAAGAGAGGTTGAAGTTCCAAGACACTGCCACTGGAGTCAAGCTATCCTGGCTGATGAGGGCTGAAAGCCCGAAACCGGTCCTAGGATGCTTGTTTCCAGTCCAGGGAGGACCTGGCCTGGCAGTTCGGGCTGGACTGTTCCCATTGGGTGCAGGGTCAAGACTGATTTGCATATGGCTGGGTCCAAACTGGAATGGCATGGTGAGCAGAAAACGATGGATTTAGGCCCAGATCTCTGTACTGGGGTGAATGTATGACATTGTTCTGCATTCTGTCCATCAATTGTTCTTTTTGCATTTGTCACCCCGAGTGGGACGGGTATGCCCAGACGTGGGTCCCGTGCTCTCCATGCCACTGGAGTCAAGCTATCCTGGCTGATGAGGGCTGAAAGCCCGAAACCGGTCCTAGGATGCTTGTTTCCAGTCCAGGGAGGACCTGGCCTGGCAGTTCGGGCTGGACTGTTCCCATTGGGCGCAGGGTCAAGACTGATTTGCATATGGCTGGGTCCAAACTGGAATGGCATGGTGAGCAAAAAACGATGGATTTAGGCCCAGATCTCTGTACTGGGGTGAATGTATGACATTGTTCTGCATTCTGTCCATCAATTGTTCTTTTTGCATTTGTCACCCCGAGTGGGACGGGTATGCCCAGATGTGGGTCCTGTGCTCTCCATGCCACTGGAGTCAAGCTATCCTGGCTGATGAGGGCTGAAAGCCCGAAACCGGTCCTAGGATGCTTGTTTCCAGTCCAGGGAGGACCTGGCCTGGCAGTTCGGGCTGGACTGTTCCCATTGGGCGCAGGGTCAAGACTGATTTGCATATGGCTGGGTCCAAACTGGAATGGCATGGTGAGCAAAAAACGATGGATTTAGGCCCAGGTCTCTGTGTTGGGGTGAATGTATGACATTGTTCTGCATTCTGTCCATCAATTGTTCTTTTTGCATTTGTAACCCCGAGTGGGACGGGTATGCCCAGACGTGGGTCCTGTGCTCTCCATGCCACTGGAGTCAAGCTATCCTGGCTGATGAGGGCTGAAAGCCCGAAACCGGTCCTAGGATGGTTGTTTCCAGTCCAGGGAGGACCTGGCCTGGCAGTTCGGGCTGGACTGTTCCCATTGGGCGCAGGGTCAAGACTGATTTGCATATGGCTGGGTCCAAACTGGAATGGCATGGTGAGCAAAAAAGATGGATTTAGGCCCAGATCTCTGTACTGGGGTGAATGTCTGACGATGTTCTGCATTCTGTCCATCAATTGTTCTTTTGCATTTGTCACCCCGAGTGGGACGGGTATGCCCAGACGTGGGACCCTTGCTCTCCATGCCACTGGAGTCAAGCTATCCTGGCTGATGAGGGCTGAAAGCCCGAAACCGGTCCTAGGATGCTTGTTTCCAGTCCAGGGAGGACCTGGCCTGGCAGTTCGGGCTGGACTGTTCCCATTGGGCGCAGGGTAAGACTCATTTGCATATGGCTGGGTCCAAACTGGAATGGCATGGTGAGCAAAAAATGATGGATTTAGGCCCAGATCTCTGTACTGGGGTGAATGTATGACATTGTTCTGCATTCTGTCCATCAATTGTTCTTTTTGCATTTGTCACCCCGAGTGGGACGGGTATGCCCAGACGTGGGTCCCGTGCTCTCCATGCCACTGGAGTCAAGCTATCTGGGCTGAAAGCCCGAAACTGGTCCTAGGATGCTTGTTTCCAGTTCAGGCAGGACCTGGCCGGGCAGTTCGGGCTGGACTGTTCCCATTGGGCGCAGGGTCAAGACTGATTTGCATATGGCTGGGTCCAAACTGGAATGGCATGGTGAGCAAAAAACGATGGATTTAGGCCCAGATCTCTGTACTGGGGTGAATGTATGACATTGTTCTGCATTCTGTCCATCAATTGTTCTTTTTGCATTTGTCACTCCGTCTGGGACGGGTATGCCCAGACGTGGGTCCCGTGCTCTCCATGCCACTGAAGTTAAGCTATCGTGGCTGATGAGGGCTGAAAGCCTGAAACCGGTCCTAGGATGCTTGTTTCCAGTCCAGGGAGGACCTGGCCTGGCAGTTCGGGCTGGACTGTTCCCATTGGGCGCAGGGTCAAGACTGATTTGCATATGGCTGGGTCCAAACTGGAATGGCATGGTGAGCAAAAACGATGGATTTAGGCCCAGATCTCTGTACTGGGGTGAATGTATGACATTGTTCTGCTTTCTGTCCATCAATTGTTCTTTTTGCATTTGTCACCCCGAGTGGGACGGGTATGCCCAGACGTGGGTCCCGTGCTCTCCATGCCACTGGAGTCAAGCTATCCTGGCTGATGAGGGCTGAAAGCCCGAAACTGGTCCTAGGATGCTTGTTTCCAGTCCAGAGAGGACCTGGCCTGGCAGTTCGGGCTGGACTGTTCCCATTGGGCGCAGGGTCAAGACTGATTTGCATATGGCCGGGTCCAAACTGGAATGGCATGGTGAGCAAAAACGATGGATTTAGGCCAAGATCTCTGTACTGGGGTGAATGTATGACATTGTTCTGCATTCTGTCCATCAATTGTTCTTTTTGCATTTGTCACCCCGAGTGGGACAGGTATGCCCAGACGTGGGTCCTGTGCTCTCCATGCCACTGGAGTCAAGCTATCCTGGCTGATGAGGGCTGAAAGCCCGAAACCGGTCCTAGGATGCTTGTTTCCAGTCCAGGGAGGACCTGGCCTGGCAGTTCGGGCTGGACTGTTCCCATTGGGCGCAGGGTCAAGACTGATTTGCATATGGCTGGGTCCAAACTGGAATGGCATGGTGAGCAAAAACTATGGATTTAGGCCCAGATCTCTGTACTGGGGTGAATGTATAACATTGTTCTGCATTCTGTCCATCAATTGTTCTTTTTGCATTTGTCACCTCGAGTGGGACGGGTATGCCCAGATGTGGGTCCCGTGCTCTCCATGCCACTGGAGTCAAGCTATCCTGGCTGATGAGGGATGAAAGCCCGAAACCGGTCCTAGGATGCTTGTTTCCAGTCCAGGGAGGACCTGGCCTGGCAGTTCGGGCTGGACTGTTCCCATTAGGCGCAGGGTCAAGACTGATTTGCATATGGATGGGTCCAAACTGGAATGGCATGGTGAGCAAAAAAAGATGGATTTAGGCCCAGATCTCTGTACTGGGGTGAATGTATGACATTGTTCTGCATTCTGTCCATCAATTGTTCTTTTTGCATTTGTCACCCCGAGTGGGATGGGTACGCCCAGACGTGGGTCCCGTGCTCTCCATGCCACTGGAGGCAAGCTATCCTGGCTGATGAGGGCTGAAAGCCCGAAACCGGTCCTAGGATGCTTGTTTCCAGTCCAGGGAAGACCTGGCCTGGCAGTTCGGGCTGGACTGTTCCCATTGGGCGCAGGGTCAAGACTGATTTGCATATGGCTGGGTCCAAACTGGAATGGCATGGTGAGCAAAAACGATGGATTTAGGCCCAGATCTCTGTACTGGGGTGAATGTATGACATTGTTCTGCATTCTGTCCATCAATTGTTCTTTTCGCATTTGTCACCCCGAGTGGGACGGGTATGCCCAGACGTGGGTCCCGTGCTCTCCATGCCACTGGAGTCAAGCTATCCTGGCTGATGAGGGCTGAAAGCCCGAAACCGGTCCTAGGATGCTTGTTTCCAGTCCAGGGTGGACCTGGCCTGGCAGTTCGGGCTGGACTGTTCCCATTGGGCGCAGGGTCAAGACTGATTTGCATATGGCTGGGTCCAAACTGGAATGGCATGGTGAGCAAAAAAAGATGGATTTAGGCCCAGATCTCTGTACTGGGGTGAATGTCTGACGATGTTCTGCATTCTGTCCATCAATTGTTCTTTTTGCATTTGTCACCCCGAGTGGGACGGGTATGCCCAGACGTGGGACCCTTGCTCTCCATGCCACTGGAGTCAAGCTATCCTGGCTGATGAGGGCTGAAAGCCCGAAACCGGTCCTAGGATGCTTGTTTCCAGTCCAGGGAGGACCTGGCCTGGCAGTTCGGGCTGGACTGTTCCCATTGGGCGCAGGGTAAGACTCATTTGCATATGGCTGGGTCCAAACTGGAATGGCATGGTGAGCAAAAAATGATGGATTTAGGCCCAGATCTCTGTACTGGGGTGAATGTATGACATTGTTCTGCATTCTGTCCATCAATTGTTCTTTTTGCATTTGTCACCCCGAGTGGGACGGGTATGCCCAGACGTGGGTCCCGTGCTCTCCATGCCACTGGAGTCAAGCTATCTGGGCTGAAAGCCCGAAACTGGTCCTAGGATGCTTGTTTCCAGTTCAGGCAGGACCTGGCCGGGCAGTTCGGGCTGGACTGTTCCCATTGGGCGCAGGGTCAAGACTGATTTGCATATGGCTGGGTCCAAACTGGAATGGCATGGTGAGCAAAAACGATGGATTTAGGCCCAGATCTCTGTACTGGGGTGAATGTATGACATTGTTCTGCATTCTGTCCATCAATTGTTCTTTTTGCATTTGTCACTCCGTGTGGGACGGGTATGCCCAGACGTGGGTCCCGTGCTCTCCATGCCACTGAAGTCAAGCTATCCTGGCTGATGAGGGCTGAAAGCCTGAAACCGGTCCTAGGATGCTTGTTTCCAGTCCAGGGAGGACCTGGCCTGGCAGTTCGGGCTGGACTGTTCCCATTGGGCGCAGGGTCAAGACTGATTTGCATATGGCTGGGTCCAAACTGGAATGGCATGGTGAGCAAAAAACGATGGATTTAGGCCCAGATCTCTGTACTGGGGTGAATGTATGACATTGTTCTGCTTTCTGTCCATCAATTGTTCTTTTTGCATTTGTCACCCCGAGTGGGACGGGTATGCCCAGACGTGGGTCCCGTGCTCTCCATGCCACTGGAGTCAAGCTATCCTGGCTGATGAGGGCTGAAAGCCCGAAACTGGTCCTAGGATGCTTGTTTCCAGTCCAGAGAGGACCTGGCCTGGCAGTTCGGGCTGGACTGTTCCCATTGGGCGCAGGGTCAAGACTGATTTGCATATGGCCGGGTCCAAACTGGAATGGCATGGTGAGCAAAAAACGATGGATTTAGGCCAAGATCTCTGTACTGGGGTGAATGTATGACATTGTTCTGCATTCTGTCCATCAATTGTTCTTTTTGCATTTGTCACCCCGAGTGGGACAGGTATGCCCAGACGTGGGTCCTGTGCTCTCCATGCCACTGGAGTCAAGCTATCCTGGCTGATGAGGGCTGAAAGCCCGAAACCGGTCCTAGGATGCTTGTTTCCAGTCCAGGGAGGACCTGGCCTGGCAGTTTGGGCTGGACTGTTCCCATTGGGCGCAGGGTCAAGACTGATTTGCATATGGCTGGGTCCAAACTGGAATGGCATGGTGAGCAAAAAACTATGGATTTAGGCCCAGATCTCTGTACTGGGGTGAATGTATAACATTGTTCTGCATTCTGTCCATCAATTGTTCTTTTTGCATTTGTCACCCCGAGTGGGACGGGTATGCCCAGATGTGGGTCCCGTGCTCTCCATGCCACTGGAGTCAAGCTATCCTGGCTGATGAGGGATGAAAGCCCGAAACCGGTCCTAGGATGCTTGTTTCCAGTCCAGGGAGGACCTGGCCTGGCAGTTCGGGCTGGACTGTTCCCATTGGGCGCAGGGTCAAGACTGATTTGCATATGGCTGGGTCCAAACTGGAATGGCATGGTGAGCAAAAAACGATGGATTTAGGCCCAGATCTCTGTACTGGGGTGAATGTATGACATTGTTCTGCATTCTGTCCATCAATTGTTCTTTTCGCATTTGTCACCCCGAGTGGGACGGGTATGCCCAGACGTGGGTCCCGTGCTCTCCATGCCACTGGAGTCAAGCTATCCTGGCTGATGAGGGCTGAAAGCCCGAAACCGGTCCTAGGATGCTTGTTTCCAGTCCAGGGAGGACCTGGCCTGGCAGTTCGGGCTGGACTGTTCCCATTGGGCGCAGGGTCAAGACTGATTTGCATATGGCTGGGTCCAAACTGGAATGGCATGGTGAGCAAAAAACAATGGATTTAGGCCCAGATCTCTGTACTGGGGTGATTGTATGACATTGTTCTGCATTCTGTCCATCAATTGTTCTTTTTGCATTTGTCACCCCGAGTGGGACGGGTATGCCCAGACGTGGGTCCCGTGCTCTCCATGCCACTGGAGTCAAGCTATCCTGGCTGATGAGGGCTGAAAGCCCGAAACCGGTCCTAGTATGCTTGTTTCCAGTCCAGAGAGGACCTGGCCTGGCAGTTTGGGCTGGACTGTTCCCATTGGGCGCAGGGTCAAGACTGATTTGCATATGGCTGGGTCCAAACTGGAATGGCATGGTGAGCAAAAAACGATGGATTTAGGCCCAGATCTCTGTACTGGGGTGAATGTATGACATTGTTCTGCATTCTGTCCATCAATTGTTCTTTTTACAAAAATGTGTGAGCAGTTGACAGAAGTTGAGGTGGTGAAAGATGAAAATAATCATCTGGGCATCAGATAGTGGAACTGATATGTGAGGAGATAAAACAGTTTGATTGAGGGCTGTTTCTGGAGAGTTCATGACCATGTGGGCTTGCTAACTGCAAGGCGACCACTGCTCTTGTGTATACAACCGATGTGCTCAATGAGGTAATGTTGGACTTGGCCCTTTTTGCAGGGTCATCCCTGAACTTTTTGCCTTCCTCCTGGTATTTTTTCTGACCTGGTGTTGGTGGTTTTAGGACTCTGGACACTTTATCACTGCTGTCCAGTGTAAAGTGCATGTGCTCTCTATGGTAAAACGTGGTAAGATTGGTCTACACCTGTTTGGCGTATTTAATTTACCTGTCAGTTCCCAGTAAAGTGGTATCTCATATACCCGGGGCCAGTAAATTAAATGCTACTGGTGGGCTTGCAGTGCTGATAGCGCCACCCACCAAAGTAGCCTTTCAAACCTGTCTCATTCCTCTGCCATTGCAGGGCCTGCGTGCGCAGTTTACTGCCGCTGTGACATGGCACATAAAGTGAGGGCAATGTCTGTGACTCCCCTTTTACTACATATCAGTCACCCCTAAGGTAGGCCCTAGCTAGCCCAATGGGCAGGGTGCAGTGTAGGTAAAAGGTAGGACATGTGCCTTAACTGTGTGGCATGTCCTGGTAACGACAAACAGCCATTTTGGTTTCTCACTACTGAGAGGATGCCCTCTCATAGGATTGCATTGGGGCTTCCCTGATAAGTGTTTAGTGGTAATTCCTGATTTGAGAGGAGTAGCGTGATCACGTTTGGTATGTTTGGAATAGTGGTAATAAATGCTGCGCAATGGTGTGCACAGATTTATTATCACTATTTTAGAAATGCCACTTTTAGAAGTGGGCATTTCTGTGTGCTATGTGTCTTTGTGCCTGCCTGATGTGTATTGCATGTCTGGCTCTGGAGTGACAGGGTCTGGGGAGGTGCAGTGGCTCCAGAGGGGCTGGGTGAGTCAGCGCTAGGCTGAATTGGCCCACCTGCATTTGGAGTGGTGGGAGGAGTAGCACCGGGCCTGAATAGGACAGGGTCTGCCTCACACAATGCTGGCTCTGCCCCCCTGTGGTGTGTCTGGGGCCAGAGCCTACCCTAACATTGGAGGTGTGGTGCACTGTAAATAAAATGTGTAAGTGCCCCCCAGAACTGGTTTGGACCGGGCACAGAGCCCTGTGCCAGGGGGTAGAACAAAGACATTTTTGCCATTTAAATATTGGGGCTGTGACCCCATGAAAATGTTGAACTTTGTGCTTACTGGCAGAGAAGACTGCTGGACGGCCAGGAGGAACCGCCGTGGGACCCAACTGTTGTCTCCTGGGGTTCCCTACGCGCTGGCCTGCCTGCGCCCAGCTCTGCCTATGGAACTGCTGGAGACCGGTGGAGTGCTTCGTTTCTTCCTCTGAAACGCGCTAGACGAGCGCTGAAGTTCACCCTTCTGCCACAAAGGATCACTGTCTCCTTGCCCTGCGACGTGGGCAGCACAGCGCTCTTCTTTGTGGCCGGTAAGTGGGAGGGGAGAGCTGAGGAACCGAAGTGTTCTCTCCACCGGGTTCAGGCATCGGCACTGACTGCGGCCACTGGGGCTCTGCTGTGGGGCCTCAGACTGCGACACAACGCGGACGGCAGAGAAGAACACAAAACCAATGGAGACGGCGCTCCGTGTTTGTGCCCCAAAACCAGAAGCCAGGCAGAGGCGAAGCCTGGTTGTTGGCGGGGCTTAAATGAGACCGCGTCCCTGGAAGTAAGCTCAAGAGCGAAGAGAAGCCGCTCCGTGCCTTTGGTTTGTCCAGCGAGGCCCGACCGGAGTCTTCACATTGGGCAGGCGCAGAGGAGTAAACTGCGCCGTGAGGAGAAGCTGCATTTGAGGCAAACCACGAGGAGGCGGAACTGGCGGGGACTCCGCTTGAAGTCCGGCCACCGAGGCATGGTACATGCACAAGAACCTCTTGGGCCCCCGTGAAATTGCAGCAGTGCAAGCGGGTGAGTGCCTTGGGGACACGAGTGCCTTTGTCCCGAGCCGCACTGGCAGCCGTTGGAGACCAGTCAAGGTCTCGGGGGTGCCCCTTTCAAGGGAGCGGGCAGCACTGTTGTTTTCTGGCCCCAAGGGGCCATTGGATGTCATCACTGAGGTGCTGTCGTAGCACCAACGTAATTCCCTCATCTGTTTACATCGTCGCAGCTGCGCCGCATGGTCGCGGGCAGCTGCGTGCTGATCGGATGTTGGGGGCATTTTGGAGTGGCATCGCGGGGCGAGCCCAGTAGGGGCCCCGGTTTCGAATTTGCCACACATGTCCTGGCTGCACCAGGGGAGCTAGTGTGGAGACTTGCTTGCCCCATGACCAGGGAAATAGGCTTCTGTCATTTGTAGGCTACTGTGCTATAGACATCGTACGAAGGGGTATTATTGCCAGATCCGCCTGATGTAATGTTGTGTCACCGGGTGCAGTTTATGCCCTGAGGTGCTACAGGAAGCCTGCGGGCTAATGTGCAAGTAATGTGTACCTGGTGCACTATAGGCATGATGTGTTTATAAAGTGTGCACACTGCTAGTAATTACTATGATGCAATACTAATGATGTTTAGGAATAATGAATTTATGCTAAGTACAAAGTTACCGGTAGTACTGGTTACCCTACCTAACTGTGATTTAGGTGATGTTATGACAGTGGCCCGATTGGCCCTGTAGTGTACATAATCCCTGTAAAGTAATACCTAGTGCCAGGTGGCACAGTGTATATATGTGATTATGTACTAATGTGTTTTATGAGTAATACAATGGCTATTTTTGATATAACCTTGTGTGGAGCTTCTTTTGTGGTGTGCCTAGTGTGTTACTGCTGTGTGTGTGTGTGTTGCGCAAACGCTTTACACATTACCTCTGGGATAGGCCTGACTGCTCGTGCCAAGCTACCAAGGGGGTGAGCAGGGGTTATCTTCGGTGTGTAACTCCCTTACCCTGACTAGAGTGGTGGGTTCTGCCTGGCTTAGATGCATACCCTAGCCAACCAGAAACCCCATTTCTAACAGTTCCCACCAGAAATTTAAGAACCATGGACAAAAGCTTGCTGTGTTTCCCGCGCATCTGCTTGTCAAGATGTGGGGGGAGATTTTTTTCTTACCTGGCCCCTGTCTATTGGAACAGACTCCCTGTGCACATTCGTGCTTGTTCGAATTATTTTCAATTTAGGAAACTATTGAAAGCTTCCCTCTTTCAATGAGCTCTTCATTACATCTGCTACAGTGTGCAGCACCGAGATGCCCATGGGTGATTCGAGGGCTATATTAAATTCAATTAACATAACATATAACATAACATTCAGCACTGCACCATGGTGTGAGGCTGTGTGTAAAGGAAGGCAGCCTGTTTGTGCACCAATGTAGTGGGTTTCATCAGCAGCAGGCCAATCTTTGTAGATGTGGTGCTGTACTGTGTTGTCTCCTTTGTACAACTCAGCTCAGCAAACTTGTCTGCTGCGTTGAGTGAAAAATTAATAAATCTGGTTCTTGGATTCCAAAGATGTGTGCAGTATTTGTGGTGAACCAGGTGCCCATAATGAGATCATCCAGCTTGTGCATTTATACGGTATGCCATGCAGAGTATATGTTAATGAGCATGAGGCGCAGTGTGTGCTCTTTGAGATTTATTATGTGAAAAGTTGAGAGATATGAATAATGTCCTATTACTTACCAGTAATCTTCATTACTCCTGGTCCCATTGTCCTCGTCCCATTCCTTAACTAAGTGGAGAGGACCATCTCCGCGACAGAAAAAAAGAACAGGAGCATGCTGGGATACCCAACCCACTCCCTCCCACTGGGAGTACTTAAGCAGTACCAGCCCAGCATGCAGCCTGAAAATACCAAGCCAACAACCGGAAGGCCGGCCGCCAGGGAGGGAGGGAGGGGTGTAAGGAATGGGACAAGGACAACGGGACCAGGAGTAATGAAGATTACCGGTAAGTAATAGGACATTACCCCCAGGTCCCTCCTGTCCTCGTCCCATTCCTTAACTAAGTGGAGAATACCAAAGCAGAGAACCCGGCCTTCCGGAACCCCACCAACGCCAAGGGCACCAGACCGAAAAACGGCACCCCACAGAAGCAAAAAGGAGCCCACAAGAAGGAGAAAAACGCAGGCAGGAGCACACAACCAAGCATGCCCCCAACCAAGCGGACAGAGCCGAGACCCCAAAACCAGCAGGGGACGACCAGAGAAAAACCAAAGAACCCCCCCAGGCAAGCCAGAAGGGGGCCACACACGCAGAGCCAAACCCCAAAGGAGCAACCAGAGGGGCCAAAACCAAGCCCCACCCCCCCCTCCCCCGAACGACCAAAGGAAGTCCAGGAGAAGCAGGCGTGCCCCAACCGAGAAACGGAACCAGAAAGGGCAACCGACCAGGGAGAAACCCCCAAGAGTGAAGCCCATGGACCCAGGCACCACCAGGCAGCCACCGAACCCAGAACCAAACAGGCCAACCCAGCCCAACGGCCAAGAGCAGAGGAGAACACACCGCACAGGGCGGCAGGGCCGAAGGCCCAGGAAGTAACATAGCAGAGGCAAGACACGACCAACCACAGGACCAACCCAACACATCAGGGTAAGCCACCAGCAGAGTCGCAAAGACGAAAGAGGGCAGAACCGGACAAGCAAACAGGCACCCACCCAGAGGAACAGCCAGGAAGAAAAGGGGGCAGGGAACCCAAGCAGGGCCCCCCCCCCCAGCCGACAGCAGCAGCAACAGGGAACCCAGAGGACAGAAACCCACCGAAGGACCAGGCCACAGGGCAGGACCGACCAACGGCCAACCCTGGCCGAGACACCGAAGAGCCGCAGGAGCCAAAAGGCCACCCCACCGGGAGAAGAACCCGGGGCACAAGAAACGGCCAGGCCCGAGGCATACCCCCAAAGCAGGAGACACCGGGACAAGAAGCCCAGCAACCCGCCCAACGGAGGCCAGGGAGAGCAAAGAAGCTCAACCCCAAGAAAACCCAGCAAAAACCAGGGCACAACCAAGAAAGATAACAACAGAGGCCCAACACGGAACCGGGGAAACCAAAACCCCAGAACCGGAAAGGAGGAAACAACACCAACCAAGAGCCGACCAACCGCCAGGAGGAGAAAGGAGGACACCAAGGAACCACCGAAGGCGAACCCCAAGAGGCAGAAGGGCAAACAGGAAAGACCAACAAGGAGGCCAACAGCCCAACCCTGCAGGAGACCCACAAACGCCCAAGAAGCCAGCCGAAGAACCGGCAGGCCAGCCAGCCTGCCAGGAGGCACACAACACAGCGTCACCAGGACCCGGAAGGAGAGGCAAAAAGAACCCTCAACCATTGAAGGGGCACAGGGAAAGGCACAGCAGCCAACCACAGCCAGGCCACCCAGAGAGCGGAGAAGCAGAGGGAGGGAGTCCAGCAGCCCACACAACAAACCCAGCGCCATAGCCAGCCGAAAAGGAGCGGCACAGGAAAGGACAGAAGACCAGCCCAGAACCGCGTCAAAGCCCAAGAGAACGAGCGGCCAGGAAAGGACCCAAGCAGGGACCAAAAGAAGACCCCAAGCAAACAAGGGCCCCCTAGCACAAAGCCTGACACATCCAAGCCGAGAGGCGCACCAGCGACCCAAAACGCACAAGCGAACGGGAGGCCAAACACAGGGCCCGCAAGGGCAAATCCAACAGGCCCCAAGAGCACACCGGAACAACCCAGGCACCAGAAACCAAAGGAGAGGAGCCCGGAGAAGCCACAGGCGCACCACCCAACAGGGGAGCGGGAACAGACTCAAACAATGGGAGAAGGAACAATCCACGCACCAGGGGAGTCCGACACCCAACACCCACAAGGAGGGAAAGGGCACAGCAGACAGGGCAGGGCACAGGAGCCGGGCACCCGAAGAAAAAAGGGGGCCACCCAAGGCAGAGGCCAAGGAAGACCGACGACACCCAGCCACCACAGGAGGCAAAAGGAGCGGCAGGCGAGAAGGCAAGCCCAACAAGCCAACACCCAACACCAGCCAGAACCCACCAGGGCCCCAACCAGCACCGCCCCGGAGCCAACAGCCCAACAAGGCCAAGGGACCACCAGAACCGAGGAAGGACACAACAGCCCCCCCCCCGGAAAACAAGGGGGAGGACCCAGCGGACCCGCGGAAGGCAGACACCCCAAGCACGGGGCAAGCAAAAGCACCCGGAAGGATGCAAGAAGCGCCCAACAGCGAAAACCGCAGGCAGGTAGGCACCCAAACAGGCACCAGGCCCGAACCACAGAAGGGCAGGAACCAACGGGTGGAAGGGCCGCAGGCAGCCAAAGGAAGCCCAAGAATAGCAAGGCATCAGGACCCGAAAAGGGCAAAACGCCCGACAAACAGCCAGGGGCGACCAGAATAGGCCACAGCAACAGGCAAACCCAGGCGCACCCCAATCCAGGCACCAACCAGGGCCGACCAGGGACAACAGAAGCCCGCAGGGCAGGATGGCCGGAGGCCCAGAGGACAGAGCAAAGGGGCCACAAGAAGAAGCCAACAAACACCGGGAGAGACCGCCCAAAGCGAGCCACGGCCCAGCAAGCAGACACCATCCCAGGGAGGAACCAGGGCAGACCCGGCCAACCCACAGGGCGGACAGCAGGTGCAACAGAAGCCAAGGCCGCAGTACAGCACACGCAAGCAAGAAACCGCCAGGCGGCATGCACCCAGGGGACAGGCCAACAGCAGACCCACAGGGACCGACCCCCAGCCCAGACGCCAACCAGCGCCGAACAAGCGAAAAAGCCAGAAGGCCAGGGACACAGAACCCACGGAGGAAGCCCCGAAGGACCCCCCCTCACCCCCTCCCCCAGGCAGAACCCTCAAAAAAAGGGCAGCGACCCAGGGGAAACCACGGCCCAAGACAGGACAGCGAAGGCAGGGGAGCCAAAGTCGCAGGCAGCCGAAGACGCCGAAGGACCGCCAGGAGCCCGGGAGCAGCGGGCAGCGGAGGCAGAGAATCAGGCCGGAGACACCAAGGGCCCCGGACCGAGACAGCAAACGGACCCACACCACACGCAACCAGCAAAGCACAGAGGACCAGCACGCAGGAACAGGAGCCAGCAAAGAGAAGCCCCAACAGGAATCCACCAGCACCTGGAGAGACCAGAGGACGACGGGAACCAACAGCACCGGAAGAAAGCAAGGAACCCATAAAGCAAGGCACCAGGGAAACCAGCCAAACCCAGCTCAATAGCAGAGTGCAAGCAGCGCAAGCAGGAGGCCCCGGGAACAAACCCTGACCACCCCCAGAGGGCCAGGCTCACAGGGCGGCACCAACCAGAAGCAAGGGGGAAGACACACCAGCCAGGGCAGCAAGCGAACCCCACGGAAAGCCCAACAGCCCAACGAACCAGGAATACCCAGGCAAACTCCCAGCCAGAAAGCAGACAAGACCAGGGACACACAGGGAGGCACGGCCGGAAGCCAAGACAGCCCGACAACCATGGAAACTTCGGACACCCACAGCACCAGGCATCCCAAAGCGGTCCCCCAGCCAGGCACAACCCAGGTCTGAAGCACCACAACGTCAGATACCAGACGAGAGTACGCGCTTGCAGGCCAGGAAGGCTGCAGGCCGAACAAGAAACCTGCAGAGGAAGAGGCAGAAACATCAACCAGCAGGTCACACCAAAATGTATGTGCGTGCATGCATGGGGGTAGGGGGCTGTGCCGATCCAGGCAGCCCCCTAGATCTAGCAAACCACTGCTGAGGGAATACCTAGCACATCCGGAGCACCACACAACGGAAAAGAGCACACACGAGAGAAGGGGGATGCGGACATAACCCCATCAGGTCGTGGGATACCGGAGAAAAAATGAAAAACCGCTACGCGGTACTCACCAAGGGGGCAGGAAGAGCGCATCACAAGCTCACTGCCCCCCCCCATCAGCCATCCCAGGCACGCACCAGGAAACCAGTGCCGGGTGGAGAAGCCTGCCTAAAACGGCCCCCGAGGCCACAGCAAGGCCAGCCCCTGGACTGACCCAACCTCGCATCAGGGGTGCCAGGAAGATTGGAGGAGGCCGGCAGGAGAAAGGTTGAGGAGCTGCACCCGGCTTGTCTCGATCCGAACCTGTGACCTCCAGAACACAGCAGCTGACCGTGGCGAGCACTCAACACGGTGAGCCATCTGGAAGGCATCAAAACGACATGCAGGGGGCCCAGGAGCATCTCCCAGCAGAGCCCCAGGACCCGCCAAACAGCCGCAGCAGCGCGTCCCCCAGACCGGCCAAGCCACAGGGAGACGCGCACTGCAACCCGGAAGAGACCGGGAGGAAGGGCGCCCCAGCCGCAAAGGGCCGGGCGGCAAGAAACACGGCTCCCGGCAAGCCCGGCAGGCCAGGAGAACGCGTAAAGAGGACGGCGAGGACAGCCCAGCAGCCCCGACGAGACGTCCAGCGAAGAATCCAGCAGGTAAGTCCAAACACGTCCCATTCTGTCGGAAGATAGAAAAAAAGAACAGTCTGCATGCTGGGCTGGTACCGCTTAAGTACTCCCAGTGGGAGGGAGTGGGTTGGGTATCCCAGCATGCTCCTGTTCTTTTTTTCTGTCGCGGAGATGGTCGTCTCCACTTAGTTAAGGAATGGGACGAGGACAGGAGGGACCTGGGGGTAATATTGCTGTGATATTTTGCATGGGTTAGATGGGTGTGAGTTGGATGTTCATGCATTTGTATGAGTGAAGATTGTTCTGGGTGAACATGTGAGAAGGCACATAGACATTGCCTGTCTGAAACACAAATCTTCAGGCCATATAAGAACCAAACACAAGTTCTTACCCGTCCTAATATCCAAGAACTTGAGTGCCTCTAGATAACTTGTCTCTGAGCCATTCTAAAGAAGCGGAGTTCCAGGACTTCCTATTATGTCTTGGTTGTTTCATTCTATTGATAATTTTTGTTTTCACATAATCCTCTTCTAAATACATTTCAAGTAATAGGAAGACTTCAAAATGCACTGTATCTATACTTTTCTCAACAATGGAGAAACAATATTCATGCTGTTTCCTTCCTTCCTATGTCTTTCCCAATGCTTTCTTATTTAATATCTTCTGATATCACAGGCATGAGCCTCACAACTTGTTGAAACAACAATTGAATTCTACCTTGATTTAATGAGGTACCAACTTCATACTTTCCTGACGTGATTTACAAAATGACTACAAACGTTAGAAATGAGCTTATACCTATATTTGCAGCAAATTCCTGACTCCTTGTGCATATCACAGGCAAGCAAGAGTATTCAACTCTAACTCTTTTCACATAAAAGATATGTAAACTTAAAGGAAATTAAATGCAAGAGTGCATAAACAGTAAGAGACTTTTGCTTTTTCCTTTCTGTTATATTATGCAGATTATTAGAGCACACTATTACCCTGGAAGGTATCCTGGCTCTGAGCAGGTGTGAGTCTAGGCACACCTATAATCTACTGGGACTACTCGAAAAGCCCGGTCTTCAGCTTCTTGTTGAATTCAAGAATTGAGTAGAAGAGCTCCTATGTATAGCAGCGGGTCATTCTATGCTTTAGGAGTGATGTAGGAGAAGGCTCAACCACGGATCAGGTTTTCCATATGCATGTGCAAGTAGGAGTCCAGATGAGCGGAGGTGTCTGGAAGGTTTGTGAAAGCAGCTGTGATTTCTGAGGTATGTTGTGTCAGTGTTACATAGTACCTTGAAAGTGTCGATGAAGAGTTTGAATTGAGCATGTTTGTAAATGGGGAGCGGGATTCTGACTGCTGAGTTCAGAGTGGTCTGCAGCCTTCTGGTGAGTTTTTGTTGATCTCAGTGTAGAGGGTGTTCCCATAGTCCAGCTTGTTTAGAACCAGCACATGTGTGATGGTTTTCTGGTTGCCGATTTGGAGCCATTTGAAAATCTTCCTCAGCATCATCAGGGTATGGAAGGATTAGGAGGTGACTGACTTGGACAGTCATGTTGAGTTTGCTGTCAATGATGACCCCGGGGTTTTTGGAATGGGTGATGGGGGTGGGTGTTGGTCCTAGCTCTGTTGACCACCAGTTGGAATCCCACTGTGATGTGCTTTTCCCGAAAATCTTGATTTTTGTCTTGAGTTGGTGTTCAGCTTTAGACAGTTAGTCTTCATCCAGTGGGCAATTTCAGTCATGTAAGCATTGAACTTGATCCAGGTACTGGGTGTCTTGTCCATGAGGGGGAGAATGAGTGCATGTCATCGGCATAGGAGAGGACGGTGATTTCATGAGAGTGGAGAATGCTGGCTAGAAGGATAATGTATGCGTTGAAGAGGGCCGGTCTCAGGGAGAATCTTTGTGGAACTCCGCAGATGAGACTGCAGGCATCCAAGGTGTACAGTACCAGGCTGACTGACTGACATGACTGAGTCTTTCCAATCAGGAAGGAGCAGATCCATTGGAGTGCATGTCTTTGGATTCTGATGTTGTGTAGGCATTGGATGAGGATAGGGTGGGGTGGGAGACTGTGTCAAATGCTGCAGAGAGGTCCACGAAGATGAGGGCTGCTGTGTCTCCTTTGTCCACAGTCATGCAGATGTCATCAGTGACGGGGAAGAGGGCAGTTTCTGTGCTGTGGGTGGGTCTGAAACCAGGCTGATTGGTGTCGAGGAGTTGGTGGTTGTTGAGGTATTTGGTGAGGAGTTGGTGGTTGTTGAGGTATTTGGTGAGATTTCTATTGATGATTATCTTTAAGATCGTGGCCAGGAATGGTAGCAGGTAGGAAACAATTTGTCACCATGCAGAGACCATATCATCTCCAACTATATCAATTATGGGGGTGCTTCCACACCATTCAGTAAAATACATTTGCTCCTACACTTGGCAGGAGTAAGTTTGCAAGCATTTTCAGATTTGGAAACTACTTTTAATTGTTTGGAGAATACCAGCAAATTAGATAGTTTGTGTGTTTTTTCACAAACTTTTGCTGGTGTAACTACCTGGGAATGCCCAGTGACCTGCACGCAATTAGATTTCCTCACCTGAAGATTTCACAGGATTGACTGAATCTCCATGTAAAGAAAACCACAATTTTTACAGAATTTCGATGTAAAGAAACCCTATTTTCAAGCCTAATTCTCATAATCAAGACAGGGACATACACCTAATTGACGATCAGGAGAATATTTCAGAAAATGGTGACATAATACATGATGCATAGGCAGTTCTATTTATGGAAATAATGACATCCAACACTCACTTTCCATGCTGGGCCCCACGCTAGCTTTAAAACCCATGGAATTAGCTCCTGGTGTTGTCAGAATGGAGTCAAAACAACATGTAAAAGAATAAACGTGTTCATTTAAGGCCTGATTTGGAGAGGCCCATTATGGTGCGATTCCACGTACAAGACTGTTGCGCAGGGATCCCAATTATAGGTGGTGAGTACATTAACACAACTGACAATTAGAAGGTGCTTTTAAGATTGCAAACTCTGTTAAATTGTGTTAGATAAAACCTGCCATATTTTAAACGTGTAAAAAGACGCGGATTTACCGGCACGTGCAGACTTTGGCCAGGTGAGCACCAAAATGTGCGTGTTTTTCCCTTAAATTCAAAATAAGGGAAAATGATGTCACTCTATAAATTCCAAACTCCTCGGTGACGAATTTGATCAGATACGATGAATATTGCATCCCACACTGCCCACTCATAATCAGGCCCTTGGTGCCACAGCACTGAAAGGGAGTAGTCATTATTTTGTGAAATCTGTCCCAAAAAGTGAACATGTTTTTTCCACATGTTAAATAATGCCTATCAACAAAAAGTAACCTGATGACAAACTCCACTGGACATTTGTATTGGCATTTCGTGTCCTTCACTGAAGGCTGTCTTCAGCCGTGGGAGAAGTGATCAGCTGCTGGTAAATCTCTAAGGACACATTGCTCTTTTAACAATTAATTCTGTTTACGTTTTCCATGCACATCACTAAAAAGCTGTCAGTCCCTTCTGTAAAAGCTAAAGGATTGCTTCTGAATTGCTAATGGGCTAAGAATCTCTGTTTTGCATAATTTGAGGTGTAGACAAATTAAATTCGAATCCATTACTTTTTGAAGACTTCGGAATATGGGTAGCCAGCTGGACACATGCATGGTCCATAAATGGATGGATTCTGTTCAATCATTGTACAACGAGCAGCGCTTAAAAACGTGGCATATTCTGTCTAAATACAACAGTTCTATCGTTACTTATTCAGTGGCTGTAAAACTAGCTCACGCTGCATTATTTTCTATATTAGCAGGCATTGAAAATCCGAGCTCTTTCGCTATGTTACATTAGGTTAGGTTGAGTTATGTTATGTTACATTACGTTAGGTTGAGTTATGTTATGTCACGTTGTGTTGTTTTATGTTATTAAACATACTGTTGCCCCCAAAGGTGTCCTGGCACAGATATGTGGGAACTCCTGAAATTAGATGAAGAAAATCTTTCAAGTGATTTCCTGAAAAAAAGATCGTCTTCTTAGAGATACACTTTTATAGAAAGACTGTTCCAATTTTGGGCTTTAAAATGACTAGGCCAGTACCAGATTACACATCATGCTTTATTGGGAACTGATTTAGAGTTTGGCAGATGGTATACTCCCTCACAAACTGGACTGATGACCTGTCTGCCATGTTGTAAGTGCCATAGTATATAATGCACTTGTATTATGGTGGACGGGACACCCATCATGTTTGTGACAGAGCATCTCATCCACCAAAATCCACACCAGGAACTGGGTATCCATTTTGGTGATCTGTGGATCCTGCAATCTTGATCTGATATGGGGACTGCTCAGCTGGTAGTAACCATCTCTCAATAAAACTCTACACGTTTTCCAAGCAGATCAATAATTTTCTGTAAAGTTGATATGTCATAAGTGAGAAGGAAATACATTTTTTTTTAGAATGCCACAACTTCACAAAAGTAATTTCACAAAGGTTGCTAAATAGATTTTTTAAATGCAAAATGTGTAGAAGTCACTTGGGCATGCGTGCATTTTAGGAGTTTTCTGTACAGTACACTCCATAATGGGTACACGTTTATGGCTGGGGCTCATATGCATTGTAGCCTTATCTTATTTCCTTTATCCTTACAAGAAACCTTTGCTTGAGACGATTGTACCGTTTCTTTTTCTTTAAATGTACAGTTTTTGCTGTTTTTGTTTTTAAAGATAAATGCCATCGCTTCGTGCACAAATGCTTAAAGAACTGAACTGATTGGTGCACTTTCTGCAAAACTTACACAAGATCTCATATGCTAGGTTCTCGGATAATGCAAGAGGTTCATGGCAAAAAGCTTGTGAATTCCCGAAAATCTTCTTCTTTGTAGGCGATAACACAAATTCCTTTGAATTTGTATGAACATTCCTATGTTCCTCCTATGGGGATATCCACTTATGCAGGCTCAATTAAAATGTATCTGTGTACAATGCGGAGGTCGAAGTAGGCAGGGGAACTGGGGAACAGCGTTCCCAAGCCTTAGTAAGTTGATCAAAACAGTACCCATACTTTTTGTTTAAAAACAGCAATCCCTGAACAGTTGCGCAGGTTGAAGGCAGAAGAAGAGACTCCTTTACTGTGAAGTGAGAGGCAGATAAAGCAGAAGCAAGTCTTCTGTCCAGGATACCTGCTCCTAAAAGGAAATATTTGCGGCTGTTTAATCGGCAAACTTAAGGCATACTGGCAGCACGTATAGGCTTTGATTTATAGAATCTGGAATTTGTTCCTTTTAATGGAACCCTATAAAAAAGAAGTGCACTGCATGCAGTCAGCGTCTTACTAAAAACATAACTTTTGAAAGCACAGCAGACATTTAAACACAATCTTTCTGCACTTTTTGTGACAACCTATTTATTGCATGACACCTTTCTTACACTGTGCGTGATGCATTTTTTTAAACTAATGACTTACATATTCACCTTGCTTTCTGTCACAGGATTGGACCTCTTAGCCATTTTAATACACATCACTGCACCTACTAGGATTCATTTCAGTGACAGTCTGGCTACACTCACAGACCTCCGAAGCGATCGCATTAACCGACAGAGCTATCTTACCAGAAAAAGAAATTTCCCACAGATACATTTAAGTTGCATTCATTTTTCATTTAAGGTGTGTGCATTATATTTTAAATGCAGTTACCTATGGATGAAAGGTCTACAAACTACTTACAGATTATTTTGTTCTTTTTAGCCATTTCCCTGAACCCGCCCCTACACTCGCTGACCCCGCCTTCATTGTACCTAGGATCACAGTTGCTATACTTTTCTTTATATAATTCGACCGCTGGAATAATGTATGCAGCACTTGCATTCATATTTGACATGTCTGTCATATGTTAGTGCATGCATAACACTTTTGTGAAGTGCATGTCCAAATAGGCGACCTTTACCCCTGTGTGCACCTATTGCTGCTTGGGCCACATGCAAAATCTTAAATCAGTGCAATTTTGGGCTACTCTGAGACGACCGCTGCCTTGATGGGTGTTCCTAAACCATTCCCCAAAGGATTGTCAGGAACACTACTTAAGATGGAGTAGTACACATATTCACATAGGCAGGAGAGGACCAGCAGCAAATTTTTCTAACACCATAGTGTGCCTCTTGGTTCCTTATGTAAAACAAACATTTGACCAGCACAAAACGAATGCATTAAAGAATACAAATGAGGTTTATTTGATATTGAATGCGCTATTGTACCACCCAGCGTCTACAAGAAGATGGAAGCAAGGGTAGAACATTAAACACTAGTGGTTGAACACCAGGGGAATACCATGGCACACTCACTGCCGAGACCAAATGGAAATATGCATTGATAAAGCCATTAGGTCTGACCTGCATTTTGAGTCCTGATTAAAACATTACACACGCCTGCTGCACTGAAAAAGCAAAATGCACAGTAATTGCGTTCTCTATAGAATTCATCAATTAGATAAAGACATTAATGTGCTTAGATTCAGTGCATTTTTAGATGTAAAAAAGTCTCTCATGAATTGAAAGGCAACCAGTCCGAAGGGGGTGTAATAATACACTAAACAAGCAATAGCATGTAGTGAGAGAGCAATACTCATCACTTATGTATATTTTAAAGAACTGGCAACAATACGTCCTACAGACAGCTGCGCTGGAAAGCCAGATCTATAAATGGATCAGGCAAATATCCGAATCCATAGTTCATCCCGGCTCACAAATCTTCAGGATTTCTGAAAGGAAGCGAGTTTGAATATGAGAACAAAGCTGCAACTCGGCAAGAACTGAAACTAAAAGAAGAGTTGAGCGACAAATGGAAAGATACTTCGCCGAGGTCGAGCAAAAGAGCCGACGTAACATATAATGTTCAGGGTTTGTATTCTGCACTGAAAAGGCCTGATTCACTAAGTTCTTTTTTAATCTTAACATAGCATAACGTGTATTTGTAAAGGGCACGTTCACCCAGAAGGGTTACTTGGCGCTGAATAACTGGGGGCAGAATTACAAGCCCCTTGCGCCACTTTTGCGTCACTTTTCCCATGTTAAAAGTGACGCAAAAGTGGCGCAAGGGGCTTGTAAATCTGCCCCCAGATGTTTATTGTTACCCAACTCAACAGTATTAATTTTATCGACCTCAGAATGATAAAAGGCTGAGTGGACCATCTGGAATTTGTTTTACGCTTATAAATTCAAGAGTAAACCAAATCACGTGTAGGGCACTACTTCTGACAGAAAATGCTTGTCGAATCCAGCCGTTAATTACATACAACATGTGAACCTCGCTGCTGGAGTTGTGCATTAGGAAGATAGAGGATCATAATACTAATACCAACCTCCTGTCTAGCTGTTTGATAATACAAATCTGCCCTTTGTGCTAATTATTTGCGTTGTGTGCAGACACATGTTACCGACATATTCAATGGGGCAACCGAATGTTTTCCCATTTTATGATTGTTTGCTCTAGGTATCCATAGGTGATCCCAGGTACTTCAACTATGTGATGTCATTATACACTAATGGAAATCGGTAATTATAAGAGGGTCTTTTTAAGCTTGTGCATTTAGCTGTCCAGTCCTTTGTGATTATAACTGCATAGTGCTACAATTCAAGAGAAATGACAGGAGCTGAGTGTATCAGCGTTAAACCATTCAAGTACTGGTAAAGCTCTAAATTTCACAATCATTCATGCTGTCTACCTGATAACATGGAGCGGCAGTGCTTCACTCCAAGTGGTGGTGCACACTTAGGCCTCTGTGCTGGGTGCAAAGTGGAATAGTGCAACATATCACGATAAATGTGTTGTTTCAATGCAGGGGTGTACCTTTGCCTGCACTGCTTGAAGCCATTGGCCCACGTTTGAATGTGCAGCTGGCCAATGGCCTGCCTTTCAGAGCGGGGGCAGAGATCCCTGTGTAGGTGGGTGCAGTGATTGACTGCACCTGCCTGGAGCAGGATGCCTGACAGTCCTTGCGACCCCCTTGAATGTGTGCCACCTCTATATGGTGCACAGGCAGTGCACCTCCTGGCTGCCTTTTTGCCTCTGTGGTCAATTCTGTAACATGGCATCAGCGCAGCAGCGAATGATTCCCTCATGAAGGAATGCCCCGGTGAGATTGCACTAATGCACCTTCAATGCCGGCGTGATCAGTATTACAGATGCACAGGGGCTGCTCCTCCGCTAAGGCGGAGAAGCGTCACCCCACTGCTCTCAGAGCAGTGTAAAAGGAAAAAGTAAAATGATAATAACCAGGTTATTGTCATTTTGTTTTTTGCTTGTGCAAGGCTAGGTTAGGCCGGGGTGGGGCTGGAGGCTCAGGGAGGAGAAGTGGACTGCGCACACTAAGTGCACAGGACTGCTTGGCGGGCTGTCTCGGGCCGGCCAAACAGTCCAGCGCACTTCGCATGTTCCCCACCAGGCTTCATTACAGCCTTGGTGGGGAACATGCACAGGCTCCCTGTCCCAGTCTGTGTGGCGAACCATGGCGCTCAGAGCAATCACCAAGCTGCCTTGCAGCGCTCTGATTGGCTCAGGGGAGCCTGTGTGCTTCCGGACTCTTCAGCAATGATGGAGAAGAGACAGATGAGCTGCGGCGCAAGGAGGTAAGTGTTTTGTTTTTTGTTTTAAAATATTTTGTCCCCCCACCCCTCTGCCCCCCATCCCCATTCCCTGCCAGCAGCCACTGCAGATACAAACCCTTCTGTTACACTAAAGTGTCCCAGGGGCAGTAGCGGTCGGTGGTAGGAGTGCCGGCCGGGCGGTGACGTGGGGTGGGGGAGGGGCAGGGTGGGGGGTAGTAAACCACGGATTACGGCGGAATACAGGTAAGTAAACATTTAAATAAATAAAACGAATTTCGTTGTGAGTGCTGCAACGCCAAATACGATGCAGTGCGCGCAACGAAATTCGTTTTATTTATTTAAATGTTTACTTACCTGCATTCCGCCGTAATCCGTGGTTTACTACCCCCACCCTGCCCCTCCCCCACCCCACGTCACCGCCCGGCCGGCACTCCTACCACCGACCGCTACTGCCCAGGGGCACAAAAAACAAGTACACATTGCACCCACAAGGTCAACTCTAGTATATGGCACCAGATATTTCATGACACTATTCACTAAGCCTCCCTTTTCCACCACCCTTAGGAGCACTTTAGCTAACGCATCTGAAACACTGCTCTTGAGTCAAACTAAGCATTCTCAAATTAACGTCCTTCGTTTTTCTATGAATGATTAGGTTTTTTCTATATATCTAACGCTAAAACGACATCCATACAACAAGGGATATCTGCACCCGGTCCTGATAAAGGGTAACTTTCCAACAATTAGGTCAGAGTTTGTCAAATAATTTGTACATAATCAAGGAGAGGTAAAGTGTGATCCCTACAGCAGTCTTTTTAATAGTTTATGGCCTGATTTCGAATATGACAGAGGAAAACAGTTATATCTAAATCCGTTTACTGGGATCTGCCACAGTGGCTGAGTTTATGATAACAAGAGTGTTGGAAATGACCATCTTTTGCATATTTCCCCAGATTTTTGCCTTGACTGTTTTTGCTGACCATAGAACTCTGTACACTTTACCCCTGCTAACCAATGGTAAAGTGTTTGTGCTCCCCGTTGATACATGAAAAAACTGGTATACACCCGATTGGTATATGGTATAAAGTGTACCCACGGGCTGTAAGTTATATGTCACCACTGGGCTGTAGCACACATTGTGCCTCCCACTGCAGTGACACGACCCGACCCCAGACCTATCATTGGAGCTTTGAGTATTAATGGGGTTACCCAAATATGCTACCCACCTGGGTTACAGTTGCAGTACAATAAAGAATGGTCGCAATAGCAACATTTACAAACAAAAAAGCAATATTAGCATTCACAAGATCTTGTTTGCATGAACTGCAAAAAATGCAATTTATTGTCAAAGTAATTGGCAACAAATGCAATTATTATTCAAAGCATTGATCATTTATGGCAACACAGTTGCTCATACATCTGATGGTGCGATTTGTATATACAGTGTTCTTGGTGTGGGTAAAGGGAGGTATGTGGGTTGGGGTTCAAGTGAGTGAGTGAAGGTGGTGGACAGGAAAGAGGTAGCGTGACATATATACATCAATTATACATGGTGTAACCTTTCCGGCCTAAATCAGGTCAGTTGTTCCCATATATACACATAACCCTGAAGGACATCAACTAATGAGAATTTTGTCGTCAGAGCTTGTGGAGTAGGCATGTATAGTCAACGTTTCGACCCCTGGGAAGGAGGGTAAATTGAATACTCAAGATGGGGTCTTCATCAGGACAAACTGAGAAGAGCACCTGTAAACAATTGGAACAGTGTGTAAGGAGATGAACAAATCATAAAGATTGTATAGTGAATGCTACTAATTATAAGGTAATGAATACCTACTCCAGAAAACAGCAGGTAGGTTCAGCTGTACAGTCAGAGGAAGTGGGCTCTTACAAGCTCCTAAAGTCAGAGAGAACAATAGGTAAGGATACGGACGACTCAATCTAAGACCGTAAAGTACAGTTTGTGCAGATCTAAAACTTACTAATTAGGGAGAAGAAAGAATCAACATCCGTTGTGTGTACTGTGGGTCAACCAATTCCTCGCAGTCAAAAGAACAAATCCAAAATTCTACAAATAAGAAACAAAGGGACAGGGGAATAATCTGGGTAATTGCGTGTACGTTGTCTCTCTCTAATCTGTCAATTGTACTTGAAAAATAGCAGGGAGGCCCGTATCTCAACCGAGTGCCTAAAAATGCGACTGAAACTGAAGTGGACAGATGTTAAAGTCAACTAGCGATTTAATGGTGTCACAAGACGCCTAAAACGCCTAAAATCCATAAAAGTGAAAATGCCAGCGGCTTCTAAGACCAAAATGGTACGAGTCCCCTTCCTCACAACAGCCAAAGTGGCTCGCGGTCACCCAAAATGATAAAACCTGGGCGTGTTTATGCATTAGCGTTACTCTCTGTTGGTGCGCGTAAAAACATTCCTCTCGCTGAAAAAGGCATATCTATAAGACTGTAGTATGTTGGGAATTAATGCTAATACAGGCGACCTCTAAGGAATAAACAATACCTAAGCTCTAATCATGTTGAAAACATTCGCATGCTCGAGCTTCCGCTCGCCTACCTTCCTCGTGGCACTCCGGCTCGGGAATGACCGCGGGTGCTTCTGCAGTACTATAAATACCTCCGACGTAGCGTGCGTGCACGTAGGGTGCTAACGCTTGATAATTACAGTTTGTAGAGGGCTCGTCCTAGTTGCCCAATGGCAAGAGAGGTGTGTCCTCTAAATATATGTGAGTGTTTAAATGGGTCCTGCCGTCATGGCAGAATAGTGTAGATTTGTGCCTGAGGAGAAATTCAAGGTGGGAAAATACATGAATGTATAATTGGCATCAAAGGAGGTGGAAACATTTATTCCTGATGGCACGCTAACAGTTTTATCAAAATGCGCGGAACATTTACATAAATATATGTGAGTGTTTCTGCCGTCATGGTAGAATAGTATACAATGTGCCTGAGGAATAAATCAAAGTGGGGAAATACATGAATGTACAATTGGGCACATAATCGGCATCAAAGGAGGTGGGAACATGTATTCCTGGTGGCACGATTGCAATCTTATCAACATGCACGGGACATTTACACAGAATGCATAAGGAATGGGAATGTTACAATGTGGGACATCCGACATAACAACAATGAGTGTGGACCTATTCATAATTTTAAAAGTATTCATGAGAACGACAACCTGAGAAGCAAAGCAAATACACATGAGGACCCAATACCTTATGTGTTAATGTCATAGTTTCTGGCAAGATCATAATCAGACTTGGATATTACATGTCCAGTAAAAAGCCATAAACATTCAGAAGGTTACAGTTTTGGGTGGGCAAATGCATGTAGTTTTGGGTGAGAGAAAGCCATAAACATACAGACAGCCACAGTATTTGAGTGAACATTTTTTAATATACATGTTCAGACAATTAAATTAGTGGATGTTGGCCGGTGTATCCGGGCAGCCCCGCGTAACACCGATCATCACAATAGTGCATGTTTATTCGACAGTCAAAACAGACAATTGGGCATTGGTACCATTGAGTTCGTTCAGGCCATTGTTTACCGTGTCCAGGAGGTACATCCATTTACATTCTCTTATGTTCAGAATGGAACCCATATCACCTCATCTAGCACCCAAGAAAACTTTTTCAAGTACCAACCATCTAATGGACTCTGGTGGATGTGCTTTGGCCATAAAATGTTCTACTAGGGGTGCGCCCAGGGTATTGCAACGGACCCTGCTACAGTGTTGCAGGATACGTGTTTTTACTTTTTGCCTTGTCTGTCCAAAGTATAACTCATTGCATGCACATAAAATTGCATAGATTACATCTACTGAGTTACAGTTCGTGTGTGCCTTGAGTTCTATCGTATGTTGTTTGTAACAGAAAGTCTTGGTTTCAATTGTCATCCTGCATGCCTTGCATTGCGTACATTTAAAATGGCCCACCACCTCAGGGAGGTTCCACAAAGTTTGGATGGTCTGTTTGGGTGGCATATCCAATAATGAACGGACCACATGGTCTCTGATGTGTTTAGCTTTCTTGAAGGAATGCATTGGTGGTTCCTGAACTTCCAGGTCGTCTGAGATAAGTTTCCAATGCCCATTAATTATCTTTTTAATTTCATTGCTCCTGGTGCAGTATGTGGTAACACATATCATTCTGTTGGTATCCAGTGTGTGTTCTTTCGGTGTTAACAGTGACTCTCTGTCATAGTACCAGGCCATTTTTCTTGCTCTCTTAACCATTCTCTTGGGATATCCACGTTCGATGAGGCGGTTAATGAGGTCTTTCGATTCTCGAAAGTAATCATCCTTCAAGGAACAATTCCTCCGTATCCGAAGAAATTGGCCGAAGGGCAGGTTGTCACGAAGACCTCTTGTATGGTGGCTGGAATATCTCAGCAGGGTGTTACGTTCAGCCGGTTTTCTGTATAGGGTAGTGTAAAGATGATCGCCTGATGTCTTTATGGTGATATCCAAGAAGTTGATGGTTTTCCTATCCCAATGGATGGTGAATTTGATGGCCAACTCGGCCTGTCAGATTAAACCCAGTAGACTGGCCTAAAACCTTCCTTTTCAATACTAATAAGTCTCCCCTAAGGCAGGCCTAGTGCCCACAAAGGCATTGTGCATGGTATTAGTTGGACCTGGTCCTTTCTGCAGGGTCACCGCACATTTTTGCGTTCCTCTGCCTTCCTTTGCTTGACTCGTTTTTGATAGCTTTAGGACTCTGTGCACGTTTGTCCTGCTAGCCAGTTATAAAGGGCCCGATTCACAAAAGTAATCTGAGACAAAATCCTAACTTTACAACTTTCGGTATTCACAAAGGGCAATTTAGGAGTAGTAAAGTTAGGATTTTGTCTCAGATTGCTTTTGTTAATCAGGCCCAAAGTGCTTGTCCTCTCCCTTGAAAACATAGTAAAACTGGCATACACCTGATTAGTTCATTTAATGTACTTCTAAGTCCCTAGTATAAGGTATTTACTTGTACCCAGGGCATGTAAATTAAATGCTACTAGTCGGCTGCAGCCCTCATTATGCCATCTACTAAAGTAGCCCTTTAAAACATGTCTGAGGCCTGAGACTGCAGCCTGTAGTGCAGTTCTAAACTGACATTTCGACCTGGTAAAATAAATCTTTTGCCAGGCCTATACCCCCTTTTTTTAATACTTAGATGTCACCCATAAGGTAGGCCCCAAATGCTCATGTGGCAAGGTGCATGGTATATAGAAAGTAGGACACATGTTTAAGTTATGCATGTCTATGTCCACCTAAAGTCGTTCTTCACTGTTGTAAGGCCTATCTCTCCCATAGACTAACATTGGGTTACCTTATTACATTTAGTAAGTGCTAACTCCAGATTGACAGCAGATAGAGATATGCTGTTTACATTGAAATGAATAAACAGACAGTGAGAGACCATGTTCTAACCAAAACCTCTCTGGGTATTGAATCCTATTTGACAATGATCCTGAGTGCGCATGATAGATTTTTAATTTCACGCTTTAGATTAAACCTTTTTCACCACCTTCTGGCGGTACCATCTGGTTTTATTTTAAAAACGAAGACAGAGGGCCCTGTGGCTGCGACGACAGGTCTCCACAGGACACCCTCCAATTCGTGCTCCTCTGCCCTTACTATGGTTACCAAAGAAAAAGGTTTTTGAAGGGTCTGTTGAGGAAGGCTAGATTCAGACAGGCACGGGTAGCACTGTTGTTTTTAAAACTAGCAACGGATGTTTTTACACTTTTTCTGTGGTACATTTTTTAAGAAGTGCTTTGAAATCAAGAATCACAAGAGGGGACTGTAGTTTTATATCCTAGTTTTAGATTGATATTATTTATTCGATGGGCTCCCTCGTGTCTGTATTAAACTGATGTAAATAGTATTTATACCTATGTAGGAGCTGGATGAAATGTTTTAGGAAATGTTTTACGTACGATTTATTGTGCTCACTCTTTTATGATTTGTGTTCAAATCGAATAAAGATGAAATGAATGAATGAATGAAATGAATTGTAATTTAAAATCCTCTTTAAGGTTAAAGTTGGATTTTACATTACAAAATCAAAAATACCACTTTTACAAAGTTGCCATTTTCTTGCCCATACTAACTGTGCTTTTCTGCCAGTGTCCTGGGTCACATTACTGCGACTGACTCTCCTGCCGTGTTTTGTGTATTGTGTGCAGATATGGGAACAAAGAAGGCCTTCGTGCTTGGGGAGTGGGTCTTCCTGACAGGATGACTGAGGAGATGCTGTACAATGCATTGATTGCACTTCAAAAGGCCTTGCATGCAGTACAAATGCCTGCCCTTGCCTTTGTCACCCAGGACAGTTTGGAGCCAAGACCTTGGGAAGGGAAAGACCTGCCCATAACCAGTATTGGGGAAAAGTCAGAGACACCCCTCACACAAAGGCTGGTATCAGGTATAAAAATAGGACCTTTAGAACCTCTCATTAGAATATGACTGGACCTGTGAAAGTTTCAGAAGGAGGATTGCCCTGCTGCCAGAAGGACTGCCCTGCTGCTGTAAGAACTGTTCTGCTGGCTGAAGAAGGAAGAGTGGACCTCCTTGCCTTGATCCCAGGATACCCAGAGTGACTCCAAGGGTTAGTTAGCTGTGTGAACTACAGGGACACAACAAGCTTTCAGAGGCCTCCCTGCAACTGCCCAGTTGACCATCACCAACTGGACCTGGCTGGATTTTCCTGAGCCCTGCTGCTGGCCCTTGCTGGTGTGAGTACTGATCTCTGAAAGGTGTCCCCCAAGTTCCTGGACCCCGGTCTGGCGTCAGTGTGAACGCCTCTAGAAAAGATGAAAATCCTGAAGTTTTGGTCTCCTTGGGACTGTGAAGCTGGCCCCTGCTGGAGTGAGTCCTGATACTCAAGAGGTGTCCCCAGGTTCCTGTACCCATGTCTGGCATTAGTGTGTGCCCTTCTAGAATAGGTGAAAATCCTGTTGTTTTGGGTTCCTTGTGACTGTGAAGTGACCTTTTTCCATTGAGAATTGACCACCTACTTTGACCGCCAACAGTAAGATCCAGGAGGACCTGCTCTTCGCACCGAAAGCGACTGTCCATGACAACCGTCACAGCAAGACCTGCACTTTATGTGATTGTCTGTGATGATCAACCAATGCGAAGCTTCAGCAGCGACCGAATCTCTGCACTACAGCAATGACTGGGTATGACGCTCAATCTGCTCCTCACTCTGAAAGCCTCTTGCTCGCCTCCCCCGTCAACTCTAATGTCACCCTTATCGCCGGACTCTTGAGGGTAACTCTTCATGGGACTAGCCAGGCCCCTGTATCCTACACTGCACCCCATCGCGGTTGGCCTCAACTTGTGATTTTCCTCCGGTTTAACAAGACCATATAACAACGAGTAGCACTGTGTGTTTCCTGGAGCTATTTTGACCTAAAATTTTAAAAATTCATATCTCTGATTCTACTTTTTGAATTTTGTTTAATTTGGTGTCATTTTATATATTAAAATGTACTTTATTTTTGTAAATTAGTTTGGTATTTTTCTTGTGTTGTGTTTTCACTTTATTACTGTTTGTGTTCCATATAAATACTTTATACATTGTCTTTAAGTTAAGCCTGACTGCTTTGTGCCAAGCTACCAGAGGGTTAAGAGCAGGTTAATTTAGTGACTTTTGTGGTTAGCCCTGACACGGATTGTGTTTATTATTTGAGTGGGACGTCCAACCCTCTCAACTGTTGACCCAATTTCCTACAGTATCTAATAGTAGACATGTAAAAGTTTAATGTTCCACATTTCCTTATAGTGACTAACCCCTCAAAGCTATTTTCGTTGTAGCAGGGTTGGCTCTTCTATAGAAATGCACTGAGATGCAAAAATAAATACCAATAATGTATTTCAGGAATGGGATAATTAATCAACTATTTTTTAAAGTTATTGAGATCAAATTCAATGGTGAAGTCCGATTTTTCGCAGATATTACAGAAAAGTAACTTTTAGAAAGTTACCTTTGCCCTACTGAAGTCGCCTGGAAGCTAAATCTGCCTTTTGCTTTTCAGTGTCTGCCAGCTATTTCAAGAGGTATGAATAAGGTGTGAACTTACGTACAGGGACAAAAGGCCTTGAATGTGGGGAAGTGTTGTTGTACCCTTGAGAGGATTGCCTGTGGGATAGACCCTATGACTTGATTAACTTCAAGAGACCTACCCTGTCACAAGCAGATGTAGCTAACATCTAGGCCTACACACTTCCTTCCCAGACAGACCAACCTCCATCACAGTGGGCCTCTTGTTGACATCTCAGTGTCAGATCCTACTGGAGTGTCAAGACCTGCTTGACAGGTCTGCTGGGGTTTTTCATATGACGTTTGTGCTGTACTTCAAAGGAGTGAAACAAAATATAAAAACAATTACTCTGTATCCACTGGCTGATTGCTGAAAGCTCAAATTTGTTCTACCAGAAATCTGTCCTGCATTTGTTGGGGATACAAAGACTGCCTAAGAATTGATTTTAGTGCTAGATGCGGGAGGACACTTGGGTTACCCTAGTGCACTCTCCACACACAGCCCCATACCTCAAAGCCCAAGTTTGGTGTGGCTGATAACCTCAGCCATCTTGAAAATGGCAAAGTGGGTATGGTTAGACCTGGAAACTTTACCCCATTGGTAAGGAAGTCCCCTGGGACTATTCTCACCCACAAGCTTGTGCCAGGTTTAAATGTGGTGACTCCTGGCACCCAATTCACTCCTGGATCTCTGGAAGATCAAAGACAAATTAACCTCCTGTCTGAGACCTGAGAAGAGCCCTAAGGGACTGGACCTGCTCTCCCTCGTGTACCCAGGACAAAGAACTGGACTCCAAGAGTTATAAACCTGACCTCCTCTTCAAGTTACAGGGATACACCAAGCTATAAAAGGCCTTTCCTACAACTGCTCAGCTGATCAGTGGCAATTGGACCTGGACTGAACTCTACCTGCCATCCTATGAGTCTCTATGTGTCTCCCCATCGGCCCTAGGGGGCTTTAGAAGTGTACTCCTGTGGTGGATTGGGACTTAAAGGACTTACGTCAGCAGATATAATTTTTGACTAGGGTGATCCTGGTTAGTGTATCTGACCCATGCTCCGTCGCTGTCAGGGTCAAATTGTGCCTAGATCCCGTTCTACTGTGACCATTGACTATCATTAGCACTTTGTGGTTCTTGCTGTTATTTCTACTTAAAACATCAAATGTTCATAGCTCCACTTCCCTTTATTGGATGTTTGTCATGTTTGTGCTATTCTCTTTATTTAATTTTTCTCTATTTTTCAAATTCCTTAGGCATTTTTATTGTTTTTCAACTTTATTACTGTATTAGTACTGCATAAATACTTGACACATCCCCTCTCAGTTCAGCCTGTCTGCTCTGGGTCGTAGCTACCAGGGAGTTGAGCTCAGGTCTATTTAGTGACTTTAGTGGTGACCCTGAGAAGGTGTGTAATTATTAATTGTGGTGGATACTTACCCCCTCAACTAATAACCCGATTTCAAATAGCTATTTTGGCATGTCATTTTTTGCAAATCTGAAAATATCTATCCTTACTTTCTGCTTAAAAATGTGGGCATTGGAACTATACCCCCAAAGTGAGGGCAGATTATCATGCACAAGTATCAAGTCTCCCTAACTTGCTTGGTACACCATACTTACATCTGTGTGAAAGTTCAAAACACTTTTATTGTTGGTCATCGAGCTGGAGTGTTCCTGCACTTTACTGCTAATATAAGGTGGCAGTGTTATGTGTAAGCTTGTTTTTTCCAGACATCCAGATACAGACTCACAGCTCCTTCAATGTTTGGCATACATTCCCATCTATTGCAGCATTATATGTGATTCTATATAGAAGACGTGCGAGCCTGCATATTTTTTCGAAGTTACAGCTCCTTTTATTTACAGAATGGTAAGAAAAGCATGCACCTTGATTCCTCAAATGAGTGTTACTTTACCACTCCGTCTCTCTTTGTCATCCCATTCTTAAACTGTGACCAGGACTCACTCGGCCGAGGAAGAATAGGACTCAGTGGAATGAAGAGTGCCTTTCACTACTCCTGGTAGTAGAACCTATGGCTATTTATCCAACCATAAATGTATTTGACAAAAAACATCTGCATGACTGTCACTCCTATGTGCAACGATGTGCTGTATATAAGACTACTTCCATTTATTAAGCACAATCGTATCAAAATCATGCAAGTTGTTGGCTGCGGTAAAGTGCTTGAGTGATGATATGGTGTGCAATATTCCCTTCGAAGCACTACTTTTGTTTCTATTTGTCACAGTCGTAGCGGTAGAATGAGTAAGTCTGCCTATTTTTCAGTGTGAAAGTTTATTCAGTTTTATTTCTCTCAATCATAAGGGTAGAGTCCTTAATGCTCAGTCCCCATGGAATTCAACTCTGTTACTAAGAAAAATCCTGTTTCCCTTAAAAGGCCTGACTTGTCATGACAATTCCACACCCTGATCAACATCCTTGCTGTCTTAATTCACCATCCTCGTAAAAGACTGCACTTTTTTGGGCCTTTCACGGCCTATCACAAACACCTAACACACACCTCCCGTGAAACAGACAGTTTTTTCAGAAACGTATAGAAATAAGGCTGGTTGGATCCTCGTTTCAGCCAGTGCTTTCCGCCCCACAACAATCTGCAGGAAAAGTAAAGTTCAGTAGGTATCAAAACACTGGCTTAGGTCTCCAGAGTGACAGCGAGATAATTACATCAGGTCACACTTATTGGTCGTTCATTATCTGAAAGATGAAAACACATTTGCAGTGGTAAGTAACTTATCAGGTGCTCTGGGGCTGTTAGAACAAAAAGTTCTGGTTTATAAAGCAGATTATTAAGTGAGTTCTTGCTGAATTTTCATTGATTAGTGCTTGTGGTACCACGTGAAGTTGTTCCAGAATTCCTGCTTTTGGCTACGGCTAGACCCCAGTGTACCTTCTCTAAAGTGCCTGGTAATGGAATACTTTAATTTGGTCTTCATTAGATTTCGGCCACCAGTGTGATGGCTTCTTTAGTACACTAAATACAATAAAAACCGGAAAATACCCCAAATAAACATAAGCATACTCCTAATGGGGGAAACAACGGTCTTCTTTCTGTACTATCAGAGCACTGACCCTTAGAACAGCAAAACTGGTTTCATCTTGGACTCATTAGATAACATGCAAGAAAATATTCACCCAGCAGGAGTTTCTTAGCTTAATGCTCCTGGGACCAGATTATGGGCTGTGTCCGAGTGATAAAGCACACAGGTTATTGTTTTTCTGGCCGTTTTTAGAAGTTTAGAAATGTTTCCGCAAGAGGGGGCACCAGCCTATGTTGATCGCTGTTAGAACTGGGGTTTCTATTTGGCAGTGGTTTGCACCCTGTCCAAAGTAGGGCATCGCACTCTAGTCAGGGTAAATGAGTCACACAGCGAAGATAACCCCTACTCACCCCCTTGGTAGCTTGGCACGAGCAGTCAGGCTTATCTCAGATGCAATGTGTAAGGCATTTGTACATACAAACAGAAACACAGTGAAAACACTACAAAAGGAGTCCACACCAGTTTAGAAAAATAGCCAATATTTATCTGAATAAAACAAGACCAAAACAACAAACATCCAACATAAATAAGTCAAAATATAATTTTTCAAAGATTAAGCAAGTTTAGTCCACAGAAAGCAATGGATAAGTTCGTTTAAGCACAAAGTACCTTAGATGCATCAAAAATCAAAAGTGGTGCAAGGCGCAGGGGCGGTGAGGCGCCAGAAAAGCAAAGTGAAGCGTCGGTTCCTTACTTCGCAGGGGAGGTGATGTGTTGGTTCCTTACTGACAGGGGAGGAGATGCATCGGTTCCTTACTGGCAGGGGAGGTGATGCATCGGTTTCCGGACACGCGGCCTCAGTTCCTAACTGCGGTGTGGTGTCAATGAAGAGTTGGCGTTGAGGGACGCTGCATCCAAAATCCAGATGCGCTGCGTCAATATGGCAGTGGCGATGCAGAGGCTTCCTCGATTTTGAGGCCGCGAGGCAGGCCTTGCGTAGATTTTTCAGCCCCGAGTAGGTGCTATGTCAGAGTTGAAGCGGGTGCTACAGATGTTGGTGACACGGTGCTCGGGACTCACGGTGCGACGATTTTTCGGACATGCTGCAATGGCAAGCTGGGGCCTGCAGTTAAAGCTGTGGTTGATGCTTCCAGCGGGCACGAAGCTTCGGTGCAGGCAACGGAGATGTGTCGATCTTTTGCAGCGATGCGTTGAGAAAACAGGCGCTGGGAGTCAATACATGGATTTTCTCTTTAGGATCACCAGGTTACACTTCCAAGGGCCCAGGAACTGGATTTGGCACCACTTGGCAAGTCAGGACTCTCAGCAGAAGAGCCCAGGTACTGGTAGGTGAAGCCTTTGATGGTCCTGAGACTTCTTAACAGGAGGCAAGCATGCACAAGCCCTTTGAGAAACTTGGAAGCAGGATACAGAAAGCAAAGTCCAGTCCTTTCACTCCCAGGACAGAAGCAGCAAGCAGAAGGCCAGCACAACAAAGAAACAGGTAGAGTGGCAGTCCCTCCTACAAGAGGCTTCCAGAAGCTCTACTTCCTAGTAGAATGTCCTCAGTCCAGAAGTGTTCTGATTTTGGGGTGTCAGAGGTACAATACTTAAAACCCTTTCTGCCCTTGAAGTAGGCAAACTTCAAATGAAAGACATTGTAGTGCGCAAACCCTGCCTTTCCCTGACCTGGCTCCAGCCACACTGGGGTGGAGACAGCTTTGTGTGAGGGCAGGCACCGGCATATTCAGGTGTCAGTGACAACTCCACCGATCAATCTAGCTCAAGAACGCCCATCAGCCTGATGATGGGCCATCAGGATATGCAAGGCACACCTCAGCTCCCTTTGTGTGACTGTCTAGAGTGAATGCACAAGAGCCCAACTGTCAGTCAACCCAGACATGTATTCTACAGACAGGCAGAGGCACAGAATGGTTAAGCAAGAAAATGTTCACTTTCTAAAAGTGACATTTTCAAACATGCAATTTAAAAACCAACTTCGCCAAAATATGAATTTTTAAATTGTGTGTTCAGAGACCCCGACTCCAAATCTCTATCTGCTCCCAATGGGAAATTACACTTAAAGGATATTTCAAGGCTATCCCCATGTTACCCAATGGGGGAGATAGGCCTTGCAGTGGTGAAAAACAAAATCTGCAGTATTTCACTATTAGGACATGTAAAACACACCAGTACATGTCTGACTTTTTAAAATAGATTGCACCCTGCCCATGGGACTGCCTTGGGCCTACTTTAGGGATGACTTACATGTAGTAAATGGGAAGGTTTGGGCCTGGCAAGTGGGTGCACTCGCCAGCGCGAAATGGCAGTTTAAAACTGCACTCACAGACACTGCCGTGGCAGATCTGAGATATGTTTGCAGGGCTACTCATGTGGGTGGCACAATCAGTGCTGCAGACCCACTAGTAGCATTTGATTTACAGGCCCTGTGCACACCTGATGCCCTTTACTAGGGAATTAATAGTGAATTAAATATGCCAATCATGGATAAACCAATCACCAATACCATTTAGACAGATAGCATATGCACTTTGGCACTGGTTAGCAGTGGTAAAGTGCCCAGAGCCCTAAAGCAAAAAAAAACAGGTCAGACAAAATAGGAGGAAGAAGGCAAAATGTTTTGGGATAACCCTGCAAAAATGGCCAGTTCCAACAATTGCCAAAAACGTCTTTGAAGTTGCTATCTTTAATTCAAGACCAACCAATTATTCAGTTGCAGATCGACCATAAATAGTAATTTAAATGGCAAAGTGAAAATCTTTTTGAAGGCATGTTGAAGATTCAAAAGGCAGCAACACCTAAAGCTTTTGGAGAGGTCAAAGGATAATTGCAAAATATACCTTAACGGTTTAAAAGAAGGGTAGTGCTAAGCAAAAGAATTTCAGCAGTAAAAGGGAAACGTTTACAGATGAATAGTTCTCAGGAACTTAATATCACTTTCTGCTCAGTTGAAGCATAATTGTGTTCCAAAATTTTACTTCCTCTCCAGTGCTTGCCCAAAGAACATCCCCACTTCATCAACGGATTCTGTGGCTGTTGTGAGGATATTACAGTGCCCCCTGTAGGTAATGACTGTTCACCTCTAATTATCAGTGGTGTTTCTAATCTCACCACAGCTTTAGTATTGTAGGAGCACGTTACTGGAAGGGCACAATGGAAAAGCCACTTGGTTCTTTTCTTTACAGCGATCCTGATCCAGTGAAAACGGTATTATAATTTAATATTTAGGTTTTCACTCCCGCTACTTCCTCATTTATCCCTCCAACTGTACTGTGCACTCTAAAGTTAGTCAGATCACAGCATTACCTTTACCACAGAGGTGAATGGTCCTCTGATGGATCTTTCCCCACTGATAGAAGGGGTGGGAATTAAGGTGTCTGTTAGACCTGGCACCATTGGCGTGGGTCTCCCTTCCACTTTTTTTGCTGTTGCCTCCTGTGTTTACGATGTTTTTGCTGGTCTAGATGCTTTGGGCACTTTGCCACTGCTATTCAGTGCCAAAGTGCAGGTGCTCCCTATGGTAAATTGTTGTATGGATTAGTGATTCCATGATTGGCTTATTTGATTTACTTGTCTGACCCTAGTATAGTGCACCTTGGGTGCCCAGGGCCTATAAATCAAATGCTGCTGGTGGGCTTGCAGCACTGGTTGTGCCACCCACAGAAGCAGCCTGTAAAGTGTGACTCAGGCCTGCCATTGCAGAGCCTGTGTGCAGTCTGGGACTGCCATGCTGACGTGGCAAGTGCACCCACTTGCCAGTCCCTAAACCTTCCCTTTTCTACATGTTAGTCACCCCTAAGGTAGGCCCAAGGGCAGGGTGCATTGTATGTAAAGGTAGGACATGCCCTGATGTGTGTGGCATGTCCTAATAGTGAATTACAGCCAATTTCGTTTTTCACTATTGCAAGGCTATCTGTTCCCATTGGCCAGAATGGGCAGTTTAGTTATATCATCTTATAATCCTTAACTGACCCTAGGAACAAGATAGAAAAACGAATTTAGTATGCCTGAACTCAGAATGTTAAAATACATCTTTTAGTGTGTGTGATTTTTACATTCTGTGTTTGAAAATACCACTTTTAGAAAGTAGGTATTTTCTTGCCTAACCTTCCAGTGTGCCACTCCTAAGGTTGTGTATTCACTGTCTGGTTTGTGAGTGACAGGGGACTGGAGCAGTCTGATGGGTCAGGGCTGGGCTGGGTCTGATGGGTCTGATGGGTCTGATGGGTCAGGGCTGGGCTGAATAGGGCCCACATAGAATAGAGTGTAGGGGGGAGGAGACTTCCTTTCACTGACCTGAGCCCTCATAGAATAGAGAGTAGGAGGCAGGGATTTCCTTTCACTCCCCTGAGACCTCAAAGAATAGAGAGTAGGGGGAGGAGATTTCCTTTCAGCTACCTGGGCCAGGTCTGCTCTTAAACAATGCTGTCTCCACCTCCTGCCAAGAAGCTGCACAGAACTGGTTTTGGTCAGGCACAGACACTCTCTGCCTCCAGAGAACAAAGACTTTCTGAGTATAAATATTGGGGCCCAGACCCCAGAACTTTAGATCACTTCTGGGAATCAAGACGAACCTTTGCTGAGGAGAAGAACCAGGAAACTGAAGGAGGAGACTGCCCCTGTGCTGTGTGCTGTTGGGGTTGGCCTGTAGTTGTTACTTTATTGCCAAAGAAAGGAGAAAGGAACTTTGTGTGTACTTTCATCATCTTGAAGAAGATCTCCAAGGGCTTGAAGATTGAGCTTGCCTCCTGCCTGAAGTCTCAGGGATGCAAGACTTCACCAACCAGCTCCCCTGAATTCCCTTGCTGGGAATTCTACCTGCAAAGAGGTGCCTGCTGTTGTGTTGGGCCCTTTTGAAGACTGCGTGTCGCGGGAGCTGGAAGCGCGACTCAACGAAGGAGAAGCGTGTCGCCACCACAGCAGTTGCCGTCGCATCATCGCCGAGGCGCGGCGCATCACCGGAGAAGCGTGCCGCCGCCGCAGAGGTCGCCATCACATCACTGGCGAAGCGGGCCGCCGCTGCAGCTGTTTGCCCTCGCATCACCGCCGAAGCGCGGCGCATCACCGGAGAAGCGTGCCGCCGCCGCAGAGGTCGCCGTCGCATCACCGGAGAAGCATGTCGCAGGGCCTGTCGCGGCTCAGAAGTTCACTGAGTCGCCGCACGGCCGTCGGGCGTGCACGCATCGCATCTACATTGTCACACCGTAACCAAGATGCCATTTTGTCGCATCGCACCGGATCGTCATCGCATCGAGGCGCCATCTTGTCGCATTGCACCGGAACACAGTAAGAAACCGACGCATCAACTCCCCACACAGTAAGGAAGCGAGCCTCAACTCCCCTGCGCAGCAGTAAGGAACCGACGCATCCACTCCGCTGAGTGTAAGGAACCGATGCATCACCTTCCCTGCGACCCTTTTGTTTGTATTGCGTGACGCATCCAAGGTACTTTGAGAGTAAAGTGTCGCATTTACCATCTACATTGAACTAAGCTATTTCTACCATTTTAAAGACTCATTTTTGATTGCAGTATTGTGGATTTTTGTCGTTTGACCTTGTGTTAAGTCTAGTAAAGATTACTTATTTTTCTAAACTGGTGTAGTGTCCATTTGTAGTGTTTTCATTGTATTACTGTATGTGTTCACAAATGCTTTACACACTACCTCTGAGATAAGCCTGCCTGCTCGTGCCAAGCTACCAAGGGGGTGCGCAGGGGTTATTTAGGAGTGTAGCCCCTTACCCTGACTAGCCGCAAGGGTCCCTATTTGGACAAAGGTGCAAATCATTGCCAACTAGAGACCCCCAAATCTAACATTGGTGGTCAGCGGTGAGGATTTGGACTTGCATTTGAGATTCATATACAGTGATTGGTGTACACTACCAGTGAGTGCAGATCAAACGCAACCACATACTTATTGGTAGAATTTCTTTCCTTGGGATTTCTATTTTTGCTAAGAACTGCCAGTTGTTGTTACCATGAGTAGACCAGCATCCATTGCACCTGAAGAGTTTGAATTTGAAGAAGAAATGTTGGATGCATACACTGTGCCCCAGCTCAAATCCGCTTTCAAGAAATTTAAAGTCTCCCTGAAAGGCCTCACGAGAAAAGAGGAATACCAAAAGGCGCTGAGGGCCTGGTTGGAAGCAAGGAGTGCCAGTGAGCACCCTGAGGATCAGATGGAGGATTTAGAGGAGCAGCAAGGGAGGCCCTTGGGTCCAGTGGGAGGGAAAGTACCTTCCAGGACAGGCAGCAGTGTTTCTTCCAAAGGCCTGTCTCCAGGAGAGCTGGAGGACAGCGAGAGAAGTAGGGTGCCTGAGATGGAGCTAGCCAAGCTCAAAATGGGACGGCAGTTAGAATTAGAGAATAAGAAATTGGCCCAAGAAGATGCAATTGGAGCATGAGAGAAGTTTGAGGGAGTTGGAATTGAAAGCAAGAAGCTTAGAGATTACTCCCTCTGGTGGCAGCACACCGTCCATGCCTAGTGAGGCACGAGTATATATACCCAAGGAGGTGGTCAAAGAATTTTACAGAAATGATGATATTGGTCAGTGGTTCATGGCCTATGAGGTAGCTATGACCTCCCACTGGGTCCCTGAGAAAGATTGGGGAGCGGGGTTGTGGAGGCGGTTCCTCAGTGAGGGATGGGATACCTTGTTAGACTTGCCCTCTGAAGTCCACAATTCTTATGAGCACATGAAAGAAGCCTTGATGAGTAGGTATGGGTTGACTCCTGAAATGAATAGACAGAGGTTTAGAAACTGCAAGAAACTGGAGTCAAGCACTTGGGTAGAATATGTGTCCTTTTTTGGCAGAGCATTGGATGGTTGGGTGAAGGGTAGCAAAGTGAATAATGATTTTCAGGCGCTCTATGATTTGATTGCGTGGGAGCACTTGTCCAGTAACTGTTTTCCAGAGCTGCGCCAGCACCTGATTGATAGTAGGCTGACTATCCCTAGGAAGCTTGCTGAGGAGGCGGACCGCTGGGTGAGCACCCGGGTCCACAAGGGTCATGTGGGAGACTCCGCCAAAGGTGGGCAGGGTCCCCAGCAGAGGAGTGGGGGGGACAAGGGTAAACAGAGGGAGTTCCAGAAAGGGCCCCAAAGTAATCCCCAAGGGAACCAAGGGAAGGGTTCCCAGCCTCCCCCTGAAAAGAAGTCAGGGGCCCCGACAGATAAGCCTGTTCACAGGGGGCCCAAGACCTGTTTCAAGTGTGGTCAAGTGGGCCACTGCTCCTATGATTCAAGATGTCCCATGTATGGGAAAACAGCGCCCACTGGTGCACCACCCCGGCAGATCGCTAGTGTAGCCCTGGGGGAGGAGTTGGATGCCCAAGGTGGGTGGGGTCCCGCAGAGATGTCCCTAGTCTCTTTAGGAGACTGTGAGGTGGTCCCCAGGACCCAGCTGCCTGATAACACTAAGAAGGACAGACAGTGGGTGACCATCAATGGCCAAAGGGTGGAGGCTCTGAGAGACACCGGAGCCAGTGTGACAGCTGTCAGTTGTCTGCTGGTGTCTGAAGAGCAGGTGATCCCCGATGCATTTTACCCAGTTGTTGCCGCTGACAACACAGAGAGCCACTACAAGGTGGCTCAGGTTCCCTTTGAGTGGGGGGGGTCCTCAGGTACTCTTCAAGTAGCTGTGAGGCCAGCCATGCCTGCTGACTGTCTGTTGGGCAATGATTTGGAGAGCTCCCCTTGGGCTAAGGTGGAGCGTAATGCACATTTGGAGATGTTGGGCTTGCCAGATTGGGCGTGTGTGACCACCCGGTCTATTGCAGCCAGTAAGGGTGTTCAAGAGGACCTGGAGCCTGAAAGAGTGGCCCAGGTGCCTGCCTTAAAGAGGAGAGGCAGGGGGCGCAGGAAACCGGCCCCGTGGTTCCCACGGTCCAGGAGGAGGCAGACCTTGAGGGGGATGCCCTGGAACCTACAGGGAAACAGGTGGCTGAACTGGGGGACCTGCCTGAGCTGACCCATTGGCAGCAGGAAGGAGGCCCCTCCAGGGAAGAGTTCTGCGAGGAGCAGAACAAGTGCCCTTCTCTTGTGGGTTTGCGGCAACAGGCCACAAACCAGGCAGCAGGTGATCAGTCTGGATCACATTGGATCTACTGGGAGAACGGTCTCCTGTATAGCGAGCCTAAGGTTGCTGAGCCTGGGTCAGCCCGTGTGCTGGTGGTACCCCAGCGCTTCAGAGCCTTCCTACTGGGTTTGGCTCATGATGTACCTTTAGCCGGACATCTGGGGCAGGACAAGACCTTTGAGAGGCTTGTCACCCACTTTTATTGACCCCAGATGCGCAAGAGTTCAGACACTCATTGCAGGACATGCCAGACTTGCCAGGCAAGTGGAAAGAGTGGGAGGAAGCAGAAGGTTCCTCTCCAGCCATTCCCTGTGGTCAGCACCCCCTTTGAAAGGGTGGGCATTGACATTGTGGGGCCTCTGGATCCCAAGACAGCTATGGCCAACAGGTTCATCCTGGTCTTGGTGGACCATGCCACCCGGTACCCGGAAGCCATCCCTCTCCGGACTGTGACGGCCCCCGTGGTGGGATGTGCGTTGATGGGGATTTTCTCCCATGTGGGGTTCCCCAGAGAGGTGGTGTCAGACCGTGGTACAAACTTCATTTCCAAGTATATGAAGTCCCTGTGGCAGGAGTGCGGTGTGACATACAAGTTCACCACTCCTTACCACCCCCAAGGTAATGGGCTGGTTGAGAGATTCAACTGGACCCTAAAAGGCATGATTATGGGTCTGGAAGAACCCATGAGGCGTAAGTGGGATGTCCTCTTGCCATGCCTTCTCTTTGCTTACCGAGAGGTGCCACAGAAGTCCCTAGGGTTCAGCCCCTTTGAACTGCTGTGTGGTCACCCGGTAAGAGGACCTCTGAGTTTGGTAAAGGAAGGCTGGGAGAAAGCTCCCAGGAAACCTCCCCAGGATGTATATAGCTACATGCTGGCCTTCAGAAACCAAACCCGGCGTTTCAGGCAACTCGCTCAGGCGAATCTGGAAGCCAGCCAGGAGGAGATGAAGCGGTGGTACGATCAGAATGCCACTCTGATTGAGCTTCAGCCTGGTCAGAAAGTGTGGGTCATGGCCCCAGTGGAGCCCTGCGCGCTCCAGGATAAGTGGACCGGACCATTTGAGGTGGTGGAGCGCAAGAGTGATGTCACCTACTTGGTGAACTTGCGGTCTCCTAGGAACCCCTTGCGGGTCCTGCATGTCAACCGCCTGAAGCCCCACTTAGAGAGGTCCGAAGTGGGCATGCTCCTAGTGACAGATGATGGAATGGAGGAGGAGACTGAGCCTCTTCCTGACCTCCTGTCTGCGACAGAGCAAGATGGGTCAGTGGATGGTGTAAACCTCTCTTCCACCCGACCCCTGAGCAGCAGGATGACTGTCGCCAACTAATGGGACAGTTTCCTGACCTGTTCTCCCTGACCCCTAGTGTCACTGAGTGGTGCGTCCATGATGTGGACATTGGGGACAGTCCTCCTGTTAAGAACAAGACTTACAGAGTGACTGACAGGATGAGAGCTTGCATCAAGGAGGAGGTCTCCAAGATGTTCGCTTGGGGGTGATTGAGTCTTCTAACAGCCCTTGGGCCAGCCCAGTGGTCTTGGTCCCAAAGGCTGCCGCGCCTGGTGCCACACCCGAACTCCGGTTCTGTGCGGACAACTGAGGACTCAATTCAGTCACCAGGACTGACGTGCACCCCATCCCCAGAGCTGATGAGCTCATTGATCGGTTAGGGGCTGCCCGGTACCTCAGCACATTTGATTTAACGTCTGGGTACTGGCAGATCGCCTTAACTGATGGGGCAAAAGAGAGGTCAGCATTCTCCACACCAGATGGGCACTACCAATTCCGGGTTATGCCCTTTGGGATGAAGAATGCCCCTGCCACCTTTCAGAGTATGGTCAATCAGGTGTTGGCTGGACTGGAGGATTTCAGTGCCGCCTACCTGGATGACATTGCAGTGTTCAGCGCCAGTTGGGAAGAACATCTGCGTCACCTCTGGGAAGTGTTGATGGCGCTGCGGAGGGCAGGCCTCACGATCAAGGCGAGTAAGTGCCAGATCGGGCAGGGTTCCGTAGTGTATTTGGGACACCAGGTTGGGAGCGGCCAGGTGGTGCCCCTACAGCTCAAAATTGATACCATCCTGGCTTGGGAACCCCCCAAGACCCAGACAGAGGTGAGAGCCTTTTTAGGACTCACTGGGTATTACAGGAGGTTTGTCAAGGGGTATGGCAGCATAGTTGCACCCTTGACAGAGCTGACTTCCAGGAAGCAGCCCAAGATAGTAAACTGGACTGACACCTGTCAGAAAGCTTTTGATGCCCTGAAGACTGCCATGTGCACGGCGCCCGTGCTCCTTGCACCCAACTTCTCAAAAGAGTTCATTGTTCAAACAGACACTTCAGAGCATGGTGTAGGGGCTGTTCTTGCACAGATGAATGAGGAGGTTCTAGACCAACCTGTAGCCTTCATCAGTAGGAGGTTACTTCCACGGGAACAGAGGTGGAGTGCGATTGAGTGTGAGGCATTTGCTGTGGTCTGGGCACTGAAGAAGTTGAGACCATACTTGTTTGGGACTCACTTCCGGGTTCAGACAGACCACAGGCCCCTCAGATGGTTGATGCAGATGAGGGGTGAGAATCCAAAGCTGTTGAGGTGGTCCATTTCCCTACAGGGGATGGACTTCACGGTGGAGCACAGCCCTGGTACAGAACACGCCAATGCTGATGGTCTGTCCAGATTTTTCCGCCTTAGTGAAGAGAACTCCCAAGAGGTAGGGTAGTTCTCCCCACATTTCAGCTGGAGGGGACACGTGTTAGACCTGGCACCATTGGCGTGGGACTCCCTTCCACTTTTTTTGCTGTTGCTGTGAGAAGTTGGCCTGGTATATGCTGTCCACTAATTATAGTGGGCACCTTGCACCAGTCCAAACAACCCCTTATTGGAGATAGGTTAAAGACAACCTTATTGAAAGCTATCCTAGTGGTAGCTATGGAGAGCAGCCTTCAGGCTAAGTCTTGAAGGAATGTAAAGCAGCTTGTTTTACCAGTCTATAATCTCTTGAGTGACCAAATGAAAGAGCACCCCACCAGGTATATATTCAAAATATATGTATTTATTGCTAAACACACCCCTCTAGTCTCTTTATGAGGCTAGAGTTCGAAGTACATAAGTTATAAGTTATTAAATCACAGTAATAGCACAAATACACGTTTGGGCCCTAGGGGCGTACCAAACCATATACCAATAAAGTGGTATGCGAACCACGACTGAACTAGACACTAGGCCTAGAGCCTCTAGAAGTGCTTGGACCACAAGGAACCACCCAAGGTAGTGACACAGGGGACCTACGGGAGACGCGTGCAGTGTAAATACACAACCGCGATACGCTGTTGACTTCTATGGAGAAAGTCGGGATCGGGAAAATAGAGAAAAGGGACACTTAAAAGATGACTAGGACAAAACCCTTTGAGATCTAGGACTTTGAAGAGTCTCTACCCACGGGAGCACCGGAGTACTCGTGTTACCTCACCCAGGGAAGCCGGGTGCATAGGTGCCTTTCGGGGTCGGGTTTCGTCGTCGATTCGAATGGCGATCTGCTGCAAAGTGCTGCTGGCGGCCAAGAGAAAAGTGTCAGGGTGGATCCAAGAGTGGATCGGAGTTCTGTAGAACCTGAAAGCAGAGGGGACAGAGTCTGGGTCACTAGCCAGTGACCAGGAAGGCGATGGACAGATGCCCACCGATGTCGAGTGCTTCAGGTGCGTTGACGGTTGTTTTGACTCTTCAGCCACGAGGTCCAGGAGGCGTTGTCGGCGACCAGGAGCAGGATTCGGGCTGGTACACGATGTCTGTCGAGTGCTGAGGTGTCGGCGACCGGATTGGACCCAACAAGCCTTGGCAACGGCAAGTCTTGCTGAAGATGTAGATCGTTGATGGTGCAGACCAGCAAGGTCTGTGGAACTCACCCAGCGAAGGTAAGTGAGGGCAGGCCTGGAGCAACCAGGATGCCAAGTAAGAAAAGGATTGGCCTTCGTTAAGGGCTACTAGCCAACGGGCTAGCGACCGCGAAGGAGCCTCGTGATGCCGCACGTGGATCTGGCTTACAGGACACTCGTGGAGTGGGGGCCAGTGATCTTCGGTGCAAGTGGTGCTGGAGGCTAGGGCTACTCGGAGCCCAAAGCACGACTTCTTGGGGACCCAGAAGAGGATGCACTTGCAAATGTGCTCGGTGTCCAGGGGTCACAGTCTCAAGTCACCCACGATAACCACGGGCCTCAGCTTTGCTGGGGACTCAGGGTAGCCTTGGGGAAGTCTGAGAATCCACCTCTGGTGATGCGATGACTTCGGCGTCCGACGGGCGCTTCAGAAATGCGAACCAGACAGATGCTTCTTTGGTGCCTGCCAAGCAGGGGAGTCACTCCTTGACCCCAAGGGAGATTCTTCAGTCCTCTAATCGTGAGTAGAGCGTCGAAGGTCCAGGATTCAGTTTCAGAGTTTCGTCCAGGGATAATCTAAAGTCCTAAGGACTGGGTTCCTACCTTTATTCTAAAGATAGGGGTTGGACTACTCTGTGGCCCCACCTATGGGTGGGTCAGGGCAGAGGGGTGGCTACACCCCTTTCCCTTTGTCCAGTTCGCGCCAAAGCAGGGGCTGCAAGCCCCTGATCCGGTTTGAACTGGGGTATGCACAGGGACACCAAATGTGCCCCCAGTGCAGGACTTCAAAGCACCCGAAAGTGCTCCCGCCCAGCCCCAATACACATTATCCTGTCTGGGGAGGTGGTCACACCTCCCTGGGACAGGAAACCTATTGTCCAGGCCTCCCCTGCCGGAGTTTCGTCCAGCAGCAGGAGGCCAGACTCGTGTCTGTGGCAGCAGCATCCATTTTGTGATGCCAGGGCTCTGGAAAGAAGTTACCGGACTCGTCAGAGTTAACATGTCTTTCCCTCTAGAAGGGTGGAATGCTACCCCCGCCGCCAGGATTGGCGGGGGGTAGTATTCCAAGATGTTTGACACCAAACACGACATGTTTAGGTGCAGCCATTCCAAAGTTAGCATTTTACCGCGAGGATATAATGCGCTTAAGAGTATATGGTCAGGCTGCACTACAAACAGCATCAGAGATGGTCTCCGAACGCTGCAGAGGGGCCCTGCTCATGCAGGGGCACCCTCTCACATAGGAACCATGCACTCTGCCTTTAGGATTGATAAGGCCTGCCTTAGGAGTGACTTATAGGTTTATATGTGTGTATGTATTTGGTGATATAGGTAACCTATATCACAGTAAGGGGTGCATGCACCACCTTACCCAGGCTGCAGTAGCAGACCTGTGGTGTCAGTTTGGATGGCCTTCCAGGGGTGGCATAATACATGCTGCAGCCCCTGGCAGGCCTCTGAGGTACCTATGCCCTTGGTACATAGTATACCATATACTAGGGACTTATAAGGGCACTCCAGATCCCAATCAGTGATGTGCCTAAGGCACATGGAAACCATTTTAGAGAGGAAGCAGCTAGGCTGGGGTTCTGATTAGCAGGGCCCCAGCCAGACTAATGTCGAAAAACAGTGAAGCATCAGCAAAAAGTGGGGGTACCCATGTGAAGCAGATCCTACTCTCCTACACAACCCCCCCAAACGTAGGGACATTAAACTAACCTTGCCCAGTTAAGTCTTCATGTTCTAAGTGGAAATACCTAGAGAGTCCATCTGCATTCGCATGGTTACTCCCAGGCCTATGTTCCACTGTAAAGTCCATCCCCTGTAGGGAAATGGACCACCTAAGCAGTTTGGGGTTTTCACCCTTCATTTGTTTTAGCCATAAGAGGGGCTTATGGTCTGTCTGAACCAGGAAGTGTGTACCAAACAAGTATGGCCTCAACTTCTTCAGAGCCCAGACCACAGCAAAGGCCTCCCTCTCTATGGCTGACCAACGTTTCTCTCTAGGGGTCAGCCTTCTGCTAATAAAAGCTACTGGCTGATCCTGACCTTCTTCATTCAATTGTGACAGTACAGCCCCTACCCCCAATTCAGATGCATCAGTTTGAACAATGAACTTCTTGGAGTAATCAGGACTCTGCAGAATTGGAGCAGTGCACATGGCCTGCTTGAGGTCATCAAATGCCTTTTGACAGCTAACTGTCCACTGAAACTTTTTGGGCATTTTCTTAGAAGTTAAGTCATTCAGGGGTGTCACTATTGATCCATACCCCTTGACAAATCTCCTATAGTACCCAGTCAGGCCTAAGAAGGCTCTCACCTGAGTCTGGGTAGTGGGAGCAGTCCAGTCCATGATGGTCTGGATCTTGCTCTGCAAAGGTTGAACCTGGCCTCCACCCACAAGGTGGCCCAGGTACACAACCTGACTCTGCCCTATCTGGCACTTAGTGGCCTTGATAGTCAGGCCTGCCTTTTGCAGGGCCTGTAAAACATTCCTGAGGTGGACCAGGTGATCCTCCCAGGTGGAGCTAAAGACAGCAATATCATCTAGATAAGCTGCACTATAGGCTTCCAGTCCTGTGAGAACTGTATTCACCAACCTCTGGAAAGTGGCAGGTGCATTCTTCAGACCAAAGGGCATTACCACAAATTGATAATGTCCACTAGGGGTCGAGAATGCTGTTTTGGGCTTTGCAGTATCAGCTAGTCTGATCTGCCAGTAGCCAGCTGTTAGGTCAAATGTGCTGAGATATTTGGCAGAGGCCAAAGTATCTATGAGCTCATCTGCCCTGGGTATTGGATGGGCATCAGTCCTAGTGACTGCATTGAGACCCCTGTAGTCCACACAAAACCTCATCTCTCTTTTTCCACCACTGGTGTAAGGTTTCGGTACAAGGACTACTGGACTAGCCCAAGGGCTATCTGAGGGTTCAATAACTCCCAATTCCAACATTTTCTGGACTTCAGTCCGGATACAGTCCCTGACATGGTCAGGTTGCCTATAAATCTTGTTTTTAATAGGCAGACTGTCCCCAGTGTCCACTTCATGAGTGCACCAGGTGGTCTGACTGGGTGTCAGTGAAAACATATGTCTAAACTGATTGAGGACTTGCCTGCAATCAGTTTGTTGCTGGGTAGTGAGGCTGCCTGCCAAGGCTACACCATCAACTGACCCATCGTCAGGGTTCTGTGAGAGCAGGTCAGGGAGTGGGTCACTCTCTTCCTCCTGCCCTTCATCAGTAGCCATGAGCAAGCCCATGTCTGCCCTGTCCACATATGGTTTTAACCTGTTGACATGGAGAACCCTGTGGGGACTCCTGGGTGTTCCTAGGTCCACTAAGTAAGTGACCTCACCCTTCTGCTCAACAATAGTGTGGGGTCCACTCCATTTATCTTGGAGAGCTGCTGGGGCCACTGGCTCCAACACCCACACCTTCTGTCCTGGCTGGTAAACAGTCAGAACAGCCTTTTGGTCATGCCAGGCCTTCTGAAGTTCCTGGCTAGCCTCAAGGTTTTTGGTTGCCTTTTTCATGTACTCAGCCATCCTGGAGCGGAGACCAAGTACATAGTCCACTATATCTTGCTTTGGGGGCTTGAGAGGTAACTCCCATCCTTCCTTCACCAAGCACAGTGGACCCCTCACAGGGTGGCCAAACAGAAGTTCAAAAGGGCTGTAACCAACCCCTTCTGAGGCACCTCCCTATATGCGAATAAAAGGCAGGGCAAGAGTATGTCCCATCTACGCCTAAGCTTTTCTGGGAGCCCTTTAATCATGCCCTTCAAGGTTTTGTTGAATCTCTCAACTAAACCATTGCATTGTGGGTGATAGGGTGTGGTGAACTTATAAGTCACTCCACACTCCTTCCACATTGCTTTTAAGTACCCAGACATGAAGTTAGCACCCCTGTCTGAGACTACCTCCTTAGGAAAGCCCACTCTTGAGAAGATTCCCAGGAGGGCCCTTGCCACCACAGGTGCTGTAGTGGTCCTGAGGGGAATAGCTTCTGGGTACCTGGTGGCATGATCCACTACCACCAGGATAAACCTGTGCCCAGAGGCTGTTTGGGGATCAATGGGACCAACAATGTCAATCCCCACCCTTTCAAAGGGCACCCCCACCACAGGTAGTGGTATCAGGGGGGCCTTTGTAGTGCCACCTGCTTTGCCACTGGCTTGGCAGGTTACACAGGAGCGACAAAACTCCTTACTGTCTTCAGACATGTGGGGCCAGTGAAAGTGAGGGACAATTCTGTCCCAAGTCTTGTTCTGGCCCAGGTGACCTGCTAAGGGTATATCATGGGCTAGGGTCAATAGGAAGCCCCTGAACTTCAAAGGTATTACCAACCTCCTGGTAGCACCAGGCTTGGGGTCTCTACTCTCTGAGTACAGGAGTCCATCATCCCAATACACTGTATGGGGACCACTAGCTTTCCCAGCAGCCTCAGCAGCAGCTTGCTGTCTGAGGGGTTCAAGGGAGGGGCAGCTCTGCTGCTCCTGGCTCAGATCTGCCCTAGAAGGTCCCCCTGTCCCCAAGAACTCAACCTGGTCAGGTTCAAGTTCCTCTGGGACAGTTCCTTCTTCAGGGCTGAGATCATCCCCCTCAAGGGACTGATCTTCCTCCTGAGCCAAGGGGAAGGCACTGCCTTAACCCTACTACTCCTCCTCTTGGAAGGCACTTGGTCCATTCTTCCAGAATCCAAGGCCTGTTCAGTGCTAGACATTTTGGCTTGTGACCTGGTCACAGCAAACACATCTGCAGGGATCCCCAGCATTTCTGCATGGGTCCTGAGCTCCACTTCTGCCCAAGCAGAAGTCTCTAAGTCATTGCCAAGCAAGTATTCGACTGGTAGGTTTGCACTTACCACAACCTTCTTAAGGCCAGTTACCCCTCCCCAGGAGAAGTTAACAACTGCCAGAGTATGGTCTGTTCTGACATTGCTAGCATTGGTCACTTGGTACATCTCACCAAGCATAACTTGCCCAGGAAGCACAAGGTCTTGTGTCACCATTGTGACACTTGCCCCTGTGTCCCTAAATGCCAAAGCCTCACGTCCATTGATTAAAGGCTGTTGTCTGTACTTGCCCAGATTACTGGGACTCACAGTGGAGGTCACATCCATGCCTCCATCACAGACTAACACAGCCTGAGTCAGTTCTCTGACTAAGTCAGAGCCCAACTCAGTTCCCAGGGTGAACCCTACTAAACCCTTTGCTGGAGCACTTCCACCAACTGTACTAGGGGGAACAGGTGCCTTAGGGGCATTGGTGGGTGCTGGACTGGAGTCTTTGGACTTGGTGCAATCACTGGTCCAGTGGGTCTTTTGCTTACAGACCTTGCACCATGGTTTTCTTTGGCCTTTCCCTTTGGTAGACTGTGAATCCCCACCAGAAGAAGATTTTTGGGGGCCTGATGAAGACTTTTGATCTTTACCCTTCTCCCCACCCTTGTCAGAGTTCTTAGCATCTTGCTTCTTGGTTTCCCCACCTTGGTTCTGTACCTTCTGCTTCACCCTGGTTCTGACCCATTTGTCTGCCTTCTTTCCCAATTCTTGGGGAGAGGTCAGATCAGAGTCTACCAGGTATTGATGCAACAGCTGATTTTGACAGTTATTAAGAATCTGCTCCCTCATTATCAGATTGTACAATCCTGAGAAGTCACACACCTTACTGCCCATCAACCAGCCTTCCAGAGCCTTGGCAGAACAATCCACATAGTCTACCCAGTCTTGAGTCTGTGCTTTTTGGGTGTCTCTGAACTTCAACCTGTACTGTTCAGTGGTTAGGCCAAACCCATCAATAAGAGCACTCTTCAAGACCTTGTAATTATCAGCATCCTCCTCTCTAACAGTGAGGAGCTTATCTCTACCTTTGTCAACAAAGGAGAGCCACAAGATTGCTGCCCACTGCTCCTGAGGGACCTTCTGTACCTTACAGGCCCTCTCTAATGCAGTTCTCCATTTGTGGATATCATCCCCACTCTGGTAGGGAGGGACAATCTTGCTCAGGTTCCTATGGTCATAGGACCTTTCCCTGTCTCTAGGGACATGGCTGCCACCATGGGACTCTAGTCCCAACTTTCTTCTCTCTCTAAGGAGATCTAGGGATTCCCTATCTAAAGCCAATTGCTTTTTTCTGATTTCCAGCTGAGTTTCCTCATACTGGACCAGTCTGGTTCTCCTCTCATGAGAGGATTCCCTCCTGTGAGAGGAGACAGAGCTCCCTATAGAGGTGCCAGAGTGGTTAGACTCCTGAGAAGGAGATCTAGACTTCCTGGGCACACTCTTAATCCTTCCTGGGGGACAAAGAGGGTGTCATCTTGATCATCCTCATCATCATCCACAGGAGGGATTGGGTTTTCCAGGTCAGGGTCATTGTCACCCTCCTGGCCAGTTTCAGAGGGGGGCTGGGGGTATTGGTACCCCTGGCCTCGTCCTCTTCTTCTGCCCCACCCTCAGCTCCTACCCCTTCAGTCCCTACAGGCTTACTAAGGTCATAAGCCACCAACAACTCCTTGAGGTGTTGGGTGGTGGGGCTTTGGCCTGTCCTTATTTTCTCAAGTTACATAAAGCTCTCAATTCCAAGAATGGGAGTGTATCATACTTGGAGGGTGGAAGCTCAATGGCTTCCTGCAAGGATTCTTTGGATCCTGCCCTTAAAGACATTACTAGTGTGGTGTGGTGTATGCACTACCTACTCTAGTGTGGCCTACTAAACTCTCTTGAGTTGTAGAAAGGGTTGTGCTATCCCTTAACACACAACTCTAAGTTCAGTAGAACTTACTGTATTCTAAGCTTAAATTATATGTACCTTAGGTACCTTTAGTGGTTTTCAGTTGATCAATTCAATTGAGATTATCTGGTAAAACAATAGCAAGCTGGAATCCCACACGCTGCACACCAATGTGAGAAGTTGGCCTGGTATATGCTGTCCACTAATTATAGTGGGCACCTTGCACCAGTCCAAACAACCCCTTATTGGAGATAGGTTAAAGACAACCTTATTGAAAGCTATCCTAGTGGTAGCTATGGAGAGCAGCCTTCAGGCTAAGTCTTGAAGGAATGTAAAGCAGCTTGTTTTACCAGTCTATAATCTCTTGAGTGACCAAATGAAAGAGCACCACAGCAGGTATATATTCAAAATATATGTATTTATTGCTAAACACACCCCTCTAGTCTCTTTATGAGGCTAGAGTTCGAAGTACATAAGTTATAAGTTATTAAATCACAGTAATAGCACAAATACACGTTTGGGCCCTAGGGGCGTACCAAACCATATACCAATAAAGTGGTATGCGAACCACGACTGAACTAGACACTAGGCCTAGAGCCTCTAGAAGTGCTTGGACCACAAGGAACCACCCAAGGTAGTGACACAGGGGACCTACGGGAGACGCGTGCAGTGTAAATACACAACCGCGATACGCCGTTGACTTCTATGGAGAAAGTCGGGATCGGGAAAATAGAGAAAAGGGACACTTAAAAGATGACTAGGACAAAACCCTTTGAGATCTAGGACTTTGAAGAGTCTCTACCCACGGGAGCACCGGAGTACTCGTGTTACCTCACCCAGGGAAGCCGGGTGCATAGGTGTCTTTCGGGGTCGGGTTTCGTCGTCGATTCGAATGGCGATCTGCTGCAAAGTGCTGCTGGCGGCCAAGAGAAAAGTGTCCAGGTGGATCCAAGAGTGGATCGGAGTTCTGTAGAACCTGAAAGCAGAGGGGACAGAGTCTGGGTCACTAGCCAGTGACCAGGAAGGCGATGGACAGATGCCCACCGATGTCGAGTGCTTCAGGTGCATTGACGGTCGTCTTGACTCTTCAGCCATGAGGTCCGGGAGGCGTTGTCGGCAACCAGGAGCAGGATTCGGGCTGGTACACGATGTCTGTCGAGTGTTGAGGTGTCGGCGACCGGATTGGACCCAACAAGCCTTGGCAATGGCAAGTCTCAGTGAAGATGTAGATCGTCGATGGTGCAGACCAGCAAGGTCTGTGGAACTCACCCAGCGAGGATAAGTGAGGGCAGGCCTGGAGCAACCAGGATGCCAAGTAAGAAAAGGATTGACCTTCATTAAGGGCTACTAGCCAACGGGCTAGCGACCGCGAAGGAGCCTCGTGACGCCGCACGTGGATCTGGCTTACAGGACACTCGTGGAGTGGGGGCCAGTGATCTTCAGTGCAGGTGGTGCTGGAGGCTAGGGCTACTCGGAGCCCAAAGCACGACTTCTTGGGAGACCCAGAAGAGGATGCACTTGCAAATGTGCTTGGTGTCCAGGGGTCACGGTCTCAAGTCACCCACGATAGCCACGGGCCTCAGCTTTGCTAGGGACTCAGGGTAGCCTCGGGGAAGTCTGAGAATCCACCTCTGGTGATGCGATGACTTTGGCGTCCGACGGGAGCTTCAGAAATGCGAACCAGACAGATGCTTCTTTGGTGCCTGCCAAGCAGGGGAGTCACTCCTTGACCCCAAGGGAGATTCTTCAGTCCTCTAATCGTGAGTAGAGCGTCGAAGGTCCAGGATTCAGTTTCAGAGTTTCGTCCAGGGATAATCTAAAGTCCTAAGGACTGGGTTCCTACCTTTATTCTAAAGATAGGGGTTGGACTACTCTGTGGCCCCACCTATGGGTGGGTCAGGGCAGAGGGGTGGCTACACCCCTTTCCCTTTGTCCAGTTCGCGCCAAAGCAGGGGCTGCAAGCCCCTGATCCGGTTTGAACTGGGGTATGCACTAGGGACACCAAATGTGCCCCCAGTGCAGGACTTCAAAGCACCCGAAAGTGCTCCCGCCCAGCCCCAATACACATTATCCTGTCTGGGGAGGTGGTCACACCTCCCTGGGACAGGAAACCTATTGTCCAGGCCTCCCCTGCCGGAGTTTCGTCCAGCAGCAGGAGTCCAGACTCGTGTCTGTGGCAGCAGCATCCATTTTGTGATGCCAGGGCTCTGGAAAGAAGTTACCGGACTCGTCAGAGTTAACATGTCTTTCCCTCTAGAAGGGTGGAATGCTACCCCCGCCGCCAGGATTGGCGGGTGGGTAGTATTCCAAGATGTTTGACACCAAATACGACATGTTTAGGTGCAGCCATTCCAAAGTTAGCATTTTACCGCGAGGATATAATGCGCTTAAGAGTATATGGTCAGGCTGCACTACAAACAGCATCAGAGATGGTCTCCGAACGCTGCAGAGGGGCCCTGCTCATGCAGGGGCACCCTCTCACATAGGAACCATGCACTCTGCCTTTAGGATTGATAAGGCCTGCCTTAGGAGTGACTTATAGGTTTATATGTGTGTATGTATTTGGTGATATAGGTAACCTATATCACAGTAAGGGGTGCATGCACCACCTTACCCAGGCTGCAGTAGCAGACCTGTGGTGTCAGTTTGGATGGCCTTCCAGGGGTGGCATAATACATGCTGCAGCCCCTGGCAGGCCTCTGAGGTACCTATGCCCTTGGTACATAGTATACCATATACTAGGGACTTATAAGGGCACTCCAGATCCCAATCAGTGATGTGCCTAAGGCACATGGAAACCATTTTAGAGAGGAAGCAGCTAGGCTGGGGTTCTGATTAGCAGGGCCCCAGCCAGACTAATGTCGAAAAACAGTGAAGCATCAGCAAAAAGTGGGGGTACCCATGTGAAGCAGATCCTACTCTCCTACAGTTGCCTCCTGTGTTTACGATGTTTTTGCTGGTCTAGATGCTTTGGGCACTTTGCCACTGCTATTCAGTGCCAAAGTGCAGGTGCTCCCTCTGATAAATTGTTGTATGGATTAGTGATTCCATGATTGGCTTATTTGATTTACTTGTCAGACCCTAGTATAGTGCACCTTGGGTGCCCAGGGCCTATAAATCAAATGCTGCTGGTGGGCTTGCAGCACTGGTTGTGCCACCCACAGAAGCAGCCTGTAAAGTGTGACTCAGGCCTGCCATTGCAGAGCCTGTGTGCAGTCTGGGACTGCCATGCTGACGTGGCAAGTGCACCCACTTGCCAGTCCCTAAACCTTCCCTTTTCTACATGTTAGTCACCCCTAAGGTAGGCCCAAGGGCAGGGTGCATTGTATGTAAAAGGTAGGGCATGCCCTGATGTGTGTGGCATGTCTTAATAGTGAATTACAGCCAATTTCGTTTTTCACTATTGCAAGGCTATCTGTTCCCATAGGCCAGAATGGGCAGTTTGGTTATAATATCTTATAATCCTTAACTGACCATAGGAACAAGATGGAAAAACGAATTTAGTATGCCTGAACTCAGAATGTTAAAATACATCTTTTAGTGTGGGTGATCTTTACATTCTGTGTTTGAAAATACCACTTTTAGAAAGTAGGTATTTTCTTGCCTAACCTTCCAGTGTGCCTCTGCTAAGGTTGTGTATTCACTGTCTGGTTTGTGAGTGACAGGGGACTGGAGAGGGTCTTGGCTCCAGCAGTCTGATGGTTCAGGGCTGGGCTGAATAGGACCCACATAGAATAGAGAGTAGGGGGGAGGAGACTTCCTTTCACTGACCTGAGCCCTCATAGAATAGAGAGTAGGGGGCGGGGATTTCCTTTCACTCCCCTGAGACCTCACAGAATAGAGAGTAGGGGGAGGAGATTTCCTTTCAGCTACCTGGGCCAGGTCTGCTCTCAAACAATGCTGTCTCCACCTCCTGCCAAGAAGCTGCACAGAACTGGTTTTGGTCAGGCACAGTCACTCTCTGCCTCCAGAGAACAAAGACTGTCTGAGTATAAATATTGGGGCCCAGACCCCAGAACTTTAGATCACTTCTGGGAATCAAGACGAACCTTTGCTGAGGAGAAGAACTAGGAAACTGAAGGAGGAGACTGCCCCTGTGCTGTGTGTTGTTGGGGTTGGCCTGCAGTGGTTACTTTATTGCCAAAGAAAGGAGAAAGGAACTTTGTGTGTACTTTCATCATCTTGAAGAAGATCTCCAAGGGCTTGAAGATTGAGCTTGCCTCCTGCCTGAAGTCTCAGGGATACAAGACTTCACCAACCAGCTCCCCTGAATTCCCTTGCTGGGAATTCTACCTGCAAAGAGGTGCCTGCTGTTGTGTTGGGCCCTTTTGAAGACTGCTTGTCGCTGGGAGCTGGAAGCGCGACTCAGCGAAGGAGAAGCGTGTCGCCGCCGCAGCAGTTCCCGTCGCATCATCGACCGATGCGCGGCGCATCACCGGAGAAGCGTGCCGCCGCCGCAGAGGTCGCCATCACATCACTGGAGAAGCGGGCCGCCGCCGCAGCTGTTCGCCCTCGCATCACCGCCGAAGCGCGGCGCATCACCGGAGAAGCGTGCCGCCGCCGCAGACGTCGCTGTCGCATCACGGGAGAAGCGTGTCGCAGGGCCTGTCGCGGCTCAGAAGTTCACTGAGTCGCCGCACGGCCGTCGGGCGTGCACGCATCGCATCTACGTTGTCGTACCGTAACCAAGACGCCATTTTGTCGCATCGCACCGGATCATCATCGCATCGAGGCGCCATCTTGTCACATCGCACCGGAACACAGCAAGAAACCGACGGATCAACTCCCCACACAATAAGGAAGCGAGCCTCAACTCCCCTGCGCAGCAGTAAGGAACCGACGCATCCACTCCCCTGAGTGTAAGGAACCGACGCATCACCTTCCCTGCGACCCTTTTGTTTGTATTGCGTGACGCATCCAAGGTACTTTGAGAGTAAAGTGTCGCATTTACCATCTACATTGAACTAAGCTATTTCTACCATTTTAAAGACTCATTTTTGATTACAGTATTGTGGATTTTTGTCGTTTGACCTTGTGTTAAGTCTAGTAAAGATTACTTATTTTTCTAAACTGGTGTAGTGTCCATTTGTAGTGTTTTCACTGTATTACTGTATGTGTTCACAAATGATTTACACACTGCCTCTGAGATAAGCCTGCCTGCTCGTGCCAAGCTACCAAGGGGGTGCGCAGGGGTTATTTAGGAGTGTAGCCCCTTACCCTGACTAGACGCAAGGGTCCCTATTTGGACAAAGGTGCAAACCATTGCCAACTAGAGGCCCCCAAATCTAACAGTGTCCAAACTACAACATTAGCCACCCGATAAGAACCATTAATCGGTGACTAACTTACAAATTTGAGATCAGGTTCAAATACATTTCTCTCAGGACCATACTATAGAAATACAATATTGCAATGGAAGACCTAACCTCATAAAGATGTTAAGTCTAACCAACATTACGCACACAAGAAGCCCTGCTACTGCTATGCAAAATAGAAGAAGCCGAACTTGATATTCTGGAAAGATTCGCAGATTCTCCGTACAACGCAGTTAGATCTAAAGGGAAAACATTTAGCAAATTTTTAATGAAAGAACATCAGTATGCAAAAACCGTCTCAGACATTTTTGATAACATGGTTATTGTATTAATGATCCAAAATCAATAGAAATTATCAATCTCTTAAGCATTTCAAGAATATTACAGCATGTAGTACAAAACTACACATTTAGTCCGAGATTCAAGTTCAAAGAACAGTTTCAAACACATATCAAAGTTATGGTTACAGATTCCTACCACCATTAAAGGCAGAAGGATAGTTGGATTCTCTAACAACATCTAAAGATTCTAAAGCAAAGGGGTAAAAAGAATAAAGTTAAAGTCCTCTAGGGGTGAGTCCATAAGCATGGGCAAAAAGAGAAAATAAGGCAAAATCAAGTAGTTCAGCAAAGAAGCATTCCAGATCAACTGCTCAAGGCAGCAGTATCAACAATAAGGCAGTCCAAATTAGGAGATCAAAGGATGGTTATAAAATCATAGGGAAAGCATTCAGTCCTCTTGCAAGGAAAACAAGCATTGGCATAGCCAATAGGTCTCGCCTTTGGGGCCTTATAAGTGTTTAGCCAGAGCTATTGACTTTGCCAATGTCTTCAAGCTGTGCTGTAGAGAAGTGTGGCTGCTGTGCAGCATGCTGAAAAGTTATAATAAAAAAGTGTCAGAAGCATTTTTGTTACTTTATATATGACCAAGAAGGCATTATGTAAAACTGAACGACCATATTAAAAAAAGTATTTACAATAAAAAATGTCCTCAGTTTTCTTTTGTTCTTGCAATGCTGGCAACTTGTTTCTGCCTATTGCAATGGTTGTTTGTTAAAGCTTTTTTTTTGAGGGGGCATAAACAATCGGAGGGTGAAGGTTGGGAACTAGTACCTGTATTATAACACTAGCAGCGGCAGACGCTAGGGGAGAATCAACAGATGCCAGATTCCGAGAGCAAGCTGAGGTGGTGCTGAGTGATGCTGAGGTGGTAGTGGTGGTGGTGGTGACTGTTGCGGAGACGATGCTGAGGTGAAGCTGAATGATACTCAGGTCTTGCTGAGTGATGCTGCTGTGGTGCTGAGTGATGCTGTGGTGGTGCTGAGTGATATTGTCTTGGTGCTGAGTGATGCTGTGGTGGCGCTGAGTGATGCTGTGGTGGCGCTGAGTGATGCTGTGGTGGCGCTGAGTGATGCTGTGGTGGCGCTGAGTGATGCTGTGGTGGCGCTGAGTGATGCTGTGGTGGCGCTGAGTGATGCTGTGGTGGCGCTGAGTGATGCTGTGGTGGCGCTGAGTGATGCTGTGGTGGTGCTGAGTGATATTGTTGTGGCTCTGAGTGATGCTGTGGTGATGCTGTGGTAGTTCTGAGTGATGCTGTTGTGGTGCTGAGTGATGCTGTGGTGGTGCTGAGTGATGCTGTGGTGGCGCTGTGTGATGCTGTGGTGGCACTGAGTGATGCTGTGGTGGTGCTGAGTGATGCTGTGGTGGCCCTGAGTGATGCTGTGGTGGTGGTGAGCGATGCTGTGGCGGTGCTGAGCGATGCAGTGGCGGTGCTGAGCGATGCTGTGGTGGTGCTGAGCGATGCTGTGGCGGCGCTGAGCGATGCTGTGGTGGCGCTGAGCGATGCTGTGGTGGTGCTGAGCGATGCTGTGGTGGTGCTGAGCGATGCTGTGGTGGTGCTGAGCGATGCTGTGGTGGTGCTGAGCGATGCTGTGGTGGTGCTGAGCGATGCTGTGGTGGTGCTGAGTCATCCTGTGGTGGTGCCGAGTCATCCTGTGGTGGTGCTGAGTGATCCTGTTGTGGTGCTGAGTGATGCAGTGTTGGCCCTGAGTGATGATGTGGTGTCGCTGAGTGAAGCTATGGTGGTGCTGAGTGATGCTGTGGTGGCGCGGAGTGATGTTGTGGTGCTGCTGAGTAATGCTGTGGTGGCGCTGAGTGATGCTGTTGTGGCGCTAAGTGATGCTGTGGTTGTGCTGAGTAATGCTGTGGTTGCACTGAGTGATGCTGTGGTTGCACTGAGTGATGCTGTGATGGCGTTGAGTGATGCTGTGATGGCGTTGAGTGATGCTGTGATGGCGTTGAGAGATGTTGTGTTGGTGCTGAGTGATGCTGTGCTGGCTCTGATTGATGCTGTGCTGGCTCTGATTGATGCTGTGGTTGCGCTGAGTGATGCTGTGGTGATGCTGAGTGATGCTGTGGTGTTGCCGAGTGAGAGATAGAGTGAAGATATAATGCCCAATTAGAGAGGGTGGTGAGAGAGAAAGAGAGAGAAAGGGTGTACATAGAATAAAGAGTGGAGCGGGATAGAGAGAGAGAAAGAAGGGGAGAGAGAGTGAATGAAGGAGTTTGAAAGAGAAACAGATAAAGGGGTGAGAGAATGAAAGGCTAAAAAAGATAGAGAGGGGAGAGTTAATTAAGTAGAGAGAGAATTAGAGAGGGGAGAGAGAGAGAAGGAGAGAGACAATAAGAGTGGGGGCGTGGAGTTTAAATAGAGTGAAGAAGTGACGCGGAAAAAGTAACTTTAAATATAGCTTTGTGCTTTGCGCAAATAAATATAAAAAACATTGAGACAAAAATACTGGTAATTAGGCTGTGACTCCCAATATAAAACAAATAGCGATATAAGGTGAAATCAACCCACCGAAGCAATATTTCTAACTAGACAAAAAAAAGCTTGCATTTCAATGCTAATCGCTGTTGTTTTTCATGTGACTGTAGTCCAGGGCCGTCAGTTGGTAATGTGAGCTGCTGCTGCGATTGAAACATCAGAGTCCAGAGAGTTAATGAGCCATGACGAGGAAATGAGGAAGAGATAGGAAACCCAGAAGGCAGCTGCGTGCGTGCACGCCTTCGTGAACGCAAGCTGGTCACCAGCCGAAAGCCAGTGGGTTTGCACTTCCAAAACCCGCTTACTAAAACTCTCGGCCAGACCAGCGCAAGCGCTGGTGCAGGCCGAGACCTAAAAACACAAGCATCGGAAATGCAATAGGTCTCGCATTTGTTTGATTTTGAGTTTTTGGCGTTGTAAATGGCAATGTTTTGTACCCATGTGTTATGGAGTGTATGTATGTGGTGTGTGGTGAAACCCCATACCAGGGGGCTGTCCCCGCTGTATGACCTCCAAGGCTTCCACTACAGCCCCTGAGACGCCCAGTGACACCCCTCTCCTTCGCAGTCCATGGCAGTGTCTGTGCGCAGTCCATAAATCGCATACCAGAGAGAGGACGCCCCCGCTGTGTGACCTCCAAGGCTTTACATGGCAGCTGAGATGCCGAGGGTCACAGGGTGCACGGGTCCTCAGCGCAGCCAGAACAGTTCGGTCAGGAATCTGTTAAGGACGGCTTGTGGGAAATGATGCAGGAAGCAGCGGGGGAGAGGTGGGAGGGAATTCCTTCCTCCGACCCCAAGCATGGATGCGTGTGTGCTCGGAGCTTGGGGAGCAGGATACTGAGCCGTGGCAGCGCTGCCGGTCTCCGGGAGCACGGGCGCTGTATGAGGCCACACACTGCCTATATGAAAGGCTGGCACAGCTGAGAGTACCGACCCGACCTGTTAAGCCACCTTCAGTTCACTCCTCGCCAGTAATAGCACAAAAGACACGCACGTTTTACATGGGTTGCCAAGTAAGCGCCTAGAAACCCACTTCTGGTTGAGCCATATCCACGGGGTATGCAGGCGATGCATGCATTATGGGCGCGTACGTTGTCTAGCTCAGGGTCTGCAAGTGCCATGGGGTAGTTGTCCAGAGATCATGCTGAGCACTGATGTTAGTACATAATAAATAAAATAAACATAAATAAATAAAGTGAGCGCGGTGTCCCTAGTGTGCGCCGCGCTCATTAAAGAAATAAATAAAAAAATACCATTTAGAGGGCATAGCGCTGCAGCATCACGCTTCGTGGACAAAAGACAAAAAGAAAGTGCCTACCAACTAATTAAAGGAGACAGTCTAACGCCGCAAGTAAAAGATCCAGTCCGGGTGGGCGGGGCCAAAAGGAGACAGGGCGGTAACCAAAAAGACTCATTTCTAATCGGAGGCCAGCGTTTACCATAAATGAGGACGCCAGCCAATGGAAATGATGGGCGGGGCTTCAAGTCCCCTTCTCAAAGCTTATCGATGACAATAAGCCTCGCAGAGCGAGGAGCACATGCGCGCTCCAGCGCTAGGTGTGCGAGACCTAAAAACTCACAGCATGTGGTTAAAGGCACAGAACACTTTGCTTTAGGCTGCTAATCTCTGCCTAACAAAAGATGGCGACATAGATACTTTTGTAAGACTCGCCGAAAGGACTGGAAACAAATGTGAAGGCATGCGGCTATTACGTGCGAAGTATCTGGGTCAAGGAAATGTTTAACACCTGTTGCCCCTGATGCTAAGAAAACGTGGTTTTTGTCTGTTCGAATGCCTTTACGGTGTTTTATAAACTTGAAAGTAATAGTATACAAAGTTGAGTTATTTGCTGTGTTGAATATTTAAATTTTTTAAAGACTTATATACAGGCTTCTAGTAATATATATATGCAGCGTTTTAAGGCAATGGAAGCGTAAAGCATTAAACAAAACTTTGGATAGAAAAACAATGTATTTGTGATATGGTAAAGCAATTTAAAGTGAGAGCGGGTGAAGTACATATAATAATATAACATTGTATGTAGATTTTTACCTGTTTGCCTTCCTAACTACAATACTGTGCTACCAGGAAAGGCAACGCGAGCTATATACATATTGCCCAGCTACCCATTACACCCAAATATATAAAGCAAATTAATTCGATGTACCTTTTAATTTGTCCTTTCCCGGCGCTTTGCTATGGTTCTGGGCCACCCGAAAAAATACAAACTAAAAAGCGCAGACATGAACATAAATACACAAGTTGTACCTGCACCAAACAGCGATACATTGCGATTAGGCCCGCAAATAAGTATTAAAGATATAACAATGCTAAACGCCGAACGCCTAGGCACACATATTCTAGAAATATTACAGCAAATTTATCAATATAAAAGTCTACCTTACCGTAAATATATCCCTGGTACTCTGCTATGAATTTGGACCGTTATAAAAACCCACAACAATTTGTGTGATTTAGTAACATCAAAACAAAACATGTACGTGTTCATAAACATAAGCTAAAACGCACAACTGCCAGCCACCTATGATATATAATTTATAAAGCAATGTCACTGTTAAAAAAAGCCTACCTCTCCGTCCCGATATGTACGGTGTTTTGGTAGCTTGTGCCCGCCCTAAATAAGCACACAACACTAAGCGCATATTTGGTACATTAAAAGCAACTGTATGTGTCCCTAACTGCGGGACTACTATCAGCCTGAAAAATGTAAGTATCAAAGGTATGTTAAAGGCCCCACGTTCAGCAACGTATAAGAGATTAATAAATATAGCTCTATTACTATTATTAATGGAAAAGGTAAATTACCGATCTTGTACCTTTGACGCTTTGCCACTGTTTTGGCCTACCATTAAAAACACACAGCAAATGCTTAGACTGCCCACATCAAAAATACAACATGTACGCCTACAAAACATATAAGAAAACACATCCAACGTACAGTAATAGATAATATATAAGTAATAAAGCATATTTTCAAAGAAAAAGCGTACCTTTAGGTTCCTATATGTGAGGTGCACTGCTACAATGTGTACCACCCGAAAAAGCCCACAATAATAAAGGCATATATGCATGCGAAAAACCGAACCTGTACATGTCCATAACTGCGGCATCATACTATCAGCCTGTAAAATGCAAGTTGTAAAGGTACGTTAAAGGACACACGGTTAGCTACATATAAGAGACTAATAAATAAAGCTGTATTACCGAATGTAAAAGGCTAAATTACCGTTCTCATGCCTACAAAGTTTGCCACTGTTTTGGCCTACCATTAAAAACAACCAACATCTGCTCAGACTGGCAGCATTAAAACACAACATCTACGCTCCCAGAAACATATGAGGAAATTTGCCCAACGCTGTGCTGTAGACAATAAGATAATTAACAAAGCAATTTTTAAGGAGAAACAGACTACTTTGAGGTCCCCAAATATAGAGTGCACTGCTACAATTTGGACCATCCGCAAAAGTCCACAATAATAAGCGCATATATGCATAAAAAAACACAACTTGTACGTTACCCAAACTATGGCATCTGCTATTGGCCCGAAAACTATTATTATTGAAGGTACGTTAAATGCCCCATGTGTAGCGAAACACCTAAGACCCTAATACATAAAGCAAATGTATCCTATGTAAAATCCTATCCTTTCCGTTCCCGTAACTCCGGTACTGTGCTGCTGTTGTAAGCCATTGCCAAAAACCCTCAACAAATGCGCAGATTGGCAACATAGAAACACATTATGTACGTACCTCCAAACATGTAAGCAAATACCCCAAACATCCAGCCACATATAATAACATACTAAATAAATCAAATTTACCTCACTACAAACAGATAAGTAAAAACGTCCGATGCCTAGCCACACATAGTACTATAACCAATAAAGCAAATATAATTTTGTTTTGTTCCATTTAAATACAAAAGTAGATACTAAACCCATAAGAAGGCGACGATAATTTTAATAAGGAAAGTATAGCACATGGCGTTTGTAAACAAGCGCGCGCGCACGCCTCGCGCGGCAGCAAGGGGAGAATGGAGGGGGCCTGCGCGATTCCCTTGCGGGAGCGAGCAGCAAGGCTCGATAATTGCTATCCATATGGCGCCAGCTGCTCGCTCCCGCAAGTGAATCGCCAAACGTGCACGCGTTGCCATTGAAGGCAATGGAACGCGCGCACGTTTTTGGCTGAAAAGCCGAAGCGATCCCAAAAGGTCTTTTTACCTACGCAGCGCATGCGCGCTGCTAGGCGAGACCTAAAAATATAAAAGCGAATACATTGCGTCCCATATTAAAAAACAATAGCGTTTCTCCCACATAGTGAGAAAAAGTAATGGCATCGAGAATGATGCCCCACTCTTGGGGTCTCTTCTTTTATAGTCTTTATGGCCAGCAACGGCTGCTGCAAATTTGACTTGGGAGGGTATAGGGGTAGTGCGGGGAAAAAATTATAAAAAAAATAGTTTACACACGTACCTTTCGCTGCCAGCCCGTGATCTCCTTCTCCCTCACTGTGCTGTGCCTCGCTGCTCCTGGCACTATAATCCCCAGGAGACAGGCTCCCAGACTCCCCATGCAATCCCAGCGCTTCTCTCATGCAATTACTCCCAGCATGAGAGAGGTGCTGAGATTGGGCGGAGCGGGCCAGTTCCACGCTCCAGCAGGGACTGGGAGCCTGTGCCCCTGAGCACTGCTGATATCTCTGAGGAACAGCCTGTAGATATCAAAGTGTGCATGTTGGTTTGGTCTACCTACTGCTGACACTGAGACATGGCCCCACCCCGCCACAGACTCGTGCACTAGAAGTGAAAAATAAAATGACAATAAAATGGTTTTGTTGTCATTTTTTTTTTTTTCAGTCTGATGGCATTTCACCAGTGGGGCAACCCTCGTCTGCCATAGCGAAGGAGTCGCCCCTGTTTAGGACACTTTAGGTGATGTGGTATCACCCCACGGTGGTCAGTCCATCACATGATTAGTTTACATATGAAATTACTGAATACATAATCGTTATTCCTACATACTTTCCCATGCTCTTCATGAGAACGACTTGGCTTTCCGGGCCTCACAGGTTTGTCAACGGTAAAATATACAATGCAACTGTCCATGGCATCAGGTTAGAGTTGACTTTCACAGCAAGCCATTTTTATGTGAACTTTGAAAGAGTGTCCTTTAAGCGTTAAGATGAGACATAAACATAACAAATAATGCAACATTTGCTAATAAGTCAAATAACCATTGTTTTTTTATTTTATTTTTTATTTATTTTTAGTGTTTTGTATAGCGCGAACAAGACCCTGAATAGGGTATCAGAGCGCTTCACAGTGCAAAAGCAAATAATTCTAAACAGTTGAGTAGAGTCCTATAGATAGATACCTAGCATCACTAAATGGGTAGGTAAGTGTACATTGGATAAAAACATTCTAAATAGAATAGGTTGTTAAGTTCAAGTGCAATAGGAAGTGTTCTAAGTAAAACAGATCACATTTAGAGAGGCTGTCCTCACAGGGTGTCACAAAAACAAGTTTAGTATAGAGGATTGATTCATAGCAGGCAAAAATGTTATAGAAAGTAGAGTTCCCTCCAAGAGTCGGATATCGTAAGAAACAAAAAAGGGAGTATCACTCCAATGAGAAGAGCAAGTCGAGAGATTGTTTGTTGGAACTTATGAAGTAAAGGTGAGTATGGACTGCTGAGGATTTAAGGGAGGAATTTGCTCATCAGAAAGGACTTAGCTTCCTTTTTGAATACTGTCGTTAATGGGATTCTTCTGGTACTCGGAGGTAGCGAGTTCCAAATTCTTGGTGCAGCTCCAGAGAATGCTCTCTCATATGTTTTTTTCTTGCTGAAGAATGAAGGTTTCAGGAGAAGATTACCAGAACTCCTAGAGAGTCTGCTTCCTCCTGAAATCATAAGTTTCTGGGCTAGATACCGGGGAGTTTTGTAGTGTATCGCTTTATGTGTGACACAGACCATCTTTAGTTGTATTCTCGCTTCGTAAGGCAGCCAGCTGAGCTCCTTCAGGTGTGGAGTGATGTGGTCAAATTTTCTAGATCCTGTTAAGAGTCTTGCGGCTGCATTAAGACATGCTTTTAGAGGGGCTGTTGAGACCTTGGGAAGACCTGATAAAGTTGTACATCCATATTCCAACCTCAAGATAACTAATGCCTGAACTGCTGTTTTGAGGTCTGGTATTTCGATGAACGGTTTTATTTTTCTAAGATAGCTGCAGTAAAAGCGGGCATTTTTAGCATTGTTGATGTGTGTTTGCATATTTAGGTTCTTATATAATTCCTAGCGATTTGGTAGAGTCCACTAGGATCGGGGTACAATTTAGTGCAGTGATCAGCTTGGTCCAATCCTTTGTCACCGAAGAGTTTTTTGAGGGGGAGATTAGAAGGAATTCAGTTTTTTGAGAGTTTAGATTAAGGTGATTGTTTGTTAGCCATTGAACGGTCCTTTCTAAAGCTTGGTTCATCATCTTCATCTCTTCTAGGGATGTGATCTTGATATACAATTGTGTGTCATCCGCATACATGTGGAAGGAGATATTCGTCTGCTGTAATAAGTCAGTTAGGGGTTCGACATAGAGGTTAAAAAGCGAAGGGGATAATGTTGAACCTTGTGGTACTCCTACTGGATTAGGGGAAGAAGGAGATAGGTTTTGATTCACCATAAACCTTTGCGTTCTGTTTTCTAAGAAGGATTTGAACCATTGAAGGACTGTGCCCGATAGTCCCATCCTGTTTTCTAGTCTCTCCAGTATTTTGCCGTGGTTAACAGTATCGAAAGCGGATGAAAGGTCGAGCAGCACCAGCAGACAAGTTTTATTATGGTCGAGTGTGAGTAGGGCGTTGTCCACTATATGTAGGATTGTTGTTTTGGTGCTGTGCCCAGGTCTGAATCCTGATTGGCAGTCATCCAGTAGCTTGAATTCTGAGATGTGTTGGATTAGTTGTTGTTGAACACATTTTTCCATAACTTTGGCTAGCATGGGTATGTTGGTTGTCAGTGCTGTATGATCACAAGGGGGGAGGAAGAAGCTCTGATCCATTCAGCTTCCTGTCAAAGGTCAATAATCATAAAGGGAATGGATCACTTGTACCTGCAATGCCAGGGTCAGGTGTGGTAACCAACGTAAAAACCCTCATTTACGTGCAGGAGTGTAATAGCGGTATATCTTGGTTCTCTGCTTCTAGAGACATGAAAGCATCATCATTGGGTCTTTTGGATAGAATGCTTTCCTCCTCCTAGAGGTTAGACCACTGGTTTTGACAGTAGTGACCAGAAATGAGGTAGAAAAAGTGGGGTGAACAAAAAAGCAAAGGTGAGCTAAAATTGCTTCGCTCTCCCTCCTAAACAAACTTTATTCAGAAGGAGAGGTGGCAAGGTTAAAAAATGTGGTGGTGCTACTATAGAAATGCTACTGTTCTATGGCACCGTGCGGATTTAGTGAAGGTCAAAACGTTGACATGTTTCAGCCCCGTATTGTTGCCCAGGAGGGGTCAGAGTGCTTTCTTCAGGACCTACGTGAAAATATTGGGTTGCTAATATTATAAGCACCCTAAAGGGGTGGGTATTTGACTCACCCTTCTTCTTAGTCACAGGTCTGTGGTACCTGTAACTTTGAAATGCCCAAATGTGGCCTCCTCGGGTAACCGGTGGGCTCAGAGACCTGAAGTTGCAGGCCTTCGTGTTTCCGCCTGCTCCTGTGATGGTGCCCCGGTGATGTTGGTTGTCAGTCAGAAGTTATTAGGGTCCGAGGGGTTTTCTGTAGGTTTTTTTAGGATGGGGTGACGTGACCAGTTTTTAGGCAATCCTTGCGATAGCGATGCGATAGCGATGCATTGATGATTTTGGTCCAGAGGGGAATGGCGACATGGTAGATAGGAGACAGGCATTTTGAAGGGAGAGAGTCATTGAAGTGGTTGTTCGGTTTGATAGTCAATAAGGTTTTGGAAATATCTCTGTGATCGTATAGTTTGACAGTTGACCATTGAGCTTTAATTTTGGGCATTGGCAGAGCGGATTGGATTAGACAATCAACTAGAGAGTTCTTTGGGGTTGCTGATTTGGTAGCGGCCATCTTAAGTTCATTCTCTAGGGAGTTGGCTTTAGCTGTAAAGAAGGAAGAAAATTCTTCACTGCGGTTTTGGCCAATTAGTTTGATTGCTGTTTTAATATTTTGAAGAGTTTCTTCTGTCTGTTTTTGGCATTGTCAAGTTCCGATCTAAAGAAGTCTTTTTTTTTTATTTTAGAATACTTTTGTTATAGGAGTTTTTAGACCTTCTTGGCAGTTTTAGTTGAGGGGGAAGAGGGATGTTGTCTCCAGTTCTGTTCAGTTAGTCTCAGTTTACGTCTTTCTTCATTAAGAGCTCCATTGAACCACAGGTTTTTGTCTTTGTCCAGTATTCTTTTGAGTTTTGTCGGAGCTATGTGGTCAATCAGTTTGGTCATCGTGGAGTTGTAATGATCCGTGAGTACATTGACGTCTGACATATTATTAGGAGGAAGAAGTTCTTTCTCGCAGTAAGTTGTCAGATTGTCCCAGTTAAGGTTTTTTGTGTCTCTAACCCATTGTCTGGGTTTGATTTGTTGTGAGGGAGGTTTCTTTTTTGTGGTGGGTATTTGGAAAGTAATAATATGGTGGTCTGACCAATCGCAGGGGGTGATCGAGATAGATTCAACCACCTTTTCTTTGGAGATGATCCAGTCAAGTGTAGCACCTTTAGAGTGGGCTGGTAGGGAGCAGGCTTGGATCAGGGATTGGTCTGCTAGGAAATCTTCGACAGCATTGACCCGCTTTGAAGGGTCGTGCCAGTGAAGATTGAAATCCCCTAGGAATATGTCATTGGAGTGAGGGGCCGAGTTTGTTGTAATGATTTCCATTAGTTGGTCTATGAATAAGGTGTTATTACCTGGGGGATGGTAAAATATATGTAGTTTGCAGGGGTGATTATCTGAAGATTTTATAGCGAGCCTGCGGTATTCACAGGATTCAAGGGGGTCGGAGTAAAACTTCAAGATAGGGATGTCAGATCGATGTATACAGGCGATGCCTCCACCCTTTTTGTGTGGTCTGTCTAGTCTCAGAATGGTGTAGTTAGGTGGGACAAGAAGGTCTAAGCATGGGGAAGATGATTCCATGAGCCATGATTCCGTTATGATGGTTACGTCCACTTTTCAGTTCAGGATGAGGTCTGCAATGTCAGAGGCATGTTTCATTGCTGAGCGGCAATTGAGTCGAAGGCAGGAGATCTGATTCAACACGTTACCCAGAATAAGGTTGTGATTTTCGGGGGTTAAAGTTACTCTTTTTAGTTTATTAAGGTTTATCTTTCTGTTATTCAGCTGTGAAGTTCTATTTGAGTTGATAGGGACTGGACGAATTGTGAATTCATCCACATTGGTGGGGAGACTGGGAGTTGACTCGTAGGATAGTAATAAGGTTTGCGTTTCAGAGGCAGTTAAGTAATTATGGTGATTGTGTGTACGGTATTGCCAATTTTCCAGAGGCAACGGAATAGTATTTAGCTTGCTGTGGGCTGAGACTAATGATTTTTTTAAATGGTCAATTTTTGAGAGATAATTTTCTGAGTGGTGTAAAATATTCTTAATTTCTGAGATAGCGTTTTGCAGGTTCCGGTATATCCTGTCAGTTTGGGTTCTGAGTATTTCTAGTTCTACTCGGGACGAGGGAGATGGATGGACAAAAGTGCAAGGAAGGCTGGGGATTGGAATGCTAGGAGGTTCAACATCTGTGACTGAAGTACGAGAGGTTTGTGTGGTAGTGATATTAGTGGTCCGGGACGAGTGGAGTTGAGCAGGGTGAGTGGCTTTTTACGATTTGCTTCTAGGACCTCATTGCTGTGTGATCCATGGGAGATCAAAGGCGGGCTAAGGGGGGGAGCTGGTTCTGGAGATGGGACTAGGAGGAATGTAAAGATATGAAAAGGGTCGCACATTGTGTTCTGAGAGTTGTGGGTTGCTATGGCTTCTTTCGGTGGTTCTAGCCAAGGGTGTGGGTTGTTGCGACTCTAGAGAAATTGTGGAATCTGTCTGATCCAAGTGATCTATGGGTTGTGTATTGGTTTGTGAAATATCCCAGATATGGTGTGTAGGATGGGCGTAGTTGTAAACTAGATTTTTGTAGCGTGGCAAAATATTTGTCGAATTGTTCTACATCCTTATTGGCTGCTTAGATAAGAATTGTGCCATTTTTGTAGGAAGTTATGTTCAGATTTGCTCTAAGGTTTTGTGAGGGTGCTGTCAGGATCTTGGTACCATATGGAATGTTTTTCCTATCCTGGATGATTAGTAGCTTAGAAAGGGTAGTGCACCATTTGGCCATTTTTCTAGAGAAAAATATTAGGTCATTGATAATTACGCCGTTTTTATGTTGAAGGAGGGGTCAAGGAACAGTGTATCAGGGTTTTTTCTAAGAAGTTTGTGTTTGAAGGCTTGGTGGCATTTCTATAGAGAGTGGAGGGATATAGGATAGAGTAGGAGTTACTTCCTGTTAGTTTCATAGTTACTCCTGCCATGATTGAAGAGATGACTCTGTGTCTACTCTGGCCTTAAGTACCTAAGGGATCAGGACATCAGGCGGCAGTGCACTAAATGTGTGGGGTAGATTACAAAGGTAGAACGGGAAGGCAGATAGCTGCTCAGCAAAAACCTTATGGAGTGCTTAAAAAAAAAAAAACTTATGGAGTGCTTAAAAAATAATCAGTTGAGCCAGTTACACCAGTTGATTGGGTGTCATTGCAACATGGCTGCCACTTTGAAGGAGCAAGCAGGGGGCGCCCATAGAGTTTTCCTTTTTCTGGATGACTAGACCTCTTTCTAAATTCTTAAGGCAGAATTGGTAGATAGATCGTGTCCTAAACAGAAGATCTTGTGGAATGCTTCACTTAATTGTCAGTTGGGCCAAGTACGGCAGTAGGATAGGTGTTGTTTCAACATGGCTGCCACTTTGTAGGCAGCAACAAAGGGCGACTTGTTTGCTTTCCGATTCCTAGGTGAATAGTCCTCTTTCAATTTCTAAAGTCTCAGCCATTTTGGACTCCGGGCAGCTCAACAAGGAATGGGTTAGGGGGAAATGGCCATCAGGGATTGACTTTGCCCTGGGTTAAAGTCGAACTTGCAACCCCCATCTTGTCAAGTGGCCCTAGCAGTAACTCCAGCCGCTCCCCTTCAACGGGGGGAAGAAGCATATATCTCAGTGGAGGACCAAAAAGACCTCGCGCTACCCGGGTCTCTCACACCCGCAAAAGGAGGAGGGAGAGCGGTCTAATAGTAAACTTTCACTGGGGCTCTGCAGCTCCGGTGCTGCAGGTGCGGCCGCTAGGCTTCTTGCCCCCGCACCCAGAGGAGGGGAAGCGGTCTTACCGTAAGATTGGTGGCCCCACTGCTCCTGAGTTGCAGGTGCGGCCGCCAGGCTGCTCCCGATCGCCTTCACCGGGAGACCTCCAGCGGCCCTCTGTAGCAAATCAGCTGCTGTGACAAAACTCGGGAGGTCGATGGAAACGCCGACAGAAGTAGACAGAGGGTGTCGTGTTTCGGTGCGGGGGTGGGGGGGATGGTGGGGCTCCAGATCTTCCAGCCAGGGACCAACCGGGCTTCAAGACTAGTCCAGTCGGGTAGCTCCATACGGCCAGGATCCAGCCGCGGTCGGTGGTAGGAGTGCTGCCGTGCGGTGACGTGGGGAGGGGGAGGGGCAGGGTGGGGGGTAGTAAACTATGGATTACGGAGGTTTACAGGTAAGTAAACATATAAATAAATAAAACGAATTTCGTTGCGTGCACTGCATTGCATTTGAGGATGCAGTGCGCGCAACGAAATTCGTTTTATTTATTTATATGTTTACTTACCTGTAAACCTCCGTAATCCATAGTTTACTACCCCCACCCTGCCCCTCCCCTCCCCACGTCACCGCCCGGCAGCACTCCTACCACCGACCGCGGCTGCCAGGATCTCATCAATCGGCAAAGCCACTCGATCATACCTCACCTCGAAGATGCGGTGTCTGCCACTGAAGCGGGCGAGGACGAGCGATCTGCCGACTGCCAGAAACACCTCTCTCGAATCTCTCTCGCAGAGTCACGATCCTGGAGGTAAGTCTAGAAAAATGTTCATTGGTGGGGGCTAAGGGTTGGAGAGTGGATCGGTGGACGAGAGTTTGGGATCTGGGGATAAAGATTGTGCTTGGCTAAGGGAAAAAAAGCACCTTAGGAAAGAATACGTTTTAAAGGCTGTCAATAAATTAAACTCAATTACAATTAATTATAATGCGGTTGAATCAAACATTTCATAGTAAGAGAAAAATAATAGTACTTCACCAATGTAATTTACACGAAATTGATTAAAGTTAGCTATGGACTATTGCCACAATTTTTTAATATCCATACATGTAATTTATTCTTAAAAGCCATTTTACTCAAATTGTTTCTTAATTTCTATGTGTGTTATGGTCTCTACTATAATATTTATAAATTTCAACTTCCTAACTACTTTAATCGCATTTTTGCATCATATTCTGTTCATAATGCGTTTTAATGAAAGGCAATGGAAATATTAAGCGGCACCATTAGATCATTAGTTTCATCAATAAACAAATAATAATACATCCTATACATAGTTTGCTAAAGAAAAACCTATTATTAAGCATTATAACCATTTAGTAATGATTTCTCTTATTCTGAGACTATCAAGCACGCTTTTACGGTGCTATTTCTTCACTTGTCTCTATTGGTGTGTCACTTTATTCAACACGTGCAATGTGCACGTTCAGGGTTTTGTGTCTAGATCGGTAAATGTGTTGTTAAAAAGTTTTTTAAATATTTTGTTTCATCAATCTTATCACTCTAACTGAACTTACATGTGCGTCTGGCCCAACTTCCTCCACATCAACTACACAGTGTAACAGTGTTCGCTTCGTACTCATGCAATATCTCCAATGTGAACTCCAGATGGTCAGTCAGTGGTGGTAAAAATGTGGGTGCCATGGAGCCTGCTGGGACTTGTCTGCCTTCTTTCTGCTGTATTGGCCTCTTGAGCCTTCCTCTGGATAGACAGAGGCTCAGACGGCACAATGTAACATACAGAAATAACTACCTCTTTTAAAACATCTACTTAACCACATCATAGGGACTAGGAACAGAAATCCTAACCTCCAATCTGAATGAGGGATCTGAAAGACTGTAGATTGTTGATCTGGACATCACCCTTGTCTTGCGTCATTGAAAAGCATAAACAAACAAGCAGGACCTGCGGCCTGCTTTTACCACGGATTAATATCCAGACTCAAAACGCCAAGGACATAGACCTAAACTGCTTATGGGACGGCTTTCAAAGTTTGACTATGAAAATAGTGACTGGAAGGATAGTGCGCATGAATATGATACATATGTTCTTCTGAAAGTGTAAACTTCAGAACTTTGTATTTCGCTGCACATTCCATTTCCATGCATTACAGATCATGTTGAGGCCATCCTTCCAACAGCCTGGCATTGGGCCGATCCACGAGACTTTGAAGTTCTTCTTTTGACTTATTCGTAAACGTAAGGTGCACTTAACGTGGTATTCGTTAAGTATGTTTTTAAATCTGTCATTGTGTCGTCGTTTAAGAAGTAACAAGCACGGAATCTATCAAACTCTTCTTCATGTCCCACCTTATTGTTGAACTCGAGCTTAACTCTGACTTTGAGAGATGTCTTGGACTTAAAATCGTAGGAAGTGCCGGATGATAATCTTCTTAATCCTAAACATTTCTGCACCTATGCACTGACTGCAGTCCAGCCGACTCTCTCACCAGGCGTTTAATAATGGAGCCGGTAATGCAGAGTGACGTATGTGTTCCAAAGTGGGACTTATGTCGGAAAGTGAATAGTTTGATCCAAGGATACATCTAAATATTGTTCACCCATAAAGTTGAGCACCATATGCCCTAAACCGCAAAAGCATTACTAACTTTGGACAGTGATAGTCATATGTCTGACATCCAGTAGCTTAGCAAGTATGACAAGGGCCCTGTAGCAAGCAAGGAAAATGGCCTCTTTGATTGCTGCTGGGGCATTAAAATACAACAATTATCAGAGCTCAATGGCCCCACTGCACCTGCTGCACCAATGGCAGGTGCGCCCCTGCTGACATATATTGTGCTCTACTTGGTATTATTCTGTTTATGTTCTGCTATGCACAAAGAGCAGCATTAAGAAAAACGACTATACAACTGTTTATATCTGATATTTCTGTTCTAGAGATCTTTGCACACCAGCCAGCAGAGCTACGGGTGTTATGTACAAAACCTTTCTGTGGCCTCACCTTCCAAAGCCTGTGTATCACAAAAGCACAGGTTTTGCAAGTAACTGTAAAAGAGTGCTTGTCATGTACAAAAGTTGCTTTAGCACCAGAAAAGTTTTTCTAACTCACAAATGGGTTTTCCAACCCGCTATGAATCACAAATCGGAAGGGGCATGATAGGGCCCCTTCTTATTGTGGAGTCACAATTGCAGGTGCAAACAATTGGTGAGACACTGACACCCGATTTATGGTGGTACCTGATTCACAAAGTGGAAGCTGGCACATAATGCAAATAAGCAATTTTAAAGCTGGCCCCATGAGCAGCACTTTATCTCTATGACCCATATCAACAGGAATGCCCAGTATGCAACGTTTTTCTTCACTCCCTTACGATCAGGCACTCTTCCCTCCAACCATCTGAAAACTGCTGCCCATGCATATATTAAACACGCTCTTCTGGATGCCAGACACGCCATTTTGATTGGTGTCCCTCAGTCTTCTGTTTGCCCGATCAAGGCAGCTCTTAATGCCGCAGCTTATCTAATTTTCGTTAAGAGGAAATTCAAACGCATCTCTCCTATTCTGAGAGACTTTCACTAGCTGCCAGTGGAGGCCAGGATTACAATTTTTAAAATATGCCACCTCACATACAAACTTCATCACCTGGGAAATACTCCTTATCTAACCAAACTTCTGTCCCTCTTTGGTGGACAATAAGACCTCATAAGGAAGGTCTCTCTGTACTTAGAAACCCCAAAACGTTTCTTGCTCTAAAGAAGAATGTTGAACAAATAGGCCCTGTAGGAACCGGCTCTTTATATGATATACCAAAATGAGGTATATTGTGCAAAGAGTCCTGGGGTTCCCTTATGAGCAGACAGGTGCTTCCTCCAGCAATCCCATGTTGCTCTTCTAGGGGGTACTGTGGCGAGCAGCCTTAGGCTTATCAGAGAGGAGTGCTAGACATCTGCAAATACACACAATAGTCAATAAATGAAGCACACAACTCAATAAGGAGATCCACACCAATTTATAAAAATAAAACATATCTTTATATATATTTAGGCACCAGATTCAATACAATCAGGTAAGCATGTTTTGCAAGAGAAATATTTTGCGTTTTAAAGAGTCGACAGCATTTTTTCCAGAAACTGCAACGTTAACCTATGGGAGGAAAACAAGTATAGCATTCAGGTACAGTACTGCGACTTACGAGACCAATGTCCAGAACTTAAGGTGAGCAACAGGCATGGTCCAAGGCAGCACCAGCAGGTCACCTCCAGTGGCACGAGGGCGGACGGGTGCAGTGGCACAATACAGCATCGGGGGCCGATGTTAATCCATGGGGATCGGTTTTCCTGAAAAGAGGCTTCAGGTTTTGACTGGGAGACCAGTCGGGTTGAACCAAGCAAAGGGCTCAAGTCTTGCGATGCTAGGGACGTGGGGACATTGGTTTTCCTCTTCTCCTCGGGCCGGGGCGGCCAGGTGCAGAGGGTTTTGAGATGTTGGGTTTCTTCATCGAGGAGCACTCGCGGTTGAGGGAGGATGCACACAGAGGCTGCAGGAAACGTCAGAGAGTTCACGAGGGGTGAAGCCAAGGTGGACTCTGTTTCTTGAGAGCTTGGGGACCATCCTGACATTATTGGCCTACTTTGACTCGGGCTGGGGGGCTCAGATGCAGTGGTGCTTGACGGCATCAGGTTTTGGCGGTTCCGGAGTCCTCATGGGTCTTCTTCGGGTGCCTGCAGGATGCAGGGGAGCAGTTCTGCTGCTCCACAGGAGCTCTTGAGTCTTTATTGAAGGCAGGCCATCCTCCCAGGTTTTGGAGGCACAACAGCTGCAGGACGAGACATCTTTGGCTCAGGTTTGACAGGGAACAGCAAGCGGGCCTACAGGGCTGGTGCCAAGTCAGTTGCTCTTCTTCAGTCTTCTGCTTTCGTGGCTCTTCAGTGTCCTTCTTCGTAGGTCATCAGGATCTGATTTTCTGGTGCCAGGGGCTCCCTTAAATACTGAATTTAGGGCTGTTAGGGGAGTGTAGGGTAGTGGCCCATGGGCTACTTACCACTGGAGTCACTACACCCCCTATATGACCACTTCCTGTGGAAGTGGGCATAACCCTGTCTCAGAGTTCCTAAGTTTCCCTTCACCAAAATGGCTAACTCTGAAAAGTCACCTACACTTCAGGTAGCCCACCTAAGGGGTGGTAGTGGCCTGAGGGTGGACATGCCTATCTGACTAGTTAATTTTCCCACCTGTCCAGGTCCTAAAGAGTCCTGGACAAAGGAGCTTGGCTTATTCTCCTGTGAGGTAAGCCAGATTTCCTTACCAAAGGTGGTGGGCTCTTTGAAGCTCCACTGCCTTGGAATGTTAATCTGCAGGTCATCCTATGGGAGAGGATGTAAGCACTCTCAGCCAGAGTAGGCTTGGTTCCTGGCCTCCTGAGAGAAAAGGCGCTCACCATTGGGGACCAGAAACTTGTCTCTGGTGGAAGGCTAGTAAAAGCCAGTTAACCAGCACACCAGTAGCGGGTGGGTTTTAGGGGGCATCTCTAGGGTGCCCTCCATGTACATGTACCAATAAATCCTACACCGGCATCAGTGGGGGTTTATAATTACAAGATGTTTGATACCAAACATCCCTATTTTCAGTGAATCCATCATGTAGCTGGGGAACTCGTTTTTATCAGTGTCCAGCACATGTATCAAAATGGCATCCCTGTTCACTTCTACTGGCAGCAATAGAGCTGACCAGCACAGGGGCATATCTGCTTGGCAAGCTATGTACTCACATACAATATAGTGCACCCTGCCTTAGGTCTATAACGCCTGCCGTAGGGGTGACATACCTATACTGAATGCAGTGTCTGTGGGCAAGGCACACAGGGATGTTTGCCATGTCTTGTTTTCATTTTTGTCTGCACCAAAACACGCATCCTGCAGTGGCAGTCTTTATGCCTATGGTGAGGGGTCCACTAGGGTGGCACAATTGGTGCTGCAGCCCTTAAGGACCCTATTTAGTCTCCTTGCCCTAGGTACCAGGGGTATCACTTACTAGGGACTTACTCTGAGTGCTAATGGTATTGCCAATTGGGGTGCAATTGTACAGTTTTTGGGAAAGAGATCTGGCACTGGAGAACTGGTGAGCAGGAACCCAGTGCACTTCCAGTTGAAATCACATCAAATACCAGGCAAAATGTGAGGGTGACCATGTCACAAAGGGCACTTTCCTACAGGCCCCAATGCAACAAAGAGTCTAAAAGGGAAAAATCCTTTACCATGCACTCTTTACCACACACTTGTTTTACCATGCTTTATTTACCACTCGTGCCTTTACCACACATATGCCTATATATATATATATATTACCCAGCTTTTCAATAGGCAATGTGCCTTTTGTGTTGCTAATAACTTTGACACCGTTTGACAAATCTCGACAAAACTTTCCAAACAAATGTTATTTTTTGCCTAGTTTGTGCATGAAAAGTTTCTGGGTGATCCGCCCAGCAGGGGTTGAGAAAAAAGGTGGGAATCCAAAATGCTAAATCCCGAAGCATTTTCCATTGACTTCTTTAGGAGGCACTACTGCAAAAACTGCTGAATGGAATTACACCAAATTTGTCAGGAAGCTAGATCTTGGTCTGCAGATTGTGTTTTTTGTAATTTGGTTTAAATCTGTTCAGTAGTTCTTGAGAAATTAAGGTTCAAAGATATTTGTATATCTGGATTGTTGGGTTTGAGGGACTCTCGCGAGAGTCCCTCGTACCCAGTTTTAAAAAAAGGGAATTCTGATTGGCCCAGGGAGCTTCTTTTTTCCCTTGGGCCATCTCACTCCAATGGGACTCAGACTTCCTCAGGAGTGAGCGCTCTGATTGGTTGCCAGTAACATGAGAAAAATTTTGCTGGCAGCCATTACAGGACTCAGGGACTTAGTAATCTGTCCTGAACTTTAAAAAAAGAAACATATAAAGGGGCTGGGTAGAGATATCCTGACTCTCTAGGCCTCATGGGGGGAGGTGGGGGGGCCCAGAGGGACCCCAGGGGCCAAAATTAAAAAATAATCGGGAACTTTTGCTACAGTCTTGCAGGAGTCCTGCAGAATTGCAGCAAAAAACACTAAAAGGCGGATCAGGGCTGCATTGTGGAATGAAGGGGAAGGGGATGCGTGGCCCCCCTCCTCGATCCGTATTTGGTCATGGGGACCCCTTCCCCCGGGGCCCAATTCAATAAATATGGGGAGCTGGTGAGTGGTCCCCATTCTTGAGCCAAATTCTGCCCCAGGGACCCTGTCCCCCAGGGCCCAATGTATTTTTTAAGGGGAGTGGGGTGGCATGGCCTCCATTCATGAGCCTTTAAAAGGGCCTGGGGACCCCACCCCCATAGCTGTCACTTTTTATAAAAGAGAGGGGGGCTGCGCAGCGCCCCTCCTTGAGCCTTTAATGGCCCTGGGGACCAAATCCTCCGGGGACGGCTCACCTGCTATGTCCTGGGGAGCCCACCTCTGGGACACAGCAGCTTCTCTATCCACCTTGGCATGGGCAGGAAAACATGTTTGCTCCCGTCTGGCAGGAGAATTTTTTTAATCTCCCACCAAACAGGAACAGACACCAAGTCTGCTCTCAGCGGGCAGGAGCTTTAAAATTGCTCCCGCTGACTGGGACCAGACTTGACATCTGTTTCCCTGCCCGCACTGATGCAGGCAGAGAACAGAGCAATATATTGCTCCCACCCAGGGGGAGCAACATAAATAGCTGCTCCCTCCGGGTCGGTGCAATGCCAGCTCCTGCACCATGCGGGGTGCCGGCTGGGGCTGCGGGGGCCCTTGGGTTACCCCGCTGCCCTCAACTTGATTATGGTGGGTGCCCTGGGTGGGCACCAGGGCAACCACCTGTTTCAAATAGAGGCCCCAGGGGATGGGGTCCCCGGGGCGCAATAGGCTCTGAGGGGTGGCAGTGTTGTACAGCGTAAACTCTCACCTTTGAGAAAACACTGTTCACAGTAACAACTTTTCTACGTATATCCACTTAATTGCTCACTGTAGGTACAGTGACTGTGAAGGGTTTAATACAGGCAAAGGCTGTCCATAGTAGAGCATTAGTTATGTAACAGAAGCTGAGTATCTGGAGGAACCTGGTTTTCTCTGAACAGTTGTACACAGATTGAACACTGTGTGCTGTAGGGGTTACCCATCAATCTGTGGTTGATTGTTGATTGCTGATATGAACTCTGCTGGCAATGAAGTGGATGGTGTAGGGTCAATATTGCACATAACACAAGCATGCTTCACCTAAGCGGGGTTTATGTGCGATGGCATTAATGACGCTTCATATTATTCTGAGCTATTTTGTACTTACTTTCAGACCTCTAATGCCATACTCTTTTACAGAGTAATGTGTACAAAAGAAACTTGGATGATGTCATCACTGATGTCCTAAATGATGTCATAGAACATGTCATGAGTGATGTAATATGTGTGGTCATAAGTAGTGCATGGAGGGGTGCAAGGTATAGTTAGCTGGGGAATTTTTTTGTTTTTGTTTGTTCAAAATGTTATGTTTGCACTAACATAATCACCTAACTATAACGTCACTTTAACCTTTGGTTATTTCAGTAAATTTCTACGTTTTTTTTTTTTTAAGAAAATCATATTTTTTTATCACAGCTAACTATAATACCACTTTAACTTTTGTTTTTTTTCAATGAATTTCAATTTTTTTTAAAATGTAAAGTGGCAATTTATTACCATTTGTAAACCCAACAACTACCGCACACAGCCTTTGGCTATGTGTGGCAGGGGGTTGATTGCACAGCATGGCCTTTTGTCAAACCCTGCAGTGTTGCAGTTAAGCAACACCACGCAGCGCACGACCTTCTCCTGTGGGCAGCGTGGCATTGGCTACCTTAAAGCAGTTAACCCCCCCAGCCAGGGGAGGGGAATGCGCAGCCCAAATACCAAGCCACTATTGGCCCTGGGGACACTGGGGCCCTTTGTTTGTAAAAAGGGGACAGAGTGCACATAACCCCCCTCCCCTGGCCACTGTTGGCCACGGGGACCCCATCCCCCAGGGTCATAAATATATTATTAGGGGAGCGGAATGCATGGTCCCCTTCCAGGGCCAAATACATTAACATAGGGGATGGGGCGCGTGGCTCCCTTCCTCGAGCCTTAAGAGGTCCCAGGGACCTCATACCCTGGGGCCAAATACCTTTACAATAGGGGAGGGGGGCATGTGGTCCCCCTCCCCAAGCCCAAATGGGCCCCATTCCCAGAGGTCATATTTTAATTAGAGGGGAGGGGGCATATGACCTCTCTCTTTGATCAGCATATGACTTCATCCTGCACATTCTATAAGCGTCAGTGACACAAACCTTGTCAGCACACAAGGATTGCTTTGTTCTCTTTTGTGGCAGTTTGGTTCCGATGGCTCTTCCAAACAGCAAGGTGGCCCATTGTGGATTGAGGAGTTGAATGGTAAGCATGGAAGACTTGACACAGGGAATGCTTCAATGCAATCCCCTTAGTATTGAGGGAACCCATAAAATGTTCCACAACACCATTTGCTTGGGGCTTCAGGGTGTTCTCTTTTGATGCTTGACATTCATTCTGACTAAGAACTCTCTGAACTCTTTGCAGTTGAAAGGTGGACCATTGTCATATTTGAGAATGGCAGGGATACCCCATATTGCAAAGATGTTGTCCAGTCGCTCAATGACCCTGTCATGGGTTGTTGATGAAAAATCCTCTACCAAAGGGAAACATGATTATTTATCAATGACTACCATGAGATGATGTCCGTTCCCTAGAGGCCCAAATAAATCAACTTCAATCCTTTCCTAAGCCTTCATAGGAAGGTCAGACATGGTCAGTGGATGTTGAGTCACTTTGAGGGAAAGGAAGTTGCAAAGATAGCAACATGGCTGAGGCCATGAGTGTCTTAGCAAGCAAAAGGAAATATGTGTTGCTCAGAAACTGAGCTTGGCTGGGCTGGATGTGACAGCGATGGGTGCGGAGTCCACCTCAGATGGTGGCAGCAAAAATGTGATATCTAGTGCTGTGGGAGAAGTACACACACCCAGAGATGTGGCACCTGACTTGAAGGAGGGGGTTGACACCAGGGAGTTAAGTTTTATGAGGTGGCTCTAGTGGTGCGCAGGGTTCCTGAGGTGGATTGGGAAACTGGCACAGGGGATAAAATTCCTAGTGGTAGGAAGGACACTCTGCTGACTCTAGATGAGAGGTGCAGGGAGAGGGGTTCCTCCATGGTAGAAGCCCTGGTATGTGAGTATGGAGAGCACCCAGAAGAGTGTGGGTTAAGTGACAGAAACACTCAGACTCTGTTTCACCAGTCTCAGGAAGGTGATGTGGGGTCCTTTTGCAAGGCACTGGATGCTGAGGTGAAGGGCAGCGCGGTTAACACATGTGAGGGGCTGTGTGACTCAATTGTTGGAGAGCATATGTTCAGTCCCTGTTTTCCAGAGCTATGCCAACACCAGGTAGAATGTGAGTTCTCTGACCCCAGGGAGCTTGCCCTGGAGGCAGACCTTTTGGTGGATTCCAGAGGGTGTGAGGAAACTTTTGGGAGTGATCCTGAAAGAGGTGGCTCAGGTTTTCCCCAAACAAGTGAGGTAGGGGAGGTTTGTAGTGACCCAGATAGGTCCCAGTGTAATGGGATTGGTGAGGGGTCCCATGTCCTGTCTCTGAGTAGAAGGAGTGGGGATGGGCTGAGTCCCAGGGTGCCCGAAACCCAGTCTCAGAGCCTGGTTGGTTCCATGAGTGAGCACCAGTAGGGGGCCTAGTCTGTACTGTGAGACCATCCCCTGAGAGGGATCCCAGGGTGTCAGGTGAGCTGGGGGGTTGCAGTCAAGAGCATCCCACCAGTTCTGGTGTCTGGCAGCACTACTCCAAGTGGGAGGGTGCATGAGTCCAGAGAAAGGGAAGAGGGGGGAGACAGTCTCCAGTGGGAGGACCAGTGGGTCAGGAGTTGCCAGCTCTGAGGTCACTTCTGGCCTTGGGGGGTCTTCATGCACTGTCAGATGGACAAGAGGCTGAAGACCTGCACCAGGCAGACTCATGAGTAGTGTGTTTCACTTGGGGGGTGTACTCCCCCAGAAGTCCTGGCTTGCCAGGCACAGGACCAGCCTAAGGGTACAGACCCTGGGTTGGAGGGCCAGACTCAGGGTGTCCCCCTGACCTGGAGGCAGGAGTGACTGCTAGCAGAGCCCCTATCCGTTTGTGTTCTGGGGTACCACTCTGGGTGGGAGGGTGCAGAGCCCCGGGAGGGGCAGGGAGAGGGAAGCCTCACGCCTGATCCCTGTCAAGCCTAAGGGTACAGACCCTAGGCTGGTGTACCAGTTGCAGAATATCACCCCTGAGCTGATGGGAGAATTATGCAGGACACCTGCCACAGGTGCCCTGACAATACTGGAGTCAGGGGGTACCGCTCCAGGTGGGAAGGTACAGAGCCCCAGGGGGGAGGGCAGGGTGTGCGAGAGCCCACCCCAGTCTCCTGTCCAGCCTCAGGGTACAGACCCTGGGCTGGTGGGCCAGTGTCAGTATGCCATCCTTGACCTGGCAGGAGGGAGAGTGGACAAAGGGTGACAGGCACCTGAGGCTACCGGAGGTTGGAGAGCCCTGAAAGGCATGAGGCCTGGCTCTCGTCACTGACAGCTGTCAGTGGTCACTGTGGCTTGCTGTCCTGGTGGACAGAGTTGCCCCTGGGAGGGGGACAGGATTCGCACCCCAGGGGTGGACTGGCCACACCACTGTGTTGGCCATGTGGGTACTGTCTGCCTGCTGGGACACATCTGTGAGCAAAATAAGTATAGGTGCTGCACAGATGGAGTCAGGCAAGGAGAAGGGTTCCCCATAAGTTAGCTTAGTTGGCCCTCAGAGTATGGACAGAGGGATCGAACTGGGTTTAGGAAGGCATGGAACTGGAATGTGCCCCTGCTGTTGTGGGTCAGGGTCCATGTTCTATTGCCCCAATCAGGGAAGTCCATCAAAGTATTGGTTGGTCTCCCCTGGCTTTGGGCTGCAGGGGAGTTGTGTTAGAACTGGCCCTTTTTGCAAGTTTATCCCCATACTTTTTGTGTTTTACCTCCTATTTTTCTGACTCTGTTTTTGTTGGCAATAGGACTCTGGGCACTTTACCACTACTGATCAGTGCTAAAGTGCATATGCTCTATATGTAAATTGTGATTATAATTGGTTATCCCTGAATTGTGTATTTGATTTACTGGTAAGTCCCTAGTAAAGTGCACTGAGTGTGGCAGGGCCTGTAAATCAAATGCTACTAGTGAGCCTTCAGCACTGGTTGTGCCACCCACATGAGGAGCCCTGTAAATGTGTCTCAGACCTGCCACTATAGTGTCTGGGTGTGCAGGTTTTAACTGCCATGTCGACCTGGCCAGTGCACCTACTTAGTAGGCCCTAACCTTCCCATTTCTTACATGTAAGACAGCCCTAAGGTAGGCCCAAGGTAGCCCCATGGGCAGGGTGCAGTGTATGTTAAAGGTAGGACATATACTGGTGTGTTTTACATTTCCTGACAGTGAAATACTGTGCATTTCGTTTTTCACTATTGAAAGGCAGTCTGTGCCCTAGGTTAATATGGGAGCTGCCTTGTAACATCTTACAAGTGTAGCTTTCCAATGAGACAAGATAGAGGAATGAAGTTTAGGCTCTCTGAACTCAGAATTTAATAACACGCCTTTTTCTAAAGGTGATTTTTAAATTATGTGTTCGAAAATGCCACTTTCAAAAAGTGGGCATTTTCATGCTTTACCATTCTGAGTGCCTCTGCCTGTTTATGTATTCACAGTCTGGTTTTACAATGACAGGAGCTGGGTATGTGCATTCACTCTAGACAGTCACAAGGGGGATTGAGGTGTGTCCTGCCTATCCTGGGTGAATCATAGCCAGGCAGAATAGACCTTGTCTGCATTTAGAGTGGTGGGAGGAGTTTCACTGATATCGGAATAGGCTGTGTCTCCTTTGCTCAATGCTGTCTCCACCCCCTGTGGCCAAGCTGGATCAGGGAGGACAGAACTGGTTTGTACTGAGCTCAGAGACTCTGAAACAAAGACGATAATGAGAAAATCGGGTATAAGTATGAAACCTTAAACCTAAGAACTTGAGATTACTTCTGGAAACAAGAGGACCCTGCCAAGAAGAAGAGCTGTGTGAAGGGTGCTGCCTTTTCTGTGTAAGGGGTGGCTTGGCCTGCAGTTGCTGCTTCTATCTAGGTAGAGGAAAAGGACTGACTCTTTTTGTCCTGCTGTGGTATCCTGCTTGGGAAGATCTCCAAGGGCTTGTGTGTGTTTGCCTCCTGTTGGAAATCTCAGGAAGCTAAAAGACTTCAAAAGATCCTTGCTACATCTAAAAGGAACCTGCCAGAAAGGAAAGCTGGGTAAGCTGTGTGAGGAGCGCTGCCCCTGAGGTGTGTGGGTTTGGTTGGCCTGCAGTTGCTGCTCCTGACTGGAGCAGGAGAAGTGCTGGACTGTTCTTCCCCTTTTCAACCAAGTAGGCGTGTGTTGAGCATGACTTAACTTCACAAAAAAAATACACTGGTGTGTGTAACTTTGGCCTGTGGTGATTGCCTTTCTGTAAGGAAGGTACAATGTGCAACTACCAGAAATGGGAAGCGACATGCTCTGGCACCATTTCCCTGCTCCTGACTTCAGTGCCAGGACTGTGGGCGCACCACCGCCTTACCGGGAATCCCTGAATGCGGCCCCCTTGCCAAAGTAGGGAGGAGCATGACGAATGGTGCGGAAAGGACTTGCGCCGAGTGGAAGCACCAAGGAGTCATTGGGACCGTCCACGGCCACCCAGCAAGAACCCCCTTCAGTGTGCCCCTCACATCGACAAGGCTGCCAAGGTAATCCTGCAGGCGTTGGAGAGAAAAGAGCCAATCCCAGCGTGGCTCCCTTTGGAGGTCACATTGGCTGGTAAAAACTGGAGAGGAGCAGACACAACACACAGAGCACCTAGCCTTGAGGCGAGGCGGCCCCTGTTCTGGGTTCCCGACAGCCCCCTGGTGTGAAGGAAGCTCCTGCATAGAGGAGCACCAGCCTGACGTCCATAGACAAGGCTGCATAAGGTGAGGTGAGCAGCTGCACTGCGCAGTCGAAAGCAGCTGCCTATGTGAAATTGTGCTGTGGGCGACCAAGCGAGTTCTCCCCATTGATTTTGCCTTCGGGAGCATTCTTTTCTGATGATTGTGGGGCGCGTCCTCGATGGAGGAGCCCCGTTTTGTTGACTGAGGTTTCTGGTGACCACAGGAGTTGCCAGATTGACTGTAGTGGGCAGGCAGAAGCTCCTGCGCCCTACAGTTGGGCCAGAATTACTGTATAACCTGTAGGAAAAGCGCTGAAGTGCTGTGGATTCTTGTTTAGGGTGCAAACTGGTGATTCATGTGTTTTCTTTTCTCCTAACCTGATATGCATTTTATGACCTGATTTTGGGATACATGTTGTTTGTCTCACATGCCCAGGGCTGGCGTGGTATGCCCTGTGCCATGAATATTGTATGACCTAAACCTGCATTTCATGCACTGATATTGTGATTTATGTCATTTTATGCCTTGTGATAGGATAACAAGCATAATTTCAGGACCTGCAGATTATGTACAGTGAAGATGCTGGTATAATGTGTGCAATGTATAATGTATAAGTATTTACTTTATTGCACTATTGTTATGACAATGGCCTAGTAGGCAAAGTAATTTATGGTTTATGTGATTGTGGTCTATGTGTTTTATATACAATACATGAGAAATTTTTATATAACCTGGTGTGGAGTCTCTTTAGTGGTGTATTTGGTGTGTCACTGGTGTGTGTGTGCTGCGCAAACGCTTTACACATTGCCTCTGGAACAAGCCTGACTGCTTGTGCCAAGCTACCAAGGGGGTGAGCAGGGGTTATCTTGGGTGAGTAACTCCCTTACCCTGACTAGAGTGGTGGGTTCTGCCTGGCTTAGGTGCATACCCTAGCCAACCAGGAACCCCATTTCTAACATGGGTCAAACCTAAGGAGAAATTAGTTGATGCCATTGTGCAACTTGTGCAACCTACGAAGAAGGATGAGGTGCAAGCTGTTCTGGGAATGGCAGAATTTTATGCCTGATATGTTCCTAATTTTGCCTAGCATTCTTGTGCCATCAGAGGGTTGCTAAAGAAAGGAATTCAATTTGAGTGGATGGATTCCTGTCAGAGGGAATTTGATGATATCAAAGGTGCTTTGTCTTCCGCACAGTCTCTGAAAATTTTCAATCCAGGTTTGCCCTGTTGCGTAATTGCTGATGCCAGCGACAAAGGTCTTGGTTGTGTACTAAAACAAATGCAAGGTGGCAAGGAAGTTACTATTCTATTTGCATCCAGGTATCTTAAAGGAGCAGAAACACTGTAATCTTCTACAGAGAAGGAGGAACTAGCTGCGTTATGGGGTCTCAAGCAGTTCAACCAATTTTTGTCAGGAGTGCATTTTATTGTGCAATCAGACCACAAACCTTTGCTGGAGATTTTTGGGAATAAAGGGTTAGATTGTGTGTCTTCTTGCATAAGTAAATGGATAGTTGGATTGCAGGATTTTGAATTTGTAGTGAAGTTCATCCTTGGTGTAGAGAATACATCTGCTGACTGTTTATCAAGACCACGGTCTGATGTACAAGACTGAGAGGTGAAGCATGGTGAATGAAAGATAAAGTCAAGGTATGTGCTGTTACTGGAGTTTGTGTTACAGAAGATGAATGGTTGAGTGGATTGGAGAGAGATGAAATCTTGAAAAGTGTACGGGATGGTGTAATGTCAGGGATGGGCATGTGGTCTTAAGAGGAAATAAAATTCAAGGACTTTGATAACGTTTCAGATAAATTAGCTGTTGGCAATGGTGTTCTACTAAGAGGTTGCAAGTTAATACCTTCCTTAGAGTTTAGGGAGTGTCTTATACAATGGGCTCATGAAGGACATAAAGGCATCTGTAAGACTAAGGAGAGACTGGCCAGGAATGGATTTAACTGTTGAGATGATAGTCAGGGAGTGTGCGAAGTGTAAGTTGGCAGACAAGACTCTTAAGATTAGGACGCCTCCAAAGGTTTGCAGGTAAATTCCCAAGGAAGTATGGGAGAAAGTAGCATTACACAGAATGGGTCCCATACGTTGTGGTTCACCCGTCAGATACATTTTAGTATTGACCAACACTGTCTCTAGATGGCTAGAAGTTATGATTACTGCAGAAATTACAACGTCAGTATTGAAGTTTTTGACAGGAGTGTTTGCTCGGGAAGGCAATCCTAAACAAATACTGACGAATAATGGAGTGCACTTTACTTCTAAAGCCATGAAAGAAGTTTTGGAGACAAGAGATATTAGGCACAAGAAATGTGCCTTGTACCATCCTGAATCAAAAGGTATGGTAGAAAGGTTGAACAGAACCCTGAAAGAAACAATTCAGATTGCAAAACTCAAGGGGCTGGATTGGATGGACAGGTTGAAGCGCAGGGTGGAGGAATATAGATTTACTCCTGATATCACCACAGGGCTAAGTTCATTTTACACTTTATTAAACATCACCCACATACCAAGGTGTGTCTGACATGGATCAATGCTTGTCACGAGTCTCACTCTCGCAAGACAGGGTTATTGAAGGAGAGTAGAGTGAGGGAGGCTCACATTTACACAGACAGAAAAGCTAAATATGAACTTCCAAAGCAGTAAGACAAATCGATGTTGTGGTGGGAGGTGTTGTGAGGGTGAAGCTGCCAAGGTGCTCTGGTAGTTCTTCCTCACACTTTAGCGAACCTCACATGTTTTAAATGTGGTCTAAAAGGGCACATTGCCACTGATCCCAATTGCTTAGCTGTAGGGCAAGTGTGTAGGAGATGTAAAGCTAAAGGACATTTTGCTAGGATGTGCAAAGGGAAGGGGAGTGTGATCCTAAGGTGGACGTTTGTATGGTGGGTGGTGATGACCGAGAAGATCAGGATGCGGAGGGGTTCATTTTGCATATTGGTGAAGTTGGGGTTGTGTCTGAAAAAGTGCATCCTTATTGTACTATTAAGGTAGATGGAGTGGAAGTACACACCATGGCCAATTCTGGGGGACGGTATACTTTAATTTGAGAAGAACATTTAACAAAGTTTCCTCATCACAAACTATTTGAGCCAGACATTAAGCTGGTGGCATATGGAAATAAGCCCATAGAATTGTTGGGGTCTTTGGAAGGGGTGTTGGAATGTCAGGGTGTGAGGACTAATTCCAAAGTGTACATTGCGAAGGATGGGTCATGTTTGTTGTGGTGGCCTCAACAAAGGGATCTGATGATCAAATTGGATCCCAACCATCCTGAGCAAGTGCTGGGTGCGAGATCAAGTGTTAGTGCGGGCTGAGAAATGGCAGGAGAAGTTTCCTGAAGTTTTCAAGAATGAGTTAGGATTACTTAAGGGATTCTCCCATAAGATTGTGTTGAAGGATGGTGTTGTTCCTAACGTGCACAAGGTTCGGACTGTGCCTATGGTGATGAGGGAGCTTTTGAAGAAAGAGTTGGAGAAATTGTGTGATTCCAGTATAATTGAGGAGATTGAGGCCTCAGAATGGTTTGCCCCAGTGGGCCAAGAAACGTAATGGGGACTTGAAAATGTGTGTCGACTTGAGGGATCTGAATCGAGCAATTTGGGTTGACAGACATCCTCTGCCTAATATTGGGGAAATCAAGGGTGCGAAAGTGATCTCTACCCTGGATCTGTTGTCAACTTATCATCAGATAGTGTTACATTCAGATTCAAGACATCTTACGTCCTTTGTTACCCCAGAAGGAGCATACAGGTTCAAGCGCATGCCTTTCGGTTTGACGTCAGCAATGCACCAGCTGTTTAAGGGACTAAGTAATGTGATGTATTTCCAAGACGACATACTTATTTTTGCTGAAAGTGTGTCGAAACATGACAAGGTGTTGTCTGAGGTGTTGAGTATTTTGCAACATAGTGGGTTGACTATTAAACTGGAAAAATGTAAATTTGGTGTCAACGGTGTTGAGTATTTAGGTCACTGGCTAGATAAAAATGGTGTGTCTTTTAAGCTGCAGCTGAGAAGGGCCATTGAGGAAGCTCCTTCACCTATGGACAAAGATCAATTGAGATCTTTCTTGGGGTTGGCTGAATATTATTCGTGGTTCATTCCAAGGTTTGCGGACAAAACTGTGTGCATGCGGGGTTTGATGCTCAAGAATGCCAAGTTTATTTGGTGTCCTGAATGCGAACAGGAGTTAAAGCAAATAAAGGGGGAGATTGCATCTGCACCTGCTTGCAAGCCATTTGATACCGTAACAGAAGTATAGTGTGCACTGATGCCAATGCCTTGGGTTTGGGTGCTGTGCTTGTACAGCAGAGACAAGGTAGATAGGTGACGATTGCTTTTGCGTCCAGGCCGTTGAAGGGTGTGGAACGCATGTATTCCAGTATTGAAAGAGAGGCCCTGGCGTGTTGGTGGGGGGAACCACTTTAAAAAATTTGTGTGGGGAACGCAATTTGTGGTCCGCACAGACCATCGCCCTTTAGTTGAGGTGTTCACAAACAAAGGGACCAGTTCAACTTCATCCAGGATAATGCGCTGGGTTTTGCGGATGATAGACTTTTCGTATTCTATAGAGTACATGCCTGGTAAGAAGAATGTAGTGGCAGATTGCTTATCTAGATTGTCATTGGAGTGTTTGAATGGTGATGTGGTGGATGATGATGGAGAAATGGTAATGGCTGTTTGTGCTTTTTCGGGAGGTCGTATTAAGCATGAGGAGTGGCAGCAGGTGGTGAAGGAGGACAAGGTGTTTGAGGAGGTTATGAAGTACATGTCCTGTGGGTAGCCTGACAAGGGAAATGTTCCAGAGAAGGTGGAGTCATTCCGTAACATAAGCACTGAGTTGGCAATGGTGAGTGGTGTCTTGTTGAGGGGGAGTTGTTGGTTGTGCCCAAGACATTAAGGTCACAAATTCTGAGACTGGCTCATGAGGGCCATGTGGGCATAAGTGTGTCTAAGCGGAGAATTAGAGTGGAATATTGGTGGCCCAGATTGGATAAAGATGTGGAAAGGGAGGTCAGGGAGGTCAGGGAGTGTTTTTTGCGTGTGCTTGGAGTGATAAATCACAGAAAACTGTGACTTATCCTCCCGTGGATGTGGAGAAGATGGATGCTCTGTGGAAGAAAGTTGGTATGGACATTTCAGGACCTTAAAATGTGTTGGGTGTTTGTCCAGTGTCAGCGCTAGTTATTGTGGATTATTATGCAAGGTGGCCGGAGGAGGAATTTATGAATCATGTAATGACACAGGACGTTATCAAAGTTTTGGAGAGATTACGGGAAAGTGAAGGTATCCCCTGAGGAAATTGTGACTGACAATGGTGGACAGTTTGCATCACAGGCTATGAAGGTGTTTTTGCTGTTGTATGGCCAAGAGCACATCAGGTCATCTGTTTATTATCCGCAAATTATTGGTCTGGTGGAAAGATGGAACAGGACTTTGAAGGAGGGCATCCAGGTGGCTCTAAGTCAAGGTGCGCAATGGAGAGGGGCTGTGCGTAAGCTGTTATGGGCTTACCACACAATTCCTAATGGTGTTACTTTTAAAGTACCTTTTGAAATTATGAGGGGAAGGAAAGCACGATCATTGCTTGCCTAATGGTGCTGAGGGAAAGGGATGATGGTGAGTCACCTGGGAGTTCCAAGGGAGAGGTTGAAGGACGGTTGGCTGTTGGCGATTGGGTGCATGTGAAGAAGAGATCGATGAACAGGAAGGGTTCGTCAAGATTTTCTAGGCCGCTGCAGATCAAAAGGGTGATTTGTTTTTCTGTTCTTCTGAGTGATGGTAATGTGTGGAATGTCAAGAAGGTGGTAACGGTGTCTGATTGTCTGTTAAAGGGGAATATGGTGAAACTTGTATGTGGATGTGACAGTGTGTTGGTGAAGGGGTTACCTGAACGTGTGGAAGTGAAACAGACCAGAACTCACAACTTGCCTTTGCAGTTCAATGATTTTATCATGGAACTGTGAGAACCGCACAGTTAGTATGTCTTTCATGGTTCTTCTTACACTTTGCATAGTGTACTGTAACAACGTTCATAAGTTTGCCTTCTGTACGTTGTTGTGGTTTTATTTACCCATGTATTATTTAAACTTGATATTCTTTGTGCATTTTCTTTTCTTTTGCAAATGTTTTGATGTAAGGGGGATGATGTGTTGCATCGTGCTCCGGAGCCTTCCACATTCCGACATTCCATGGAACGTGTTGTCGGGTTGGAAGGCTCGGGAGACAATGGTTATTCCTTGGGCGGTTTCCTGCCCGGCTGCTTCCTCCTGGCAGTGTTCCCACTTAAGGAAATAAATTAAGCAACTTGGGGGGATATTCACAAGAACGTGTGCTAAATATCACCAAAAAATGTTAACGCAACTTTACACATCGCAGCCGATCGCGGGAAAATAACCCTGTGTTAACGTGGAATTCACAACACGGCGGTACCATGCGATAGTCTCCTGAGACCGCAGACAATGTCCGCGATACAACCACCTCGACGGCGATAAAAACACAAACCCCAACACCAAAAAATGTGCGATGAGCCCATTCGCAATGAGGAAATCAGCGATAAGCAGCGCCAGGCCTGCCATACACACACGGCAGGCGGGAAAATCACTACAAAAGGAGAAAAAACACACAAACACAAAATGACCAACACCCAAGCACCATGGAGGCAGCCGGAGCAGGCGCAGAGGACGAGCGCAACCCCACAAGTACCCCGGACGACCAGCCCGGGACCACGGTGAGAGGGAAGGGCAAGGACAAGAAGAAGAGGAAGATGAAGTACAGTCCGCAGGAGAATCGGATCCTGGTCACGGAGGTGATAGAACACCATCAACAACTGTTCATCGCCTCCAATGTGTCATTGGGCACCGGAAATGGATTATGGCGGGCCATCGTGGACAAGGTGAACGCCGTCGGAGAGTACAAGAGGTCAATGGGCGAGGTCAAGAGGCGATGGAATGACATCAAGCGCAAGACCAAGGAGAAACTCGCAGCCAACCAGAAGGCAGCAATGCAGACTGGAGGTGGGAGGCCTGCGCCACAGCAGGAGCTGGATGACATGGAGGAGCTGGTGTCGACAGTCATCAGTGTGGAGACCGTGGCAGGAGTCGGGGGACCGGATACTGCTCGACAGGACACAACACAACCGCAACAGGGTGAGTGACCACCAGGTACTGGGGGGACGGGGGAGATGGGCACAATGGCACACATGCACAATCAAGCAGAGCACAGTGCACACCCACAATCACTCTGGATCATGGCCCTGAGCCACAGACTGTCACAATGTACAATGCCATGCTGTCTGAATGTGAACCTGTACCATGCGGCTACATACATGCAGACACATTGTAATACACCATCTCCCCTTCACATTGCAGGGGCACCGTCAACACCTCCTGCAGAGCAGTCCCAGCCACTCTTCACTGATGACGAGGAGAACAACACCAGCATCGACACCCAAGCCCTCCAAGACATCATTGAACTCATCCGCCAATCACCTCCAGGACCAGGGCAGCCCAGCTGCATCGAGGAGACCCCACCCACTCCACAAACCACCCAGCAGGAGGCACCCACAACCCCGGCTGTCTCCCAAGACCCCCAGGAACAACACATGGCCTTCCAATGCCGTGTGCTGGAGGGCCAGAGGGAGACGGCTGAGCAGGTGCGGGTGGGGTTCGACCTCATGGCTACCAAACAGGACGCCATCCATGGGTGTCTAGGTCCCATCAGGGACCAGCTCCAGTCCCTAACGGACACCCATGGCCCTCTCCATGGTCTCCAACGAGCCATGACTGACATCGCTGGAGTCCTGACTCGGAGACAAGAACACCTGTCCACTCAGAGTGGCTCCAGCGATTCCATCCGTGAGCTGGCACACATGCGGAGGCTCATGGAGGACATGGTGCGGATGGAGGCGGAAAGGATGGCAGCCACCGCTGCACATCAGCAAAATGTAGCGGGGTCTACCAGGCCCTGCATGTCCTCATCATGGCATTGCTGCCACAAGGCGTGGCGATGATGAATGCTGCTGCCCCCACACCATCCACATCTCCACCCCCTGGTGTGTCAGTGCCTCCCAGTGCGGCAGGCGTATCCACTCCGGCACCTGTTGTGTCACTGCCACACAGTGAGGCCGACAATCCTCCTCCGGCCCCTGATGTGTCAGTGGCACACAGTGCCGCAGCCGATACTGCAACACCCACAGGTGGGGCAGAGCACACATCCGAGGACGTGGATCGGCTTGGGTTCAGAAGGAGGCACTAGCATTCATGTCCGCCACCTTGCCTGTTTCTGCTTGGTGCCGCACATGGCCCCATGACCTGCCACTGACCCCTGATACACTCCGCTGCACTCACCTTGGACCGCAACATGTACTGCCATATCCTGTTCGATGACCAATGACACGGCGACCAGACTGCAGACTGTACCCTTCCTCTTCTGCAGTACTTGTCATCCCCGGATGGACTCTGGCTGGCCCTCCACGGGCCCATATTGTGTAGTGTGCTTGGCATGGACCTGTACTGCTCCAGCTGCAATACTCCACCGGATGTGCAATAAACATCCAGAAACGCACTGCTGTGTCATGTCTTTCATCATTCATGTATGAATGTGTGGATGAATGTAGGGACAGTGATTTCCCTCACGTCAATGATGCTCATCTAGTGGGATGCCAGTCACAGTGTGCCACATTGCCTATTGTGTTCCGCTTGCCGTGGACACTACAACAGGGACACACGCATTAGTCACTTCCTTGTCCGGACATGGACTGAACCACGCCCTGAGCCCCCGAATCATTGTTGCAAGCCCTGCGCTGGTCCGGCGTACGCCAGGCCAGACCACTCAGCCTACGCTCAGAGGGGGGGCCCACATAGCTACATGTCGCAGGCGTACACGCTGGTGGTATGCAGGTCACTGGTCTAGTTGTCAGCATGTCACGGCCACTTCCTGAGGGCAGGTTTGCACACACACCACACCCATCTGGCACAGGCGTCACAGGCCATGTGACCCCACCAATATAAGGAGCCGACAACGTCACATTCCCCACTGCTGGTGGTGACTGGATGACGGACGCTCCACGCTTCTCAATCATAAAGGGCCCATGAGTTGTTGCGCACAGGGTTGGTCGCACCCGCAGCCTTGCGCCCGTCACGGGCCTACCACCACGTGGCGCTGACTGGAGTTGCACAGGGTTAGTGGCACCCGAAGCCTTGCGCCCGTCACGGGCCTACCACCACGTGGCACTGACTGGGGTTGCACAGGGTTAGTGGCACCGAAATAGCTGAGCGGGTGTGCAGCCTGCGATGATGACGTGTGCACTGATGTGGTCTCTGTCATTGATTACTCAGGACTCAGCATCATGTGTGGGACCTGCTGTGCCGCGGGGCGGCTCTGCATGATGTGGACCATGCCATGGTGGCAGGACCGGGGCCTGGAGCTTGCACGGGCACGTGGTGTGCTCACTGGTGGACACACCGTTGGTGGCAGGTGAGCAGTGGGCCCGGGGTGCGCAAGTGCGGACAGCCAGCGCTGGCTGGCGGGAGGGGGTGGGGTGCGGCTGCATGCGTGCGCAGGGACGGACAGGCGTTGTTGCCGTGTGCTGTGTGATGGACTCTGCCATGATTGACTCTGGCCTCGATTACAGGTTGCAGACCTGGTGGCTTGCAGTGTATCCCGGCATGTGGTTGGAGACACACTGGTGGCAGCAGGTGAACAGTGGGGCCTGGGTGCGCAGGGGCGGCGGTGTCTCTCTCTCTCTCCCTTCCTTCCCTCTCTCTCTCACTCTCTCTCTCCCTTCCTTTCCTTCTCTCTCTCTCACTCTCACTCTCTCTCCTTTCCTTCCCTCTATCACTCTCTCTCTCTCTCCCTTCCTTTCCTTCTCTCTCTCTCACTCTCACTCTCTCTCCTTTCCTTCCCTCTCTCTCTCTCTCACTCTCTCTCTCCCTTTCCTTCTCTCTCTCTCACTCTCACTCTCTCTCCTTTCCTTCCCTCTATCACTCTCTCTCTCTCTCGCTTCCTTTCCTTCTCTCTCTCTCACTCTCACTCTCTCTCCTTTCCTTTTCTCTCTCTCTCACTCTCTCTCTCCCTTCCTTTCCTTCTCTCTCTCTCACTCTCACTCTCTCTCCTTTCCTTCCCTCTATCACTCTCTCTCTCTCTCTCCCTTCCTTTCCTTCTCTCACTTTCTCTCTCTGCCTTTCTTTCATTTTCTGTTTCTCTTTGTCTCGCTCCTTTGATGTGCGCATGGCACACGTTCTGATTTTGTGCTTTATTTTCCAGGCTGTGACATCGAGATTGTCCCGGACGGACCTGACAGGAGTCTTCCGCATTGGTGTTTTGTGTTGTATTTCAATAAAGTTTTTGGTTGTTACTTCAGTGCTGTGTGACTGTTTCTCATTCTTCTGGCCACATATGTGTGTTATTTTTTGTCAATGTGCGGCATCAGGCGCTTTTTGTGGCTCTCGTGTCGTGCACGGTATGTGTATGTCGGGGGGCGGGGGGGCTGGCGGGGGGGTGTTGTGGCCCTCATGGGTATTGGAGCTGCATGATCATTGTCTCCATGGCATCTGTGGGTCTTCAGATGTGGCTCTTGGCTGGGCTCCTTTTCATGCTGCAGGTAGTCGTTCTGCTTTACACCAGCAAAAGGCAGGTGTTAAATCCCTGGTGCTACCGCGGCTTATCACCTGTTTTTGGTTCGCATCGCAGATCTGGCAGTTCGTTGTGAAAGTGGTGTTGTGGTGTTTTCATGTGTTTTTGCACGGGAACGCCTACTCTGCATCTCATTAGGGTTAGTTGGTGGTGTCCACTGTGGTGTTAAATTTTGGGGCAGTTATCGCGGGAATACTGGTGATGTCTGCAGTTTGCACCCGCTTGTGAATGGGGTGTTAAATCTATCTCCACTTTTGATGAGTTAAGGTGGAGATAAATCGGAGATAAGTCCTTGTGAATATCCCCCTTACCTTCTTTGTTGGATCTTTATTTCACTCCTCCCTTTCATTCCGTCACACTTACAAAATCCTTAGGAACCTCTTTGGCAATTTCCAGACTGGACTATTGCAATGCACTGCATCTTAATGCTCATCATTATGTGATAAATAAGCTGCAAATGTTACAGAACACTGCGGTCCAACTTCTTCTTAACATTCCAAAACACCAGTCGTGTCAATACATTTGAGGAAACGTCACTGGTTGCTGATCAGGTCCAGAAATATCTTCAAGGTGCTATGTATCACCTACAAAGCCCTACATAATAAAGGACCTGTTTTCCTGAGGAATAGCCTGAACTGGTACATCCCTAACAGGCCTTTGAGATCTTCCTCCACAAAATCAGAAATTATGCCCAGATACAACCGTGCTTCGTGGGGAGGCTGCAGCTTCATGCTGGGTGCTGCCACAAAATGGAATAGGCTCCTTCTACAGATTCAATCATCCACGAATCTTCTATCTTTTAGAAAGGCTCTGAAAACATGGTTATTCAACCCTGTATAGTTACTCAATTTATGAACAGTCTCACTAACGTTAACAGTAGCCAGCGCTAAGACACCCACAGGTATTCGTGTGCTCAACAAGTTCATTTAACATAACATAAAAATGTGTTAAGTATTTGTGCAACACACAGACAGTACACAATGAATATACCACAAAAAAGACTCCAAGTAGGTTTAGAAAAATAGAGAATGTTTATGTGAGTAGAAGAAGACCAAATTGACAAAAGTCCAATTATTAGAAGTCGAGACATGAACTTTTAAAGAATAAATGCAAAAACAGTGCTTAGAAGTCAATGGTGCTCAAAGGTTACTTGAGGTCATGAGGGACAGGGGTAAATCCAAAGTCCAGGCCGACTGCAATGGAGTACGATAGTCACACAGGTCCCCCTGAAAAGAACCTTGGAAGGAGCAAAGCCTCGATGCTGAGGGCACATTGCGTCGTTCTTTTCCATGCAGTCGGGTCACTGCGTCGTCGTTGAGCTCTGTGAGATAAAGGCAATGCATCGTCGAGCCACACAGAGCATCATCATTGGCCAGTGCAGACTGTAGATCCACCGTTGTTGAACAGCCTCTGCAGCGACGTCAAAGGGTGATGCGTCGGTTCCGACCGGCGCAGTGGTGACGATGCATCAGATTTGTAGAAAAACACCTGCAGAGACCACTTCTGAGGCCCAGGACCGGGGTGTGCACCACAGGCAAGGGTAGGACTCACAGATGGCAGAGTCCAGCAGCACCAGCAGGATTTCAGGAAGTCTTTTGTGGCCCTGAGACTTCAGAAAACAGGAGGCAAGCCAGCAAACCCTTGGTGTCACTCTGGGTTCAAGTGAGATAGGTCCAGTCCATGTCCTCAGCAGGTCAGAGATCAGAAGGCAGGAGAGCAGCTCAACACAGCAGAGAATCAGTTCCTCAGGACCATCAGTCAAGGCAAAGTGGCAATCCTTACAGCACAGCAGTCTTTACTCCAGCAGAGTTCTTCCCAGGTCCAGTAGTGTACTGATTTGGTAAGGCCAGAGCCCCAGTACTTACACCCAAATGTGCATTTTAAATGGGGGGGGTGACTTTAAGGCAGCTCCTTAGGTGCACAAGTCCTCTTTGATCCCAGCACTGTCTGCCAGGCTATCTATGGGGGGTAATAAGTCCTTTATGTGGGGACAGGACACAGCCTATTGAGATGTAATTGTGAGTCCTCTCTCCCCCTTCCTGCCCAGGAAGGCTATAAGAATACAGATGAATGCAGATTAATCCTCTGTCACACCCAACCTTCCTGTGTTTGTAGATGTCTAGAAGGAATACACAAAGTGTAGCTGTCACCCAGGCCAGACATGTATTGGAGACAGGAGGCAGGCACAGAGAGCAAAGTTAATAGCAGAGACATGTCCACTTTCTAAAAGTGGCATTTTTAAAATAGTATTGTCGAATCCAACTTTACCACTAAAGAGGATTTGTAATTACCATTGGAAAGACATGAACCGTGTTTTAGCTAGTCCTTTCTAATCAGGAATTACAGCTTTAAAGTGATTTAAGGAATTCCCAATGTTAGGCTATAAGAGGACTAGGCCTCAAGGTAGTGAAAAACGAATTTAGCTGTTTGTCACTACCAGGACATTTAAAATGCAAAAGTACAGGTCCTATCTTTTACTTACACAGCACCCTGCCCTTAGGGCTACCTAGGGCCTACCTTAGGGTGGCCTATATGTAATAAAAGGGGAGTTTAAGGCTTGACAATGGAATTTAAATGTCAAATCGAAATGAATGTAAACTGCACACACAGGCCCTGCATAGGCAGGTCTGAGACAGGTTTGAAAAGCTACTTGTGTGGGTGGCACAATCAGTGCTGCTGTCCCACTAGTAGCACTTAGATTACAGGCACTGGGTATATGGTATACCCCTTTACAAGGGACTTACAGGTAAACTAAATATGCCTATCAGGTATACACCAATGTCGCTATGTTTAGGGGAGAAGCACATGAACTTTAGCACTAGTTAGCAGTGGTAAAGTGCTCAGAGTCCTAAGGACAACTAAAAGATACAGCAAAAAGAGGTAAGCAGACAAAAAGTTAGGGGACAACCACCCTAAGGATGACAGCTCTAACAATTCCTCTTTACTGTATAAATGGACCTGCTTCTGAAAAACATCAAAGTGTCTCCCACCTCCACAGGCTTCATCAGGGTTACCTGACCACCTCATGACTAGGGTGACCACCTCCCACCAGGTCATAAAGGACTCTGTTTCCAGGTGTGGACTTTTGTGCGATCGCCAAATGTATTCTAGGAGTAATATTCCTATTTTCTCTGATTGAACTAGTCACATGGTCAGTGACATCACTGATGACATCTCAAATGACATCGCTGATGACATCATCCAATGAGTGTGAGCGCTTCGTAAACGTTTCTGAGGCTTAAAGATATATACTAAGGCACAGCACAAGTTAAATTACTATTCTTTCTGTACTACTAATGAGTGATACTGGTTCTAACATATGTCATCTAAGTGGCTTTGTGGTGGTCTGTATCAGTGTGTGAGTGGGTGTTTGTGTGGCTGCAATGCTGTGAGTGGGTGTGTGAGTGGCTGTATGAATCTGTCAGTGGGTGTGTGATTGGCTGTATAGGTCTGTCAGTGGGCGAGTGAGTAGCTATATGGGTTTGTGAGTGCTTTTCTGTGTGTGTGATTGGGTGTGTGAGTCATATGGGTGTGTGAGTCATTGTATGAGTGGTTATATGGGTGTGTGAGTGGTTGCATGGATATGTGAGTGGTTGTATGGGTGTGTGAGTAGGTGTCTGAGTAGCTGTGTATGTATGTGAGTGGTTGTGTGAGCAGTTGTATGGGTGTGTGAGTGGGTTGGTGAGTAGTTGTGTAAGTGGGTGAGTGAATGGATGTGTGAGTGGTTGTTTGGATGGTTAAGTGGGTCCATGAGTGCTTGTATAGTCTGTGAGTGGTTTTGTGGTTGTCTGAGTGGCTGTATGGGTGTGTGGGTCTGTGAGTGGGAGTGGAAGTGGTTGTGTGAGTGTGTGAGTGGGTGTGTGTGGTTGCATGGATCTGTGAGTGGGTGTGTGAGTGGTTGTATGGGTGTATGAGTGGTTTTGTGGGTATGTGAGTGGTTCTGTGGATGATGTCATCAGTGATGTCATTGGAGATATCATCAGTGATGTCACTGACCATGTAATGAGTGATGTAATATGTGAGGTCATAAGCAGTGCATTGTGGGGGGCATACGTTTTAGTTAGCTCAGGTAGCTCTAACTGCTGAATTTCACTGGTTTCGTATGAGTTCCAACACTATAGTACACACTAAGGGGAGCACAAGGTTCCCCTTAGTGTTGACTGTAGTGTTGACACTGAGGGGAACGCAAATTGTGGACTGCATGTACAAAGATGCACAGGAGCAAACCTTTCTGGGATATGATGTAGTGTCCGTGCTCACCCTTTTCCCTGCCCAAACTGTTTTTCATAACCTCCTCTAACATTTTTCAGACGTTCCTAATGTTCCTTTTTGTAAAAATTGCATTCTAGCCTATTGATTACACTTCATCCGGCCCAAGCCGGAGAGTACGGCCCGGTTGCAGAGAGTACGGCCCAAGCCGGAGATTCCAGCCTGACTGAGGACATAAAGATACGACTCGTATATGACCTCTGTGAATACCAAAAGTCGTAAAGTTAGACTTTTGTCTCAGATTGCCTTTGTGAATCAGGCCCTATGATTATGATTGGTTATCCATGATTGGCATATTTGATTTACTGGTAAGTCCCTAGTAAAGTGCACTAAGTGTGCCAGGGCCTGTACATCAAATGCTACTAGTGGGCCTGCAGCACTGATTGTGCCACTCATGTGAGTAGCCCTGTAAATGTATCTTAGACCTGCCACTGCAGTGTCTGCACTAGAGAGGGCAGAACTGGTTTGGACTGGGCTCAGAGACCCTTGCCACATAGAGAACAAAAGCAAAATGGGGTATAACTAGTGGACCATAAAACCCAGAGAATTAGATCACTGCTGGACTCAAGAAGATCCTTTGCCAAGGAAAAGAGCTGGAGAGCTGTAAAGAGGAGTACTGCCCCTTTGCTGTGTGTGCTTTGCTGGGTTGGCCTGCAGTGGCTGTTTCTGCCAAGGAAAGGACAAAGACCGGAACTTTGCTGTGAACCTGCTTGAAGAAGAATCTCGAAGGGCTTGTGTGTGCTGGTCTCCTGTTCTGAAGTCTCAGGGACATAAAGACTTCACCACCAGCTCCCCTGAACTCCACTACTGGCAGTTCCGACCTGCCAGGAGGAGCCTGTTCCAGTTCTGGGCCACTGGAGGTTATTCCTGCTGTTGAGAGCGGGAAGAAACTTAAAGAAAGCAAGAAAAACAACTCAGATGCCATCAGAAATACCGCCAGTGACGCTGTGACCTGCACCGAGGCCAGGGGCACTGCTCGTGAAGTGCAAGATGCACCGCAGCTCCGACACCCTTCGACGCCTGATGTTTTTGGCCTTCACGATGCCAGCGCTCGCACCGATGCTGTCGCCGCCAGCGCCTGCATCCTGTTGTCATCGGAGCCGATAACCGATGAGGGTGACTATAGGAACTCTTCAACTTCCCATTGCCTCACCGGAACCGATGCCTCACCGCCCATGCCGCCGACTTCCCCTGTCCTGGACTCGACATGTCGCCTCCTCATGGACATGACGCCACGCCTCCCCCATGGCAACTAGGGAAACGGCCTCAACTTTGGCACTGAGGCCTCATCTCCACGATGCCGTGCATCATCCATTGACTTTGTTTCCAAGCTACTGTTCTTTGGGGGTCCGTGTGACTCCATGCCCGATGCCGCGCACCTTGCAGTCAGCGCCATACTTTGGATTTATGCCTGTCACAACGTCAAAATAGCCCCAGGTGGATCTATTTGTTTCCTACAGCCCTTCTTTTGGAAATAACTGTTTTCAAGTGCTATTTTGATCTATGTATGTTGGATGTTTGTCATTTTGGTCTTGTTTGGTTTAGATAAAGATACTTTGTTTTTCTAAACTGGTGTGGTGTCCATTTGTGTTGTTTTCACTGTGTTACTGTGTGTTTTGAGTGCAAATACTTTACACATTGCCTTTGGGATGAGCCTGTATTACTGTGCCAAGCTACCAAGTGAGTGAGCAGGGGTTATCTAAAGTGTGTATCCCCCTTACCCTGACTAGAAGCAAGAGTCCCTACTTGGACAAAGGTACATACCTCTGCCAACTAGAGACCCCCATTTCTAACATTGGTGACAGCAGTGGGAGCTTCAAATGGGGCACCTGCTGTGTTTAAATTTGTAAGTGCTTGCCGTTGAGGTTTAATTTGTGTGAAATGAGCTTCGAGGCCAGAATGGAACCTTATTTTTTCCAAGAAGAGTCCACAGTTTTGCTGAAAATGTCTACCCAACTGGAGTTCTTTCTACTGGTTAATTAGTAAGTGCTACCGCGTTGGGTAAATGTATTGTGCATAATCTACACTACGGCTGCATAAAGGACCATGAGGTAATGTCTCCAGTGACCTTGTCTGCATGTATTTTCAGCAATGTATTTGTTCCTGCAGCATCTTCATCCACAAATCTGTGATAACATGAATCCTTGTCAAGAGAAGACAACATGACTACAAAAAGATGACTCTCCACCAAACAGGGGTACTTCCTCCTAACTATACAAAGTAAGTGCTTGCTTGTTCAAGAACGCGTCACCAAAATCATCAGGAAACGCACTCGGGGGCCTTTTGGTAAACTGTCCATCAATGTGGGAAAGGGCTGGGAAGACCTGTGCATACTGCTGTGTAAAATGGGGTGGGGCCAAATGAGCAGCGCTTCCAGATGATTTTGTAACCTAAAGGAGGCTTGGGTCCTTACGCTAACTAGATTGGACCACTTCAATATTGTATACACACCTGGTATCTAGATAGAATTATTTAACAAAAAGTTTTCTACAATAAATGAGCCAATGTCCTTAATTCAAAAGCCCGTGTGATTTATTTCACTTTTCTTTATCTAATTCAGAAAAACGAGATTATTGAATTTTGGTCATGTCATCATGAAGGGCAACATTTGATTTTGCACTATATTTACAAACACAATGAAAAAATACATAACAAACAAATAGTTGAACAAAAATGACATATCAAAACATAATGACAGATTCATAAACGAGACATGTAAGACCAGTCCCTTACTATATTCTGAAACACTAGGCGAAAAAATATACTTTTACGAAAAATGTCTTTTTTATCCTGCCAGTGTATGTGGCTCTGGGAATTCCAGTTTTTTTGGGGTGTTGTCAGTTGGAGAGTAGAGTTGGTACAAAAAATCTCTTGCGGCACACCCTGTGAGTGCCTTATCCCAAGAGCTGGGGTCGCCGCGTTTCAAACCCCGACCTGTTGAGGGGTTATTGTCAGTACCTGGACTTGGTTGTGTCAGCTGAAAATAAATAAAAAGCTTCTATTTTACAGATTATTGGGAACCCTGATCCACTGCTGTGTACTTATTCAACTTAGCAAAGTACCTTCAATGTGTTGAGAGTGTGGGAGGGCTGCAATGGTCCTCTGTGACAATCATGAGCAAATCGTCAAAGGAGGGAGCGGAAAAGTTTTTGTAATACATCCGATTCTTGTCAGGAGAAAGTATATGGAAGTTTCAATGGTGATGTATAATCTTTACTGAGTGGTGACTCTGATTGAGTGCGATTAACGGAAAAACTTGCCTGTATCTATACCATTCTTTAGTTTGTTGAGACGTCCTGCCTTGTTGTGTATGCTCCACCTAAATGAAGGACAAACGTGTTCGTCAAGCATGAGAGATAACCCTTGTGCTATTTTAGTCGTGCAGGATTAGTCTAGATCGCAAACCGGCATCTGTGTTGGACCGCGGCATGCTTAAAACGCTCAAGTGCTCTACCACGTTTGTTGTTCGACCGCACGGGTTTTACAGACTACGGTTTAATATTACACGTAGCAGTGTCTAGTCTGTAGGCGGTCTCGCTGTTTGTTAATTGCTGGTGCTCAAGTGCTCTACTGCGTGTGTTGTTTAACCGCATGCGTTTTACATACTACGGTTTAAGTTTACACGAAGCAGTGTCTTGTCTGTAAGCGGTCGCGCTGTTTGGTAGTTGCTGGGACTTAGAATTGCAAGCGGCTACATCTTCTCTATGGGCGATCGCAGTGCTGCGTAGCCAGTGCCAATTCACTTGCCTGTAGATGATTGTTCTCTCCTGGATGACGCTGCGTGCTTCTGCACAGGTTGCTTGTCAAAAGTGACTGCTGGCAGCAATCTCTTCAAAGGAATGCATTCATATTCCATGATGGAACGTTCGGATCGCGTTTGTACGGCTGAGCCGATCGCGTTGCATTCTGGGTTCCGTAGTTCTACCAGAGTTAGTTCACTTCTTAATAGGTGTTACGAGCATGATGAGAGTTTTATAATTTGGCAATCTCAGTCATTTCGTTTAGCCCACTCATGACTGTGTCGAATTTCATTATAAGGTATGCTTCCTTTCTTATAAGTAGAATTTCAGAGTCTCCACCTCTGGGGTTAGGTGTGATGGAGCAGAGGACAGTCCATTTGAAATCTTTTTCAGTGTGATTGCGTTCCACATAATGGTTTACCATGGGTGCGGTTAGAATTTTGTTTTTGAGTCTTGAACGATGTTGCACGATCCTTTGCTTCACTTCCTGGTTGGTTTTGCCATTGTATATTTTTTGACATGGACACACTATTGCATACACCACGTTTTTAGTTTTACAATTTGTGAACTCGTTATATTGCCTGTGTGTGCGGCCATCCGTAAAGGTGGTTCCTTCAATGGTTGAATTACAGACAGAGCAGTTGCCACACTTGTGGTGTCCTTGAATCGGTTTGAGGTTCAACATGGAGCGCAGAGTTTCTGGTCTTTTAGTGATCGCCGCTGTGGTGCGTATGACTTGTTGTCCAATGTTACGGTTCTTTTTTAGGGCAAAGAGTGGGGGGCCTACGTTTTGTATGGAACCCTCGATCAGATGCCGATTGTTGCTTACAATCTTCTTGAAAGAAGGAGTGTGAGGCCCAAAAGTTGTGACACAAACTATACGTTCTGTTGGTGCTTTATGCTTTTTTGTCAAAAGATGTTCCCTTGGTGTAAACCACGCTCTTTTCATGGAGTGCTTGAGTAGCTTGTGGGGATAACCTCTTTCCTTCAATTTCCCTACCAACGTTTCAGCGTGTAATTCATAATCTGTAGCTGCTGTAATGTAAGGCGTTGTTTTTATCCATTGGTTTGGTGTGTAACGTCGTGATCAGACCATTTGGCGATGTTTTTACCTCCACGTCCAAAAATGCAAGACGTTTTTTGCTGTGTGACAGGCTGAATTTTATATCAGGATTGGGGTTGTTCAGCCACATGTGGACCTCCTTCAGGGATGATTCAGTGCCTTTCCAAATGCACCAAACATCATCAATATATCTGTGCCATTGCAATATTTGATCAATGAATGGATTGTTGTTGTAGATATATCGGTGTTCGTACCTGGCCATGTACAGTACTGCCATTTCAGGAGCGAAGGGACAACCCATGGCTGTCCCTTTGACTTGTAGGAAGAAATCCTCCTGAAATTTGAAAAAGTTCTTGCGCAAGGATATGGAGTCCAAACGGAGGATGAACTGAGTTGGTACTTGGTGTGGTCTTGGCCGTTGCTCCAAATAAAATTCCATTGAATCCAGCGCATCCCGCTGGGGAATTTGTGTGTAGAGGGATGTTACGTCCATTGTTACCAAGATATGGATTGTAGGGTCAAACTCAAAACCCTCAACTTTATTGATGAATTCCATGGTATCGCGTAAATACGAAGGGACTTCAGGTAAAAACGGTTTTTAAAAAATGATGATTTTGGGCATTTGCATTCTCAGGGTATTTAAAAGGGAGAACCAAGCGCTCTGCTTTTTTAATAATTCAGGGGAGAGGAGCCCCCTCCCTGGGCAGATTTCGGCCCCGGGGATCCCTATTTATCCTGGGTGCCCTGAAGACCACAGACGGCACCCAGTGTGCAATGTTGGGGACCACAGAAGGAGCATCAATACCCCCAAGGTCACAGCCTGCCTCCAGCGGGAGCCAGCATTGCTCCCACATGCAGGGAGCAGCCAAAAATGCTTCTCTCTGTATGTGGGAGCAATTCTTTCATCTGTTTTCCTGCCCGCTTCACAGCGAGCAGGAAAACAAATGAAAAGTCTGCTCCCAGCAAGTGGGAGCAGTTTTCCTGCTCCGGCCCGCTGAGAAAAGACTTACTGTTTGCTCTTGCTTAGTGGGAGCTGTCAAAGCTCCTGCCAAGCGAGAGAAAGCAGCTATGTCCTGGGGGTGGATACTCCGGGACCTAGGGAGCTGGCCCTGGGGGTGGAAAACCCCAAGGCCATTAAGGGCACCTGGAGTGGAGCCGCGCGGCGTCCCTTCCTTCAGTTTCCATGGGCCGGCCCTGGGGAAGAGGTGATCCCCGGGGCCATATATGCTACAGGAGGAGGGCTGTGATTCCCCTTACCTCTTTATTTAGATGTGTTGCCCCGGGTAGGTGGTGGTCCCCAGGGCACTACAAGGAGGAGGTAAGGAGCCTGCATGGCTACCCTCCAATTTAGTTTCAAAGCCCTGGTAAGGTGGTGGTCCCCAGGGCTCCTGTGAAAAAGAGGTGGGGGATCCGTGTGGCCCCCCTCCAAAATTTTGATTAATGCCCTGACAAACAGAAGGAGAGGGGTCCATGCTATCCCCCTCCATTATTTAAATAAAGCCCAGGGGAGCTGGTGGTCCCTGGGGCTCAACAGAGCCTTACGAGGGGGCAGTATGCGTCCCCCTCCCAAATTTCTAATTGAATACAATGCACCCGGGATCTGACCTACCCGGGGGCAGGAAATCGCGCATGGTTTTTAAAAAAAAGTTGCAGCAAATTTGCAAATCCACCCCAATTTCTGCCTCAAAAAAAAAAAAAAATGCCCCAAGCACCAGGCCTGGGGGGTCAAGATATTGCTACCCTGCCCCCAAGAAGGCTGCCAACACTTCCAGTTTGAAGTGTTGGCAGCCAATCAGATCTCTGCACGAGATTCAGAGGATTTGCAGAGCGCACACGCCTCTAGATATACAAATTTAGTTTTCCTTTAATATCTCCAAAACTACTCAATGAAATTTACACCAAATACCAAAAAGGACTCTTTCTGTACCAAGACCTAGCTTTATGCCAAATTTCGTGTAATTCCATTTAGCGGTTTGGGCTGTAGTCCTGTCTAAAATCTCTCTGTGAATTAACATGGGAAATGCACTTTTTTACCCCCTCTTTCTCCGCCCCGATTGATGGATCACCCGAAACTTTCCATGCACAACTAGAATCAGAAGGGTGCTTTTGTGGGAAAATTTCGTGACGATCTGTCAAATGATGCTAAAGTTATAAGCAAGTCATAAAACTCTTTTCCTATGGAAACTAGGGGCCTCATTTATGGCATTTTGGCATAGGGCAGCGCAGCAAGGCACTTTGCTGTGCTGCCCTACACCAAAGTGAAAGGGCAGAATGCACCATATTTAAGCATTATGGTGTATTCCTGTCCTTTCTGTCTGCGCTGGCGCCATTTTGGCAGACTAGCATCAACGTAGGCACCCTTGCACAATGGTGCAGGGATGCCTCCTTTGCAGGCAGGATTGCTTTGTGCAGGAAGGGGCACAAAAACAATCCTTCAAGGTGTTTTCCACTTTCCATGTGTGCTGTGTAATCATGCATAATCTCGGAGAATTCTTAGGTTATTCTGCGTGATTACGCTACATGGAATTACGAGAGTTACTCCCACCTCTAGATGTATTTTGTGAGCTAGTTAGCAGTGCATAGTGAGGGTGAAAGTTGATTTGGTAATTTAAAATAGTAATTTCTAATTGGCATTTTCATCTAACTTTAAGGTCCCTCTAACCATTGTTCTTTTCATTGAATTTCTAAGGTGTTCTTAGGAAAAGGAACATTTTATTACAATTCCTAGCAATAACGTCAGTTCAACCTTTGTTTTTTTCAGTGAATTTCAGTGGGTTTTTTTCACATAAAGAAAGATATCCATCGACATACGCAGCGTGGGGTTGGGCACATGGCCAGAACCCACCACAAGGAGTCCCTTCACTCTAGCTGAAGAGCATACAACTCCAGCTCGAAGTGCTTTAAAAAATTATAGCTCTCCTGGGGTCATGGATTTAATGACCTGGGAGACTTACTGTTTTCAAATTTTGCTGGGGTGTGCTGTGCTCCCTTCAGCCTTCCAAAATACAAAACAAAAATGCTTTGTGGTGCGCCTGCCCTTTCTAGGAACACCACCAGACTCCAACAAATATGTACTTACAAAGCCCTCACCGGGCATTATGGGGTGCTCCTTGCAAAGAGCATTAAATAACAAATGCTCATTTATTATTATTTTAGTGTTCTTTATTTTTGGGGTGCCCTAGCACCCACCATGGCACCCATACATTGTTGCAATGTTGGGAGCTGTGGTGGAAGCCCCAAAGACCCCAGAGGACACTGCCGGCTCCCCACCAGCAACTATGGGGCCCGATTCACAGAACTAACTTAAGACAAAATCCTAAACTTACTACCATTTTGGTATTCACAGAAGGCACTTACTCATTTTGGTGTTCACAGAAGGCACTTACTTACTCATTTTGAGTAACTTGCTCATTTTGAGTAACACTCATTTTGTGTAACTTACTCATTTTGGTATTCACAGAAGGCACTTACTCATTAATGAGTAAGTGCCTTCTGTGATTACTAAAATGAGTAACTTACTCATTTTGAGTAACTTACTCATTTTGTGTAACTTACTCATTTTGGTATTCACAGAAGGCACTTACTCATCAATGAGTAAGTGCCTTCTGTGAATACCAAAATGAGTAAGTTACACAAAATGAGTAAGTTACTCAAAATGAGTAAGTTACTCAGAATGAGTAAGTAAGTGCCTTCTGTGAATACCAAAATGAGTAAGTGCCTTCTACGAATACCAAAATGGTAGTAAGTTTAGGATTTTGTCTTAAGTTAGTTCTGTGAATCGGGCCCTATACTGTGCCAGTGAGAGTCGCTATTTGATCAGTGGGTGCCCATATCTCCATTTTTTGGGGGCACCATGAGGGGGAGCCCCTGGGTCCGCATAGCCCTAGCCGGCTCCCCTAGCAGGAGCTGGCAACTTCAAATATTGTTGGGTGCACGGTGCCCACCAGGGGAACCCACTATGGGCATGATTACGATATTGGCGGTGTGAGCGCCAGCCCGCAACTGCGGCGGTTGGGAAACACCGCCAAGCGGTGGCATTCCGACTGCAGCATTACAATGTTGCCGCGGGGTTGGCGGTTTTGCAGCGGTGCAGTCATGGCAGCGGCATGAATGGGCTCTAGAAAAGAGCTGCAGCTAGTGCTGACCATGCTGCAATGCATCTGGGCAGTCGGTTGCACTGTTTCCCTGCAGCACAGTCTGCAGGAGAAACAGTGTGCTCAACCACGCAGATGGTATGGGGGCATAAATTGGTGTCACCATGAACATATCTCCAGGGCACACTCACCCTAGAGACATGAATTTACCGCCAAAACCTGCCTTTCTGCCAACCCTATCATGGCTGTGTCCCTACCATGAACAGCTCGGTGAAAAGGCAGGTCACAATGGCCATGGTGGTGCCAATGCCGGCACGGCCTCTATTGCCTACCGCTATCCACACCGTCGCCACAGCGGGACCTCATCTCTTGGTGGGGGCGGCAGTCTGGAGGCGGTATTGCGATGATCTCACCACAAAACTTGTGATCAAGCGGTTGGACTGCCGTGGTGACAGCAGTCAGACCACCAATCCGGGTACGGCAGTCCCAGGACCGCTGTACTCGTAATCAGACCCTATGTCTTAATGTTGTTAACTTCCGAAGCTCCAGCCAGCGACCTTGAGAGGAGCTGTCAATTTAAATAGTTGGCGGGTGCCTGGTGCACACACGAGGCACCCATATCAACCTGTCACTGGCAGCTGCGGGGGGAGCCCCAAGGCCCCTGCTGCCCCATTCGGCTCCCCAGCCAGCACCAGACTGGGTTTGGTGGGAACCAGCATCATTCCTTTGCTCCCTTCCAATTAGGTAGCAAAGTTGTGTTCCCTGTCCGGCAGAGTGCGGGCAGAGAATAGGTTTTTATTCCCTGCCTGCACTCTCCCAGGTGGGAAACCACATGTCCTGAGGTTCCCAGGTTACTGCAATCGAGCTCTGGGTGATGGGGTCCCCTTGAGCCCATCATGGGGGAAGGAAGCTCCACAATCACGTCAGTGAGGGGCAACACACCCCCTCCCCATATTATAATAAAACAACCTTGGGGAATGGGGTCCCCAAGGCCTCCTGTAGGCTTGAGGAGGAGGGCCACACTTTCCTCTCCCCTTAATAAATGAATACGTCCCCAGGGGATAGGGTCCCCGGGGTGTCTTAGATGTTTGGGAGGGGGACCAAGTGCCCCCCCAAGCAATATGTTTGTGCATGCCCCCCGGACCCAGAGTAAACTAGAACTTGTGCCTTGCCATGCGCTGTGTACTCATCAATGATATAATTTGCAATATTATCAGTAATGTCATCAATTATGTATTTGAAGATGCAATCTATTTATATTCTAAGCAGTGGGGGGGAGTTCCAAAGTTGCCCCCCTTCACTGGATGGCCACAAAATGAACAACATGTTGTGGCAGTCTTTACAGGACTCTGGATCGTGGCCCCCATTGAAATGCATTGTAGTGAATACCAGGTTTTGAGTGACACAAAAAGGAGCACTAATAAAGGGTAATAACAGATTTTAGTAACTATAAATCATTTGCTGATTTTGTCCTAAGTTGATTCTACCCAGTGAAAAATGTTGATCCTGTGCTGGGATTTGATGAGCCATGTTTTTAGAAAAAACTATTTTCCTCTCTTGGTTTTCTCAAAGAGTTTAGGAAGCTGCTCCAGAATCTAAAATGACAGCCCATTTTCTATAAAGTTCCACTATCTTCCTCTGCAATGTGAGAGTAAAGACTGATATTGTGAGTAAAACATATAATTCCAACAGAAGCAGCAGCCTGTCAGTTGTTTCTCCCTTGTTCTACTGTAGCCTCTCACATTATTCTAATAAATAACTAGAGCACTAAAAATTACATTTAAGGCAGAAGTGTGTCACACCTGAAGCCATCCTCATGATTTAGAGCTGTAAAACTTCCTTTAGAAATGAAAAAATGAGAGGATTTATTTTGTCTTCAAAATTATGGTTAGTGCTCTAGAAAGCAAAAATGCGGCTACATTTTCTATGAGTTCGCAAATGTATTTCTCATCCAAGTCAGTAAAAGATTCCGACATACACTGTTCTGTCAAGTACCATGCAACATGGGTTAAACTAACCCATTTTGGATAAATCCCTGCATCACCGCAGGGTACCTAATTAGTCATGTATATCAGGTGTGGGGCTTCTTAATTACAAAGAACATTTATAGCAATGATTGGCCAACCCATTCTGGATAGGAGCTTCATTCCTAGAGGGCGTTCCATATTGTGCACACAGATGAATGTACATCGTCTGTGTGACGTGCACCATGCTATCTATCCTGCTGTTCCTGTGAAGAGAAAGAAAGCAGTAGCACTTTCAAGGTCGGCAGTGAGCCCGGGAGCACGCGTAGTACTGGTCAGACCCTATATTCAGAGAGCCCCCACCTACCCCTGTGATCATAAGCTGTGGGCCGGCCTGTTAGTGAAGGCATCCATTTCCACAGCTGAGTTAGGCTGCTACTGATTTGCACCAACCTTTTATTCCTAGCAGCATTCCCATTATTCCAGCAAAGAGCTCAGCTCTAGTAAATGGTGGACTCGTGCAAACTAGAGTGATACTCTGCTGGTTCAAAGAATTGTTAATTTTATACCTTGAATAAGCACCTCATGAGTGTTTCAACTGTTTTGATGTCCATTCAAGACTACTACAAAGCACAAAAGGAAGTCATTTTTATAATTAGTCTCATTACATGACAATAATTACGTTGTTCCCCTCACAACAAAGTGTCACTCAAAATGTCACACCTAAGAGTTTGAAATGTCATACATAAGCACACTTTGACCACTTAAATGTCACACATAAGCAAACTGAAAACTTGGCAGCTATGCATGCAGATTGAAACATGTACTTTCAACACCAGCAGCAGTCTGTCATTTAACTCCTCAGTGTACTGCTGCAGCTTCCCACAGTGTTCTAATAAGCAACTAGACCATTAACATTTGTATTTATGACAAAAATGTGGCACTCCTGAAGCCATTTTCATGGAATCAAAGCTGTAAAGCATAAAGCTATTCCTTTTAAAATTAACTAAATGAGAGGGTTGGTTTTGTCTTAAAAATTATATTTAGTGCTCTAAAAGCTAAAATTAGGACACATTATCTATGAGTTTTCAAATGTATTTGTCATCCAACTCACTAAAACATTTGGACATGCAGATTGAAATATGTGCTTTCAATACCTGTGGCAGTCAATCAGTTAACTCCCCAGTCTGCTACCTGGTCTTCCATCAGTGCTCTAATGAGCAACTAGACCACTAACATTTCTATTAATAACAAAAGTGTGGCCCACCTAAAATAATCTTGATGGAATCAAAGCTATTAAACCTAAAGCATTTGCAAGGATCTGAGGGAGTTCCGCTACAGTTCACCAACTCTTGCTTAAAGTAGCGGGTTTGACCCACTTTCGTCAGCAAAGCTACCACCCTCTCGAGACCTATTGCGCAGTATCATTGTACTGTAGTCATGACTGCCAGTACATAGTGCTAACTTGTGGGAGAGCAATACTCCAACTCCGCGGAATTTGACGGAGTTCTTCAGTAACTCCATGGAATTCTGAGGAGTGAAACTTAGGGGCATATTATCAACGGCCAGCGATAATTATCGCTGGCCGTGCTTAGCGATAATTTTGTTATCGCAGGCTATCTCTGGAATTTATCGCCCTGGTAGCGCATTATTAACAACGCATTTCTCCAGGGCAATAAAAATTCCAGAGATACGTTCCCTGCAAAACGGCGATAACCTTGCTGATACGACCCACAGGGTCGTATCAGCATAATCCACCCCAATGTTAGGGATAGGTAAGTCTGCATTTTAGCAGACGTTCGCTTTGGAGAAAACAGCGGTTTTCTCCAAAACTAACGTGTGCTAAAATGCTGGGGCAGCTTTGTAAATATCGCGATGTGAACATCAGCGATATTTGCAAGGTAGTCCATCCGGTGCGCCCACTTTGCATCTCATTAGAGATGCAAAGGGAGGCGTTGGGAAAAAGGGTGCTAACATGCGATTATGCATGTTAGCACCCTCTTGTAAATAGGGCGATAGTTTTAAGCCAAAAAAGCGGAGATAAAGCCCTTGTAAATATGCCCCTTAGTGAGCTCGGCCCACCCTTAGTCATGACCCCCAAAATCACAGTCCACCCCACCTACACTAAATAGAACATCACAAAATACGGGGTATGACTTTAAATAAAGCAAGTCTATTGGCTTTGTCAAGGGGCCACCAAATTAATATATAAAGCAAGTTTATTGGCTTTGTCAAGGGGTTACCACATTAAAATAGTGATAACCGCATGTTAAAAGTCACTGTCCTCTCATTAGAATCAGTAATTATGATTCAGCACAATCATTATTGAAAATAAAGCATTGCAATGTTTATAAAAATCACTTTCAACAATATATATTTAAAAAAAGGAATTAACATCAATGTGACGTGTTTGAGTTTTTCTTGTACCATTTTAGGCTACATAGAATACAGTCATAGGACCCACCAGTAGAGGTCCCAGCACTCAACAGCTAATGAGCAAAAGCTCAACTCAAGAATACTAGAAAATGAGCTAAGTTTGTCTGGGGGTCATGAATTTCCTGACCCCAGACACTTGAGGGAAGTTTAGCAAATTCTTGTGGGGACCGCTGCACTCCCTGCTGCCCCCCCACAATCTGTTAGGTGATGGTTGGTGGTGACCCTGCCCAGATTGGGGCACCACAAGCAGCAAACAAATGTATGTAATTTGCAGGGCATTATGAAGCATTCCTCCGCTGGAGTGGGAATTTTATATGAGCGACTCCTGCAGCTTTAGTTTTTCTTCACAGGCACCACGCTGTGCTTTTCCTCTTCTTTATTTTGTTTTTCTCCACCTGGAACACCCTGTTTCTTTTAATACAGTGAAGGCCCCGGGGGAGCCAAGCCGCCTCCCTCCAAACAGCTCTGTGGTGAGCGGGAGCCGGCGTAGATCTCCTTCCCTGCTCCAGCTGGACAGGAGCCCTTTCCTTGGGCTCCGACAACAGGAAGCAGCTTCCTTCTTCTAGGTTCCTCTCTTTATCTTTAGGGGCCCAGGGAAGGGGTTATGGGCCCCATCAAAACTGGCACTGGCCTGGGGGATGGGGTTCCCAGGCCCCATAGGAGCCGGGGATAGAGACCCACTCACGCCCACTCCCTGGGCAAAATTAAAGAATTAAAGAATTGCATTGTGTCTACCCACGGGGAGTTGGCCCTTCCAGGGGCATCAAAAGAAGTAGCAGCAGAGCCCCATTAGCTCAGTGCCTCGCTAAATCTTTCAACAGATATATCTCTGGTCCCATTGGGCCAATTTAATTGATCTTCGGGTCTTTTGCTCCTGGTTGTAAGCCTCAGCCACCTGGAGAAGTTCCAGCAGGACTCCTGGCCTCTAAAGGTGCGCACCTTGGGGGGAATGGCTTTACTGGCTCCTTGAGCCAGCCTTCTTATGTGCCTGGCTACTTGTGCTCCTCCCCCTCCTGCTGGTGGGGTACAGAGGTCCAGATCTTCCACCAACTGGTCCTCAGGAGGTTAAGTTGGCCAATGTCACTGGCCCAGGAAATGTCCATCTAGTCCAGGGTGTCAGCTCCAAACAGAGTCTTTAGTCCAGCAGGGAATCAGGGGGCTTGTCCTTCCAGCTGCCCATGTGCTTGCCACCATCACTGTCCTGTCCAGGATCCTGCTCTCCTTGATGCTCTAGGGATGCCACTTTTATGCCTAATGCCAGCCTGTGGGTGAGGGACACCCCTTTGTCTAACCCTAAAATTGATTCTGGTCAGTTCCTCCCTTTCTTCTGTGATTTGCTCCGGTCTGGCTAGTGAAACAAAGGCAAAGCAAGCATAGTGTCAGGTTCCTTTGTGTGTGCTGGAGGCAGGTTCCTTTGAAGTGTAATCAGGACAGGGCACAGCTCCTCCCCAGCCATCCTTTCAGGAAGACCCACTGCCCTCTACACCCAGGCCCTTTTGTTCACTGTCTAGTTCCAATACACATTTCACAGTGAGAGAGCCATCAGCAACTAAGGCAGGTGGCCACTGATAGAAAGGTTCCAGAAACTTAAGGCAGGAAAATGCCAACTTTCTAAAAGTAGCATTTCCAAAGTCATAATTTAAAATCCAACTTTACCATTAAAGAGGAGTTTAAAGTATAATTAAAACATGAGGAAGAAGTAATTCTACTAATCTGAATTTAGTACTAATACATATAATAAATATAACAATGTAGCCCAATGATTTCCCCTGGCAGCAGCTTGCCTTGCTACAGTGAAAATCATTTTTGGGAATATTTCACTGTGAGGACATGTTCAACATTAATTGTTACATGTCCTAATTTTAGATGTCATGCACCCTGCCATTATGGGCAATAAGGCATACATGTGGGAGACTTATAAATATTTAAAATGAAGGTTTAAGCCTGACAAAAGGGGTATTTTGACAAGTTGAATTTGCAGTTAAAAACTGCTACAGGCACCTGTGTGAAGCTACCAGGTTGCGCACAACTGTAGTCGTTCATGTGTATCCAGCACCTGCGTGCACATGTATTCACCAGTAATCAGGCCAGTGCCCCTTACCCTTATCTTAAAAGACAGACACTAGCGGTAAACATGTGCAGTCTAACTATTATGCCGTTAGTGGGACTGAGACTATCATAGTAAGACTCACCCGCAATAAAGGTCCAAAAACAGGGTAATCCAAAGCTAAAAATCCTGGTTTACTAAATGTGCCGAACCCACTTGCAACAAACATTCTGACATGCGAAGCCAAATGTACTTTTAATACCTGCAGCAGTCTGTCAGTTAACTATCCAGTTTGCTTTTGAAGTTTCCCGCAGTGCTCTAATGAATAACTAGAGCATTAACATTTCTATGTGTGACAAATGTGTGACACACTTGAGCCTATCTTGTTGGAATCAAAGCTGGGGAATCGTTTTGTCATAGAAATTATAGTTAGTGCTCTAACAAGCTAAAATGAGGACACATTCTCTTCCATGTCAGTAAAACATTCAGACATACAGGCTGAAACGTACTTTCAACATCAGCAGCAGTCTGTGAGTTAACTCCCCATTGTGCTATTGCAGTTCCCAAAATGCTCCTATAAAGTACTAGATTGCCAACATTTGAATGTATGACTATAGTGGGCCACACCTGAAGCCATCTTGATGGAATCAAAGCTGTAATACCTAAAACATTTCCTTTAGAAATGAACAAAATTCGTTTTTTTCTGTCATAGGAATATAGATTTATGCCCTAGAAAGCTAAAATTGTGAGATGCAGGTGGCAAGGCAATTGGTAGCACAACGGACCTCAAAAGACAGAAGAGAGGGAGCAGGGGCATGCACATGGACAATGGAGGGCAGCGAGTCAGGTGCAGCAAGCTGACCAGGGAGGTGTATTGGCAGCACAACAGACTTTGGAGGGAAGAAGAATGGGGAAAGGGCAAGCACATGGACAACAGAGGGCGCGGGGAAGAGACACCAAGCTAACCAGGCAGGCACATGCAGCAGGAGCAGTGGCAGCACAATGGACTGCAGAGGGCAGGAGAGAGAGGGCTGGGTCATTCACTGGGAGAAAGGCGGGCACAGGGGCAGGGGAAGGAACTTACCATCGATGGCAGGCTGGAGAAGGCAAATAGACTGGCAGCACAACAGATTGCGGCGGGGCAGAATCATGAAGGGTAGGAGGGAGTTGCAGGGGCAGTAAGCTGGCCATTCTGGGCAGACCAGCATGGGCAGGACAGCACAATGGACCATGGTGGGAGGGCGGAAGGCAGCAGAGGCACTCACAAACAGAACTGAGGGGATGAGGAAGGGGTTTGGGTCAGGGGCAGCAAGCCAACCACAGAGAGCAGGCAGGAGGGGGCAAGGACATGCAGATGGAGAACAGAGGGCCTGGGGAGGGAGGTAGAGGCAGCAAGCTGAACATGGGGGAATGCTGGATAGGTAGAGAAAGCACAATGAAACACAGAGGTCTAGAGGTGTCAAGAACTGGTATAAATACACAGGAGCAGACTGGCACCCACCAACACCCTCACCTAGATGCAATAGCCACACACTGAACAATGGCAAACCACAGCAAGATTGTATGGGAGGGGATTAGGAAGAGGACTCCAGGGAGTAGTTCCTGAAAATGTTAGTGGTAGATTAGATCCAAGCCAAGAGACTAATAACTCTATCACTAAGGCACTAGTCATCACTCAGAATTTAGATGAAAATTGAAGGATTTCATACCTCATGTTGTATGGTTCAGAGGCCTACCGTTAAGAGAGTGGGGCGGTATACTCCTTGGGAGGAGAGGAAAAAGAGAGAGGTCTGAGTTGCGACTCTGCAAAGAAAGAGAACAGTTAGTACACTAGCCCCAAAGATACATAACAGTACGCGAGACTATGTCCAGGTAGGAATTATTAACACAACAGGTTTCCATCACCTGAGTACACATTGTTCTTGAAATCTCAGGTTTGTCCTTTTCTGATTTAGGTATTGACGTGCATTCCCAAAGTCAAAGAGTGAATAATATAACCAGTATCTGCTTTACCAAAACAAAGGTGTAAAAAAACTGTTTCTCCACTGGTACTTCAGTTAGTGTTAACTATAACACAGCTGCATTCTTTGTGTCAAACAGTAAGCAAGTGGAATTTCTAAGGAATGAGCCAAAGTGTCCTTGAACCTGCTGTGAGGTCCAAGTTCAGCAAAAATCACCTCTAATCCAGAAGGCGGTAACAACAAGAAAGTCAAAGGGAGAAGACTTACCACTCCAAAGTGAGCACCCTGCACTTTAGACTCACCTGTGCAATTCCACTCGATCCATTAAAGAGAAGCAAAGATAAGTTGAAGTCAAGTTGGAAAGAGTGCTCCTCAGTGGTTCCACCACATGGCTGCTGCTCTAAATAACTGGTTGTTTGTTATGGGCGAAGCCTCCTTTTGTAGGAAGGCCTCACCCAAGATGGCCACTGTCCAAAGAAATCTTTGGAGTTCTCACGAGATTTACAAATCATTCCCGAAATATGGATGGCGTTCCAGGCACCATATTTTGGGAACACTTTAACTCCTATACTTGAGGCTATGAAGTGTTTTAGGCACAGGTGTACCTAGCAGTGAGGTATTTGAATAAAGTTGTTCCTGGATCCCGCAGACTTGATGCTACTACTGCCACGCTATCATGTTCCTGCGACACCACAAGAGGAGTAAACGCGTGGAGACAACACTGGCATCTTTGCGTTGTAAATGCAAAAAAGGCGCAGACCAGGGAATCATGACAGTTCCATCCCCTTTAATGTTGCCCCCACTCCAAGGCATGAAACAAACGTTCCAATCATGGTTAATGAATGGTGTATGCAGGTTGATTGAATTGTTTGCTGAGTCCTTGCAATGAAGTCCATGTCCAGGCAACTAAGTACCAAACGTGTCCTTCACAATGTTTTTTACTTTTGTAGGGGCTTCTTCAGCCATTGAAATCGCAAGTAGAGACAGATGAGGGTTCTTTAAGAGCAAGACATGAAAGACGGGATGAATCTGAATCGATTAAGACAGCTGCAATTTGTAGGTAAACTTTCATGATCGTCTTTTAAATGTAAAAGGATCTAATAAACCGAACTGTAGATTTTCTAGGACCGTAGAGGACTAAATGACGGGTTGACAACCAAACTAGTTCTCCAGGATTAAAGGTTGGGGGGTCTTGATGACTCTTACCTGCATACTCTTTATAGGTTTGTTACACTTGTTGCAAATTAACTTACACCTGAGTCAATGATTGGCAGAATAGACCTTCATCTTTAATATGTCACAGGACACAAGGGCTCAAAAGATAAAATCTCAGGACACGTTTGTGGACGCTATTCAGTTAAAGCACAGAATAGTGAGAACCCAGTAGAAGTATGTTTAGCATTAATATGCGCAAATTCTATAAGGGCAATGCTAGCTAACTAGGTTTACAAAACTTCTACAAGTGCAATGCTATCCAACCAGGTCCCGCCAAATTAAACAGTTGACATTGAATATATTGCTCTATAGATTGGTTGACCGTTTTGATTTTGCCAGCTGGTAGGCATTGTCACAGTCATTCCCAAAAGTTCACAAAAGGGCTGCCAAAACCGAGAAGTAAATTAAGTCTAGTGTTTTGACAAGCCCAAGGTGACCTGCAAAGTACTATCATGATACCACATCAGGATATGTTCTTGCAGTTTCTTTGCTGGAAGATAAACTAAAGGTCCTTCATAAGGAATCCCATCTCTCAGATACCTTTTAGTTGTTTGAGACAACCATGACTGCAATTCATGGGAAGACGGCTGTTTGAATAATGCTGACTGGAAGTCAATCTTGCATTCAGGAGCCATGAAATGTTTAGGACCTGTTATTGGTTTTCGCTCTTCTTTGGTCTCCCATTCGTGATGTAATCTAGAATGATAATCAGTCTGATGATTGCTAATTCCCAGCTAAAATATAATAGTGAAGGGAATCTCAGAAAACAATAAGGTCCATCAAAGCTATGTACGTGTCAGGCTTTTAGCTGATTTGGAATCCTGAAGGTTGCTGTGATCAGTATAGACCATGGTGTTCTCAATGAGTATTAACTCCATTCCTTAAAGGCAACCCTAATAACAAGTAATTCCTTATTGGCAATGGTGTTGTTTTCTGGAATGCAAGGCTACTGCATGTAGCTCTGCTGTGAAGGGTATCACTTTGAAAAGGAATAGCCCCAACCGTGTATCAGAAGCATCAACTTCTACGATAAAACGTAACTTAGGCTGCAGGAGTTTTAAGACTGGTGCAGGGATGAATGTTCATTTTAGATTGATAAAGCCTTTAGCAGCATCTTGTGTCCAGTTAAAGGGCACCTTTTTCTGTAATAGCTCAGGGCCTGATTTAGATCTAGACAGTTGGCATATCCCTCATCGTTGTGACAAAGTAACCCATCCACCAAGATCTAACTCACTGGGGGGCACGATTTCAGAAAAGGAGTAAATAAGCCTCTTGTAGAAGGAAGCGACACCCAGGAAGGCTTGAATGTCTTTTAGTGATTTTGGGGTGGGCCAATTCATCACTGCTTCAACCTTCTCTTTATCCATAATTAGTCCTTGATGGGGATAGAACAAACCCAAGATATTCAACTATTGTTACATGGAAAGTACATTGGCTTAATTTAGCAATCAACCTGTTTTCACATCATTTTCGTAATACTAATTTGGCATGAGTAACATTCTCCTTTTCATTTTCTGAATAGATTAAAATATCATCAATGCAGATGATTTCAAATACATCAAGATATTTGTGAAAACGTAGTTCACAAAAAATTAAAACATGACAGGGGTGTTACAGAGCCCAAACAGCTTTACAAGATACTCATATAACCTGAATCTGGTCTTGGAAGCCGTCTTCCACTCATCTACCTCTCTGTGATGCAAATCAAGTTATAAGCTCAGTGAAGGTCTAATTTAGTATATATTGTCGGAGACTTTATCTGATCAAGCAAGATGGAAATGAGTGGAAGAGGGTAGGTTCTACAAAAACCATAGATATTCAGCAGTTATAGTTATCTCAAGTAACTATAGCTCGTGCCCTGAGGTGACTATAACTTGCGCCTCCGCCATGCATGGTTTTCTCATCAATATTTTCACTGCAAACGTTGCAGTGATATTATCAATGATGTCATAGAAAATGTCATGAGTGATGTAATATGTGGGGCAATTAACAGCGCCTGGAAATGGCGCAAGTTATAGTTACCTTAGGCTCGAGTTATAGTTATTTGAAATAACTAGAATTGCTGAATTTCTATGGTTTTGTGTGTGTAAAATCTGAACCTACCTATAACGTCCCTGTAACCTTTGGCTTTTTAGAGAATTTCTAAGGTTTTTTTAATTCTATTTCTGAACTATACGGTCCCTGTAACCTTTATTTTTCAAGAATCTGCCAGTCCGCCCGCAGCAAGTGAGTCTCCTGTAGGAGGCAAATATCACATCCAGCATCTCTCAACAGGGCAAGCAGCGCGCGCAGTTTTACAGGCGAGTTAAGACATAAAAAGAAATTATCAAGGCAGAGAACAAATACATCAAGAAATGTCAGGACATGATCATGACTGAGGTAAGAGTTCCCTTGTGTTTGGTATTTTGACAAAAATGTACCAGAGCTTTGCAGATACTCTCTGTGTTGATGTTCTAGTTTTTTTAATGCTACTTCTTAACTATAATGTTCATGTAACCTTTGGTTTTTCAGTGAATGTCTAGTTTTTTAATGCTATTTCCTAACTATAAAATTCCTGTAAGCTGGGTGTGTAAATGGGTGTGTGAGTGGTTGTGTGGGTGTGTAAGTGGGTGTGTGAGTGTGTGAATGGGTGTGTGAGTGCATGTGTGATTGGCTGTGTTGGTCTGTGAGTGGGTGTGTGAGTGGTTTTGTGGGTCTCTGAGTGGGTGTGTGAATGGCTGTACAAGGGTGTGAGTGGGTGTGTGAGTGGATGTGTGGGTGTGTATGTGGGCATGTGAGTGGGTGTGTGAGTGCCTTCGTGGGTCAGTGAGTGGGTGTGTGAGTGGTTCTCTGGGTCTCTGAGTGGGTGTGTGAGTGGCTGATTGGGTGTGTGAGTGGTGTTCTGGGTCTCTGAGTGGGTGTGTCAATGGCTGTATGGATATATGAGTGGGTGTGTGAGTGGTTGTGTGAGTGTGTAAGTGTGTATGTGAGTGAGTGTGTGAGTGGGTCTGTGAGTGGGTGTATTTTTTAAATATATATATATATGTATATGTATATATTACCTACTGGCTTTCACCAGTAGGCTGTTAGAGTTAGGACCATGTTTCCATAGGAAAAGTGTTTTTTTTTACTTGCCTATATTTCTGGCGCAAGTTGAAGAATCTTCATGGAATTTTTCTCAAAAAAGTGTACCGGTCATTCTAGTTGTGTATGGTAAGTTTCTGGGTGATCTGTCAAGCAGGGGCTGAGAAAAAGGAGGGTTCAAAAAGTGCATTTCCCATGTTAATTCCCATTGGGATTTTGAGCTTAACTACAGCCTGAAGTGCTGAACAGATTTACACCAAATTTGGCAGAAAGGTAGCTCTTGGTCAAGAAAGCACTCTTTTTGTTAATTGGTGTAAATCCATTCAGTAGTTTTATCTGGGACGCTATCCATCAGCGAACCCTCCCGATCTCATACAGAGATCTAAGAGGCTGCCAACACGTCAACAAAGAAGTGTTGGCAGCCGTCTTGGAACTCGGCCGCAGCCAAAAAAAAGGTTAAAAATAAAGAAATGAGGGCAGGGTAGTAATACCTTGACCCCCTAGCTCTGGTGCTTGTGTCCCCTTAATTTTTGCCATGAAATTGTGATGGAGTCACAAATTTGTGGCAAAATCTTTTTTTAAAAGTTCATACTCCTGCGCTTTTTTGCAGTAATAGCACCTCGCTGAGCCAGATCCCAGGGGCATGAGGGCAATAAAAAAATGGAAAGGGCGCACGGTCCCCCCTGGAGCTCTTTTTTCCACCTCCCAGGGCTTTTTTTAAATATTGGACGGGGGCCCAGCGGACCCCCGTCCATTGGGCTCTTTGAGCCCCGGGGACCACCACCTCCCCAGGGTTTTATTTTTTAAATGGAGTGTGCTATGCTGAGCCCCCTCCTGGGGCTGTTTAAAACCCAGGGACCACCACTTCCCGGGCCAAAAAAAACAATTAAAGGGGAACCGTGTGGGGCCCCTCAGGCCCCGGGGGCTACACCATTCCAAGGTCAGACCATGCATAGTAAAGAAGGGGGCTGTGAGGCCCTCTTCTGGATCCAATAATGGCTGTGGGGACAGCCAACCACCAGTACAGGCTCCTGCTATCTACAGAGATGCCCACCCTCTGGAGATAGCTGTTTGCTTTTGCTTGGTGGGAGCTGTGACAACTCCGGCCAAGCGAGAGCAAACACTAACTCAGCTTCCAGCAAGGGTGAGCTGTCAAACTGCTCCCGCTTGCTGGGAGCGGAGTTTTCATCTGTTTCCCTGCCCGCTGTCACCCGGGCAGGGAAACAGATTAAACAATTGCTCCCACACACAGGGAGCTGCATTTCTAGCAGATCCCTGCAGGGGGTGGGATTCCCCGGGGCTAAAATCGGCCTGTGGAAGGGGGCCTGGTGGGCCCTCCCCTATTGAATTTTGACCAGGGCCCAGGAAGCACTTACAAATATAATCATACCAGGTGCCTCGGTAGAAGCTCCACATCACTAGAGCACAAACGATCCTAACTTCTTGGGAATTGGTGAAGGTAATGAAAGTGTGTTTCCTCTCGTATTCCACGTTGAAAAACTATCTGAAACCCTTAATGAAGGTGAATCCATCATTGATCTACTAGAGTACAATCTGATTTGGGGTGACTGTGATGAGTGATTTCTTTTTCATCATCTCCTGGTGAGAGCAGAGTCCATGATTCTCCCTCTTAATTACGCTGAATATGCAAGTGCACAAAATCGTCTTCAAGCTCCGCACGTTTTGCTGCTGCCGTTTTCCTTAGTAGTATGTAGAGGTCTTCTTGCCTTTTCCCACGTTGATGGACAGCTTAACAAAAGGACGTTTCCCAACGATTTTGGAGACGCGTTATTGATGCAGAGGAATACAAGGAAATCTCCACCAAACAAAGAAACACTTACTTCAATTAGTTATAGGGAACTACCCCTGTTTGGTGGAGATTCACCTATTTGTAGTCTTTTCATCTTCTCTTGACGAGGATTCATGTTATCACAGATTTGTGGATGAAGACACTTGAGGAACAATCACATTGCTAAAATTAAATGCACACCTCATGGTCCTTTACACAGCTGTGGTGTAGAATATGTGCAAGACATTTTCCCAACGAGATAGCACTTACTAATTAACCATATGAAAGAACTCCAGTTGGGTAGACGTTTTCGGCAAAACTGGGGAGCCTTCTTTGAAAAAATTAGGTTCGATTCTGGCCCTGGTGCTGATTTCACAGAAATTAAACCTCAATGGGAAGCACTTACAAATATAAACATAGCAAGTGCCCCAGTTGAAACTCCACTTCAGTAAAATACAAACTATCCTAACTTCTTGGGCTTGGCGAAGGCAAAGGAAGTGTGTTTCCTCTCGTATTCCACGTTGAAAAACAATGGGAAGTCCTTAATGGAGGTGAATTCATTGTTGATCTATTGGAGCACTATGTGATGTGTAGTGACTGTGATGAGTGGTTTCTTTCTTGTTGTCTCCTGGTGAGAGTAGAGTCCATGGTTCTCCCTTTTAAATACCCTGAGTATGCAAATGCCCAAAATCCATAGCACCACACAGGCACTCACACACCCACTCACAGACTCACACAGGTACTCAAACACACACTCATATAGGCACTCACAGACCCACTCACAGACACACATAGGCACTCACAAACCCACTCACACTGGTATTCACACAACCACTCACAGACCCACACAGACACTCACACACCCACTCACAGACTCACACAGGCACTCACAGACCTACACAGCCACTCACACACCCACTTTCAAAGGTGACAGGTTACAGTCAGGATAAAAATGTAAAAAGCATAGAAATTCACTGAAATAACCAAAGGGTTCAAGGGACAGTATAGGTAGGAAATAGAATTTGATAAACCTTAGAAATTCACATAAAAAATCAAAGGTTACAGGGATGTTATACTTAAGCTCAGATTTTCCTCTTACAAAACCATTGAAATTCAGCAGTTATAGTTACCTGAGTTAACTATAACTCATGCCCCCGCAATGCACTGCTTATGACCTCACATATTACATCACTCATGACATGGTCAATGACTCACACTCGCCCACTCACTCACTCATACAGCCACTAACACAGCCAAATCACCCACCCATAGAACCATGTACACACCCACTCACTCACCCATACAGGCACTCACACACCTACTCACTCACCCATGCAGCCACTCAAACTAGCATTCACTCACCCATAGAGCCACTCACAGAGCCTCTCACTCGCTAATACAGCTACTCACACAACCACTCTCACCCACAAAGCCACTCAAACTAGCACTCACTCACCCATACAGCTACTCACACAGCCACTCACAAACCCATACACCTACTCACACATCCATTCTCTAATTCAGTTAACCACTTACATACCCATTCACATATCCATACAAGCAGTCACATACCCATTCACCTACCTATACAGCTAACGGCAGAGTAACACTTACTGTGCAAAACAGCCCCTCACACACACTCACCCATACATCTATTCAAACAGCCACTAACTTACCCATGCAGCCACTAACACACCCACTCGCCCATTAATAGAGCCATTGATACAGCCATTTAATCACCAAAACAGCCACTCACACCCCCCAACCATATAGCAACTAAGGCAGCCACTCACACACCCCCTATTTACCTATACATCCACTTTCACACCCACTAAAACACCAAGACACCCACTCCTACACTGATACAGACATCACACACCCACTCAGATGACATAGGTTAGAAAGAGTATCACTCATTACTAGTTTAGAAAGAATATTAATTTGACATCTGCTGTAGCTTACTACATATCTTTAAGTCCAGAAACATTTACGAAACACTTTCTCTCACTGGATTATGTCATCAGTGATGTCATTTGAGATGTCATCAGTGATGTTATCAGTGATGTCACTGACCATGTCATGTGTGATGTAATATGTTAAGTTATAAGCAGTGCATTGTGGTGGCGTAAGTTGTAGTTAGCTGAGGTAACTATAACTTCTGAATTTCAATGGTTTTGTACGAGTGGAATCTGAGCCTAACTATAACGTCCCTGTAACCTTTGGTTTTTTTCAGCGAATACACGCTTTGATGTGGATAAGGAAGTCCTGTTCCCTTCTGCTGTGAAATGGACTCCGTCCTTCCAGTACAATCCTGCTATGCCAAACCTGATGTTATTGTGATAAATGGAGCTCATCCTATGGTCACAGAGAAATGCTGAAATTGGTTTCCTAACATGTCTCTGAGATCTCTCAATCTTTGGACACAACTGTGATGACCACTGCCACTTCTGCCTTTGACATATACTGGAGTATACAAAGGCAGTGTGAGGAAATAGAGCCACTGTTTCCTTCTTTTGGATTTCAAGTGCAGCCCCTTTGATGTATATGTATACTACGGGATGCTGATTTGATTCCACTGCAATAAAGCACTACATACATACATACATACATACATACATATATAGCGCTGGCTTCGTCTCAGAACATCCACTTTCACTCGGACAGACGAACGCGGACCCAAGGTTCCTTGTGCAGTCATAAATTTATTTAGTCGCCCTGCATCTCCGCCATAACTCATTTCAGCCCCACCTGGGCCTTGATCACATGACGCGTTGCTAGAGTTTTAACCCTTATTTAAAGTGCCAGTGCAAAACATTACGTGGCTAAACGGGTGACCACTTAATAGACATGGGAGAGATACTGCGCAGTATTTACTTCTCTGCGGGCGCTCCAACAAAAGGTTCACCATGTGCAAATAGTCATACATTTGATTCAATAAATACGTAAATGTACAATAAATATATCAATAAATATATACATAAATGTAAAATAGATATAAATACAAATGTAAATATGAGACATGATTGTTGGCATTTAAAATCTGTTAAAACATTCAAGCATAACAATTGTTAAAAAGCTAAAAATGGCGTTATTTGTAACACCCTTATTCTGGTCATAAATTTATATCAGTCTTATTTGCACAAAGCCACTCCTATGTGAAAACAATTTTTAACACTTAAGGGCTATTAAAAGGGTGTGGTTTTAAAGTAAAGTTTTACACACTTAATAACAGTGATAAAATCATTCACTTGTTGGTGTCAAGATGATATGCTCTTTGTATATGTTGCGCTGAGTACAATAAAGCCCTAGTGGGCAAACAATCACTCCATGTCTAAGCAGTCAATATATGTGCTGTGCAAAAACGTGTCACCCACTTGAACCAACTGGTTCAAAAGTGCTTAGTGCCATAAAATAAGAAATAAATAACAAATTCTTATAGCTATAGGGTTTTGAAATGTTAGTGTAAACCAAGGGAAATATTTGCATCTGTGCATATGCACTAATCTTTATGTAGAAAAAACTGGCGCTACTACAGTACATACAATATTAAGATAGCTTCGCTCACCCACTATAAGCAAGTGTAGAAATCTTCACTCGCATTCAGCCCTGCAGTTGTCTTAGTATCTAGTTCCAATATATACCTTGTTTCTAGAAGACGAAGTTGGGCCTCACGATTTTCTCCCCTTTTCAAAGGGGGAATGGAGTCAATAACAAAATATAGTAGGTGTGCTGGATTGCTATCATGGCTCTCCTCAAAATGCTTGGCCACTGGATAGGCTTGATCCTTATTGGTAATTGCCCTTATGTGCTGGAGTATCCTCTTGTGTGCTGGCAGTTTAGTACTGCCTATATATCTTAAGCCACAAGGACACTCCAGCACATATACTGCGTACTCTGTCTTACAGGTCAGTCTTTTACTGATAAGTATAGGGTCTGACTTGAATGGGCTTGTATAGCTTGTCTTATTGTGTGCAAACTTGCAAGCTTTACACGTCGGGCATTTGATAAAACCTTTGTGTGAGGTGAGCCAGTTGGTAGGGGATCTAAATTCTGGGCTGTTCTTGACAAGACTGTTACTCATTGACCTTGCTTTTCTAAATGTAAGTTCCGTTTTTTTAGGCAGGTGTTTGCCCACCACAGGGTCACTGCGCACCAAGCTACAGTTTTTATTCAATATTCTCCTTAGGGCTTGATGCTGTTTATTGTAGGTTAGGATTACTCTACAAGATTGTTCTGAATGATCTGAGCCAATATCCTGTTGACTGGTTTTTATTGCAAGTGCTTGAGTTCTAGTGAGTGACCTGATTTTATTTATGGCCCTCTCTATGGCATCAGGAGTATATCCTCTTTCCAAGAATCTCTGTCTGCTAGCTTGCTGTGCTATTTGACAATCTTCCTCATTGCTGCAAATGCGCTTTACCCGTAGCATCTCCCCATACGGGATGCTCTGTATTAAATGATGCGGGTGATGACTCGTGGCATGCAGCAATGTGTTGCCAGCAGTAGGTTTGCGGTAAAATCTGGTAGCAATATTTTCATCCTTAATATAAACCTCCACATCAAGGAAGCAAACTGAACGTTTACTGATATTCGCCGTGAACTGGAGGTTCAGATGGTTATCATTGATCTGTTCAATAAACTGGAGAGCATGTAACTCAGAGCCCCTCCAGATTAGGAACAGATCATCAATATACCGCAACCATAGGGGCACATGTTGGTCTATTGTGTTTTTAAACTTCCCATGAGGACCTGCTCCTCCCACAGCCCCATATGCAAACAGGCATAGCTGGGAGAAAAGCAGGCCCCCATTGCAACTCCCCTAGTCTGCTGGTATATTTGATTGTCAAAGAAAAAGAAATTCTGTTCTAGACATGTGGCGACCATATTGACCAACATTTTGTTGTGCATATACAAATACACTGGTCTGCGATTCAGATAGTGTTCAATCGCTTTGATGCCATCCTGGTGGCGAATAGATGTATATAACGAAGTTACATCCATGGTTATCAAGAGTAGGTCTGAACTCCACGAAATTTCATTGATTTTCCTGAGGAAATCTGAGGTATCTTGCAAATAGGAAGGCAAACTCTTAACCCAATCTTGTAGGAAATAATCTACGTATCTTGACGTGTTTTCCATCAAGCTATTGATGGCCGAGATTATTGGCCTACCAGGGGGTTTAGTTTCATTTTTGTGAATCTTAGGGATGAAATAAAGAGCGGGGATAACTGGATGTTCTTTCTTTAAAAAACGATATTCATCATCGCTCAAAAGTCCCCCACTCTTCCATGCCAATAGTTTAAGATAATAGTCATTCCATGCAGATTTTACAATGTGGATATTACTTTTTTTGTAACATTCAGTGTCACTTAATTCGATAAAGGCCTCCTCCATATACAATTTACGAGGTCACAAAACAACATTTCCTCCCTTATCCGATTGTCTTACTATGAGGTTATTGTTGTTTTGTAGCTTTTTCATGAGTTGTATGTAGCAATGGTTTTGTCGGCTACATATGTGGCTCGCATTGTTGATTGATTTATATAAATGCTTCAATTCCATTGTAACCTGTTCATGGTAGACATCTAAGTTGTCATGTAGCATAACAGGTTGAAAAATAGACTTTGGTTTAAAAGGTGTCTTCACAGTTCCACCAATGTCAGTCGCCTCCAAGCCAAGAGTTGTTGTTTCAGCAGATTGTTTATTTTGCAGAGCTACAAGGTCCTGAAATAAATTCACATCTCCTGCTGTAAATAGGGATGGACTACTAGTTGTTGGCTCCACAGAATCTAATTGCTTTTTTGCCCGTAATAGATGAAATTTGCATAGTTTTAATTTTCTAATGAATCTAAAAACATCCATCCTGGTTTCCGTGTAATTAAAACTACTTTCCGGGCTATAGGAAAGTCCCAATGCCAAAATCTGTTTTTCTGCCATGGTTAAATTGATCTCTGTAAGGTTAACCACCGTATTGGGATTAAAGTTCTTTTTTACTTCTGTTTGCGATTCCATCTGCCTCTTGTTTGTTTTTTGGTACTCTGCCTTTCGTTGCTGGCTGCGCATTCGTCTTTCGCTGCGCTTTTGGTTGACTCTTTTGTTTTTTGGCCAGTTTGTGCTTGTGGTTTTAGTGTATCTCTCCTGTCCTGACACAGACAATCGGCCTCCTGCGCCAGGGATAGCTTTGTAAACCCCAATCCTGGTGCTCTTAACATTTCCCCCTCGGGTTCGCTCTCTGGAGCGGAGCTCAAGTCAGATGCCAAGGTTGATGCCAAAGCTGCTTCACCGAAGCCCACCTGATTTCTTGGCTGGCGATTAGTACCTACTTTTGTTTCCACAGCATCATACTTGCGGGCAAATGTGAAGACCTGACCATTTAGATAGTCCATTTTATCACGTTGAAATTTGTATGATTTACGTCTCTTGATTACATCCTCATCCTTTTGTAGACGTACATGCATTTCATCCCTTAATTTTTTGATGTTTTCTGTTACCTCCAATTTTCCTATTTCCTCGTTCAGTTCCTCTATTTTGGCTTGTAACTTCACGCGATCACTCTCTGCATATTTAACAAGAATCCGGGCAAGTCTGCTGGAGGACTCTAGATTGCAGTCTGCCCATTCTGCCAGCATGTTAGGGTCCGGATTCTCGTAGCTTGGTGCCAGAGTTATGCGTAAGCCTCTAGGGATCCAGCCTACCTCCAGGTAGCGTGATAGAGACTTATGCTCCCACCATTTAGATTGCTCGGAGCGCATAAGTTTTTCCAATTTCTTAAACAAGTCCCTTGTATTAGTACTTCCCATTGGTACAGTACTCTGTTGCATAGCCATAGCCGATCCCCGAGCCGGGGAATCGCTAAACATTTCATCTGCTGCCTCTTCGCGGTTACGCAACGCATCTGCATACATACATATAAATAAATATATATATATATACATACATACATATATATAAATATATTATCTACTGGCGGTCGCCAGTAGATAGTTATAGTTACAACCTATTATCCATAGGAAATCCGCGACATTCTATTTGAAATAACTCTCTTGCCGGTTGACGTATCTTCGCAAAATTTTCAAACTTCGTGGGGCGCTCCGGTCCGCTCCTACCCTGAAAGTCTCGGGTGATACGTCAAGCGGGGGCCGAGAAAAGGGGGGTCCCAAAACGCGTTTTCCCCATGCATTTTCCCATAGGAAACTTTAGACACGGCTACAGCCTGAACTGCTGAACGGAATTACACCAAATTTGGCAAAGAGGTAGTTCTTGGTTCAGAAAGAACCCTTTTGTTAAATGGTGTAAATCCGCTCAGTAGTTGCTGAGAAAATCAAAAAGTAAAAGTACATATATATCTATGGGCACGGAGGATTCGCGCACCCTCCCGATCACGAGCTGCATGTTAATTGGTTGTCAGCTGGCTGTCAACATTCCGATTCAGGAAATGTTGGCAGTTATTTTGTCCCTCGGTAGAACCGAGGACAGAAACAAGTGCGCAAAGCGCACAAAGGGGGAGGGTAGAAACACCCTGACCCCTAGGTTTGCTCAGGGGTCCCACAAGGACCCCCTGGGCAAAAAAAATTTTTTTTTAAAAATCGGCAGGATGCGCTCAGGGTGCGCGAATCCTGCCGAGAAATCGGAGCGCGGTCTCCGCGCTCGATAGCACTGGCCTCGGGTGGCCCAAGTCCCGGGGGCATGCTGGGGGTTAATTTATGTGTGGGGGCCTCTATGGGCCCTCAAGCCCCGGGGACCACCACCCCCCGGGGCTTTATGTACAATGGTGCGGGTGGTCCCCGGGCTTCTTTTTTAATTGTAAGCCTGTGTGGGGGCTCCAGCCCTCACACGCCCGGGGACCACCACCTCCCCGGGGCACTAAGAAAATTACAATGGGGGTCCGCTTTGGACCCCCAGAGCCCCGGGGACCACCACCTCCCCGGGCTGTGCACTGAATGGGAGGGGGCCGCGCGCCCCCTCCTGGAGCCCTTGATGGCCCTGGGGACCACCACCCCCAGGGCCGGCTCCTGCAGTGTCCCGGGTGCCTACCCCGGGACACTGCTGCTTGCAATGACAGGACGGAGCCTCGCGGCTCCCGTCCTGTCATTGTAAACTTGCTTTGGATATTGGAAGAGAGAGCAGGAAACCTGCTCTCTCTTCCAATATCCAAAGCCGATTGCTTTTCCACATGGGGAGCTGCATCTTAGCAGCTCCCCATGTGTAAAGCAATGCCGGCTCCCGTAGGACACGGGGAGCCGGCGGGACTGTGGGGGATTGGGGACCCCCCACAGTCCCCAACGAGAGGGCCAGCCCCGGGGATGGGGTCCCCGGGCAAGTAGTGGCTCGGGAGTGGGGCCACGCGGCCCCTCCCCCAAAAAAAAAAATTAAAAAAAAAAAAAACGATCGGGCCCGCAGGCCCCGCCCCTTCCTTCACCACTCTGCAAACGCGCCCTGGCGCGTTTGCAGAGGGGAACAAATTCCCCTTGAATACTGGGGTCCCTGGAGCCAACTAGCCCACCAGGAACCTCCAGTATGCGCCAGGGGCTGCCTTGCAGAGAGGTGTACAGAGGCCACGCCCCTTTTACACCTCTCTGCAACGCAGCTCTATGGCGCTTTTGGAGGTATATGGTGGGCTAGTTGGACTCCGGGGACCCTCAGGATTCAAGGGGACTTAATCCCCCAACTTAAAACGCGCCACGGGCGCGTTAGCACAGTGGTGAAGGAGGGGCGGGCTTGAGGTGACATGTGTGCAAACAGGCCCCGTGGCGCGTTTTAAGATGGGGATTAAATCCCCTTCAATCCTGAGGGCTCTGGGGCCAACTAGCCCAACAGGTACATCCAGAAAGCGCCACAGAGCTGCGTTGCAGAGAGGTGTAAAGGGGTGTGGCCTCTCTACACGTCTCTGCAACGCAGCCTCTGGCGCATATTGGAGTTTCCTGGTGGTCTAGTTGGCCCCTAGGGACCCTCAGGATTCAAGGGAACTTAATCCCCAACTTAAAACGCGCCACGGGGCGCGTTTGCAAAGATGTCACCTCAGGCCCCGCCCCTCCCTTCACCATTGTGCAAATATTCCTCTAAAATCAGCCGAAATAGGAATTCCGATTTACTCACCTGTTATAAGGAGAGACCTCAGTGCTGTATCTTTCAGCCCAGTACTGGTCCTGAAAAGTAATTTTAACCGTACTTACCGGTAACTTGAATTTCCTTCATAGGCTAACATTGACTGGTTTCACTTGGAAATTCTTCTAAGTGTGGAGTTTTGGAACTTTAAAATATTCCTCTAAAATCAGCCGAAATACGAATTCCGATTTACTCACCTGTTATCAGGAGAGACCTCAGTGCTGCATCTTTCAGCCCAGTACTGATCCTGAAAAGTAATTTTAACCGTACTTACCGGTAACTTGAATTTCCTTCATAGGCTAACATTGACTGGTTTCACTTGGAAATTCTTCTAAGTGTGGAGTTTTGGAACTTTAAAATATTCCTCTAAAATCAGCCGAAATACGAATTCCGATTTACTCACCTGTTATCAGGAGAGACCTCAGTGCTGCATCTTTCAGCCCAGTACTGATCCTGAAAAGTAATTTTAACCGTACTTACCGGTAACTTGAATTTCCTTCATAGGCTAACATTGACTGGTTTCACTTGGAAATTCTTCTAAGTGTGGAGTTTTGGAACTTTAAAATATTCCTCTAAAATCAGCCGAAATACGAATTCCGATTTACTCACCTGTTATCAGGAGAGACCTCAGTGCTGCATCTTTCAGCCCAGTACTGATCCTGAAAAGTAATTTTAACCGTACTTACCGGTAACTTGAATTTCCTTCATAGGCTAACATTGACTGGTTTCACTTGGAAATTCTTCTAAGTGTTGATTTTTGAAACATACAAATATTCCTCTAAAATCAGCCGAAATCCGAATTCTGATTTGCTCACCTGTTATCAGGAGAGACCTCAGTGCTGCATCTTTCAGCCCAGTACTGGTCCTGAAAAGTAATTTTAACCGTACTTACCAGTAACTTGAATTTCCTTCCATAGGCTAACATTGACTGGTTTCACTTGGAAATTCTTCTAAGTGTGGAGTTTTGGAACTTTAAAATATTCCTCTAAAATCAGCCGAAATACGAATTCCGATTTACTCACCTGTTATCAGGAGAGACCTCAGTGCTGCATGTTTCAGCCCAGTACTGATCCTCAAAAGTAATTTTAACCGTACTTACCGGTAACTTGAATTTCCTTCATAGGCTAACATTGACTGGTTTTCAGCAAAAAGTTTCAAAGTGTTGATTTTCACAAACTACAAATATTCCTTAAAAATCGCCTGTATGACTTAAACGCATTCTTTCAACTGTTTACAGGAGATGCACCAGTGCTGGATCCAGGATCCAACACTGAGTAAGAAAAAGTAACGATAACAGTTTTTACCTGCTAAGTGAATTTCCTTCCATAGGATAACATTGGTGATTCTATGAGAAAAAGTTTCAAAGTGTCAACTTTTAAAATACAATAATATTCCTTAAAAATCACGACTGTAACCAAAACGCTTTTACTCAACTGTTTACAGGAGATGTACCAGGACTGAATCTAGGATCCAGTCCTGTGGTTACAAAAGTAATCCATAAAGTAACTAATTGCATTTAACTAGAAATTCACATTGAGCTGAATGTTGCATTGTGTTTGAAAATGTGTTGCCCATTGCAACAACTGTAACTACTGTACTTAAAAGTCTATTGCCTATCTGCAAAGTATTTAAACTAAAGTAATTCATTCTGAGAAAGTATTTTTTGTAATGTAATGTATAATGTAATTACAATGTAATTTGACAAATAAAATATGTAAAAAAAATTGTTTCTAAAAATGTAGTAAATCAGTATGAAAAAATTAATATAACAATTAATACATTTAAAAATTGTCATTTACAAAACCTTTGAAATTCACTGAAAAACCGTAGGTTTCAGGCACGTTATAGTTAGAAATTAGCATTTAAAAACCTTTGAAATTCACTGAAAAAACCATAGGTTTCAGACACGTTATAGTTACAAATTAGCATTTAAAAAACCTTTGAAATTCACTGAAAAAACCATAGGTTTCAGACACGTTATAGTTACAAATTAGCATTTAAAAACCTTTGAAATTCACTGAAAAAACCATAGGTTTTAGGGACAGTTATAGTTACTTGGACATTGCACTCGTACAAAACCCGTGAAATTCCCTCGTTATAGTTAGTTCAGCTAACTATAACTCGCGCCCGCAATGCACTGCTGATGACGTCACATATTACATCACTCATGACATGGTCAGTGACATCACTGATGACATCACTGATGACATCTCAAATGACATCACTGATGACATCATCCACGTGATAATCTGATGCACCTCCTCACACCCTAATATAATCTTTGATACACCCACTCTAAATTACAGACTGCCATTCGCAAAACCATAGACACTCCAACACCAATAACTACATACCCACTCACTGATTCTTAGGTCTACACACACACATCCACTCACTCACCCGTACAGTCACTCATACTTACGGTCACTCAGTACAGGACTATCATATGCACTCTTACTCCTATATAGACACTCAAACAACGCCACTCATCCATAGAGATACTCACACACCTAGTCAGTCATGCAAATAATTAAACACACTGCCATTTACTCACCTATACAGTTATACACACACCAGCTCACTTACTCATACAAATAGTAGCACATTGTTACGCTCTTATACAATCACTGATACAAGCACACACTCATCCATACAGCCACTATCACAATCACTCACTCTTGCTTATAGCTATTTATATACTCCAACACACATATATACTGCCTTTCACATATGTAGTTACTCACACATGTACCACTGGGACATACATTCACTCACTAACACACTCTTACACACACTTACCCACCCATACAGTCTATCACAGATGCACTCTTGAAACCATCCACCCAGTGAATCACCCACTCACACATCTATGCACAGAGTTGCACACACCCCTCCCACACAAACACTCAGGCACCCATACAGATACTCAGACAAGCATTCAATAACTCATATAGAAAATCATTTAGCTATTCACAAACACATGCAGCCACTTACACAGCAACAGACAGACGGATACAGACATACACCCAGTTTAGTCACTAACCCATGCATTCAGTAAGATACGTTAAATCACTCACTTATAGAGTCAGTCACGCACCTACTAAATCATCCATACAGACACTTAGACACCCACTCATTCTTCAATACGTCTTTTCCTATATATTTTAAAAATATTTAAACTTTACAGAAACACACAGTCACTGGATGATGTCATCAGTGATGTCATTTGAGATGTCATCAGTGATGTCATCAGTGATGTCACTGACCATGTCATGAGTGATGTAATATGTGACGTCATCAGCAGTGCATTATGGGGGCACGAGTTATAGTTAGCTGAACTAACTATAACGGGGGAATTTCACGGGTTTTGTACGAGTGCAATGTCCAAGTAACTATAACTGTCCCTAAAACCTATGGTTTTTTCAGTGAATATATATATATATATATACACACACACACATGTGTGTCTGAAAAGCAAAGGTTCAAGTGATGATGTATTTAGGGGAAAATGGCAGCTAAAATGTAACATTTTAAACTAAAAGAAAACACGGAAATTTACCAGTTATAGTTTACTGAAGTAACTATAACTTGCGCACACACCATGCACAATGTTGGTATCAATGATGTCATTTCACTGTCATCAGTGATGTTATCAATGATATCATAGAACATGTCTAGAGTGATGTAATATGTGAGGTGATAAGCAGTGCATGGCAGGTGCACAAGTGGATGCGAAAATGGACACTAGGACGCATTATGCATTGACAAATAGTGCAAAATTATATTTCTTATAATAACACGTAATTTGGGGGAATTTGTGTAATTTCAACAATGCAAAGCTTGCTCATGCCTAGTTTTTATTCCTAATAGTAACACCATATACCGAAATCTTTAAATGTTTTCCTTGTAAGGTCAAACCCTAAACATCCGTGGGGGGTTTTGATTTTAATGTGCCACCAGGAAAGTATTGAAAAATATTTAATGAGGAAGTTTTCATAACCGTCTACAGACCATTGTCATTTTAGCCAATTTATTGGGACACTGTGCTGTAAAATGTACCATTTGGAACAATTTTTTCCAAATTTGTCGGATGGGAGACTACTTGAGGAAGATGGACTTATTAGCATTGTCGGCGGTGCTATTTAATTGGGAAATTACAATTTAGAATAATACGTTCAGCTGTGTATTATAGCTTTAGGGCATCTTTTGACAGGAGTGGAATAGAAATCTGACCTCTTAAAATAACATTCATGTATGGAAATGGAAGAGAACAGCGGGACCAGCTACTCTTGTGTCTCTGCTCCGAACTCATTTCTTGCGTGTGATTGACTGGTGCAACACGTTCCAAGCTCCCTGAACTTTAAACCCTCTTAAAAGCATTCCAGGTTTGACTGAGGCTGCGTTTGGTTTTGTGGGACACCATTCCTCATTTCAACTCTGATTCTCTAATTCTTACGGGCCATGTTTAATGGACTTATAAAAATGACAAGGAAAGCAATATAAATGTTCCCCAAAGATTAGCAGATAAGCAGACACCTTCTGCAATGTAATAGTTTAAAACCACTTGATCCTACACTATAAAATGTGCTCCGATGACAAAGAGCTTCGCTTTGATTCCAAGAGAAAGTCTTGATAGCCTTGCTGCATAGGAAGATTTCTATAATAAAATGTATCCCGTCTGGGCCTTTAAATGCAAACCTGTACTCTGCAGCAACACTCGTTATTACATCATTATCCTTGGCTAAGCCGACTAGTATGTGTGATTTATGTCAAAGGGAAATTCTCTTTTATTTTTTTAATTAAATCACTTTTATTTACTTTCCCGAAATACCTATTAAAAAACTGTGTTCTCTTCAAAATGTAACAAAGGCATTTTCTGGTAAACAAGAGGGATACGCACAGGAAAATGCAACATATGTCTAAGCATCTTGTCTGTTCGAGATTGCAAAGTGCCTGGTACTAACAATCATGACGAGGGTAGTATTGCCACTGCTTGCAATTCGTATGAGCATATCTAATATGAGGCGTCTCTAATCCAGGAACTGTGCAAGGATTTTCATCACTCCTGGAAAAATAGACTTTTGCCATCTAGAGTGCTCCCCATACAATGAATCCGGTAATTTTATAGTCTTGTCAGGAATTTGGTGCCACTCCCAGGTTGCCACCTAAAGCTGCTCCCTCACCTCAACTTTAGGAAGCGCCAGCCCTGCTCCAATCAGTGTTACACATAGCAATAAAGGCTAATAGATTAATCATGTCCCCAATGACACTTTCTCTCAGTCTAATTGTAGTCCCAGCGGAAGAGTAAAGGTGAACAAGGACAACATCTTCCAGAATATATTGGATTATCAAGTGAAAGCCCAGGATTAGAACATGAAACCACATGAGATCCCCGTTGCCATGAAGACATCTGGTAAAATAATTGTAAAGACAAAACCTTGCAGCTGCTGGTACAAGCTGCCCCGTCCCTCTCATTTCCCCTTGACTCCTAAAGTGTCCCTGTTGCTCTTCCTTTTGGCCCACTTTTGGGCTAGTTCTCCAACCCCTCAGCCACTGAAAACACCACCACTCCTTCCCAGGAACTCTGCGACACCCTGACGGACTTCTTCCACTACAAGATCTCCTCCATCTACAAAAACATCGAACCCCCAACCCACCACCGCCAACTTCCTCAGCCACCTTGCTCCCACAGATGCAAGCCCCAAAAACCTGCTCACCACACAAAACACCATAACCATCATGAACTCCGTCTACTCTGAAGCACCAACGGACCCCTTTTCCCACCACTTCTTCAACCTTGGGAGCAAGATTATCAGCAATGAGCTCACCACCATTTTCAATGCATCCACCACCATGGCCACCTTCCCTGAAGTATGGAAACACACTGAAGTCAAATCCCATCCGCTGACCCCAGTGAACTCAAGAAATACCATCCCATCTCTCTTCTCCCCTTTCACACCAAAGTCCTCGAAAAGGCCATCAACCACCAACTCACAAAACACCTGGAGAACAACAATCTACTGGACCCATCACAATCTAGATTCCACACCAACCACAGTACCGAACTGCCTTGATTGCTGCCACAGATGACATCAGAGCCCTCCTCGACCGGGGAGAAACAGCGGCCGTGATCCTCCTCGACCCCTCAGCAGTGTTCGACACCGTATCTCACCACACTCTTATCAAGAGACTTCACAGCAGAATCCAAGGAGGCACCCTCAAAGACACACCTACTTCCTCACCGGAAGAACCCAGAGAATCTGCCAACCCCCTTTTAATTTGGAACATAAGAACGCCATTGGCAGCATCCCTCAAGGCTCATCCCTCAGCCCTTCACTGTTCAACACCTACATGGCCTCCTTGGCCAACATCATCAGAATCCATGCACTAAACGTTATGTCCTACGCCGACCACACCCAGCTCATTCTCTCATTATCAGAAGACCCCCTCCACGAGGACTGACAACTTAAGCAGTTGCATGATGAGCGTGGCTGACTAGATGAAAGACAACTGCCTAAAACTCAACACTTCAAAATGGAAGTGCTGATTTTCAGGAACAACACCACCCCATAGAACAACTCCTGGTGGCATTCCGAACTAGGACCCTCATCCGCTCGGACAGACCATGCCCGTACCCTTGGCATCATCCTAGACAGAAAGCTCACCATGAAATGCCAGACCAGCGCAGTCTCCTCCACCTGCTTCCTCACTCTTTACATGCCCCGTAAGATCTTCAAGTGGCTCCCCGTCAACACCAGAAGAACCCTCACTCAAGGCCTAATCACCAGCTGGCTGGACTACGGCAATGCATTCTACATAGAAATCACCTCACACCTCCTGAAAAGACTGTGGACCATGCAGAATTCAGCAGCCAAACTCATCCTCATCCTCCATAAGCGGACCCACATCATCCCCACCTCAAGATGCTCCACTGGTTCCTCATCCAGAAGAGATATTAATTCAAGATGCTGATCCACACTTACAAAGCCCTACACAACCAAGGACCAGCATACATCAACCACTGCCTGAACTTCCATTAATCCTCCAGACACCTGCACTCTGCCTCCTCTCTCTTGCTCACACCTCCCGCATCCACCAAAGCAACAGTGGAGGATGCACTTTCTCCTACCTCGCAGAGAGGTCCTGGAACGACCTCCCCCTCCACCTCCAGACCTCATCCTCTCACTGGAATTCAGGAAAAGACTCAAGACGTGGCTGTTCAACTGAACCCTCCCTAAGCAGCAGAGTTCTCAGCACCTGGATACCCTCACAGGTATTTAGCTGTGCTATACAAGTCCTGCTTGATTGATTATTTGATTGAGTTTGAGGTGCTTCTAATTCCGGGAAACTACACAAACATCAAACAGTGCATGCCATGCTGTACCTTTGGACAGGAAGGAGGAGACCCAAAAACACTTCCAACCACTTAACTAAGATTGTGTCTGATGTTCATATTTCTTTAGTTTGAGGTGCAGTAGTTGCACCCAGGAGTGATGCCCACTCTCCTTCTAGTAAATTAAGTTCAGTAGAATCTGGTGACAGAAACCCCTATATGGTCATGTTTTTATTTGCTAATAATATCTTCATACTGTTTGCAATAATAATTGCAAAGATTAGGATGAATGTGGATGGGAGAGTGGTAACAGTCACATTCTGTGCAGCAGTCAATAGGATTAAACTTTGATGACCACAAACATGTTTTTATGTGAAAGTGAAATGTAAGGCAAAGGATTGGTGCTGCCCACAAAGACACAGCATGGTCAGTTCACCCCTACTTCTCCCTCCCTCTTTGTCACTGGTTCCCATGGCTGTCTGAATGAACTACACAATATTTTCTACTAGCACTGACTCCTGGAGAATGAACCCTGCCTTGTGTCATCCAGGTATCTGTCCACACAATGCATACTGGGAAGGAGGGCAAGCCTTCTTTTCCCGGGGTCTTTTTTCTGCTTCAACATGACTGGTTGGATTTTAGTAATATCAGAGTACACATGAACTGATTGGAAGTGAGCTGTTGCACAACTGGAAACCACCATCTCTTAGAAAATCCACACCTATACTGACCTTTATGGACCCTTCTATAGAGCTTTGTCACTTTGCAATTGCATGCTTCTCATTTTCTCAAGACTAGAACTACATCTAATTCCCTGCTGATGGTCTGGTCACCTTGTTAATGTTTGGGTAAAATTCAGGCATCAATAAGACAACTTATACCACTGTAATATTGCTTGCCTGAACTTTACCCAAAACGTTTCACCAAAAGACAAGAACACAATACCACCACGTATGAGACAGTCCCCTTCTTATTGAAAAAGCAACTACTAACCAAATATCCTGGTATAACAATCCCCTAATGAACAAATATATAGAGTACATCTACTGCAACCCAAACCTGAATCACTGTAAATGTTCTCTCACCCGACTATGGGGTCGATTCCGATCTCGCTCGGTAGGGCTCCGAACGCGATCCGTCTGGAAAAAGTACGAGCTGTACGCGTGTTCACCGACCGACTCGTACAGCTGTACGAGCGAGCAAGTACGATGCGAAGAACGCGAAATCGCCGCCCGAATCATTTCCGGGTCCGAACCGCTCTGTACGACTCGTTCGCAGACGAATCGTACCGAACAATGGAGTCGATTTCTGACCGAGCCAGTACGATGCACGATTCGGACAGCCGGATCGAGTCGGAGTCTCCGGGACGAAAACGCTCCGGGAAGCGGACTTCGGGGGTACGTGCCGGACCCCCTTCAGCCGTAGCCTTACGAGTCGAACATAGGGGGGGACCCAAGGGTCCTCCCTACACATGCATGTACGGTGCGGGCGTGAGCGAGGCATCCCCGCGATAGGGGGCGCACTTCTCCGAGAAATGCTATTTTCTCAATGGGAGTCTATGTACGCATCGTACGATAGGCTCCCATTGACATCAACGGGGCTCCGAGCGACACGAGTCCGTCAGCGCTACATTGCATCGTACTCGCTCGCTCGGAGCCAAGGGGCACAAATCGGTCGGAAATCTCGCCGGGAACGTGTCGGACGGAACGGTTTCCGACCAGGATCGGAATCGACCCCTTTGTGTGAACAATATTCAAAACATAAAAAGAACCAATAATCTTAATGTACTCCACCCAAACATCCACACCTTGTTTGATGAAAGATTTTAGTTTGACTTTCTTATGCTCCAGACTTCCTTATCTCTAAATCTTTATTTATGTATTGTGATTCTTAAGATTTGCATTACTGTCCCAAGAAATAATAGCTCTGATGATTCACAAAGGTAACTTACAGAATGCCTTAACCATGCATGCCTTACAACGCAAGCGCTACAACGACCCTACCAGTACAACGCAGTCTTTACCAAGCATGTCACTACCACAAACATACATAGGGATACATTGCAAGTAGCTTAACCACGCATACCATTCCCAGGCATACCATTAACATGCATACCGTTAGAATGCATATACTCGAATATAGTAGAAATGTACTCTTTTAATTAAAAATGTTCACATTTTTATTTTTTTACTACATTAAAATAAAGTTAAGCAGTACATTAATATTCCCTACTACATATTTCACAACTCGACATTTACAAAATCATGGCCAAATACACATTTTACTTAAATAGATGGGTTTCCAGGTATCCTGTTTCCAAAGTAGTTCTTCCTTTATTTTTACTATATATTACATGTTGTCCCAAATTAAAATGGTTGACACTCTATGGGGGTCATTATGATGGCGGGCGGATCGCCACCGCCCGGCCGGCGGTGGCGATCCGCCTGCCATCACAACATGATTTACCCCCCGCCATATTATCATGGCGGGGAATACCGCGGCGGACGGAAAGTCCGTCCAACGCTTTTCCGCAGGTCGGCAATCGTTACGATTGCCGGCCGGGCAGAGCTGGGGCATAACATGGTGGCGGTGCCTTCCAGGCACCGCCAACCATATTATGTTGACGGGTTGACAAGGCCTTTCCATGGCGGCAATGCTGCCATGGAAAGGCTGGCAGGAATTGCTTTGGGGGCCCGTTGCGGGCCCCCAGTGGGGTGGGGGGGTTCTGGGCTGCACTTGGCATTGCCATGCACAAGGCGGCAGGCACCGCGCGGTGCCTGTCACGTTGTGCATGGCAATGCACAGCATGCCTCTTTGGCATTGGGGCGGGTGCTGCTGTAAGCAGCACCTGCCGCAATGTTGAAGATGTGGAATGCGACCGCCAGGGTGGCGGTCGCATCCTAATTGGCGGTGTGGGACTTCCGCACCGCTGGCGGCCGGTCCCAGCACCGCTAGGGTGGCGGGCGGACTGAAGTCCGCCCGCCATCCTAATAAGCCCCATTGTGAGGAACCTGAATAAACATCATTTTTAAACTGAACTAAATTAACATACATTCTGTTAGAATCACGCACTTATTTAAAAATGCAGCCCAAAACATATTTGTGTTTGAATTATGGAATACCACACAAGAAACATATGAAATCAGCCGCCCACCATTTTGCGTTCAGTGGTACACTAACTTCACTCGTGATCACACACACAATAGGAGCATAAGACAGAGAGCCACAGCCACTTGGAAAGAGTGCCATCTAGCTACCCATGTAGGTAGAAAATGGTCCTCACTTAACACTAAGTCAAAAACATATATATTTAGTCAGAATGTTTGTAACATTTTGTAGACTTGCAAAATCATTTCTACAGTGGACTATTCGAGTCCATTACTTATCCTACAACTCCGAAAGGTAAAAACACACACAATCTTTATAAGGCTAATTTATATTATTGTTTTTTTTTGTTAAGAAAAATTTAACCTACTCAGATTTCAACCTGAACAAGACAGATGCTTGACAGTGATTTGGGGATCAATATTACTATTGTACCACTGCCAGGGGAATACCTCAGGGCAGGTGCTGGACAGTGTCAGGGGGCAAAATTACTATTCTAACTTCGCCAGGTACTTACAGCAGGGTACGTAATTATTTAAGATTAAAATTAATATTAATTTTAAATATATTATAATACCTAATAATTAATTCTCAGGTTTTAAAATTAATAACTGTGTATTAATACACTTCTCCACCCAATACCCCTAAATACCTTGCATCCTGTCCCTAAAAGTTAATGTTACTTAAAAAAGTTTTTAATCAATTATAATTTTAATAAAAAGTTAATAATTAAAATGTTCCTAATATTTATACCATATACTTACCTATATACTTACCTATCTACTTAGACATTTATGTGTGGTAAGGGCATGTTTGGTAACTGTACATACCTAAAATGCATGGTAAAGGCATGCGTGGTAATGAGATTCATGGTAAAGCTATATTCCTTGTACTGACATGCGTGGTAAACACTTGTTGATGATTAAGACTTCGTGGTTAAGGCAGTGCGTGGTTAAGACTTCATGGCAGGTTGTTTTCCAAAAATAATGAGGCAGGAACTTGCTACCGAATTGTAAGGGGCAGATTATGACTCGGGGGGTCTCACTGCCAGTCCGCCATAGAAGCGGTCCAGAAAATGCTGCTAGGCTGTCGGCATTCCCGCCCGCTGTATTATGACTTTACCATGTGGCTGGCGATGTGTGGGCAGCAGAGTCATGGTGGTGGCACACTTCAGCTCTAATAATGAGCCAGGAGCCATTGCCGGGAATGCTACAGTGCCTCCAGCCACTCGGGCGCACTGCTTCCTTGCATTACGGTGTGCAAGAGAAACAGTGCACGCACCCGATTCAAAGGCATTGAAGCTCAAAACATGAGCACCAGTTACATTTCACAAGGGCACATTCGCCCTGCTGGCAGTTTTTGCCCTCATTACCTGCCTTTCCTCTGACTCTCTCATGGCGGTGTCCCCACCAGGAAAGGGTCAGCGGAAAGGCAAGTCATACTTTGGCTGGCAGGATGCTTGACGGGATGGCCTCCATTGGCCGCCTCAGCCGCTGCAGTAGCAGAAATGATGGCGGTGACAGCGGTCTAGAGGCGGTGTACGCATTCTCATCTTAATCACGCAGTCGGACTGCCAGGGAAGCGGGTGGTTGGACCGCCAAACAGCAGCGCTGGTTTCCTTGCCATCAAAGTCGTAATCAGGCCCCAAGATACTACAAAAGTGCAATTTGTGAATACCAAAAAGTAGTAAACTTACTCAAAAGTGTAAGTAACTACATAAGTGCAGTTTGTGAAAAGCACCCTGTAGTACATTTTGCAGTACTACTTTGACACTACAAAACCTACTACAAAGTTCAGTTAGTAAACCAGGCCCTCAGTGTCTGTATAGTTTCTCAGAAAATGTACATTGCCTTCCTGTGCGGAGTATGCCATCTCCATGTTATCAGCTTCAGGGCGGCGGGTTCCCACCAAGCAGATTTAGCTTTCACAGTTGTGCTGGTGGTCTCCTAGCTGCGGTTCCCTGGTGGAGGAAGTCCATTGTGGTATGCGCTCACCAATGCATCATCACTGTGGCCACTGGATAGATGCTAGTATAACACAACTGATGTCCATTGGCCAAATGGAAACACCTACATTCCACACTTTAAAAAACACTCCATTTCAGACCATGATCCTTTGCCATTCCACTGCACCATGACATTTTCTAGCAGAACTTTTGTCAGTTAAGTGAGGTTACTTTGTTGTTTTTCCCTGTTTCTTGTTCCTTTATCTTCTTTCATTTATTTCCTTGTGGTCAATTAATTTGATTTCATCATATTTCTTTGCACAATGCCAGGGCAGTAAATCCCCATTTACTGAGGGAGAATTGTCAGTCATGGTGGATGAAATCATAAGAGTAGAGCCACAATTGGTTGGAGCTCAAGTCCAAAATACACTCTTATCTCAGAAAAGGCAAATGTGGACAAGAATAGTTAATAGAGTGAATGCTGTTGCAAACAATCTGTGCACACAGGAGGAAATTAGGAAGAGGTGGAACAACCTGCAGGGGAGAATGTGTTCCCTGGCCTCCAAGTGTCACCTGGAGGCCCAGAGGACTGGTGGTAGTTCTCCTATGTTTCCCTTGCAACTCATACCCTGGGAGGAGAAGGTCTTGTAGATCCCACATCCTGAAGGCTTGACAGGAATACCTGGTGGAGTGGAGTCTGGTAATTTATACTTTACAAAGTCTTACTAAACCTTAATGTCCTGTTTGTTCTCAACCCAGCTGTTGCCAATGTGTTCTGCACATATTTTCCTAACATAGAAACCTCAAAGTATCAGATAATTTGGATAGTTTGTGTGAATGCATTGGGTTGCATCTACGATTACAGGTGTCAATCTCTGTTTCATGTCATGTGATGATATGGTGCCTATAAGTGTTAGAACACCAAATAACCCATTACCCATAGGTGTGTCATATTGTAAGTGTCTGTCCATTTCAACTGGATATTTTCCACAGGTATGTTCCACTAACCATTTTGCAAGTGTTGGGAAGTTATCTTTGAAATGACTACAACTACCATGATGCCCTGTTTCTGTTTTGTCAAAAGAATATTAGTAAGTCATATTGCTCGTTCTCTCTTATCTAACATATTTCCACATATGGTAAAGTGTCATGTAGTGATCAATCCCTATTCAATGCTCTGTTCTGAAGATGGGTTGTGTTGTTTTATGAATGTTGTCCTGTTCTTCTCAACCAGTTGAACTGATGTCTTGAGTTTCACAAATCAAACTGTGTTGACCCACAAATCATAAGGTATGAAAATTACAATGCTGAATATAAGTGGGAATTGCAAACATTGACTCAGCACTGTTTACATGATGACTAATGCCAAACATCCATCCAGATTGTGTAAATTTATGTTTTAAAAATCAGCTAGGCCTTGGAATTGTCAATTACACATTTCACCTCTCCACTGTGTTGGGTTGAATGGTTGGGAGATGTTGGGTATACTTCCTAATCACTTCACTAACATTTGAGGACATCTTAATACCTGCTTATTTGAAGTTATACTCTTTGAAATTGCAAAACGTTAGGGTAAAATATAGGCCTGGGCAGAGTTTGTGGAGTTCTGCTACACAGAACTCCGTGAAGTGACCAAAAAACTCTTTCGCGCTACGCGGAGTTCTGCAAGTGGCGGCGTGCATTAGGTTGCACCTTTCGCACTGAGTTTTACCACTGGGTGTTTTGCCCACACTGGAAAATCAGTGCAAATTGCACCATGTGCAGCACAAGAGGGCGCTACTGCTTTCTGCCACTCAAGTAGAAGCTCTACTTGAGCGGCAGCTTCCTCAACGTGAACAGAAGGTTTCTCAACGCGAGCGGTTGCAGCCAACCGCGATCACCAGCGTTGAGACATCTCACCTTGAGGTGGTCTTGAGTAAGATTTTTCTTGCTCGCGCTCGCCAACGTAGCGTTGGTGAGCGAGGAGAAAACTCCACTCTGTGGTTTTTTTGGAACTCCACGCGCTACATGGAGTGCAGAGTGGGAAAACCTCTGCAAACTCCGCAAGCAGAGTGGAATTTCACGCCCATTCCTAGTAATATGTTAAATAACACTGAAAACAATCATCTCTATCTTTTGTTTCTCCTAGGTATCTACATTGTTTGTCTCAAAAGATTTGGATGTATAATCCACACTTTTACAAATAAAAAATGTTCTCAATTTCTCAATAGGTCCAACTGCCAGAGTACGTGGCCAGGAATTTGCCACTGAAAAGACCTCTACTCCAGCGCAGGATCAAACCTTAAGAGGGACAACTCTCCTGGTTATCTGGATGGCGATGAGGATCCTAGTCCATTTGGTCAGCCTGGGCAAATGGCTCCAGTGAGTCTCACTGGGCCCACACCATCACCTCCCATCTCAGCTGTAACACCTCAGCTAACCGATGCCTCTACCTCTTGTGTTCCTACCACTGTAACACTGATTGTGTGCCCCCAAGTCCTGGCTAATGTTGCAAACGGTACATCTTTTGCCTTGTTCAAAGCCTCATATCTTCCGCTGAACCTCTTCAACTTTGTGACGCACATCCTTCCAGTCCGGCATTCTATTATTAGCTCTTATCCTTTCCAACACCCACCCAGGTGACAATTCACATGAGGAGTGTCTACCCCTCAACAACACAAACCAAGACACTACGATGGACAAGTGTGGGGTGTTAAGGTAACTCCACAATCTGTCCCACACTGATTTCAGCACCTCTTCACCAAGTACAACGCCCCTGAATACTTTCTTTCAACATTCTGTTTACTCTCTCCAACATTCCATTTCCTTGTGAACTATATAAGGCCACAGATAGGTGCTTGATACCATTAGAACTGAGGAAAGTCTGCATAGTGCCCGACTTAAATTGCACTCCATTGTCAGCCACCAAACACTTGAGGGATTCCTTCTCTTCTGAAAACCTTAGTGAGAAAATCGATTAACTCATAAATTTGCATTCCACGCACTTGAAAAAAATCAACAAACACCAAAGCATAACGCATGCTAGCAGAAACATCATACATAGGACCCCCAATATACATGCCCACTTTCTCCCGCGGCCCACTAGGAAACTCTACCGGGCACAGAGGAGTCTTATATATTTGCCATGATTTGGCAGCCTGATTACATCTCTTACAATTACCAGCAATCACTTCTATTTCATGGTCCATTCCGGGCCACCAATAGTAACAGCGTACTCTCTTTTTGGTCCCAGTCATACCCACATGGCCTTGGTGAGCCAAAAGCACCAACCTACTTCAAATCAGTCGGAGGGATTAACAAATTACCATGCAGCACCAACTCACCTTCCCATGACATTTCATTCTTGATCTTGAAATAAGGCTTGAACTCCTCCCTTAAGTTCCTTTCTTGAGGCTATCGCTCAGTGATGGACTTCCTCAAAGATGTCTGAATTCCATCACGCAAAGAGCACTCACTCTACTCTGGGAAAGATATCATACCCCCAGCAGCCACAATTCCATCCACCTTGCTGATGACACATTCAACTTCCTCCTAATTTGATCCAGTCTCATCACCAATCATGAGACATCTAAAGAGAAAATCCACCCTAGCGTTCTTTGCCCCTGGAATGTGTTTGACATCAAAATTAAATTCATGCATCCTTGCCAGCAATCTTACTAACCTAGGACTAACTTGATTTAGATTCTTCTCAGGCAATAGGAATACCAGCAGTTTATGGTCAGTGAGAAGAAAACATTTCCTCCCACACAAGTAAGTTGCAAACCATCTTGTAGCCCTCACACACGCTAGAGACTCCTTCTAAATGGTGCTGTAGTTTCTATCAGCTGGAGACAAGCACCTTGAGGCAAACGCCACCGTATTTGCTTTGCCATCCACCATCAGAGACAGGACCGCACCCAAACCTACACCACTAGCATCCACAGTCACTGTTGGCATCGCATAATCCCTAAAGGCTTTGAGTGCAGGGGCTTCAACAATCAATCTCTTCAATCTCCTGAATGATTCACATTCTTTAGCCCCCCGCACAAATGTTTCACCCTTACATAACAGTCTTCTGAGAGGTACAGTTTCAAGGGCAACATTTTCAATGAACCTGGAATAAAACTCCCACATGCCTAGGAATTACCTTAGTTGTTCCTGAACCCCAGACTCCGGACTTTCCCTAATGGCATTTACCAAGTCTGCTTTAGGTCTGCTGCCAGCCCACAACAGCACATTCCCAAGGCACGTAGAGTACCATAAAGCGGCATTTCTCCTTCTTTACTGTAAGTCCTTGAACCCTCAGTGTATGTAGCACCTTGCTCAAACATTTTAAGTGATCTTCCTCATTGTCAGTGAACACCAGAATAAAGTCCTGCTATGCTATCACCTGTTTGGCGCTTCCAAAAAGCTGAGACATCAACTTCTGGAAAACTGAAGTGGCTAAAGCCTTGCCAAATGCCATACACAGAAACCTCAACGCACTAAAGGGGGTGTTGAATGCAGTCAGCGATTTAAACTTCTCATCCAGTTCTACTTGCTGCCAGACTGCCCTCAGATCTATTGTGGAAAACAGTCTGGCACTTCCCAACTGAGCCAGCTTTTTCTGGATCTTGTGGAGGGGGAAACAGGCCACCAAGATAGTTCTGTTTAAAGATCTGATATCAACACATAACCTCAACTCCCCATTCTTTTGCTTCCCGGCAACAATAAGAGAAATCCATTAGGAAGAGTCAACTGGTTCTATGACCCCCTCAGAGCACAAATTGTCCAAATGCTCCTTCAATTGATCTCTTACACTCAATGGGATGTTCCTGACCTTGTGCATCACTGGCAACACACTCTCCTGTAAAATAATTTCATGCTTTAAACCCTTAACCAAACCCAATCTGCCCTCAAAAAACACCTTTTGCGTATCAAGCTGGTCATTTACCAACTGAGGTGAGGAGGGAACAGGAGCAACTAGAGAAATGGGACATTCTGTGCTCGGCCTTAATACCATGCCAAAAGCACCTTGGTCTCTCAAACCTAGAATATTGTACAACTTCCTAGCTACATACACTATAGTAGAAATAGCCCTGTCTTGGAAAGTGATTGTTTCCAGAAAGTATCCCATCATATATGTGTGTTTTCGACCCACACCTAAAACATGCATTGGAAGTAATGGCTGTCTTTTGCTGAGCTAATATTCAGTTTGGATTTCGCTATCACCACATTCACTTGTTCAACCTTCACTAGGTCTTTGCCTCTATTCAATTCTTTTGAGGCCATCATTGACCGTTGCAATTTCTATGGTCTCATGCAGATTAGGATTATGACAGCACAACAATTTTTCTTGAACCCTTTTGTCATGACAAATAACTACAATCTGGTCTCTAAAGTAATTATCTAAATTGTCATCAAATTCATGCGTTGATGCCAGGACTCTTAGTTCAACCAAAAAACTGTCTACTGATTCATGTTGAGACTGTTTACAAGTGAAGAATCTATGGCGTTCCATGATTACACTTGTGGCATCCTTGAAATGGTTGTGTCGCCTGCTAATAGCTTCAGTATATACATCCCATTCTGCATTAGGTGGTTGAATGGCCATAGGTAAATGATCAAAAATTCTTTGGCCTTCAGCACCTAAACATTTGTACAATAAGGCTAGTTTCCTTCCAGCTTTAAATTTTTCACCATCAATCGCAATGATGTAACTATCAAAGTTTTTTTTTCCATTGCTCCCAATTACATTTTTGCACCCCTGGCTCAGCAAGAAAAGGTGTGGGAATGTTTGCATTCCCAACATGCATGAGCCTTCCCTGCCACTCACTCTTCTAGTAACCAGCACAAGTAGAGAAAATGCACCTTGTGACAGTGCGAAGGGTGCAGAGACAGAATATCGACGCCAAAATATCGAATTGCATGAATAATGAGTCAAGAATATCGATGGTTCCGGAACGTGCAAATCCGGTTCGGAGCCTATGTTTCCGACCGAATCGTCCCCCGTTCCGAACGACCAAGTACGATGCGAAGATCTCGTCCGCGTCGACCGAATCGCTTCCGAACCCGGACGTATCCGTCCGACTCGTTCGTAGCCGAATTGTGCCATGCAATGGAGCTGGATTCCGAACGAGCAAGTATGATGAACGATTCGGACAGCCTTTACGATTCCTTTTGCCCGGATCAAAACAGCTGCGGGAATCGGTCTTTGGGGGCCCATAGCAGGCCCCCCTTCACCCGGGGCCCTCCGATTCGTGCCCGTGGGGGTACCCATGGGTCCCCCCTTTCAGACCATGCACAGTGTGGCAGGCACCATGGGGTGCCCGCCACAGGGTGAACGATGATCCCCAACCACCCCTTTTGTCAATGGGAGCCTGTTACGCGTTCGGTACACAGGCTCCCACTGAAGTCAATGGGAGTCCAACCGAATCGTATCTGGATGAATTCAAATGCATCGTACTTGTTCGGTCGGACTCCCCTGACACGAGTCGTACAGAAAGCATTCCGGACATGAGTCGTTCGGTTTGCTTTCCGCACGAGATCGGAATCAGGCCTATAGTTGTGAATAATATCGATTTTTTTGTTGTTTTTGTTTTTGTTACATGTTGTATTTTTTTTTATTAACTTGGAGTTAGTTATTTTATATTTTGTAATTTATTTTTTTATGTTAAAATGTTTGTTTTTATTGTTTTTAAATTAATTTTTAGGAGCGGGATGTTGGGTTTATAGGGGATAGGGGTGGGGAGTGATTTAAAAAAATTGTGTAAAATTTAAATACTTTTAACATTTTTGTAACATTTTAGGAACGTGATGTTGAGTTTATAGGCGATAAGGGTGGGGAATAATTTAAAAATATTTATTTAAAAATTTTACATTTTTTTTATTTTATGTAAAAATTTAGTAGTGGGATGTTGGGTATATAGGGGATAAGGGTGGGGAGTAATTTAAGAATGTTGATTAAAATGAATTTTTATTAAAAAAATGTAAATATATAAATATTTTAAAAAACAAATGTAGATTTTTAAATTTTTAAATATTTTGCCTTTTTTGGGGTGCTCATATTTTGATGTAAATTGTGTGAAATATTTTAGAAATATTTTTTTTATTACATTTTTTTTTTAAATTAGTTTATTTTAAAATGTAATTTAAAAAATATTATTTTATCTTTTTCTAATTATTTTTAGTTTAAAAAAAGTTTACAAATTGGATAATTTTGAATTTTTAAATATTTAAAAAAAATTGTAATTTAGAATTTAATTGAATTTTTTTATTTTTGTGAGAATGGGTGTCTCAAATTTTTAATTATAATTCTTTTAAAAATTATAATTTTTTATTTTATATTTTATCATTTAAATTTTTTGTGACAAATTCTAAAAATAATTGTGTTAAATTTTTCATTTTGTTAAAGAAATGTAATTTATTTTTTTTGGTATGAAATTATTTTTTATTTCTCTATATTTGTAATTTTTTTATTAAGTAATATTGTTCTCTTTTTTTGGGGGGGGAGTTAGTAATAGGACAATTTTTGGGGTTAATTATCCAGCACTTTCCATGAGTTTAGTTGGTTTTGGAGTTGGAATAGTAATTTTTTGGGGTTTATTATCCAGCTCTTTCCCTGAGTTTATTTGGTTGAGGAGTTGGAATAGTAAATTAATTTGTTTAATTATCCAGCACTTTCCCTGAGTTTAGTTGGTTTTGGAGTAGGAATAGTAATTTATTATGGTTTATTAATAGGGGTGGGTGGAATTTGCATAGTCGCGTTACGCAAATCTCCGCGAAATGGCTAAGAATTTCCGCAAGCACGCGTAAATTCTGCGAAATCGCGGAATTGCTGGTCCCGCCCGTTCGCGATGTGTTTTTGCGTGCTCGCGGGGAAATATATCGCTAACTTGCCCATGCGGTCGCTAATGGGCGCGGCCATCTTGTTTTCACTTGTCCCGCCCGCTCGCGATGGTATTTCCTGTTCCGGGTCGTGTATTGCATGCTCCCGCCCGCTCGCGATGCTTATTTCCAGTTCCGGGTCGCGTATTGCATGCTCCCGCCCGTTCGCGATAAGGGTTTCCTGTTCGGGAAAGCGCATTACGTGTTCGCGACGCTTTTTGTGTGCTCGGGGGGAAATATCGCATGAACTTGCCCATGCGGTCGCAATGGGCGCGGCCATCTTGTTTTTCACTCTATTGCTATGGTTCTGGGCCTGCTTTTCAATCCTCCCTCTATCTTTTCAATCCTTTGTTTCTGTAAACTTTTTTGGGGTCTTTTTATTTATTATCTATCTCTCTATTTTCCTGATTCTATATTTTGAGTTTTTTTCTACTTTTTGTGTGTTTTTAACTACTTTTTCACACTTTTTCTATTACCTGCTTTTTCATTTCTTTTACTTACTTTTTTTAATTCCTACCTTTTCTTTTCCGCCCCCCGCCTACCCAGAACCATGGCAAAGGGCCACAGCCACAGGGCTCGTAGTCGTAGCCAGAGCCGCGACCGCCTTCATTGCGGAAGGCGGCGCCAAAGAGGGGTGCAGGCACGGGCCTTATTCAGTGAGGCGGAGGTGGCCGCACTGGTTTTTTTTGTTCAGCGCCACCTCCCCTTAACCCTGGCAGCAGGCGGCAGGCCTGGGTCCGGGTACGGGCTCCGGGAGCATCATTAGCGGTGGGGCAAGGTGCGTCGGGCAGTGTTTTGCTGCTCTGGTGTCCGGCGCACCAATAATCAGCTGACGCACTGGTGGTCCGATATTCTGGACTGGGAGCAGGACCTGCTGGACCTGCTAGGAGTGGAGGTCCCGGGGCTTGGTGAGTAGCTACTTAATATTACTACTTTGTGTTCTTCTGCTCTGTGTTATATATTGCGAATATATTTTTTTTCCGACCAGCAAGAATGCTGCTGCTTACATTGCAGGTAAATTACGTTTAAAATCTGTGATTGTTATGACACAGGCGCTCAGCGCTACTAATCTTACTTGTTTGCAACTTTGCACTCGCTTGGCCTGATGATTATGTAAGAGTTTACTTTAGAGAACTTAAGTGACGTAATGCTAGCGAGAGTAGTCCTTCCTTTGTCCTCCTGCCACTAAGAAGGGATAGTGGTGGATTGATAGGTTTAGTTACTTATTAGTTGGTAATTTCTAAGTGGTGTGCATGACGCATCCTCTGTCACGTCACGTGCTGCTGAGTGCTGCTTACCCCAGTCCTTAGTAGAACATTTGTAGTTTGTTTACTGAGTGTTAATAGGCTTATATCATCACTAGCAGAACATCAGCAGCAACCAGCCAACAATTTGGTGTATGCAAAAATGTATGCATGTGTCCTCCATCTATGCATTTTTGAGGACTAAAATAAATGGAAATGCAGACTTACTGAACAATTGGCCCATCTGGATTGGAATAGGTGGGCTAGGTCAGGTGGTAGTTAGGCTTGCTAGACGGTCCGTGAATCTCGCAATACCACCAGTCGATCAGATAGGTCAATTTGATTGCAATTGTTGTTACCAAAAATGTTTTTGGTGCGTATTTGAAAATATTTTATTTATTTCACACCAAACTTTAATTTTTGTCTCTTTCTTTATGAAATCTTACATGATCAGCAGCACCCAGGGGCAAGAAGACGGGGTCACAGGCGGCGGGCCAAGAAGATCTCCAAGATGCCTCCCAGGGACAGGACCGCTCCTCTATCGAGGGCTCCGCTGCTGGCCCCAGTAAGTCCTCCAGTGGTTAATATTAATAATTATATTTCCCAAACTTTTCCTGCACCTTATTTTTTCCGAACTATTATTTCGGTATCCTAATTCTAATTTTTACAAATTCTTCTTTGATCTATACTATCTGTTTCTAAATTCTTGTTATCCCTGCCTCTAACTGCATCTGCTATGACTCTCTGTACTACTACTATTAGTCTGTCTGTAGCTAAGCTTGCCCAGTTGCCCACTCTTTATTTAAAATATTTTAAATAAAACTCAGATTCACCAATAGCTATAGCCATTGAGTCCAGTCCTTTGGGTTGTCCTCTTCTACTACTTCTAGTCTTCTTATTCTTGAGGCTTTTCAACAATTCACACCAAGAAAATGCCCAACCACATTTTACAATTTTTGATAGGATAGGACATACTACTACTGTTGTAGGGATTCTGCACATACAGAACTTTGCACAAGAAAATAGGACGTTGGTGATGGGAGGTTGGACCTTCCTCACACCTCAATCAGAAGCCACCACAATTCCCTGACCGACTAGTTATAGTGTCTCATTAGGTCTCCGAAACGCCCCCCCCCCCAAATACCCAATGAGTAGACAACCCAGAACATAACACTCCCGACCTCTGTCGTGGAAGCAATGCACACCCTTTCGCTCACTCTCTCGTGTAAGTCCACACCAAATACCACCGAGTCTATGTAAGTTCAAAAGGTTTATTTTTATTTCCAACTGACAAGCTCTGTACGTTGTTCTATAATGCAGCAGCAACAGCAAAATGCATAAGATTAAAACAATAAACATTGTTACACTTAGTTACACTTACAAGTTACTTACAACTACAAGTCCATAGAAGCCAAAAGGCGAGATCATGATAACTGAACAGTGGTGGAAGAACCACCCTCCCCTTGGTAGGAATCTAGTTTATATAAAATTATAAATGGAGATGTGAGAATTCTGGGGACCCCTCACCTTAGAAGAACCTAGTACTGGTTACATCATAAGCTCTGCAAAGCTCTGGTTCTTCGTATAAGGGAATCTTCCGTCTGTTATGAGAAAAATGGTGCGCGTTAGTATAGTGCAAGCATTTCTCAGTCGTGCCAAAAAGTGCAGTATTTTTATGGATAAGCAATATGGACTAACACCAGAACTCCATAACAAAGTGGCTTGTTTTTCGACCTTGTACGCAGCGCTCAGACAGTAGCAGTATGAGCTCATGTGGGCTCAAAGGCGTCTTTCACAACAAGCTGCGAGGTAACTTGCGCAAAAATAAAACACAGAGCTAAAATGGTTGCATGGCTTGGGGTAACTTAGCAAAGACTAGAATGACCCTAGGGACCATATAACACTACTAGTGTCTACTCTACTACCTGATTTGTACTAGTGATGTATGTTATATATGTATTATGTATGTATTAACTTTTTTTTCATTCTTGCTAGTGAAAAATAGGGGGAGGTGTATATGGCATCTGAAAAATGTGTAATGTTTTTTCTAGGCGTACTACCGACCACCAGTACCGGGGCCAGCGGCGAAGGTGACGCGGCAGCTGAGGGTGCAGGCGATGCGGCAGTTGTAGGAGGAGCTGCAGGGGGTGAGCCAGCAGCAGTGGCGGGCGGTGGTAAGTTATATTCCTAATCCTTACTTATTGACATTACACTCGCTGCAAGGGTGTAATGTATACTGTACTGTTGAGACTTAAGTAAGAAGTTGTTGTGAACGGTTGAAGAAGACACCCTTTACTTAGCATTAGCAATAGCATTAGCGACGGGAGTGTACTGAGTAACCAATGGCCTCTTCTATCGGACTTCAACTCAGCTGTGAAAGTTTTATGGAGAAGACTAAAAGTCAGATCAGATGACCTTGATGGATGGGTTGAACGAAAAGGGAAAGAAGGGTGGAAGAAGGAAGGAAGGGCGAGATTTTATATTTATGACTGGCAGAGAAGGATACGTGGGATGCATGCATATGTGTGTGATAGGAATCAGATGCATGGGTGGTGGAATGCCTGAAACTCCCACAAATGTTGGCTGAGGTAGTGGGAGGATAGATACATACCACAAATGTTACGTACTGTGCTTGCTAGTGCTACTGTGCCACTATGTGTAGAATGAATTTGTCTGACTGCTTTGCTAAGAGTATATTTTACAATAGTCTTGTTTTTTCTTCTTGATATAGCTACTCCTTCCAAAGGTAAAGTCGACAGGAAGGAGTTGGCAGCCAAGGCCCGGCGCCGGAAGCTGGAGGCCATACAGGCTGAATACCAGCGGCTGGTTGTTCTAGAGGAGGAGGCGGCAGCAGCTGCAGCCTCCTCCAATGCCCCGGGCCCCAGCCACCCCCCTCCAGTGTTACGGCGCCACCGCCTGGCAGCCGCCCGCCGCCACACTGCAAGAAGCACTGCTGCCCCCCCCTGTGGATGCAACTGCCGCGCGCTGAAGCGCCGCGTGGCCCGCCTAGAGGAGCGCATCTGTGTCCTGGAGAGGCGAGCCCGCTGAGACCCCGTTTATTTATTGCCCCTTTTTTATAGCTTATTTTAGTGGGTGGGAATCGGGCGTTGGGTTTTGGACTATTGGACATTTGTTGGACTTTTTCGTTCCGGGACATGGACATTGGTTGGGGTTAGGGAGAGGGGTGGGTCAGGTGTTGTGGGATTTTTTTAACTTAGTTTATTTTTGTTAGGGTATTAAATTACATATTTAGACTTTATATACGAGGTTGTTAATGTTTTGTGGGTGGGGTTACTGTTTTACGTCACACTGTTTCCTTGCTGGTGCAGTGCCACAGCCAGTGTTTGATTTAAATAATTGGCTGAGTTACTAAGACACAAACAGACAGATGCGGTACCCCTCAGAGAGGGACTTGTCCTACTAGTACTGTCAGTCTCTCCTCCTAATCTATGCATTCTGCAACTGGACTCAAAGGGGTGTGTGAAATAGAATTAATGAAAAAAATTCTGTTATTAATTATGCCTCCCCCAAACTTCTTCTCTTACCTGTGCTTGATGTTTAACTTGGGCACGGCGATGGCTGCATGGTGATGATGGATTTCTTTTCCAACATGCCATGGTTGTGGTGGTAGTAGTAGTAGACCCTGGCAGTAGCACTTGCAAATAAAAGAAAATGAGACAGTCAGTCGCCTGAGAGAGACTGTGGGAGGAGTAGTAGAACGAAGTACAATATGGAACTTACTGCCAAACAATAATATGCCAAAATACAAGGAAACATAATGGTTGCGGGGATAGCCTAGTACATAGAGTTACAAACTCTAGCTGTGTCGAGTCACTCGACTAGGCCTACAGTACACCGTGACTCGACACAAGCGTAATCGTTAGTGCTGTTTCGGAGGATGACAACAAATCCAATCTATGCCGGCAATTAATGCTGATGGATTAGGTTCCTTTGGTAAAAAAATCGCAAATATACTGCTCATAGGACGGTGGGCAAGCAGAAGAAGATCCTCGCCCTGCCTTGAAAATGCATTTTTGTTGCTTTAGCCACATCCGCCCCAGCAAGCGTGTGATAAATTATTGGTGTACATTTAATTTAGTCACACCTCAATAAGTCACACAGCCCGGGGGAAGAGGGTTAGGGTTTGATGAATGTTTGGGAAGGGGGGTTTTGGGAAAGGTTTGACAAAGAAAAACAGTACGCATGGACAACAACAAAACACAATCTTGGCAGACAACCATATCCATAAATCTGTTAAGGGAGAAAAAGGAAATGCATGCATGATGATGATAACTTGATGGTTAATGATAGTACTTACTAACTACTACTACTAGACAATTAGACAGTACAGGGCAGCAGTATATTATGCAATTTGCCTTGCCTGTCTGCCCTCAGAGAGACCCAAATTACATACAGTTTCTGTTCTGTTGTACCGGCCCGGGCTTAAAGATAGTAAAGAAAAGTCTAAAATTGCTGTAGGGATGAATTGAATTATAAGCAGAGAGCAAACATAACAACAACAACACACAGTAGTAATGATTGAAGACAAAAAATGAATCAAATTTAAAAGATGATGAAAGTTGATACTGTTACTGTATGTTATCCTGGTCAAAATGGGGAGTTGCATCTCGGCATTCGTCTTGGTCCTCCTTTCCATGGACGCTCCGGCCATCAATCTTGGGTGACGCCACTGCCTGCCTGGCAGATGTAGATTCATTGGTAAGGTAAGTGAGAGTTGTTTTTCCCAGTGTAGCACAGGGTAAGGGCCGGCCTGTAATTGCAGATGGGAAAACAAAAGGGATATTGAAAAATCAAGTAGAAAAAAAATGCCTAAATTACGGTGGAGTGCACCAAGAACACTTTCAGAGGCGGCATGGATTTGGATACATCATGTCTACTCTAGTCTGTTTCCAGCATTAACCTCCAACAGCAACAGGACAGAGCAGGCCCACGGCACCCGTGACACATCCTCCATTTAGCGTACCTTTTTTGACAGAGGCAAACAAAGCAGATATACAGCAACATAGCATTTTTACAAATTAAGTGACTAAATCAATGCCCCGCTGTCAGTCATACCACCACACTCGACTCCACCACTACACAGACATGTAGGTCTGCAGTGGTTGTTGTTGACTTGGTTACCTTTTAATGCACTCATGAAACGCACTGAGTTATTCCATCAATCATCTCGGATCGTACTGAGTGACTGCGAAGAGATAATGTCACTGTGGTCATCATCATGGTGTGATGTCCAACTCAGTGTGCAGTAGTGTACAGATTGAGTCTCCTTTCCATATTCAAAATGCAATGGATCGGCCTGCAGTAGAAGTAGAAAATTGTTATTGAAAAACAAGAATGGAAACAAACATTGCATTGAGTTACTTTTAGTGTGTAGATTAGATAATAGTACACAATGAATTACCTTCATGCACTACAAACAACAACAACACAAATCACTCAGTCAGCGTCCAATGCATGTCATCATTCATTACCTGTTCCTTCTCATCTTCAGTTAATGGGCAGTCTGTATCGGCTCGGAAAGGAGGATAGCTATAGTAGTCATCATCATGTTCCACTTCTTTTGGAGAGACTCAACGAGGCAAGATTTTAGTTTTTCTTCGATTATGCTACATCCAATCATCATCTGGCTTGAGGGCAATAGATTTAGGTCGATTCAGGAGGATGGAGGAGCAGGACTCGGAGGAGAGGACTGAAATGCAGACAGCTGAAACTCATATAAGGCAATAAAATACGAAGACGGTGGTGATGGATTTGTTGTGATTTGAAGTTTCCAAACAGAAAGACAGACACACAAATAGAAGTAAATAAGGGAGAACCACAGTAAGAAGTGGAAGCCTAGTTGTCAGGGAAGTATAGCTCGTCCTCAAACTCTGGGAGTTCAACCAGAAGTAGGTAATCAGCATCCAACACGCTACTTCCGTCACCTGAGCCGCTGTCCTCATCTTCCTGCGTTGATTCATGTATTGTGTAATTCGGTGGTATAAATTGCTGATTCATTTTGATCATGGTTAACCTCTCCACGTTTTTGGGTGAGAGGCTGGTCCTTTTCACTGTTACAATGGAACCAGCAGCACTGAAAACACGTTCAGAAGAGACACTTGCGACAGGGCAAGCCAGATAGTTTATCGCCAGCCTGCTGAGCACTGGCCATTGGCCCCTTTTGCCATACCAATACCGCAATGGGTTTTGATCAATGTAGACCTCTGTTGGGTCATCCAGGTAGGCCTGGACCATTCGGTCAATGTTCAGGGGTGCTACACTTTGTGCGGCCTCTTTTGTCTTTACATCAGCACTGGACCTAGCAAGTCCTTGCTGTAAATACCAATCCTGTGCCGTTTGTACTGGGGCTGATGATCCGGTTCTTGCTGTTGTCGATAGTGTTGGTGACAGCTGTGAACCAAATGCACTGCCCACAGGCTCTGAAGTTGAACTTGATGCCGGATGCCCTGCTGCAGTACTTGACGTGGGTTTGAGGCCTTTAATTACCAGCCGTTCATTTTCCAATGTACTGGCTGCCTCAGCTATCCAAGTTTTGTACCGGGCAACATCCACTTCTGAAAAAGGGAGTAATGTCTTACTGTGCAGTGCAGATTTGTACCGTGGATCCAGAATTGTGGCACAAATGTAATGTTTTTGTGACAGAATCTTATTTTGCACCCTTGCATTTTCACTTAAGCGACATGATATGCTCTCCACCAACTCATATGCTTCTTTTTTTTCCTCCACACCTATGTACGCTTCACACACCTCCTTCAGCTGTTGCTCTAGCATGTGCAACAATGGGATAGCTTGGCACATAGTAAGGTCCTCCTTGCTGACTTCACGTGTGAAGACCTCGAAAGGAAGAAGCATCTCTGTAAGAGATTTAACTAGGCTCCATTGGTCCATCTGAAGGGTCATGCCTTTCACAGTAGCATCCGCCCTTCGCATGACATATTCATTGATTGGTCTGTACTGCTCAAACAGACGGTCAAGCATGTAATACGTTGAGTTCCAATGTGTTGCCACCTCCTGGATGAGTGCTTTGACTGTCATTCTATAGTCACGTTGAATGATCCTCAGCTGCTTCCGGGCTTTAAAAGAATGGCTGAAATGCGTGCATATTCTGCGGCAGGTGGTCAGTAAGTTGCTGACTAAGGGTTCTTTTTTCAGAAAGTCTTGAACTATAATGTTAATGCAGTGCGCCAAACACGGGACCCTGAAATACTCACCAAGCGCCATGGCCTTAAGTATATTACTGCCATTATCCGTGGCAACAAAACCAATGTGAAGCCCTCTGGGGCGCAGCCATTCAAAGACCTTGCTGTTAAACTCTTCCAAAATGTTTTCAGCAGTATGAGATTTCTCCATGGCGAACATGGCTACAGTTGCATGTTTCAGAGAAGCATTAAAAATCTCAGCTGTGTCAACAGCACCTACTTCAGATAGCTTTTCTCTAACCCCCACAAAAGAGACCCAGTGTGAAGTGATGCACATGTAATCAGTGGCTTGGCAACTGGTCCACATGTCTGTTGTCAGGTGGATTTTGTGAACAGCACTCTGCTGCAAAGCTTGTCCAACCAATTCCAGCACTTCGTGATGTAGTGCTGGAACAGCAACTCGGGCGAAATAGGACCGGCTGGGAACCTTCCATTTAGGGCAGATGGCTGACACAAATTCAAGGAAACCCACCCCTTCCACAAATGAAAAAGGGAGAAGGTCCAGCGCTAACATTTTAGCCAGCTTCGCATTGTACAACCGTGCCGTTGGGTGGTTGCGTTAGTACTGCCCCTCCGACCTAAGCATGCTGTCAATGGTAGGCTGGAATATTTTCCTTTGCGGTGCACCTTTCTTCTTGAACCCAGCTAGGCTCAACAACGCTGCACTTTTGCTCATTGCAGTGCCCGGTTGCCTTGGTGTCTCATGTTGACTCTTACTACGGTGCCTCTCAGATGTTGCTGAGGATGTGGGCGTTACCACTACACTGCTGGGGGTAGGGCGAGAAATGTCTCCCTCTTGTTGACCTTCCACCGCGATCATATCTTCCCCTACTTCTTCATCCCCAACAACAGCAATGGGTCCAGTTTTACTTTTTTCTAAGTGAAGTAGGTGAGCCTCCCACTTGATACTGTGGTGTTTTTTGAGATGACTTGTTTGTCCTCCGGTACCATAGTTTGTACCAAGCTTACCCCGCCTAACAGCTTGCTGACAAATTGAGCATATAGCAATGTTCTCCTCCTTACTGCTAACCGAAAAGAAGTCCCAAACTGGGGAGGAGAACTTTCTGGCGCTGCTGGAGGTGCCACTTTCAATACCAGATGAAATGGAGGGTGTGCCTGGAATTTGACTCTGTGCACTTACATTACCACCACCTACTGAGGTGGTGGTTGAGCTGGATGTAGGTCCCTGCCGGGCCTTTGCAAAGGCAAATATGGAAGCTGGAGGTCATGTTGGCGTTACCTGTGTTGGTGGTATCCGTGCTACATCCCTCGCAGCGATTTTGGATAGTCTAATAATGTTGGTCTCCATCTCCGCAGGCCCAGGAGTGATGTTCATGATGACTGGCTCTTCATCATCATCACCCCCCTCGTCTACATCTACCTCCATAACTGTAAGGCTTTCTGGAACCTTCCTTTTCACTAGCCTTGTCTTGTGGCGTGCATCACTCTCAGGCTGAGCTGGTAGCTTCCAAGTGGCATCTAGATCATCAGAAGCGGGGCTTGAAGAAGAAGTTGATGGACTAACCCTCCTTTTCCTTGCTGGGGGTATGGAAGACAATGGATCTTCTGGAACAGTGGCTTGCTCCTCTTCGTCTGCAAAAAGCTCGATTTCCTGAACTGCCCCTACTTCAGGTGGAACAACTACTATTGTGGGCTGTGGTTCCGGCTGCGGCTGTGGTTTCGGCTGTGGTTCCGGCTGTGGTTGCGGTTCCAGCTGCGGTTCCGGCTGTGGTTGCGGCTCCGGCTGCAGTTGCGGCTGGGGTTGCGGCTGCGGCTGGGGTTGCGGCTGGGGTTGCGGCTGCGGTTGCGGCTGGGGTTGTGGCTGGGGTTGCGGCTGGGGTTGCGGCTGCGGTTGCGGCTGCCCACTTATCTGCTGAGTTTCCGCCTGCGAGTGCGTGGATTGGGTACTACTTTGCGATAATGACATTTCAACATCACTGGTCGTTAGTAGACTGGCTACCTCTGCCACAGTCATGGGCTTGGGCCTAGGTTGCTGGGCTGGGCCCACTGATGCAGAGGTGCTGCTCCCAGCTTGGTCCCCGCTGGACACCGCTGCTGCAGGCGTAAGTTATTTTTTACCAAAAAACACATCGCCCGGCACACCAGTCTTGGCAAGTGCCACTTCCTTCTTCTGTCCCTTCTTCTCACTGGCAACTTTCTTGGTACTGGAGGACCTGGTACCTTTCTTTGGGGCCATCTTCTTCAGATGTCAGCAGGACGCAGGTGCACAAGTTGCAGAGATGTCTGTGGTCACACGTGGACGTGACGCGCAGCAGGACTTCTGCCTGGCAGTACAACGGGTGATGATGATGATGATGACACCTCCTCCTCTGTCTTTTTGTGCACCTAAAAGCAAAGAAGCCAGGAGAAGAACATCAGTGAAATGTTGCATTTGTTGTTGTGGTTCAATTACTAGTAGTACAAACAAACAAATAAAAGATATAAATTAGTGTAGCCATTTGTGAGACTGTCAACAAGGGCTTTCATGGTATACTGTGTACACTGTCGGGAAGGATAGGAAAGAAGAGGAACAACAACAAAAATACAAATGTAATAGAAGTGGACCCTGTTTGGCATTAAATTATTTGCTCATCACATCATTCAGGGAGCTGCAGCTGGCAAAGGGGATGGATGCAAGCAGTAAGCCAAGAGGAAAACCATGCAGGCCTAAATGGCAAAAGCAGCACACTTATAACTCCCACCAGAAATGGCCGCCAGCCACATGGACACTCACAAATCACAAGCAACAAGCATGAGGCCTGGAAAACAATGTACTGAAAACAGGCCTGCGATAGCCAGGCAAAGGCCTAATGGTAAACCACACTGCTTTGCCTGTAATGCAATAACATGCAAAAACGAAAATCCACAGGGCTAAACAAGGCCTGCAACACACCACACACAACTAAGGCATGTATTTAACACACAGCCCAAAAAAGTGAAATACACCCAAAAATACACATTTTGCAATTCAATCCAATGCCATCCATGTGCCCTTAATGATGTTTAAAAATTCAACAGAACACACAGAAACAGTTGTTTCATGCACCCCTGACTACCTCTGCGCCTACTGGATGAAAGGCCTGATGGCAGACTAGGCCACAAGCTTGCAGGACTATGGATAAAAGCACACTACCGGGCTTCACAATGGCCAGGCACACAGCAAGAAACTGAAGACAGACAATGCAGGCCTATGGCAAAAAGCACACTGCCTGGCTTCAAAATGGCCGCCAGCCTCATGGCCAGGCCCACAACACCAAGAAACTGAAGACAGACAATGCAGGCCTATGGCAAAAAGCACACTGCCTGGCTTCAAAATGGCCACCACCCTCATGGCCAGGCCCACAACAACAAGAAACTGAAGACAGACAATGCAGGCCTATGGCAAAAAGCACACTGCCTGGCTTCAAAATGGCCGCCAGCCTCATGGCCAGGCCCACAACAACAAGAAACTGAAGACAGACAATGCAGGCCTATGGTAAAAAGCACACTGCCTGGCTTCAAAATGGCTGCCAGCCTCATGGCCAGGCCAACAACAACAAGAAACTGAAGACAGACAATGCAGGCCTATGGCAAAAAGCACACTGCCTGGCTTCAAAATGGCCACCAGCCTCATGGCCAGGCCCACCCTACCCACAACAAGAAACTGAAGACAGACAATGTAGGCCTATGGTCAAAAGCACACTGCCTGGCTTCAAAATGGCCACCAGCCTCATGGCCAGGCCCACAACAACAAGAAACTGAAGACAGACAATGCAGGCCTATGGCAAAAAGCACACTGCCTGGCTTCAAAATGGCCACCAGCCTCATGGCCAGGCCCACAACAACAAGAAACTGAAGACAGACAATGCAGGCCTATGGCAAAAAGCACACTGCCTGGCTTCAAAATGGCCACCAGCCTCATGGCCAGGCCCACAACAACAAGAAACTGAAGACAGACAATGCAGGCCTATGGCAAAAATCACACTGCCTGGCTTCAAAATGGCCGCCAGCCTCATGGCCAGGCCCACAACAAGAAGCCTAGGCCACAAAGGAAACACATGCAGGTCTTAGTATATGGCAAAAGCAGCACACTTGTAACTCCCACCAGAAATGGCTACCAGCCACATGGACACTCACAAATCACAAGCAACACGCAGGAGGCCTGGAAAACAATGTACTGAAAACAGGCCTACAATAGCCAGGCAAAGGCTGCATGGTAAACCACACTGCTTTGCCTGTAATGCAATAAAATCCAAAAACGAAAATACACAGGGCTAAACAAGGCCTGCAGCACACCACACACAACTAAGGCATGTATTTAACACACAGCCCAAAAAACTGAAATACACCCAAAAAAACACATTTTGCAATTCAATCCAATGCCATCCATGCCCCCTAAATGATGTTTAAAATTAATAAATACATCACACAGCAATCCATGACCCATGACTAGCTCTGGACCTACTGGCTACCCACAACGATTTATTTTTAAAAATGATGAAAAGTACCAAAAATGAAGTTGCAGCAACTGCAATGCCCCAATCAAACAACACCAACTTACTTGTAAAATCTCAAATCCCAAAATCCTCAAATCCAATGATAATGATGCAGCAGACACAAAGAGTGATCCTTCCAGCTCAAATCCAAGTGAAAAATGAACAGGAGATGGACAAAGCACTGGGAGGAGCCTGCTGGACAGGAACAGGAAGTAGGAGACTCTGTGGCACTTCCTCCCTCTCCCCCAAAAAATTTGACCAAAAAGGACAGCCAAATATCAATCTGAGTTTTTTTTAATCCAAATCATCAATTTATAGAAGGTTTTATGCTGCTTGCGATGTTATTGTTCTCCAGATTGAAAATGTTGCGTGTTCGGGATCGCGAGCTGTACCAAAATATCACCGGATGTCCGATGGCGCACCCGAATGATGTGTTAGCGGTCGCAATCTTTCTCGCGGTGCACGATGGCGCGGCGAATGACATGTTCGCGATCGCACACTCTTGCGTTGTCCGATGGCGCGGCGAATGACGTGTTCGCGATCGCAAACTCTCGCGGGATAACGCGGCCGGCTACCGAAATCTCGTGGTGCATGCGAACGGATAGGAAAACCCGTCGGCGAACGCAGGAATACCGGTAAGTCGCTATCGCGCGCGCTAGAACGCATTTTTAAAGCGCAACAAGAAAATAATTCCGCTACGCCGCGGATCGCGGAATTGTTGGCAATTCCGCGTTCTCCGCGGAACGCAAAATTGCCTAAATTCCGCGAATTCCGCGAGCGGAGCGGAATTGGATGCCCAGGGTTATTTATTATCCAGCACCTTCCCTTAGTTTAGTTGGTTTTGGAGTTGGCATAGTAATTTTTGGGGGCTTATTATCCAGCACTTTCCCTGAGTTTAGTTAGTTTTGGAGTTTGAATAGTAATTTTTGTGTGTTTATTATCCAGCACTCTCCCTGAGTTGAGTTGGTTATGGAGTTTGAATAGTAATTTATTATGGTATATTATCCAGCACCTTCCCTGAGTTTAGTTGGTTTTGGAGTTGGAATAGTAATTTTTGGGGGTTTATTATCCAGCACTTTCCCTGAGTTTAGTTGGTTTTGGAGTTGGAATAGTAATTTATTATGGTTTGTTATCCAGCACTTTCCCTGAGTTTAGTTGGTTTTGGAGTTAGGAGTAGTAATTTATTATGGTTTATTATGTATTTTCTTTTTAGAGTTTATATGTACACTGAAATAAGAAAGGAGACGTATGTTAGTTTTTATTGTGAACATTTTTATTTGTAAACACGTGTTTTTTTTGGTTCACAATTAAATTGTTTTCATTTGGTTTTGTTATACAAGTTTTCACAATATTAAAAACATGATTCAGAAATTTTGATGTTATTCAGAATTTATTATAAAGTATAATATATTTTTAACACACATTTTTCATTTACAATTGCAAAATTAAAAATATATTTTTACATACATATTTTTTTAACAGTTTTGAAAAATGGTACAGTTTTTTGAAGTATAGTCATGTAATAGTAAAGTAAATATATTTTTAGTTCTTTAATTATGAACAGTTTTATTTTTATTGTTTATCATTTTTTATGACAAAAAGTAAACATTTGTATACATTTCTTTTTACATTTTTTTAATACATTTTAAATAATTTTATTTTTTTTGTAAAATTATGTAATATGTATTTTAAAAATTTATATTTTGTACATTTTATTATTTAGTATATTGAATAATATTTTAAATAAAAGAATATTTAATATAATAAATGATTTATAATTTTTTTAACAAAGATATTTTCTAACTTATTTTTTAATTAAACATTTTCATATTTGTTGCACATTTACAGTATATGAAACAAACATACATTTTAATATATATTAAATATTAAATTTGTTGTTGTTGATAGAATATTTAATGTATATTTTACAATTTTTTGTATATTTTTTTAACATTTGTAGAAAACTTTTACAATAAATAAAAATATACATTGAATTTTTGTATTTTTTTATTATTTCTCCATTCTTGTCTATGGGGAGTTAGTCTTTTTTTCATTTTTATTACGTGGCCATTTTGTTTCCCACTTCCTCACTTTTCTGTCTATCTGTTTCGTTTTTAGGTCATTTTGGAAGACGGAACTTTGTGGTTAGGAGCTGTGTTTCGTCAGTTAAGGTAAGTTTAATTTAATTTACTTTTAAGGTAGTTTTAGGGTAGGGGCGAGGTACTAGTAGTGCAATTAGATTTGTTAGGATGCTATTTGTTCGTTTTTGATGTATTTAGGTGTTGTTTTAGTAGTTTAGGGGCACATTACAATGGCGGGCGGAAGCACCACCGCCGTGCTGGCGGATGCAAAAACCACCAGTTACCGCCGGCACGAAGCAGTCCACACGCCCGTCCAATTACGATGCGAAAAGTAGGCCAAACACCGCCGGCAAGCCAGCAACACCGTCCGCCATCAAAGTGCGCCCGTACATGTAGCGGCGCAGCCCAACTGACACACACCGTCCGACGAAACACGTCCCGCCCGGCGCATAAATTACGATGCCGCAAACAAACGGCTCCCACGGCCAAGAGATACCGTACGACAAACCGAAGCGGTAACACGGATGCCGAGCACGGACAACGAAGAAGCGGCTCCCCGAGCATGAATCCAGCACTGCAGGCACTCCCCATGCTTCTGCTGATGCACCACCAAGGACGCAACGTACCGCGGAGACGCAGGTAGGCACACACAGAACAAGTGCACGCAAACAGCGCACACAGTGCAAGGGCGGAAAAAGCGGACAACCCCCCACCAGCGCGTGTACACTACACATCCACCATCGCATCCACATATGACACACAGGCCAAATCGTAACATCGCAGAACACATGTGTACACACCACCTGGGACTAGGAACCAACCACCCCGTCACGGCCCCAAAGCGCTGATGACGCCGCCACACATGCGCACAACGCAGAGGCCAACCGCAGCGCCATGCATGCGTCGCACACAGACACAGGGACACAACCAAGCAGCACACACATCAGCCCCACCCCGAACGCACATGACACGTGACAGGCCGGCCACAGACATGTCCCCAACGCCCAATTCACGGACAACACCCAACGCCACACAACCGACGCACACATGTCAGTGAAGACACGCAACAGCAGGACACACCCCAGTGTAACAAACATGGCGTAGCACACAGCGGCGGCAACACCAACTAGGAGAAGCAGGGCCCCTTCGGGAAGAGGAACGCCAGTACCACACAGAAACACCCATACCACCCTGCACATATGAACAAGACATATAAAACGGAACACCAAAGAGCCCGGGGACCGACAACAGGTGGCCCAAGAATAACATTCACACACAAGGCCCAACGCAGAGCGGAAAGGCAGCCTGCCGCCCACACAAGGGAGAGCAGACAGCACTGAATGACCTTCCATTCCAACTCCGAAACCACAGCCCTACGACAGAAGCCGGTGAATACAGCCATTGTCCAAGAATAGACCAACACAGGCATGCCGAGAAGACCGACCACAGGGCAGATAGCGCATATCACAGAAGCACACAACGGACGGGGAAGAAAGAAGAAAACACTCCCCCATGTCGGCCACATGCAAGTTAATTGGAAGGAGTCACACATCACTGACCTTGAACTGTCTGAGAAGCATGTGGGAAGAGGGCCCGTGTCCTCCAAACAAGCCAACAGAACACAAGTCCTGTCTCCCTACGACTACACAGAGCTCACAGCAACCCCGGAGCGTGCACATTGCAGACTGCACACACAGCCGGAGCACGCCACCTCAACGAACCGCTGCGAAATGGCAACCGCAACACACCTACCCAACTACGCCGAACAGCTCAAGCTGTACAAAACCAACCTGTTCCATACATTGGGATGCGATCTCCTGTCCCTGCTGAACGTAAGTTACCGACTGACTTACCGCATCACATTGTTCAGCTGCGTCATGCCCGTCTTCTACTGTCGGAGGTGTCCCTACCAGCATCCCGTCGAGATATGCCTCTCCAACCCGGCATGTCTGAAGGCGGACCTGCTACCACTACTCCTCCCTCTGGACGCACACGACAGGGCCTGCTCTGCCTATGGGGGCATGGCGTATGTGGCCAACATCGCACCCGCACTGAAATGGGACCACTGTGCCTCCACACGACGGATCATCGAGAACAGCTACATCGAATGTCACCCAGCATGCCCCATCATGGTCCTCCAAGGGACAACTTACGAACAACACCTTGACAGCCACCATCCGCTACATTGGCTGGCAAACATGTACACCACCAATGACATGGAAGCCCTGCTGGACAGCATCGCATACCTGACAACCTGTAAATACGTCGGACCACAACGCAGGTTCCCCGAGTGACCTATGATGTCCAACCCCGCACCCATGCTTAGCTTCCGCACGGACTGGCCAGTCACCACCACAACAGCCATACCAAACGACCGGCAACTGTAACCACACCATCAACGACATCGCCATGACATCGGATATGACCGGGACATGCACACTGTTCCCCATCACATCCAGGAACACCGCATGCATCGTGGGAGGCAGTGGCATGGGCTCTGTGTATCGCACCCACATGGACGGAACTGCACGAACAACCAGGACACGACATGGATCCAGCGCACATGGACACACACACCGCTCAGTGGACATGAATAGGTCGCCTGGAGTCTGTGGGTGCTGCACCCCTCCCACCCCCGCCCCGGGAATCCCATACCAGGACCTTTGCATGGACGACAAGTGCATACAACAACAACACGACCCCAGTGACTGTGACATGTCCAGTAACCACCACAGTGCAACAACAAGTGGCACGCCGCTGCATGCACGCAAGCACATGCCCTGATGTCATCTCACATGCACGCGTGCATGAGGAACAACCGCAGCAAACCTGTCACATGGAACTGAGATGGACTGTGCCCATGATGCCAAGCGGTCTGGTAGGCTACATGTATACCGTCTGTGTCAAAGTCCGCAGCTCCGCAGCTATACGTAAATGTACATTAGCACAGCCTTGGCCAAGCAGATGTCACTCTGAAGCCCACATCCCACATGCAACAGCCAATCACATGTAACCCCACACCCTATCCCATTTGCAATCATGCTCAGTATATCCTCAACATGTATTCCGCAGCCAGTAGTGTCCACTATACTGCATCACAGAGGACAGAAGACACAATATAATGTTTGAAACCAAAACTGTCTCCGCTGACTCATTTCACAAGTACGAATGAGAGAGGATGAGAGTATGTGAAGTACACGGCAGTCGTGACATGACCATGTAGTCCACTGGTATAGGATGGCCACGCAAATGAGTAGCACTACTGTGGAAGACACACATGTGTCGTGTGAAGTCGTATGGACGCAGTGCTCAGGTGGGTGGGTGCGACGGGTAGATGCGCACATGCCAAGTTGGAGCACGCCGTGTTGGGAGGGGTCATGAACAGTACACCACCGCTTCCCTGGGCATTGTGAGAGGACACCTGTCGGGGGGGAGTGAACACGTGTGTGCACAGCAGCCGGGCACACGTACAAAGCGGTACCAGGCGCACCTCAGCCCACCCTCTGTGGACAAGCTGGATCCTGTTGTGCGCCCGCCATGCCCCTTGACAAGGCACACACAGCCCCAGTCGACCAGGTGTAACCCCAACATAGTCAATCCGCACAGGCGATACAGGGCACGGGATGGCAGTGGAGCATGGTGTGTGAGAGGTCTCCTCGCGCTCCTCCTGGTCATATCACGCAGGCAATAGAACCTCAACGTCTAGCATGGCACAAGTCACATGGAAGTGTAGGGGGACGCACCACAGCACGAGCAGCACTGACGTCACGGGAGGTGGCTCGCACCATCCCATCCATTGCCCATCATACCAACCACGCCACATGCCATTGCGACTAAGTGCAAGCGCGTGCGCCACCACCCCCGAGCCCTCCCCAGAGAGGCCAAAGAGTGAATGTGTGGGCCATCAGTCACAGACGGACGTGGCCTGGCCGCAAGGGCAGCCACAGCCAGTGGGTGTCGCAGGTGGCGGATCCGGAAGGCGAAGACTGTGATGCATAGTCCATGAAGGCCGGGTCTCCATTTGGGGCACCACGCAGGTGGACGGCGTCCCGCAACACATCATACCCTGAGACAGCCCACTCGTGCAACTGGACCCACACATACACTCCTTGCCCTCTCTGGTGCGAGCTTGGGGCTGCCTGTGCAAGCGCTAGCCTCGCAGGTGAGCATGCATATTGGGGGAGCGAGGGGAGGACATGAGGGCTGGGGCGAAGATGACTGTATCACTGTCAGTCAGTACAAGGGATGACCCAGATGTGGAAAGGAAGAGACGTGTCCCGTGTGTACTGCAACTAGTCGCCAATCCAACTGCCCCCCATGTCCGGAATGTAAGCCCGCACCTAGGCCCGCCCATCCGCCACATCGAACATACCACCAGCACGACAACCTTCCCATTCGAAACACTGACTGGGGGTGGCGACCAGTGTACAATCATGTGTAGCCTACCCACGCGTACATGTGGGCCCTCCATGATCCATGTCACCTGCGGCAAAGTCATGACATGCGCAATGAGGGAAGTGAGGAGAGCTGTCCGCCCCACGCGCAGAAGATGCATCAGCTCCACAGACCCAGCAGCGAGTCCAGCAGGGGTCACATGTGCAGGGGCAGCTGTGCCTGGTGTGAAGGCACATGCATATAGACAGCACATCGACCAATGTGTAGTCTGCCCACATCTACAGTCCATCATCATGCGGACATAGGAATTGAACACAGGGCAACACATCTTAGTTGGTGCACCCACCGTGACCAACAATGCGCAATCATCGATGTACCCGCCCTGTGCATGGCCCCCCACCCAACGGAGGCACATCCAGTGCCACCATCCCACACACACAAGCCTACCACGGAACATGCTGTGTCCAATGGTCAGTACAGAGTCAGCGCCCATCTGGTGGAACCTGAACAGGAGACACATGCACACACATGCCAGCTCCCACTATGTACGTCTGCCACCTGGCACGTGCAATGTAACCTCTCACCTGTGACGTGTGACTGCAAGCACACAGCCGTCTTGGCATGGGGCTGTCAATGTGGACACCTGTCAATGTTTCGGGAGGTGTGATCCGTACAGTGCTGTACATAGGGTGCAGTGCTGACACCTACTACTGTCTCATATCCCCTCGTGCCACAGGTCCCACTTGTTTTGGCCGCTCAGCCTGTGCCCACATCGTTGTCGTCGTGTGCCATACTCATCCAGCCGCGGAAGCAGTTCCATGCTCAGCAGACATTCATGTTGCCGTGGCGTTGCCGCTTGACGGATATGCAGTCAGTCCCCATCAGCACGCCCCGCAAGTCATTGGGGCCTAGATCCCCATGTGCATGCACATGGCAGTGGTTTGTATCACTAGCCATTGCCATTGTTGGGAGACCTGTGTAAGTGTATTGTGGCCGTGCCGTCCCAGCTTGACAGCTGGGCTGTGGCTCATGTGCTTGCTCAGTCATGTCAGTGATGTGTATGCGAAATTGCTATGTGTCGTGTTGCATTGACATGTGTCCTCTGCCATTGTCCCTAGGCGGAGACCGAACATTGACCGCCCATACCAATTGCTGGCGGACATGGACGATACAGAGGTTATTAGGAAGTTTCGGCTGGACAGGCCAACCCTGCATCGACTGTGTGCCATGTTAGAACCCCATCTCCGTCCCCGCAGGGTGTATCCGACTGCTGTCACCCCCACGGCTAAGGTGATGGCCGCCATGCATTTCTTCGCCACTGGGTCATTCCAGCACACAGTGGGCATTGGAGGAGGGATGTCCCAGCCCATGTTCAGCAAGGTGCTGAGGGATGTACTGGCAGCCATGATGCTGTACCGGAACAGGTACATCCGCTTCCCCAGGGCTCGTGAATTGGCGGCAGTGAAGGGTGCATTCTATGCCCTTGGCAGAATCCCACACGTCGTTGGAGCCATTGACTGCACACATGTCGGCCTTGTTCCACCACAGGCCACTGAGCACCTGTACCGCAACAGGAAGCACACGCACTCCCTGAATGTGCAAGTGGTGTGCCTTGCGGACATGGTGATCACCCACGTGTGTGCAAAGTTCCCAGGCTCGGCCCATGACGCACACATAATGCGCAACAGCATCTTGCCACGACTGATGTCCAATATGCAACAGGATCGTGCCTGTATTGTCGGTGAGTATGTGGAGTGGTGTAGCGTGCTGGCTGTGCGATGCTGTCCCCTGTCCAGTTGGATTAGCAACGGTTCTCTGTGTCCCTCACACCCAGGTGACTCTGCGTATCCGAATGGGGCATGGCTGCTCAGTCCATTGAGGAATCCTCGCACCCCAGCAGACGATCGCTACAATGAGGCACATGGGAGGACCAGACGTGTGGTGGAGCGTACCTTTGGCCTCCTCAAGTCCAGGTTCAGGTGCCTGGACCGCACCGGGGGTGCGCTGGCGTACTCCCCACAGAAGGTGTGCCGGATAGTGGTGGCGTGCTGCATGCTGCACAATCTGGCCATTCGGAAGCAGATCCCCCTCATCGTGGATGACGGAGATCAACCAGGGCCCCAGCCCGCAGACCAGGACAGCTCGAGTGAGGAGGACAGCGGAGAGGAGGAAGCTGGTAATGTGCGGCAGCAGCTCATCGCCCGCTACTTCACTTGACGGTGAGTGTCCATGTACGACGGCTGATGTGGCTGTATCTGTGCAGGTGTGTGTGTGCTGTGTCAGGGTGGCCGTTTGTTCACTGCGTGCTGTGTGTCAACGCTCCATGGCCAGGGTAGTATGCCACTGTTGGTGGCTGTGGCATTGTGCCCTATTGCTCTGTGCGATGTGTGTACATTGCTTGTAGTTGTTGACATGTACTGTGTGATGGGTGTGTGACACACTCATTGAATGTGCTCCTGTTCTGTCTCCCACCCCTAGGTCCCTACAGGCCCTCCGGATTCAATTGCCATGCCACGCATCAGGTGCCTTTCCGCCCAAGGTGGCCGTTGTATTCCGTACAAATAAGACACAGGGCACAAACAGCAGTTAGTGAAAAAGGTGCATTTATTACAAACTGTGACATGTGATTGTGTGTAAGGTGATGACAAAAGTGGTGCGTGCAGTGACAATGAGCTGTCGGTCATGGCTGCGTGATGATCAGGGTGTACCCACTGGTTCTATGTCCATAGTCCAACACACACATGCCATCCAGATGGCTGTGTGGAGTGGGATCGTAGTCCAAGTCAATGCAGTGGCTGGTCAAGGAAGGCTGGCGGAAGGCTGGCTGGCTGCCTCACTTGCGTTTGGAGCGTGCGAAGTCCTCCCGGGAGATCTGTTTCCACTTCGGACGGCCCCTTCCACGTTTGCGAGGGGGGTGCCTGCTTGCGACATGCTGGTGGTTGAGGTGTGATCACTGGCTGTGGACGCAGGGGAACTGGACACTGCTGCTCCACCCTGCGCCCCGGCAGGTGGTGGCGGAGGGGAGCTGCTGTCCCTGGCTGTGACCTCACCGCCACCACCAGCTGTCCCATGAGGTCCACGATTTGGCCCATACGGGCGTCCATGGACCTCAGCACCCCCAGCACCTCACGCGTGTCTGAAGCAGACCGGACCCATTGTCCTTGGGCCTCTTCATAGGCCCCAAGGACTCTGGTCATGTGAGGCAGGGCATGGCTCCCAGGGGAGGCTGGCGTTTCCCTGACCCTGCTCCTCCTACCAGTCCTGCTGCCACCGGCCTGCCCACTAGCCACATTGCTCACCACGGTCCTCGCTGTGGCTCCCAGGGTGGATCCAGTCGTCCGGGCCACCACCTGCGCTGGGGCTGGTGCCAGCGAAGACGTGGCGGTGGTGGCGGCGGTGGTGGTCGGTGCGGCGATGGTGGCGGTTGCGGCAGTGGTAGTGGCCACAATGACCGTGGGTGTGGCCGCAACGACAGTGGCAGCAGGGGGCTGGGAATGTTCAGCAGCCCTGGATGATGGGTTGGTGGGTAGGAGGGGTCCTGGGGAGCGGCTGGGCCCTGCCACACCAGATGGGCCTGCTTGGTGGTCCGTGTCCGAAGAGGAGGACAGATCCTCCAGATCCGTGTGTCCTCGTTGGGGGCTTGTAGGCTGGCTGTGCTGGCTGCTGGCTCCATCCCCAGCATCCAGCAGTTCGTCACCTGTGGAGAGAATGAGATTTGTTATTGTGTTGCACCTGGCGAAGTATGTATTTGTCGTCTGACATTGACAGTTCGTGCAATCTCGTACATGGGTTTCCCGGAGGCGTGTGTGTGGCTGTAGCATCTGTAGTTGTGTGTGCTTGGCAATGGGACTGTGTGCTGTGCACATGTGGCATGGGACGGATTGGCCATGCCGATGGGTGTGTTGCTGTGCCCCTACTTATTGTGACTCTGGTGTATGCGGGCTCCTGGCCCATCCTGGGTCTGGTTTGTACTTTGCTTTTGGTGTTCAGATGGAACGCTTAGGAACGCATATGGCAACATGGGGGCCATGCCCCAGATTCGCATTTGGGAGGGGATATGCTTTTGGGGTTCAAATGGAACACTTAGGAACGCATATGGCAACATGGGGGCCATGCCCCAGATTCGCATTTGGGAGGGGATATGCTTTTGGGGTTCAAATGGAACGCTTAGGAACGCATATGGCAACATGGGGGCCATGCCCCAGATTCGCATTTGGGAGGGGATATGCTTTTGGGGTTCAAATGGAACGCTTAGGAACGCATATGGCAACATGGGGGCCATGCCCCAGATTCGCATTTGGGAGGGGATATGCTTTTGGGGTACATGCTGTGAGCCATGGGTGCCGAACGTGACATGTGTTGTGGCAGCATGACAGTGCATGGTTTGAGGTGTGTGCATGCTTGACATGGCCTGCATATTTGCTGTCTGTTGTGATTACTGGACATGGCATTGGACGCATCGTTATGAGTGAGTGATAGTTGTGTGCCAGCCAACGTATTGCAGTTGTCCCATCTCCTTGGTGTGCGTGCTGCCCTGTGCCATGTGCATCACTGCAGTGCTCGGGGGGGGTGTGGCCCATGTTGTGTGTTGTTGCTCACAGTGTGTCGTGCGCTTAATTGACTTCTATCACATGGTTGGTCATGGGCATGTGTCTTAGCGTGTCTGCTGTATGTGTGGCAGCTGTGCGGATGACATGCCTTTCATGAGACTGGGGCTGACGGATGGGATGGATGGTATGTTGTATGTGCATGGTGTGTCTGTGAGTTTGATGGGTTCAGTGGTGTTCGTGTGCATTTATGTTGTTCCGCTCTGTTGCGTCTAGTGTTGTTTGTCTTACATAGGCGTAGTTGTGGGGTGTGTGGTTGACAGGCAGTAGGGGCTACATGGACAGGACTTCAATGGTGTTTCGGTTGTGTGTGATGAGTTGCACAGTGGCTGCCGTGTGGGACTATATTCAGTGTGGCTTGTGCATGCAGACGTGGCTCCTTGGGTGTTGCTATGTCTGTGATGGGTCATGTGGGGTGTGAGTCTGTTGTTCATGTCCGTGTGCACATTGTTCACTTGTTCGTGACGGTGGGCGGTGCTGCGTGTTCGTCTGCTACGTGACATGTCCCATGTGTTGGTCGTGTTATGGTCCTCATGCCTCCAGTAATCCAGCCCTGTCCAGTTTCCCACCTGCAAGTTGTTCGTGCGTGCACTGTACTGGATGCCACATGGCTCTAAGCGGGGGTGCTCCATGTTGCAGGTCTGTGGGGGTGGGGGGTGTTGTGGGTCGTGGGGGTGGCTGGACACCCACTGACACCGATTGCTGTGGACTGTGATGTCTGCCTTTCGGCTGTCGTTGTGCACTGCGGTGGCTGACACGTGGCTGTGGGGTGTGGGGGATGCTCCTCCTTGCTGTGCTGTGGGACTGGGGCCTGGTGTGTGTTGTACTTGGGCTGTCCACCGTCCCACCCACTGCACTTTGTGTTCCTGCCACTTACCTGTTACTTGTCGGTTAGTGCAGCTGTGGCGGACACATGGGTGTGGTGGGTGCTCGTTGTGGCGCTTCTGGCATATTTGGGGACCTGTTGGTGGTTACGTGGCTGGCTTAGTGTACACATGTCCCCACGCATCTTACAGTTGTTCGGTTTGGGCTGTGTGTGGTAGTGTCTGTTGCATGTGTGTGTGATGTGTTGTGTATTGTGTGCTGGACATGGGGGTGTTTGTCCCTGGGAGCTGTGGCATGGTAGTTGCGCATGTGAGTACATAGCGGTGTGCTGGTATACATTAGTTTGTACTTACCAGCCTCCACTCCCCTGCTAATCCGGCGAGGATCTCCGGATGTATTACGACTCGCACCTTCTCCTCCCACGCTTTGAAGGTCTTAAAGAGCGCAGGATTCCCTCCGCCAGTGACGGCAGCCAGCTCTCTGTTTTTGCCCTCCTTCTTCTTGACCAGGCTCTTTACGTCATTCCAACGTTTGTTAATTTCGATTCTGTTCCTGGGCAGGGTCCCGACTGCATTGACCTGGTCTACGATCCGGTTCCACATTCTGTTTCTGGTGGCTAGTGGTGTGTGCTGGACCATGTTCCCATAGATTTGTGGGTACACCTTGATGATCTCGTCGACCATGACCGTCAGCTCCATGGGCGTGAACTTGGGCATTCTTTGTGGTGCCATGGTGTTTGTGGTGATGGTGTGGTGTGTGTTGGGTAATGTGCAGGGGGTTTGTGGTGCCGGTGTTTGGTGGTGGTGGTGGTGTTTGGTGGTGGTGGTGGTGGTGGTTGTGATGTGTGCGTTTCTGTGGTGTGCTGCTGTCCTTGCTGTGTCACTGTGTCCTCTCCTCTCCTCTCTGGTTTGCAATGTAGCAAGGGGTTGTGGTCTGTGGGAGTGCTGCTTTTGTACTCACCTATGTGGGTGTGTCCTCATGGTCTGTTGTTTTCAGGTGTGTTGTGTCTGGGGTTCTGGCCTTTGTATTTTTTGTTTGTCCGGGGGTGTTTTCGGGATGTGTACTGTGCTTGTGTATTTGTGCGTGCCTTGCTGTGTGGACTTGTTGGCCATGTTGTGTGCTATTGGTTTTGTGTGCGGATGGTTTCTGTGCAGGTACGTTGGCGCCATGGCTTCTGCCGTGTCGATTCTCATCGGCGTTGTTTGCGCTGGCGGGCGGTATATTTGTGGTTTTTCCGCGCTCATGTCGGTGCGATCATAATGTCACGTGCGGTGTGTCGGCCGTGAGGGCGGGCGGTTTTGTGTTGTCGTGCGTGTTTCCGTCCGTGGCGGGCGGTTTGACTCCGACTCGGACGTTGGCGGGCGGTATTTTGTGTGCTTTTTCCGCCGATGGCGGTTTTCGGTTTGTGAAATCGTAATGGCGTGGTCGGTGTTCAGGCGGTGTGTGCGGGCGGATTTTTGCCGCTTCCATGCCTGGCGGATTTATTTACGCCGGGTATCGTAATGGGCCCCTTAGTGTTTTATTTGTTTGACATAGCGTTGGATAGAAGTAGAGTGTTATGTAGTGTTAGTTATGTGTTGTTTAATTCTGTTATCTTGTATTTAATGTTGATGTTAATGTGTGGGTTTGTACGTTATTGTGGGAGGGTGTTCTTTTTTTTTTTTTACAGGTTTTCAGTTTTGTGAATGGATGGTGCTAACAACGCGTTTATTTCTGTTTTTTAAAAGGAAAATTTATTTTGTTTTTTTAAAACAAGTTACTTTACATTTCCTTTTATTTTTTGTGTTTGTTGGAGCATTTTTTTAAGCTACTTTTTGGGTTTTTGAGGGTTTTGTTATTGAGAGGATTGCGTAGTTGGAGCCTTCGTTCAACAGTTCAATTTTTGCGTTTTTTTAAAAACTAATTCTCAGGTTTTTGAGGGCTTCATTATTGAGAGGATTGAGTCGTTGGAGCCTTTTTTCTACAGTTGTATTTTTGCATTTTTTGGAGCTTGCTTTTTGAATGGATTTGTCTTTCGATTTATCTACTCTGGATTTTTTCATTTTTGAGGATCGCCTACTGTGACATAACTGTAAGTTATTTTTTATTATTATGGGTGGGAAATGTTTTTGGTTACATTGGTTTGTTTGTTTCTTTTTTATTTTAATAATTATATTATGTCATATATTTTTGTGTTCGTTTTTAAATTTTAAATGACATTATTATCAATATTAATTTAAAAAAAGTAGAATTATGTTGTTTAAATGTTTTGTGATTTTAAAATGCTTATGATGTTTAGCATTGTTTTTTGATTAAAGTATAGATTTAGCAATCATGTCTAGGTATTCTAGCCCTTTGGTGTTTGCAAATAGTCGAGTTTTGTGTTGTAGGTATTCATACATTGTTTTTGTTTGTTTTCTGAGTTTAGCGCCGATTTTAGTTAGGGATTGATCTAGCCTTTGCTCTTGAAAACTCTGTTCTTTTTTATAGCTTCTACTAGTTTGTGTAGAGTTGGTTGTCCTCTTCCTTATGTGGCTTGGAAGGCATTAGGCCATCCTTCCACCGCATTGTTAGTTTTAGCTTTTTGAGCTAGAGTGCTATCGTAGACGTTCCACCAGGGTATTTGGAACTTTGGTTGTCTACGGTGCCCTGACCTATGTAGCCTTCCCACCCAAATGTCTTCAAATTAGTCTAGGAAGGGAGTTAGTTTAGTTTCGTATGCTTGATAGAAAGGGCTTTCAAGAAGTATGTTATAATGGTTGGCTACTTCAGTTGTTGGTACATAGGCCAGGGCTATTAATTTTTCAATTTGGTAGGTAAAGTTGCTATTGGTGGTGTAATCTATTCTTAGGGGTCGATTCCGATCTCGGCCGGTAGGGCACCGAATCGGATCCGGCTTAACAGGATCCGATTCGGAGCCCTATTTCCCGACCGATTCGTACGTGCGTCCGAGCGAGCGAGTACGATGCGTGCGCTCACGAAATCGCCGACCGACTCGTTCGCAGAACCCGACCGCTCCGACCGACTCGCACGGACTCGACTCGCATCGCGGAATGGAGACGTTCCCCGGCCGGGTAAGTACGATGCGCGCCTCGAGCAGTCCGACCGACTCGCGCAGTCCGGCTCCAAAGAGCAGTCGGAGCCGGACTTTGGGGGTCCGTGTCGGACCCCCCTGTACGCATAGCCGCGCAAGTCGCACACAGGGGGGACCCATGGGTCCCCCCTACCTGTGCATGTACGGCGCGAGTCGCTTCGCCGCGTACCCGCTGTAGGGGGCGCCCTTGTTTGCCTCGCACCCATTGAGTCAATGGGAGCCCGCGTATGCGTTGTACGACCGGCTCCCATTGACTTTGATGCAGCGCGTACAATAAAAACTATTCTCTTCCTAGGTCACTTATCGGTCATCCAGGGGCGACTTATATTTTCTCACATCCACATGACGATGGGGCCCATAAACATCGCCTATCACACACGCACACACCTGGATTTCCTTTACACCTTTACGAAATTCTGTACTCCTAGGAGAAGCATGAGAACTAAATGGAAAACACCATTTATGTACCGCTGGAAGGAGCCGGGATATCTTATTACCTTAACCTATCGCTTTCTTTTAGTTATTCTTAAGATATTCCTGCTCATTGTTTTGTCGATGAATCATTCATGTAAGAAATTAGTTCATAGTGATTAAGACCAGCTAAATCACAATAACCAATTACTGGTGTCACAATCATTTAGTAAAATAACCACTGAGTCGTTTGATTTAAAGAATCTTAAATTTTATATAATTTTAAAAGCATGAGAAAGAATTTAGACTTTTTATTCAATTATTCATTAATTATTAATACAAATATTTATTAATCATAATCAATTTTATTGCAGAAAGGAAATTTTTTCATGAAGCAAAACCCTAATTACCTGCCTACCTTCCTAATTTAGCCTAATGATTTCTAACCTAAGTTTAAGAATTAAAAATAACCTGATTCTCATACTCAGCTGGAAAAATAAGACAGAAACAGAAACTTCAGCTCGTCAGCATCAGCTACCTGCAACCCGTCTCATCTAACAGTCTTTCAGCATCTCCCGCTCAGTAATGGATCGATCTGGACCACCAAGCACTGGAAGCCACCAACACCGACTCTGACTGCGACTCTCCAACTCCGACTGTGTCTGTGACCCCCTCCCACTAAGAGTAGGCCCTCTTATACCCTAATTCTAACTTTGCTAACTAATTGTTGCAACATTAATAACACGCTTTTCTTTCATTGGTCCATTCATTTCATCTATTCATTCTTAATCAAGTTCTCCCGGATCCAACTTGTCCTTTGGAATGTATATGATCATTTCCTTTCTCACAGTTCAAGACATGTTTCCATCCGCTTCGATCAGTACATTTGTAACTTGTTTCGATACATTCGAGAACTCTGCAGGCATTGTCCTTTCTCTTAAAATGGTTTCCCACGGTTCCTTGCTGATCACCACGGCACACTATCAGTTCAATTAGGTCACATCAGCCTTGACCATTCTCGCATCCTAGCCTCTCAGCATCATCACGTGGTTAGCTTTTCTCCAACTTTTTCTCCCTTGTCACGCGTTTCCCCGCACATGCGGACTTCATTAACCGGCAGCCATTTTATATCGCCACTCGTTTATACTTAGAAGCACTATTTTGAAATAAACAAAACATAATTAAAATAGAGAAACATAGCCTTTTCGTTTCCCACCCGTCATCTACGTACCCCAATTAGTTATTACCTAGCAGAAAGCAACATTTAAGCTGTTCCTTACTTAACATCACTATTGTTTTTGCAACGACTCGTTTATATTCTATGAAGCACAAAACATGCATTTATTATAAATTTAGTACGCAATTATTTTTATGTTATAATTAGACACACAGACATTTGTTAATAGATTATTCAGCCCATATACTTGCGTGTTACCCTTCCCTCATGTACAGTGTTGATTAATACATTTAAACGAACATTTTATTAATTATTTATATAATTTGTTAGGGGTTAAAGAAAATTATTTTCTCTGCTCCATCAACTCCCCTCTTTGGTGATTTTTAAATCACCACATAAAACCCAAGTTATACTTCTTTTTCAGGCAGCATATGTCTTTCATCCTTTTGCTTTTTGTTAGTTACACATCTGTTTCCCTTTCATCTTGTCTTCTTGTCTCTTTATACATGCTTTCTTTAATTTTCTCTAACTCAATTTCACCCATTTCTCTCTCTCTCTCTTTCATTATTCTGTTATTTCTTATTATCTTATTTTGTCTTACTTTTCTTTTTATACACGTTATTACAATTTTCAACACCATGGCTAACAATATTACTACAGTTGCTATTATTATAACTTTCCCTATCATTAGTCTACTCATTCTGGTTAACAAATTTGCTACAGAAGAAAACCCTCTACCAAGTTTTCCCAGGACACTTTCAACCTCCAGTGGAACTAGTTCTTTGTGCAAATTTGTAATATTTGTAATATACTTTTGTATATTTTCACTTTTATCAGGAATGTAAGTGCAACAATGTTGGACTTTCAGCATTCCACAGACTCCACCCTCTTTTGCCAAAAGAATATCAAGGGCAAGCCGATTTTGCATCACCATAGCTCTCATGGCAACCATTTCGGTATTTACCATCAAGAACCCTCCCGCAGTATCTGTAGACAAACGATCTACTACTGTGGATAACTTCCGAATTTTAAATGCATTCAAAGATATTCCCACTGCTGGTATTAATGCTCCAAAAATATCACCTACAATTTCTGAAAAACTTTCCCTCTTTCTACGTGTAAAGCTATTAATCATCTTGTATGTTCCTTTTTCTTCTCTTTCCATATGAAAGATTTTTGGAAAGACCAGGCCTACATAGCAAGTTCCATACCAATGGTCCGGTAACCTGTAATAAGCTCTATTCCCACAAATATAATAGATACCTGGAAATATTGGATCTTTTCCACCTTTGAATCCCCAACCTCCCAAAATTTGATAATTGTCATGGCAGATACTGGAACCTACAAAGTAATTGTCATAGACTGTCTTATTTCTCCTAATACACAACTTTCCTGTTTGCGGCCAATCTAATGTCATTGCTGCATTTATCTTTTTCCCTTCATGATTTCCTTCCTCAAACGTCCATAGATGTGTTCCTTCCTCTTTTATTGCTTCTCTTTGAAATTTCATTCTTCTTTCTTCAACCATTTCTAAAAATACCTTTTCTTCTTTCTTTAATTCACAGGTAAGGTTGTTTTTAGCTACTTCTTCTAAGGTTAATTTTCTATGTTCTAAAAAGAATTCTCCTAAAACTTTTGCTTGTTTTACTTTGTTAAGTTCTGGTACTACAGGAACGTTTGCAAAAATCTTATCTATATCAGTATAATAAAACTCTAATCTACCTGTTTTATAAAATAAACTTGCTATTATACTACAGGTTATTCCATAAGTTAAAGGTAGGTGATGATAAGTCACACCTTCTGACACTGATGCAGGTAACTGCATACAAACATAACAATCTCTCACATCCATTGTCTCTACATACTCATACAATAATTTTGTAAAAACATTTTTAGAAAAATCTGTTACTGACTTATCCTTATGTAATTCTGCACTACTTCTTAAAATAACTGGTTCTTTAATATTAGTTTCTTTTTCTGGTTTAGTATCATTCTTTGCTTCTATTACAGCTAGACTAATAGGAATTGTGATTGCTAAAACTATCCATACTGTCATTAATAAACCTGTACAAAAGCAGCACATTTTACACCATCTTTTTACAAACTCACATTTATCTCTTCTATCCCTAGTATTTTCCATTTTGCTTTTATCTTTTTGTTAAGTTTTCAGAAAATTGTGTCACTACACCTCAGAAATGACTTAGATGCCACTCTGCTTTTCAAAAAGTCTTTGCTTGGTACTTTCTTTTAATTCTCTCCAGAATTCTTTCGTTGTCACATCCGGTGATTTGTCATATCCAGTAAAATTGTCACGTCCGGCAGAAGCACTATAAGTCTTCACTTCAGGTTTTGTTGCATCTCACCTTTACCCATTCGGTTTCTTAGTCTCGGGTTCTCGTGAGTGTTTCCTTCTTCTTTGTAATCCGTCAGTGCAATGTACAGCCACTCAGGTGACTTGTACTTTGCATTCACTTTCTTCGTTCTTTTAGATTTTTGCAGTCTTTTTCCACTTGGCTTCTCTTGTTCCTTTTGACTTGTTATTTCATTCACTTGTTCAGCACTTTTTTCTCCTGTTCTTATTATTCTATATCTCAATTTTCTTATATAGTTGTTGGGCCAATTAGCTCCTTTTCTTGGCCTTTTGGCTTCACCTTCTTTTTCTTCTCTTTCTGATTTCCAGTTTCTTTTTCTTGATTCAGTTTTTGTTTTCTCTTCTTCTCCACTTTCTTCAAATTCTGTTTAAACTTTTTCACTATTGTCTCTTATTTTGAAGCTTATGATCTCGTCTTCTCTTACTGGTGAATCTGTTTTCTCCTTCTTGTGTTCCCTTATTACTGTCCCTCCTCGGTGTTCTTCCGAATTGGTATTTTCCTCACTCTCTACTTCTAAATTTCCCTGTTCTATTGTTTCACTATCTGTCCCTATTGCTCCTCGGGGTTCTTCTCGATTCTCTAACTTTTTATTTACTTCTTTCCCTACTTTGTCTATTAATGTTACTTTTGAAGGATTTCCACCATAACTTGTACTTGGTTGCTCATCTAGATCATTTTCTTGTTCATTCTCTTCTCTAATTGGTTTATATCCCCAAGTTCTCCTTCGAAATTCTTCACAGTTTGCAACTGAATCATCAGATTCTGAACTTGTGTCAGATATTTCCAGATGTCGACTTACAGGTCGAGCTTCAGGTTCTGGAATTTCTGAAATTCTTCCTTCTTCTTCTTCCTCCTCTTCCTCTCTAGAGGTGCTTGCAGTTGGGGTTTCCAGATGTCGACTTTCAGGTCGATCTTCAAGTTCTGGCACCCTTTCTCTTATTCCTGTTGTCCCAGTTGTTAAACTCTTATCCCACACTTCCAGACGTCGACTCACATGTCGATCAGTAGGTTCTTGAACTCTGATTGTGTGGCTGGCAAGGACCCAGTTCTTCACTCCTGCACACTTGACTGCAGTTGTTGTCACTAGGATTACCTGTCGTGGCTCGTCCCAGCGAGGAACTAGACAGTTTCTTCTCCTATGGATTTTTATGCAGACCCAGTCTCCTGGATTCAAGTCGTGGGCTGGTTTTCTTTCAAGAGTGGTCGCATCCGGTCCAACCTGATGAAACACAGAACGCACCACATCAGCCAGTCCTTTGCAATAATCCAGTACTAGATCATCAGTTATAGTCAATAACTTGTTGACAGGTACTTGTGCTTGTCTCATTGCTCGTCCCATGATCATCTCATGAGGACTAAGTCCAGTTTTCTTTTCAGGGATGCTTCTGATGGTCATCAGAACAAGGGGCAGTGCATCTGGCCATTTGAGTCCTGTAGCTTGACACATTTTTCCTAATCTGTTCTTAATTGTTCCATTAATTTGCTCTACTACCCCAGAAGCCTCTGGTCTGTATGCACAATGTAGTTTTTGTTTAATACTTAATGCTTCACAAATCAATTGGATCAACTCATTTTGAAAATGTGTTCCTCTATCTGTCTCAACCGTGACTGGAAAACCATACCTTGGAATGAACTCTCGCAACATAAGTTTTGCTACCGTTGTTCCATCATTCCTTCTAGTGGGGTATGCCTCCACCCAACGAGAAAACAAACAGACGACCACTAGAACATATTTTAGTCTGTTACATGGGGGCATTTCGATGAAGTCTAATTGCATTCTAGTGAACGGACCTCCTTCTCGTCCTATTGTTCCTAGACTCACTATTGTCTTTCTTCCTGGATTAAACTGTTGACAAATAAGACATCTTTGACAAAGACTTTCAGCTATGGCTCTGAATTTTGGGTTATACCAGGTTTGTCTAAAAGTCTGATCATTGCATCTCTCCCAATATGAGCTTGTCCATGGTACATCCGTGCCATGTCTGCAATCATGCTATCAGGCATAACTGGTCTTTCATCTCTGTATACCCACACACCATTGTTTTCCTGTCTACTACATCCTGCTTTTATCCAGTAATCTTTTTCCTCATCATTTGCAGCTTCCTGTAACTGTCTCACCTCATCCCATGTCTCGACAGTGTTAGTAAAAAGCAAAGGAGAAGAGATATGCTCCCTTTCTCTATTCTTATTTAGGGATACCATGTTCTCTGCACAATATCTGGCAATCTCGTCCGCGTAGTTATTACCAACAGCTATGTAATCTTCGTTTTTCTTATGTGCCTTGCACTTCACTACAGCTATCTGTTTAGGCAGCTGTATCGCCTCAAGCAGTTTCTTAACAAAATCTCCATTTCTGATAGGTGTTCCTGCAGACGTCAAGAAACCTCGTTGTGACCAAATCTGACCGAAGTCATGCACAATACCGAAACCATACTGGCTATCGGTCACAATCGTAACTCGCACATTTCTTCCCAACTTACATGCTTGAATCAAAGCAATCAGTTCCGCAACTTGTGCAGACCTTATTCCTTTCAGACAAGACGCTTCCATCACAGTTGCCACTGTGCACACTGCGTAAGCTGCGCTTAAAACTCCTTCTTTCGTTCTCAAACATGAGCCATCCACAAACATGACATAATCCGTTTCCTTTAAAGGTTCATCTTTTATGTCAGCTCTTGGTTTTGTGCAATATTCCAGCACATTCAGACAATCATGATCTACTTCGTCTTGTTCAATTATACTCTCTTCATCTGGCAATGATGTTGAAGGATTCACATTCATACATCTGACTATGGTCACATTTTCAGCACTCAAGATTACTTTTTCGTACTTAGTCAGCCGACTATGTGTCATGTACTGTGTTTTTGTTCTAGTCAAAAGAATTTCTACTGAATGGGGAACATAAACTCTCAGTGGATACCCCATCACTATACCTTCACTTTGTTCCAGACTTACACAAGTAGCAGCAACAGCTTTCAGACATCCAGGCAACGCCTTTGCTATAGGATCTAAAACAGCTGAAAAATAAGCAATTGGTCTCTTCATTGTTCCATGTTTTTGTACCAGTACTGAAAACGCACATCCATCTCTTTCACTGCAGTACAATTCAAAATCCTTCTCATAATCAGGCATGCCTAAAGCAGGGGCCTCACACAATTTCTTTTTCAACTCTTTGAAAGATTTCATTTCTTCGTTATTTAACTCAAAAGGGTCTCTTACATCTTTCTTGGTCAATTTTTGTAATGGTTTAGCAATCAAGGAGAAACCACTTATCCATTGTCGGCAATATCCAACCATTCCCAGAAACATTCTTACCTCTCTTTGCGTCATTGGTGCTCTCATTCCTTGAATCATTCTCACTCTTTCTGTCGCTATCTTTCGCACTCCTTTCTCAATTTTATGCCCTAAATATTGAACTTCTTTTTGGCAAAATTGCAATTTTGAAGGGGACACTTTGGGGCCGATTCCGATCTCGGTCGGAGGCGCACCCAATACCATTCGGTCGGGAAAAAAGCCATGCGAAAGCCTGTTTCCCGACCGATCCGTACAGCAGACCGAACGAGTAAGTACGATGCGCACAACAGCACAGAATCTGGCCGAGCCGTACTCACCCAATCCAGGTCCTGTACTCCGACCGAGGCGAATCCGGAAACGCAGAATCGAGTCGCACGGAAGGGAAAATGCAGCTCCGTCCGGCCGACCAAGTACGATGCGCATCCCGTACGCGCCGAACCCGTCGCTACGCACGGCACGTCAAAGCATCCGGGAGAGGCGCACATAAGCTCCGATTCGCGCCACAACACGATCCACGGCTACGAGACGAACACGCCAGCGACGAGGACGAAGCGACGAGGACGACGCGAAGCAACGAGAAGGACGAACAACACGAACCAACCCATGAATCCCTTCGTCCCGATCATACCAATATTCTACATTTACTACCGGAACAGGCACGGACGGGTACGGCGCAGAAGGTAAGTCAGACACCAACCACAAAACACATACAACACGTACACGACACATAACACACACACAGAGGGATGCAGAATATACTTACACCAGCAACAGCAGCACCATAGGGGTGGGATGCCCATCACCAATGCCACATATACACACAGGGGCCTGAATGCGCACCACCACCCCTACCCAGGGGGGGCTGGATGCCTACCACTACTACCACCCTTAGCCAGGGTGGTGCCAGATGCCCACCACCACTACCACCCTTAGCCAGGGTGGTGCCAGATGCCCACCACCACTACCACCCTTAGCCATGGGGGTGCCAGATGCCTACCACTACTACCACCCTCACCCAGGGGGGGCTGGATGCCTACCACAACTACCACCCTTAGCCAGGGGGGGCTGGATGCCTACCACTACTACCACCCTCACCCAGGGGGGGCTGGATGCCTACCACCACCCTTAGCCAGCGGGGGCTGGATGCCTACCACTACTACCACCCTCACCCAGGGGGGGCTGGATGCCTACCACTACTACCACCCTCACCCAGGGGGGGCTGGATGCCCACCACCACTACCACCCTTAGCCAGGGTGGTGCCAGATGCCCACCACCACTACCACCCTTAGCCAGGGGGGTGCCAGATGCCCACCACTACTACCACCTTTAGACAGGGGGGGCTGGATGCCTACCACTACTACCACCCTCACCCAGGGGGGGCTGGATGCCTACCACTACTACCACCCTTCGCCAGGGTGGTGCCAGATGCCCACCACCACTACCACCCTTAGCCAGGGTGGTGCCAGATGCCCACCACCACTACCACCCTTAGCCATGGGGGTGCCAGATGCCTACCACTACTACCACCCTCACCCAGGGAGGCTGGATGCCTACCACTACTACCACCCTCACCCAGGGGGGGCTGGATGCCTACCACTACTACCACCCTCACCCAGGGGGGGCTGGATGCCTACCACTACTACCACCCTTAGCCAGGGTGGTGCCAGATGCCTACCACCACTACCACCCTTAGCCAGGGTGGTGCCAGATGCCCACCACCACTACCACCCTTAGCCATGGGGGTGCCAGATGCCTACCACTACTACCACCCTCACCCAGGGGGGGCTTGATGCCTACCACTACTACCACCCTTAGCCAGGGGGGGCTGGATGCCTACCACTACTACCACCCTCACCCAGGGGGGGCTGGATGCCTACCACTACTACCACCCTTAGCCAGGGTGGTGCCAGATGCCCACCACCACTACCACCCTTAGCCAGGGTGGTGCCAGATGCCCACCACCACTACCACCCTTAGCCATGGGGGTGCCAGATGCCTACCACTACTACCACCCTCACCCAGGGGGGCTTGATGCCTACCACTACTACCACCCTTAGCCAGGGGGCTGGATGCCTACCACTACTACCACCCTCACCCAGGGGGGCTGGATGCCTACCACTACTACCACCCTCACCCAGGGGGGCTGGATGCCTACCACTACTACCACCCTTAGCCAGGGTGGTGCCAGATGCCCACCACCACTACCACCCTTAGCCAGGGTGGTGCCAGATGCCCACCACCACTACCACCCTTAGCCATGGGGGTGCCAGATGCCTACCACTACTACCACCCTCACCCAGGGGGGCTTGATGCCTACCACTACTACCACCCTCACCCAGGGGGGCTGGATGCCTACCACTACTACCACCCTCACCCAGGGGGGCTGGATGCCTACCACTACTACCACCCTTAGCCAGGGTGGTGCCAGATGCCCACCACCACTACCACCCTTAGCCAGGGTGGTGCCAGATGCCCACCACCACTACCACCCTTAGCCATGGGGGTGCCAGATGCCTACAACTACTACCACCCTCACCCAGGGGGGGCTTGATGCCTACCACTACTACCACCCTTAGCCAGGGGGGGCTGGATGCCTACCACTACTACCACCCTCACCCAGGGGGTGCCAGATGCCTACCACTACTACCACCCTCACCCAGGGGGGCTGGATGCCTACCACTACCCTCACCCAGGGGGGCTGGATGCCTACCACTACTACCACCCTCACCCAGGGGGCTGGATGCCTACCACTACTACCACCCTCACCCAGGGGGGCTGGATGCCTACCACCACTACCACCCCCACTCATAGGATGGACAATGCATGACACAACCAGCACACCACAACCTAGGGAATGCAAGAAAAAGACATCCCCCAACACCATGACAAGCGTGTGTAGACTGTGTCAAATGCCTACAACACTGAACATGACTTTGAACATACAATGTGACCCCCTAGCACATGTGCCACACATATATGTGTGTGGCCCCCACAATGCAAGCAGGCCATGACCATTGTGGCAATGGGGTCCAAACCCCCATCATCACAGTGACCAAAAGGTAAGTGTGGGGTCCATACTGAAGCACATTCTGAACATTGTGGCAATGGGGTATAACGCCCCATCACCACAGTGACCAAAATGTAAGTGTGGGGTCCATAGCTGAAGCACATTCTGAACATTGTGGCAATGGGGTCTAACGCCCCATCACCACAGTGACCAAAATGTAAGTGTGGGGTCCATAGCTGAAGCACATTTTGAACATTGTGGCAATGGGGTCCAAACCCCATCATCACAGTGACCAAAAGGTAAGTGTGGGGTCCATAGCTGAAGCACATTCTGAACATTGTGGCAATGGGGTCTAACGCCCCATCACCACAGTGACCAAAATGTAAGTGTGGGGTCCATAGCTGAAGCACATTTTGAACATTGTGGCAATGGGGTCCAAACCCCCATCATCACAGTGACCAAAAGGTAAGTGTGGGGTCCATAGCTGAAGCACATTTTGAACATTGTGGCAATGGGGTCCAAACCCCCATCATCACAGTGACCAAAAGGTAAGTGTGGGGTCCATAGCTGAAGCACATTCTGAACATTGTGGCAATGGGGTCTAACGCCCCATCACCACAGTGACCAAAATGTAAGTGTGGGGTCCATAGCTGAAGCACATTTTGAACATTGTGGCAATGGGGTCCAAACCCCCATCATCACAGTGACCAAAAGGTAAATGTGGGGTCCATAGCTGAAGCACATTTTGAACATTGTGGCAATGGGGTCCAAACCCCCATCATCACAGTGACCAAAAGGTAAGTGTGGGGTCCATAGCTGAAGCACATTCTGAACATTGTGGCAATGGGGTCTAACGCCCCATCACCACAGTGACCAAAATGTAAGTGTGGGGTCCATAGCTGAAGCACATTTTGAACATTGTGGCAATGGGGTCCAAACCCCCATCATCAGAGTGACCAAAAGGTAAGTGTGGGGTCCATAGCTGAAGCACATTCTGAACATTGTGGCAATGGGTCTAACGCCCCATCACCACAGTGACCAAAATGTAAGTGTGGGGTCCATAGCTGAAGCACATTTTGAACATTGTGGCAATGGGGTCCAAACCCCCATCATCACAGTGACCAAAAGGTAAGTGTGGGGTCCATAGCTGAAGCACATTCAGAACATTGTGGCAATGGGGTCTAACGCCCCATCACCACAGTGACCAAAAGGTAAGTGTTGACAAAGAAAGAGCTGCAACTGCCAAACTGCATGGATGATTCCTGGTCACAGAACAAAAAACACATCAGTGGCAAAGTAGTGTATGTGTCCCATTGCAACATAAATTGGGGGAGCCAAATACTGCAGTGTAAATAAGACATACCTTTGGCCATGTTCAGACAAACAACACCCATGGGGGCTGACACTGTCAACATTCATCAATGACACAAAGACAGAAGTGACCATCAGAATGCAGACCCACATATTTGCACCAATGGGCACACAAATGCAGATACCCTGTGGAGACTGCAATGTGAGGTGAACAGATACCATACCATGGCAGCAATGGGAAACACAAACCATGATCATTGTGCTGACCGATGACCTAGGAGTCCCAGGGACAGCAGGGGAAACCCACCAAACTACATACAGCCAATGGCACACCCAAGATATGCCAATGCAGTGGTGCAGATGCACAAACACAAACAGGCAGACCCACACTGCACATCATACACAACAGGTGAGGGGGGTGCCAGTGTCCCCAGGCAACCACACAACACATGAGGAGACGTGAATACCAATCATACAGATGTGCATACAGTGCCACACAAAGGTAACTCATGGATCCAAATCCCCTATGTGGGCAAGCAGGCATTGTCAGATGAGAGGGAGTACAAATCACACATGTCACACAGGCACGTAGGAACAGCAACTGACACAGCAAGACACAGACACACCACAGCACTACCCCCAGGGCCCCCACAATGTGGTGACCCTGGGCTGCATTACAATCCCACTGTGATGACAAAGCTAAATGTCGTTTACACTGTGAACCACAGTCATGTGTCCTGAGCAACAAACTACCATCACACCTACACAAGCACAAATCAATCAGCATGGCCAGTAAGCCAAGGCCAACATGGAGGCAGGGGCCTAGCCGGGCAACAACTCTCGTCTGCACACACTCAACACCACACCCCTCGACCTCCAACAATGTGCAGCAGTGAAGCACACATGCACTGGTGACATTGCACATGCACCCATGACTATTCCAGGGTGGTGGGTGGGAACCAAGGTGCAGAAACACATCACACATGGCCACTCAACAAGACTCCTGAATGTCTGACACACTGCACACTACGCTGTACATGGACATGATGGCAATACCACACCAACCAATGGGATCCCAGCCACAGTCACACACCAATGAAGAAGCCAAGGTCACCCACAAAGAACACACATAGACAACAACCAACATTGCAGCCCGGACCCTGAGGAGTGCCAGCAGTCACACACACAACGTGTCACAATCACTGAAAGATAACACAAACTGGAAATCACATGACAGGGGCAAACAACAAGTGCCAAGGGGAAACCTGACTGTGACCCATCTGCGTCTGCACACAAACTCAGCCCTGACAGCAAACACACCTATGGGTGACACCCTGATGACCAGTAATGTGCCATGCACCCACATCACAGAGAACCCAGGGAGAAGACTTTGGGGGAACATAGGTCAACTCAGCAAGCATCACAAACAGGTACAACACTAGGGATCACAGCATGCACAGCTAAACGGAAGTGAACACACAGACATGCACATACAACACACACCTTGGGCGCAGGCAATGTCACAGGAGTACACACTGCCATGAGGGGACTCCACTCCTGTGTGAGGAAAGCTGTGCCATATGTTGCCTCAGTAGGGCCCCATCATGTCAGCTGAGCACTTGGTCACACAATCAACAATTAGCACCAAATGAGGGCTCCCGTCACATCAGCCTGGTCATGGAAGTGCCAATGGAATCATCAGCACAGATCCAACACACTTGTATAGCAATGTTGCACTGACTACCCGGATGAGTCCTTCCCCATTGATGCCCAAACCTGCATGTCCAGTGGAGATGGCCACACGGTCAGGGAAGTAGACGAATTGAACAATGGCAGGCACAACAGATGTGCAGGGGTGGAAGCCACAGATGTGAAATAGCTAATCTAAGTAGGAAATCCCATTGCCAAATACTGAACACATGACACCCTCAGATGCTGCTATGGATGACATGGATACACCACAGGATAGGACACATTCCCCCTGGACCACATGGGTTCCTGCACAGTAACACTTCATTATCATGAGACCAAATATCACCATCACTGCAGCAAGGGCATGGTTAGCATCATCAACAACATGTACATCAGAAGCATAAGCACTAGAGAACAGAAAGTTGCTTTATTCAGCATATGTGTGGAATGAAAACAAAGTCCAGAAAAAACACAAAGGCCAATGGCCAGTCCATTGTCAAAGTCCAAACTGGGTGACAGTGGCAGATGTCACCCTACGCATGCCTGCACAAAACCAGGGACAATCCACTAGGAGGGGCAACCGGGGGCAGGCCAGGCACCGCAGGGACAGGATCAGGGCTCACCAGGAGGAAGCAGGGAAGTGGTGGTGGGTGCTGGAGAGCCACTGACAACTGCAGTGGAGGTGTCTGACATGGTGTGTGCCGGCACAACTGGGGGCATGACTCAGATGTTGTGGGTGCCGGCACGACTGCAGTGGACCCTGCAGATGGAGTGGACAGGTCCGCCACTGCAGTGCCCAAGTCAGACAGGGTGGTAGTGGACTCCACTGCAGTGCCTACCACCAGGGGAGGAGAATGGGGAACAGGCAAGGTGGGCTGGACAGAGGGGGAGGACACCCTCACCACATCAGTGGCACAGACAAGCGCAGCGGGGTGTGGTGCCGGGAGAGCAAGTGGCAGGGGGAGAAGGCCGGATCCTCTTGGGGATGGTATATCTGTGGGTGGGGGAACCTGGGGCAGGGTGTGGTGGGGGCACCTGTGGAGTGGGGGCCTGAGGGATGGAGGAAGGAGACCTGGTGCCTGAGCTGCAGGGCGGCGGTGGGGTCTTGCTCTTACGACTCCGGGGGGACTTGCGGGTGGGGGCCTCAGTCTGTCTGCGCCTGGTGGAGGGTGTCCGGGGGCGAGGGGCACTTTGCTCCATGTGGGTGGGCTTCCTCTTCCCCCTGAATGCTGTATCAGCTGGATCGGAGGGGAAGAGGCCGAGGTCACTGAGGAAGAGCCGCTGAGTCTTTGGGGTTGCAGGTGAGGCAAGGGAGGGTGTTTTGGAGGGAGAGGCAACTGAGGACTGCGCAGTGCTCGTGGATGCGTGTGTGTGTTCCAGGGCCCCATCCCCTGTGAGTCTGGTTTCAGTCCCCTGACTGTGCGTGCGTGTGCGTTTTGTTTGTGGCGTGTGTGTCTGTGTGCTGGATGTGTGTGTGCTGGTGTGTGCCTGTGCCGGTGTGTGTGTGCTTGGGACGGGTAAGGTGCTGGGGAGTGTGGATGGAGCAGAGGCAGGAGGGGTGAGGGACTGTCTGAGGAGGGACACTGCTGCCATCAGGGAGGAGTCCATGGACCTATTGCCCCTCTGTAGGTCAGACATGCCCGATGAGATGCCCTCCATGAACGACACCAGCTGAGTCAACAGAGCGGTGTGCGCATGGAGGACACTCAGCATGGCTGTCTGCCCAACATGGAGCTGGCGAAGGAGGTACACAGACTCCTCACTCAGGGCAGCAGGGGACACAGGGGCAGGGGGTGCGGTGCCTGGCCCAAAGGAGACACGCTCCCGAACATGGGAGCCTCCACGGACCTGGGGAATGGGAGCCGATGGGAGGGCGGTGGTGGTGCTGGTGGTGGCGGGGACAGCAACACTAACTGGGGTGTGGTGGCTGCTAACACCCGCCTCCATAAGGGAGTCATCCTCCGAGTTGCTCTGGTCCTCAGCTGAGGTGGATGGTGCTGAGGACTCCTCGGTGTGGCTCCCCTCGCCCTCCGTGCCACTGGGTCCCTCCGACCACTCCTCGGCTGCTGACCCAGTCTGGCTCTCCGGCTCCTCCTGGTCCGTGGAGCTGTCCCCTTCCATGGCCGTGGATGTATCTGCAAACAATGGGGAAACAGACAGACATCAGTCACCTGCACCAAACGCACACACCACTGTGAGCACAGCACATTACAGAGCAAGCCCTGGCATCATTAGTTGTACATTGCTAAAAGTGCCCTAACTGAACAGGAGAAGCCAATTGTCAGTCTGATGCCAACCATGGCACTCACATCCCACATGGCCTTGCACCCATCTGTCTGGTGTCTGTTGGATACCAACACCCCAGTGTGGACACATGCACCAACTACACAGTAGTTGGACAGTGCAGAGGACACGGTGTAGCATGTGGACATGCACACATCACAACTCTTGCCACTGAGTCAGTACAGGTTTCCGGATGAAAGGGACACCCAGAGTCAAATAGGATATGCATGTGATGCATACCAGCGACAGACACCATGATGCACCCATGTCCTGATAGCCATCGCCACAATGGTGTGCATGTAGCACATGTCACTCCCCTGCAGGATCACCAATAAGTAGACACATGCCATGGCGGAGGCATGACTGCTAAGTCATACATCACTGTCTCAGTGATGTATGACTTGGCAGCCAGACAACAACACTCTGCACTGTGTCACAATAGTAGGTCATGGGGAATGCAAGTCCTGGAGCTGCACAAGTGCACATGTACATCCCCCACACAACACATCATCTTAACCCTCATCTGTCCAGGTCATACCGATTGGACATATGGGAGACCTGTGACACTACCCTCTGAACCTGAGCCCCTCACAATCTGCTGTGAATGGGGAACAGCTGCCTGAACTTCACATTCGCATACCCCAGTCTGCACGCACAGCTGATCAAACACCTATGTGACACACAAGTATCGTCTCCTATGGTCACATCTCCAGTGGCATGCTGAGCCCCTACCAAGAAACACCCCAGCAGTCCTGGCAACTAATCCACAGCACACTGACACAGAGGCAGACACCTGAGGGGTCAAATCACTGCGCACAATGTGTCAGCTGATACACGGGAGTGGGAGTACAGAGTGCATTGCATGGCCTGGAGTAGGCATGACTGTCCTGCCCCACATGAATGAGGGATGAGCCCTGGACAGTGGATAGCTGGCTATGTATGTGTGACACACGTAATCTGCACACTCCTGGGGCCCAAACATTGTTCCCACCCGCTGCATGGGTGTGTGCCACATACCCCAGGCACATGTGGTGGCTCAGCTCAGCAAGTGGACCGCATATCAAAGCAACACGCAGATTACATGTCCGAACACAGGCGTTGTGTGAACAATGGACCCACCCATGATGCCCACAACAGAGTTAGGGAAACAGATGCTGTCCCCCACCTTTAGTGAAGCAAACTGCAAGGACACAGTCCCAAGTGACACAATTCCCTGAATGTAAGGGCCACACCTGGGTATCAGATGAGGAGTGGGCAGTGCACAATAGAGGGACATGGCTCCTGGACAACATGACTGCTGCACTGTGGCAGTTGAACCAGGCCAGAGGAGGGCACAAAGCATGTAATACAGAGTTCACAGTGCAGTCTTTGACTCACCCCTCCTTGCTGCTGTCTGGCCTTCAGCTGCCCATCCAGGTCTGGAAACACCACCGCCAGGATCTGGAGCAAGTGGGGGTCAGGGTCCGTGTTCCGCCCCTCCTGCGAGGAGGCGACAGCTTCAGCTGGACCCGTGCAATCCTCCGGGTCCAGCCCCGAAGGTCCTGCCACCTCTTCTGGCAGTTGCGGATCCGGCGCTTGTAGACCCCCACGGACCGGACAGCCCGGACGATGTCCTTCCAGATCTCCTGCTTCCGATGGGCATTAACCTGTCAGGATGACAAAGTGAAAAGGCCATTACTACACATGCAACATATCCGTGCATGACACAGTTGTATATACACCTCTCATTCACAGGGGCACATGATGTACACAGGCAGTGCAACGCTGCCCATGGACAGTTTACCAGACGTCACTACATGGTATCATTGCATGGGAAGTAAAACCTTGTTCAAATGCACTGTCACTGCACCATACCTGTCCAGTGCATGTCACTACACACTATGGGGGTGACAACTACTCAGTGAGCCTGCTAGCCAGTGGCGTGCAGACTTTCAGCCTTGCTAGTCAGACAAAATGCACATTCAGAAAGGCAGTGCACAGAACACTCACCTGCTCCCCTGGTGTCCCATACAGCTTGCTGTACTGTGGAAGTAGGCTGTCCAGCAGGGCCTGGTTCTCTTCAAGGCTGAAGGCTGGGGCTCTCTCCACAGTACGTGCCATTGCAGGGTCCAGAGGGGCAGAGACAGCAGCAGTGCAGTGGCAGATGTCGTCCTGGAGCATGTAGTGCAGGCAAGTGAGCTCTCAGGGGAACAGCCAGCAATATATATGTGCTGGAGAGGCAGATACTGTCCCTTGTGTCCAAAGTGATAGGTCCAAGTCGTTTGCATCTTCTGAATCTGGCCAATCTATGGAATAGCAGCACCAATACACGCCCACGGCATCCTTCAAATCTTCAACTTCATGACATACATGATTTTGCAACATTGTTGTGGGTGACCAACTGAATTTCCAGCAACCGACTCGTTCAAAATTCGAAAACGCGTCTGTTGCCAGGCAAGGCCATTGTCAATGGGTGCGCACCGATCGGTCCATTGCGGTACAACGCGTACAGAGGTACAACGCGTACCCGCACACATTGAATGCAATGGGCCGGCCGGGGGCACCGATCGGTCCATTGCGGTACAACGCGTACAGGGGCACAACGCTGCACCGCACACATTGAATGCAATGGGCCGGCCGGGGCACCGATCGGTCCATTGCGGTACAACGCGTACAGGGGTACAACGCGTACCAACGCGTACAGGGGCACAACGCGTACTCAACGCGTACAGGGGCACAACGCGTACCTGCACACATTGAATGCAATGGGCCGGCCGGGGCACCGATCGGTCCATTGCGGTACAACGCTGCATAGGGGCACTAACGCGTACCTGCACACATTGAATGCAATGGGCCGGCCGGGGCACCGATCGGTCCATTGCGGTACAACGCGTACAGGGGCACAACGCGTACCTGCACACATTGAATGCAATGGGCCGGCCGGGGCACCGATCGGTCCATTGCGGTACTAACGCATACAGGGGTACAACGCGTACCAACGTGTACAGGGGCACAACGCGTACCAACGCGTACAGGGGCACAACGCGTACCTGCACACATTGAATGCAATGGGCCGGCCGGGGGCACCGATCGGTCCATTGCGGTACAACGCGTACAGGGGCACAACGCGTACCTGCACACATTGAATGCAATGGGCCGGCCGGGGGCACCGATCGGTCCATTGCGGTACAACGCGTACAGGGGCACAACGCGTACATGCACACATTGAATGCAATGGGCCGGCCGGGGGCACCGATCGGTCCATTGCGATACAACGCGTACAGGGGCACAACGCGTACCAACGCGTACAGGGGCACAACGCAAAACCTGCACACATTGAATGCAATGGGCCGGCCGGGGGCACCGATCGGTCCATTGCGATACAATGCGTACAGGGGCACAACGCGTACCAACGCGTACAGGGGCACAACGCGTACCTGCACACATTGAATGCAATGGGCCGGCCGGGGGCACCGATCGGTCCATTGCTGTTCAACGCATCCCTGTACAAGTGACTGGCATATGTCACCATGCCTGTCTCAGATGGACATATGCCAGCCACAGATAGCTCCCAGGGAGTGAGGGGCACACCTACAACACGACAGCCTGTCCAAACTGTATGATAAGGCATGTAAGGCTGCATTTCCTATTGTGTGTATGTTGGTGTACATGTTGTCCTGTGGGTGTCACCTGGGGGCAGCAACCCCCAGGCTGTGCACGTGTTCATGGGGACAGGATCCTGGGTGTTACGTGTACATGACCACTGTGATGTGCAACTGTTCATATCTGTGCATGTGCCATGGTCACATTTCACGGTGGTGTATGTGTATGTCATGTCACATACCCCGTGAGTCCCATGTGGGACGGTATGTTTGAGCCAGGGTGTCCCAGTGGCACAATAGTGATGGTCCTCCACAGTCTGTGTGCATGTAGTGTTTACAATGTCTCTGATTTCATGTGCACAATGGGAGACAGTCTCCACATCCACGTTGTGTGTGCATGGACTTTGATGTTGTGCATGTGTGTGTCACAGACGTCCATGTCTGTCCTGCAGTGGCAAGTGGGACCACTACCTGTGGGGGTCATAGTTGTTTTGCTGTGGTGTATACATGATACTCCATGTAATGCCAGTGTCCATGTGGCAATACAGGGTCCCTGGGAATGTACCTGTCGTTGAGCTGTGATGCCTGGGGCACATCTGTCCTCACATGTCACTGTGGGGGTGATTGTGACACGGCAGCAGGAGATGGGAACTGTGACACGGCCTCATGATATCCAATGGGCCAACCTGGGACTTATTGATGCCACTTGTTGGACCGTGATGACAGATGTTGACCATGTATGTACCATACATGTCCTTACGGAACTGCACACTTCATGTAGTTGTGCCTCATAATGATGTATGTTGGGATATTGAGTGTGTTCAATGCCGCATATGTGGGCTGACTGACAATCTTGCTTACTTCTCCTCTGCACTGCAGGGCTCCTGCTGTCCATCGACCATTCCCAGACCTGGAAACGATGGTGGAACGGGACAGCATCCGACGGTACCGCTTCACCAGGCAGCTGATTGAGGATTTGGCAGTGCAGTTGGCCCCACATTTGCAGCCTGGCCGGCCGTAACCTACAGCGCTGACCCCCAAGGTGAAGGTGATGGCAGCCCTACACTTCTTTGCCACCGGTACCTTCCAACATACTGTGGCGACTGCTGGTGGGATGTCACAGACCATGTTGAGCCGTGTGCTCCGCGATGTTTTGGCGGCAATGTTGCTATTCCTGAACAGGTACATCTATTTCCCTAGACTGCGACGACTCACTGATGTGAAGAGTGACTTCTATGCCCTGGGGAGGATGCCGCATGTCATTGGCTCCATTGATGGGACACATGTGGCTTTGGTACCACCACAGGCCCAGGAGCAGGCCTACCGTAACCGCAAGCACTACCACTCGGTCAATGCACTGGTGGTGTGTCTTGCAGATATGACCATCACACACGTGTGTGCCCGTTTCCCTGGTTCAGCACACGATGCCTTTGTGATGAGGAGTAGTCGCATCCCCAGGATGATGGCACAGATGCAGAACCAGCGTGCCTGGCTTGTCGGTGTGTACTGACTTTGTGCCATTGTGTGTGATCTGATCTGTAGTATTCCGCCCACTTTTCCAAGTCAGCTAATGTGCACTTGTCTGTCCGTAGGTGACTCGGGATACCCCAACATGCCGTGGTTGCTGACACCCCTCAGGAACCCTGTGACACCAGCCCAGATGCGCTACAATGAGGCACATTTTCGGACCAGGAGAGTGATTGAGCGGACATTTGGTCTCCTGAAGAGCCGCTTCCGCTGCCTGGACAAGACCGGAGGGTCCCTCCCATATGCCCCTGCGAAAGTGTGCAAGATTATCATCGTCTGCTGCATGCTCCACAACCTGGCAGTGCGGAAGGAGTTGCCTCTCATCCAGGATGACAATGACCAACATCCGCCACCTGTGGAGGATCCTGGCCTGGACCACGATGCCAGTGATGATGATGATGATGATGAGGGTGATGTCCGCACACAGCTCATCACCAACTTCTTCAGCTGAATGTGAGTATCCAGAGATGTCAGGTCAATGATGTGAGTATGCATGATATGTGTAGGTGGTGCTCTGGTGCTGTTGGAGTGTGTCCATGGGCTACTTGACTGGATGTGTGTTGCGATGTGTGCTTACAGGTGGGCTGTACTCCCCAACAGTGTTGACATGCTAACTTGGTTCTGGGTGGGTATCTTGTAACATGTATTGTGCATGAGTTTTGCTGTTCTGTCCTGTTCTCCATTGCTTTTGACTGTGTGTCATTTCTGTCCTTCACAGGGTACTTTCAGATTCGTTTGGTCAACTGTGTCCACCGACGACGTGATTGCACTTCCAGGGTGGTAGCTGTTGTGTCCCTACAGGTGATGTGCGCCACACCCATGGACTTCCTTCCGTCTACAGTTGTTGACTGTGTGCCCGCTGCCAGGTGGGATTACCTTGCTTCTGTACTGGTTACGACATGTTGCAACTGTGTAATAAACCTGTGCTTCACTTTGTGATGTGCGTTGTCTGTGGTCACACATTTGACTGCCATTTGCTTACTGCACCTGTGGGCTACTTGACTCCAACTGGGAATGGGTGTGGTGTCTGTGCATTGCACCGTCTTCCCTGGCAACATCAGTGTAGGCAATGAGTCAGATGGCCTAGGTGTGTATGTGTTGTGTAGCCCTGGTGGTGTGTCTCCCTCATATGTGTCACGTTGCCTTTACTCACATGCCTGTGTTGTACTTGCTGTTGCAGTTCGCATACACAGTGTAATTTTGCAGTTCATCATCCCCATAACAGCACCCACGTTGGAATCACAACAGAGGCAAGTATGGTGTATTAGTGTGTTTATTGTGATACATTTGTGTGAATAGTGCATAGGATGGGTAGTGCTGTACATAAATCTTGCAATCAGAAGTTCCTAGGTGAATTGAAAGTCCTGGTAGACAAAATCCCCAGTATCGGGGCCACTGTTGTCTGAGACATTGGTCCAACTTGTACTCCCCATGCAATGTGTGGGAGTAGTGTTGCCGTCAACAGGGTGAACAGTCTGTGCACAAAGGTGAACATCCAGAACAGGTTCAGGCTTCCTGGGAGTTGCGCTTGGCCATCGGCCTCTCACTTGGCCCTCCTCGGACGACCCCTCTTCTTGGGGGGGGGCCCCTCAAGTACAGGCTGCTGCGGTGCAGGGGACTCTCCGCCAGAGTCATCCTCCCTTCCTGTGGCAGTTGCAGTTTGTTCAGCACCAGATGTTGTTGGCACACAGGGAGGTGTGGACTGGTTGCTGTTCATCTGGGGGAGGCATTGTAAAATGTCCCTGTGCATCGCCGTCATCTCATGCAGTGCATCCCACTTGGACTCCACGCGGGGCATGTGTGAGTCCACGCGGGACATGTGTGACTCCACGTGGGACATGTGAGAGTCCAAGCGGGCATGATGGGCAGCCTGCTGCTGTTTCATGTCTCTGAGGAGCCCCACTACCTGGCTGAGATCTCCGGTGCTGGACTGGTACGCATCAGCTATGCGTACCAGTTGTGGGTCATCATGCACACCAGCAACCTCTGCAAGCAGCGACCTCTGTCTCCCACCCCTCCCACCACCCCTGCTGACATGTGCAGTGCGTGCAGTGGCACGCACAGATGACCTGGTCCACCTTGGGGGTTGGTGGTGGTTGTGGTGTCCATGGCCCCAGGTTGGTCCAGGGTCCCTGTGCTGGTGTTGCTCCTTGTTCTGTCCATGTCGGCAGGGATGGTATTTGTGGTGACAGTCGTTGGAGGGGTGGGTGCAGGGGGTGCAGCTGGTGGCCCTGCTGGTGCTGCAGCTGGTGGTCCTGCTGGTGCTGCATGTAGACTTGCACCGGATGTGCCAGGTTGGTCTTCTTCGTCCGAGGAGGGCAGAGGCTGTACGACACCAGTGAGCTCCACATCCTCTTGAGCCTGGGACTGGGACTCCTCAGCGTCTGCTGCTGTGTCCCCATCATCACCTGTTTTTGGGAGACACACACAATGTATGTTATGTTTCTGCAGGCATCAATGGTTGACACACCTGACAGTTGTGACTGTGCCTCTGGGTGCGGGCCTGTACATTGCATTGTCCTAAGTCGTCACAGTCAGGGGTTGATTTTGGTGTGGCACATTGTCCTGCATTATTTGGGCATTTCTATGTATTTGTTGGGGTGTGAACATGGTCTGCATTGGTTGTATTTGGTTGACAGCCGGCCCTCCTTCCCACCCAGCCAGTCAGTTATCCCACCATGGACTGTGCTTGCATTGCAGGGAGTGGAAGTTGTCTCTCAGGATGTCAGTCAGTGGTGTCCTGCTGTTTGTTGGTGCACAGTTCCCAGCAGGGCCTTGTGCTCCCCGCAGCAGTAGCCAGTGTCAGCCATCTTGTGAGTCCTTCTCCACTCCCTGTGATGTGAGCATGGTTCAGGGTGGTGTTGATGGGCCAGTTGTGAGGCTGAGCAATATCTGTGCCTACGACTCCCATCATGCTATTGCCTCCACCCCCTTCCCAGCATGCCCATGCTTCCTTCCTTTTGACTCTGCTTCCCTGTGGGGTGGGCTGGCTGTGCTGACAGGATGGCTGGGAGTGTTGTCCTGGCAGTTGTTTGGCTAAAAGTCCCAGGAGTGTCCCTGTGCTTCACACAACATAACCCAGGGTGGTGGTTCTTTGTGGGATCTTGAGTTAGGATGGGAGGCATTGCATTCTACCAGGTGGGTTCTGTGGAGTTTGTGTTGAGGGGGGTGTGAGGGGAGGTGCTTGTGACTATGGTCAGTGCTGCAAGTCCTCCTTCCCACCCAGCCAGCCAGATATCCCACCATGGTACGTGCTTGCATTGCAGGGAGTGGAAGTTGTCTCTCAGGATGTCAGTCAGTGGTGTCCTGCTGTTTGTTGGTGCACAGTTCCCAGCAGGGCCTTGTGCTCCCCACAGCAGTAGCCAGTGTCAGCCATCTTGTGAGTCCTTCTCCACTCCCTGTGATGTGAGCATGGTTCAGGGTGGTGTTGATGGGACAGTTGTGGGGGTGAGCTATGTCTGTGACTGTGACTCCCATCATGCTATTGCCTCCACCCCACTTGCCAGCATTCCCATACTTACTTGCTTTTGTGGGGAGTTCAGTGTGTGTGGGTGTGAGGGCAATGGCAAGATGGCTGACAGTGGTGTCCTGCTGTTGGTTGGTGTGCAGTTCCCAGCATGCCCTTGTGCTCCCCACAGCAGTAGCCAGTGTCAGCCATCTTGTGTGTCCTTCTCCACTCCCTGTGATGTGAGCATGGTTCAGGGTGGTGTTGATGGGCCAGTTGTGAGGCTGAGCAATATCTGTGCCTACGACTCCCATCATGCTATTGCCTCCACCCCCCTTCCCAGCATGCCCATGCTTCCTTCCTTTTGACTCTGCTTCCCTGTGGGGTGGGCTGCCTGTGCTGACAGGATGGCTGGGAGTGTTGTCCTGGCAGTTGTTTGGCTAATAGTCCCAAGAGTGTCCCTGTGCTTCACACAACATAACCCAGGGTGGTGGTTCTTTGTGGGATCTTGAGTTAGAATGGGAGGCATTGCATTCTACCAGGTGGGTTCTGTGGAGTTTGTGTAGAGGGGGGGTGAGGGGAGGTGCTTGTGAGTATGGTCAGTGCTGCAAGTCCTCCTTCCCACCCAGCCAGCCAGATATCCCACCATGGAACGTGCTTGCATTGCAGGGAGTGGAAGTTGTCTCTCAGGATGTCAGTCAGTGGTGTCCTGCTGTTTGTTGGTGCACAGTTGCCAGCAGGGCCTTGTGCTCCCCACAGCAGTTGCCAGTGTCAGCCAACTTGTGAGTCCTTCTCCACTCCCTGTGATGTGCGCATGGTTCATGGTGGTGTTGATGGGACAGTTGTGGGGGGGGCACTATGTGTGACTACGACTCCCATGATGCTATTGGCTACACTGACTTGGCCAGCATACACAGAATTCCTTCCTTTCAGTGGTCTTCACTGTGTGTTGGTGTTGTTGTGGTGGCTACATGTCTGGATGTGTTTGTTAGTTCTATTTGTGCCACTGCCTAGCTGTAGTTGTAGTTGTGTTTGTACATGTGATGGCACGGTTGAATGTGACTTTTTTGATGGCATGTGTTGTGTTTATCTGACTGACATACACATTTTGGGATGATTCTGTTCTGGTTGCTGTGTAATTGCTATGAGTGCATGGTTTGACTCTCCCCTTGACAGTGATGTGTGTATGTATTGTGGCAGAATATTGTGTACATTTGTTGTGTACTCACCAGGCTCTGGGATGTTCTCTAGTCCATATACGCTCACTGGCGGAAGGATGGCCCGCACCTTCTCCTCCCAGGGCCTGGCTTGGCAGGAGGGCCACTGCCGGTGTATTGGCTCAGGAGGTAGTCTTTCTTGAGCAGCTCCCGGACCCTCCTGCGCACGTCATACCACCTGTTCTGGATGTCGGTCTTTGTGCGCAGACATGGTGATTGTGCGTTCACCCTGTTGATGATCCTCTCCCACATCTTGGTTTTCTGGGAGATGGGGGTCTGTTGGACCAGTGTGCCAAACAGCTGTGGCTCTACCCTGAGAATCTCGTCTACCAGGACTTCCAATTCACAATCTAGGAACTTGTGATTCTTCTTGGGGGCATGGTGATGGGTGGTGATGGTGAGTGATGTGTGTGTTGGTGTGCAGGTGAGGGTGTGTGAGTGTGTGTTTTGCTGGGTGTATGTGAGGTAGGTATTTGTTGGTGTGCTGATGGTGTGTGGCTTGTGTGAGGGATGAGCTGTGGGTGTGTGGTTGCTGTCTCTTGGGTGCTGGCAGTGGAATGGCATTTGCAAAGGATCATGGTTGTGATTTGTGTCCTTTATATGGGTGGAGTTGTGGGTGTGTCTTTGTTCTCTGCCCCCACCCCCCCAGTATTTATTGGCTTTGTAATTGCTTGTTTGGCCTTTTTTTGTGTGATTTTTCCTTTGTACTGTCTGTGCATGTTGGAAACGTTCTTGTGACCGAGTCGGACCCTGCATTTGTCTCCGTTTCGTTCACGCTGTGTTTGTGCAGTTTTCTATGCTGCGTACGCATCGGTCGCGGTGTTTTGTGTTACTTCGGCTCGGTTTTGTATGCGTGTCGGTCGTACGGCTTGTCCTCCGTCCGACTCGGTCGTGGTTTTCGCGCCTTGCATCGTACTTTGCGGTTTGGAGTTCGCGTGTACGTTTCGGTCGGATTTGTTCCGGGTGCGTGTCGGTCGGTTCGATTCGCGTGTTTTTCCAGCCGGATTGCTGTTTTCCGTGCGGCTCGGTCGTTCGGCTTGGGTTCTGTACGTGTCGGTCGGATTTTGCACGCTTTGCATCGTACTTGGCGTGTCGGGCGCCACAGGTACGTGTCGGTCGGAATAAATTCCGGCTCCGAGTCGGTCGGTGCTTTTTTCGGCCCGAATCGGAATCGACCCCTTTATGTCCTCTTTTCTCTAGATGGTTCAGTAAAGCAATAGTATCACTTACACATGCTTCTTTTGTTTTCGATGCCACCAACAGGTCATCGATATACTGCACCATCACTGACATTTCTGGCATTTTCAAATCTTCCAAAGACTTCTTTAAAATCTGATTAAAGATTGAAGGGCTTTCTGTATACCCCTGAGGAATTCGGCACCATGCCAAAATACGCTCTCCGAACCGGAACGCAAATAATGGCTGGCTATCTGGATGCAAAGGAATAGAGAAAATGCGTGACACAAATCTATCACTGTGTACCACTCAGCTTCGTGTGGAATTTGATATAGAATTACTGCAGGGTTTGGCACTATTGGGCAACAAGGCACAACTATTTTGTTGATCTTTCTCAAATCCTGTACTATTCTATATGTTCTGTTTGGCTTTTTCAGTCCCATAATAGGTGAATTACATGGACTGCTCATTATTTCTTTTAGAATTCCCTGTTCGATCATTTTATTTATTACAGGAGTTATTCCTTCAATTATTTCTGGAGTTAATTTATACTGTGGCATATTTGGGTAAGTTGTTCCTTCTTTTACTGTTACTTTTACGGGATCAACTTCTTTCATTAATCCAATATCTTCTCCTGTAAAATCCCACACATTTTCTTTCACTGCAATTTTTAGTTCTTCTGGAAGTTTTTCTGCATCAAATGCAGGAAACAAACCATTCATTTCAGGTTCCTGATTCATCAAAGTTACTTTATACAATACATCTTCATCTGGGGTCTGAAATCCAATTCCATCTGGTGTACAATAAATTGTGCAATTCATTTTGCACAAAAGGTCACGACCTAAAAGATTTACAGGACTACAATCGCACACTACAAATCTATGCATTTTGCTAAAAGAACCAATTTTTACTTCCACTAATTCAGTAAGTGGTGTTTTAATCTGCTGATTTGCTACTCCTACTACTTGGATGTATTCACCTGAGAGAGGAAGGTTTGGAATTTCCACTGATCTAACAGTAGAACGGGTAGCTCCAGTATCGACAAGGAATGTTACATTTGCACCATTCACTTCTCCATCCACAAAGGGACCAGACTGATCTACCTCTAGAGTTGCGCCAAATATGCACTCTTTTCCCTCTCCTAGGCACCGTCATGAGCTTTCATTCCATGTCTCATCCTCACTCTGTCGCAACCAATACTGAGAAATGTTAGCTGCTCGCGGCAACTGTGTTACCTGCTCTCCTCCGTAGAATCCTGTTTCTGTACTGTATCTTTGCTGGTTAACAGTGTTGGGAAGTGGTGGTTGTGGCACCTGACCTTGTTGAACAACTAACTCATTCTGCACCTGTGGAGTTAATGATTGATTTTCCGGATTAGGTTTAGGTGGGAACTTACACTCGTTTCTCCAATGCCCTAATTTTCCGCAATTATGACAGGGCCATTTCTTCTTTGCCTCCTCTAGACTCACTTGACCTTTCCCTTTACCTATGTTAGGTCGCGTTTTATTCTGTCCTGTTTCATTCCCACTATTATTATCCAATTGAGCTTCTTGTTTTTCTGCCACTTTCACCTGTGCCCACATTGCCTTCTCTTTCAATTTACGCTGTCTACTCTCAATATCATCACTGCAATACTTAGCATACCTCAGTACCTCGTCTACTGTGCCATTCTGCCAATTAATCATATGCTGTTTAATCATTTCACTAATCTCTGGTTTCAACCCAAACACAAATCTGTATACGAAATGACTCATATCTTTTTCACTTAACTCCTCATATCCACTATACTGTTTGAAAACCAACAACAACCTTTCATAGTATGCATGTACAGACTCTTTACTTTCCTGTGTAGTTTTATCAATTTTCACCCAATCTGTTTCTTTAGGAGGAATCTTATTTTTCAAAAAGGTAATCACCTTATCGTACTTCCTCATCACCTCAGGACCTGGAGCTCCTGTCTTAGGATCTCTTGGATATTCTGTAGTTGGCCAGTCAACTGTAATTTTACACTCAGACCACAAATCAGTTGGCACCACTATATCAAACAATCCATCTAAGTCTATCCACAACACCTTTGAAACCTTTACAAACCTCTCTACTTGTCGGTACCATTCAACTGGTTTCTCTCTCAGCTTCGGGAATTCATTTGTAAATGACAGTATATCCTGCCTAGTCCAGGGAACATGCACATAACTACCACCTGGAGTTTCTCTCATAGGGTATTCTCTGGCAACAGGTTCTTTTTCAGTTATCATAAAAGCCAAAGAAGCTTTGTCTGTAGTTTTCTCATTCTTTTTGTCCATCTAACTTTCCATCTGTCCACATCACCCCATTTTCTCAGTAACACAATTAACTCTTTTATCTGTGTCAGCCTTCCTGCTGTGTTCAAGTTTTCAATATCTTTTTCACAAAAGTCTACTCTGTAGGGTTTCTGCAATGTTTTCACTTTCGCAAAATCTATTCCAATTTCACTGGCTACCTCTTCTAGTTTGTCATGTAAATTCTTTGCTCTCCATGTAATACTTTTGCACAGAAACATTATTTCATCATCCTGGTAATTTTTTATCTTTTCTGTACCAATCGTTCCTAGAATTAATTCTTCCATGTCAATTTTTAACCTAATTACATCTAATGGTTTTTCGTCTGGTTCTTTCATTTTAAATGCCTTCATCCACTCATTTAACTCATCAGGTGTCGGACCTATGGGTGTATTATTTAGTTCTATCCAATTACCACTCTTTTCAGGAGTCTCTGTTGCAGATTCGGTTACCATATGCATTTTCCTACCATTGCACTCATTCACAGTCAAATTTGTAGGTGGACTTGGTCTTTAAGTACTAGCCAAATTACTTGTACTTGCACTTGGTTCCATCCTTTCTTTTTCTCTCTGAAATTGTGAACTCATGGGAATCACTAAAGATCGTTCATCAATTTTCTGATTCTCAAAAACTGGTATTACTGGACCTATTGTTACAGGTACAGTCACAGCTTCCATGTTCTTCGTTAATTCCCTAATTTTCTCAGTTAGTTCTTTTGTTGTCCTTGCCAATTCGCTTGCATTTTCACTTTCTATTCCTTCATTTTGTGAAGTTCTTATTTGATCTTGTGACCTATTTATTTAAATTCTTTTTACCAGACTTTTATTTCGCACAGTCTCTATTAGCGGCGCATTTGGTGTCACCACTGTAGAACTCTGCTGATACGGAGGTGGATTTCTATTTAAAATATCTTCCAGCAATTCATCATCCGTTTCGCTCTCATGCATATATTTCTCCCTCTCCATATGTTTCTTTTTCTCAGTACGTTTTCTCTTAGTCTCTTCCTCAACTGTAAAAGCCGGAAACAAACCTCCTGTCATGTTAGCACATCTCCATCGTTTTATTCTATCCTCATGATTTATTCCCCACATTCTTCCAGGCATAAACTCATGATCTCTTAAACCTCTGAATCTCTCTCGCTCATACATCTCATCCTCCCATTCCGTCAACGCTTCAAACTGTGTCGGTCTAGGTCTAGGTTCTAGATTTGTCATCTTTTCTCGCAAATTTCGCAAAACCGCTACACTAAATGAACCATTCTCAGGGAAAGCTAATGCACCATCATTCTTCGTATACTTTGCCCACTTTTCCAACCATATGCATGTATGATATCCATATTTCAGCATCATATGTGAAGCTGCTGATTTCGGCGGAGGAATTACTTGTCCCTCTCTAGTCACAACCTTTTTGTCTTTCTTAAAGAAATTCTTTATTTTTGTCATCCATGACGTTCTCTCCCTTTCATACTCATAATACGGCATGTTTTCGATTGGTTTTTCTCTTCAAACCAACACTGTTCCGTGTACGGAACTTTAACCAATTACAGCGCGACTCACACTAACGCACCAATCAGAACGATTCCCTTCGTCCGCGGACCAACCAATCCTAGCGCGGCACTTTTCTACGTCACTCCTGACTCTGTGTTCACGTGACTAGCGCACTATCCAATCCTAGCGCGGCACTGTCGATGTCACTCCTGCTCTTTTACCCCTCCTTTACAAAAATTATCGGCAATTTTCTTTTCACTGTTTTCTTCGTTAGTTACAACAATTAAAACAATTCCATAGTCTGATTCGCTAAACAAAAGTGACAGCTTTGTCCTTTTACACAAGAATCCTGTATTTCCAGTAGGCGCGCTTACCTCTACCCTACCACAGAATTATTAACTCTCGCCGATAAAGTAGCACTTCCCTCTACCTTACCCTTCTTTCAAGCAAACAATTAACTCGTTTCTCTGGGGATAAGACACATGTGGAGACTAGGCTCCTGAGAATTAAGGCCAAAGTTTCACAAGAAAACGTGATTTGCTATTTCAGTTACACACCTTTCGTACAGAAAATCCCTAACATAACACAACCTGTGTTATTACCAAAATGAATTCAGACCATGTACCAAATTCCATGTGACTTCTCTTGTCACACGTGTTCCACTTCCTACATCCCAGAAGCGTGAAAACTCACATACAACATAACACGACTCAACATATAGTGTTAGTCATCAAAAATAATCAATAATCAATAATCACTAAACTAATCTATAGAAACCATAACTCTGCTACCAAGAAATCTGATGCAGTGCGTACAATAAAAACTATTCTCCTCCTAGGTCACTTATCGGTCATCCAGGGGCGACTTATATTTTCTCACATCCACATGACGATGGGGCCATAAACATCGCCTATCACACACGCACACACCTGGATTTCCTTTCCACCTTTAAGAAATTCTGTACTCCTAGGAGAAGCATGAGAACTAAATGGAAAACACCATTTATGTACCGCTGGAAGGAGCCGGGATATCTTATTACCTTAACCTATCGCTTTCTTTTAGTTATTTCTTAAGATATTCCTGCTCATTGTTTTGTCGATGAATCATTCATGTAAGAAATTAGTTCATAGTGATTAAGACCAGCTAAATCACAATAACCAATTACTGGTGTCACAATCATTTAGTAAAATAACCACTGAGTCGTTTGATTTAAAGAATCTTAAATTTTATATAATTTTAAAAGCATGAGAAAGAATTTAGACTTTTTATTCAATTATTCATTCATTATTAATTCAAATATTTATTAAGCATAATCAATTTTATTGCAGAAAGGACATTTTTGTCATGAAGCAAAACCCTAATTACCTGCCTACCTTCCTAATTTAGCCTAATGATTTCTAACCTAAGTTTAAGAATTAAAAATAACCTGATTCTCATACTCAACTAGAAAAATAAGACAGCAACAGAGACTTCAGCTCGTCAGCATCAGTTACCTGCAACCCGTCTCATCTAACAGTCTTTCAGCATCTCCCGCTCAGTAATGGATCGATCTGGACCACCAAGCACTGGAAGCCACCAACACCGACTCTGACTGCGACTCTCCAACTCCGACTGTGTCTGTGACCCCCTCCCACTAAGAGTAGGCCCTCTTATACCCTAATTCTAACTTTGCTAACTAATTGTTGCAACATTAATAACACGCTTTTCTTTCATTGGTCCATTCATTTCATCTATTAATTCTTAATCAAGTTCTCCCGGATCCAACTTGTCCTTTGGAATGTATATGATCATTTCCTTTCTCACAGTTCAAGACATGTTTCCATCCGCTTCGATCAGTACATTTGTAACTTCTTTCGATACATTCGAGAACTCTGCAGGCATTGTCCTTTCTCTTAAAATGGTTTCCCACGGTTCCTTGCTGATCACCACGGCACACTATCAGTTCAATTAGGTCACATCAGCTTTGACCATTCTCGCATCCTAGCCTCTCAGCATCATCACGTGGTTAGCTTTTCTCCAACTTTTTCTCCCTTGTCACGCGTTTCCCCGCACATGCGCACTTCATTAACCGGCAGCCATTTTATATCGCCACTCGTTTATACTTAGAAGCACTATTTTGAAATAAACAAAACATAATTAAAATAGAGAAACATAGCCTTTTCGTTTCCCACCCGTCATCTACGTACCCCAATTAGTTATTACCTAGCAGAAAGCAACATTTAAGCTGTTCCTTACTTACCATCACTATTGTTTTTGCAACGACACGTTTATATTCTATGAAGCACAAAACATGTATTTATTATAAATTTAGTACGCAATTATTTTTATGTTATAATTAGACACACAGACATTTGTTAATAGATTATTCAGCCCATATACTTGCGTATTACCCTTCCCTCACGTACAGTGTTGATTAATACATTTAAACGAACATTTTATTAATTATTTATATAATTTGTTAGGGGTTAAAACATTTTATTTTCTCTGCTCCATCAACTTCAATGGGAGTCCGACCGAATCGAGTCCGATAGCATACGTGCGCATCGTACTCATTCGGTCGGGCTACTAGGGTCCGATTCGGTCGGCAGTCTCTCCGGGTCCGGCTCGGTCGGTGAGATTTCCGGCCCGAATCGGAATTGGCCCCTCTGAGTAGATTTTTGTAGGTGTCTCCAGATAGTTTGGTTGGGTATATTTTTAAAATTGACTGAATCATTGCTTGTTCAAAGTCAATGATTATTTTCTGTGGAAAGTAGTTGTCGGTGTATTGTTTTAGTTTTGTAAGGAGCTCTATGTAGGTGGTGTTTTGCTTAATCAAGAGTAGTGGGTATATGAAGGGATGTTAGTGTCTTCATATTCGCCGTGGATGGTATATAGTTGGTAAAAAGGCTTGGGGAAAACTTTGAATGTGCCATGCATCATCCACGTTTCGCAGTTTTTAAGTTTTTGTAAGTTGTTGTTGGTGGCAAAGATGATAATTCATTTTTCATGACTGTTATTGTCATGAAGAAGGAATTTTTCATCTTTGTGGTTGATGGTGTATTCCGGTAACTTTTCTATTTCTGCAAAAGTTTGGGGGGTGGGTGGTGTTTGAGCTGTAGCTCTTGTAGCTCTGGCAAGTAATATTTTTAGAGTGGGAATGGATGGTAGTTGTCCTGTGACATGTTCAGGAACCCTAGTTAACACGTTTTTTAGTATCTGGGTACTGGTCCGTTGGGAGCTGGTACTTTCTTCTCTGATTGTTTCTAGAGCATCTCTGACTTCGATTTCAGTCACATTGGGGGGATGGTTGTGTTCTCTGACATTAACTACATTTGTTTCTACTGTAGTGGCTCACTCATAGCAAGAATTGGAGTCATATTTACTATATTTCCAATGAGTTTTCTTTCCAGTTACTTTTTCTTGTGTATAAGTGTAGCCCATGTAGCACAGAAGTAGTTTTCCCTTTTGTGAAGTTATAAATTTTGCTCCTTCTGCCATTTTTTGTCTATCTGTGAACATATATATATATATATATATATGTCTTAATTGTACGATTTTGAACAGTAAACATGTATGTATAATTATTATATTTGAAAATAAACTTACATTTGTCTTGCTTTAATTTTCTTAATGGATATTTTATTGATTGTCGTGGTTTATTTATTCACTCATTTTTTTCTGTTGGTTTAAAAGCAAAATGTTATTTTTATTAAAGTGTTACATTTAATTTTATTAGTTCATTTATTCAGTTTCTATTTTTATTTAATTGAGAAAAAAATACTTACTATTTTTAGTTGATGAAGTTTATTTCATTGATGTTGTTGTATGTTGAAGTGTAGAAGCTGTGAAGAGAAAAGTATTTGTTAGTTATATTTGGTTTTTTCATTTATTTATCGTTTTTTATTAGTTTGCTTTATTTGTTGGTTAATTTATATACTTACTTAGGGGCCCATTACGATGTCGGGCGGAAGCACGACTGCCGTGCTGACGGAGGCAAAAACCGCTAGTTACCGTCCGCCAGCAACGGGCCACACGCCCGCCAAATTAGGATGTGAATAGTCAGGCAAACACCGCCCGCAAGCCTGCGGCGCCGCCCGCCATCAAAGTGCACCAGTTTACGTAGCGGCGCGAGCCAATGGAGACACACCGTCCGACGAAATGACGTACCGCCCGGCGTACAAATTACGATGCCACAACCAAACAGCCCCACCGGCTAAGAGACACCGCACGAGATACCAAGGCAGACACCCGACTGTTCTGGACGGAGACTAAAAAGGCGGACCACCCAGAGATGAATCCTGCACTCCAGGCCATCCCCATGCTCTACCTGATGCACCACCTTGGAGTGAACGCACCACGACGACGCAGGTAGGCAGACACACAACAAGGGTACGAAAACAATGCACACAGTGCAAGGGCGGGAAAACTGTACATGGCCCCCCCAGACACCCCTGTGTGGACGGGACACATCCACCACTGTACCCACACATGTCCCACCTGCCAAAAATAAACAACTCGCAACATCCTGGGCACCCACGACCCGGGCCCAGGAAGTGACGTCCCCATCACGGCACCGCAGCATAGCGGCGATGACGCAGGTACACATGCGCACAACACAGTGGCCAACGACTGCGCCATAATTGTGCTGCACACAAACACCACAGGGCCACAACTACACACCCCACACACCAGCCCCATCCTGAAGGCACATGTCACGTGGCCTTCCTGCATCAGTCATGTCCCCAACCGACAACTCACAGTTGTCAACTTGACGTCACACAAGTGTCCAGAACAGGGGAGTAATGTGAATGCAAAATAGGACACACCCTTGTATGTAAAACATGGATAATCACACAGCGGCTACCACATAACAGCGCAGAATATCGACAATGTCCGGAAAAGGCACGCCAGTCTCAACAAGAAATACCAAAACCATCCTGCTCACAATAACAACACATGCAATGTACAAAATAGAAAAACCCTGCTGCCTGAGAACAGGTGTGCCCAATCACTACACCCACACAGAAGCCGCAATGTACAGCGGCAACGGAGTGTCCCGCCCACACACGGGAGAGCAGATAGCACTGAATGGCCTTCCATTCCTGCTCCGAAATAACATTGCAACAAATTATGCTGGAGAATGGAGCCATTGTACCAACAAGAAGCAAAACATAGCCATGCAGAGTAAAACGTCCACTGGCAGATAGCGCACAACATGAAAGAAAGATAACACCACAAAATGCAATAATACCACTCCTCCATGAGGAACAAATGAAAGTAATGTGGAAAGAGTCACACACCACTGGCCTTGACTATTCATAGAAGCATGTGGGATGAGGGACTGTGTCCTCTGCCCAAGCTATACCCCAAGTCCATCTGCCGTACATCCATTCCAGAATTCCCAGCATCGTCGGAGGCTGCACTCTGCTGACTGCTCAGGCAGACGGAGCACGCCATCACATCACCCTGTAGATAAATGGCTGTTGCACCACTGACCCTCAACTACGCCGGACAGATCAAGCTGTACAGTGACAGCATGCTACACATAGTGGGCTGCTCAAATCTGGCAATGTTGAATGTAAGTTACCGAGTAACTTACCGCATTGCAATGTTCAGCTGCGTCATCCCCGTATTCTACTGTCGAAGGTGTCCGTTCCACTGGCCTGTGGATTTATGTCTCTCCAACCCGGCATGTCCAAAGGCGGACTTGGTACACCTGTTTGCACCCCTGGACGACCACGACAGGATCTGTTCAGTGTATGGGGGCATGGCGTTTGTGGCTGCAATCGGGGACACACTGCAATGGGACCAGTGTGCCTCCACAGAATGTCTTCTGGATCACAGTTTCATCGAATGTCATCCAACATGTCCCATCAGGATTCTACAAGGGACAACTTACGACGAACACGTTGCCACCCACCATCCGCTTCATTGGATGACATCCATGTTCACCATCAATGGGATGAATACCCTGCTGGAAGGTATCGCATACACGTCAACTTGTCAATTCATGGGTCCCCGACTCAATATCCCCAATTGAACATAGATGTACAACACTGTACCCATGCTTGGCTTTCGCACGGAGTGGGCAGGTAGCTGTACAAGAACTATACCATATCATCTGCAACTAACACCTTACCATCAACTCCACTGCCATGACAACTGACATTTCCGGGACATGCACCCTGTTCCTCACCATATCCTGTGTCTCTGCATGAACAGGGGGAGGCAGAGGTATGGGACTTGTGTACAGTAACCACATGGGCAATACAGCATGAACAACTATGCCATAATATGTATTCTGCGCACCTGGACACATGCACCTGTCAGTGCACACTTATCTGTCTGCTGTAGTACGTGCGAACTGTCACCTCACCTTTGTCTGTACTTCCGTGCCAGGACTTATGCATGGACAACAAATGCAACCCCCTACAACATGGCCCTAGTAACAGTGTCATGTTCAGTAGCCACCACATTGCAACAACTGGTGAGACGCTGCTGCATGCAGGTGGGCACATGCCCTGATGACACCTCTGACGCAGGTGTGTCGGAGTCACTATTGTATTAAACCGGTACCATGGAACTGAGGTGAACTGTCCCTATGATGTCAAGCTGTCTGGTAGGCTGAATGAATACTGTCTGTGTCAAAGCCCAGAGACCATCAGTAATCAGCAAATGTACTGTAGCATAGAAAGGGCAAGGCAGCTGTAACCCTGAAGCCTCCATTCCACAGTCAACAACTAATTACATCTACCTGTACCCCTTTCGTATGTGTAATCATGCTAAGTATATCCTCCACATGCATTTTGCTGCCAGTAGTGTCCACTATTCTGCATCACAGAGGAAGTAAGTCCAAATACATGCCTCTAAGCAAATATGTGACTCTGTAGAATTATTACCAGAAGACAAGTACGAATGAGAGAGGATGAGAGTGTGTGAAGTACACGAGAGCCGTGAGATGACCATGTAGTCCAGTGACATTGGATGTCAATGCATATGAGTTGCCGCCACAGTGGAGCTAGTGAAATACTACAGGTCGTGGGCCTTTGATTGTCAGACTCTGACGTGGCCCAACAGATCATCACATTAACACTGACGGGCTGGTCACTTCAAAGCACAGTCCTACATATGTGTATAATTACCTTCACAGTCGGACATCACACTCATCAAGCAAAATTAGGACCCACGCAAGAAGCATGCTACAGCAATGCATGTCAAAACACACACATGAAATCAGTGTGGGTGGGCAGGTCCGCACAGTGAGTACGAACTGCTGAAACTCACATACATGCTTAATTAAACCAGGCACAATCTTGACAGTCACACACCCTGCAGACCCACAATGGCCAGAACATATTAAGTAGGAGCCATCCTGAACTGCAAGGACACACCCACACACTGCACACTGTGCAACATACAATACACACATGCGCTCACATTCACAGACCTGAACACGGATACAAACACCCACCATGCCCCTGGGTAACACATGTGTGTAATCGACATTGCCAGAATGCACACACACACACCAACACTACCCCAAAGTCACACACTTCACACCACACACACATACACCTCCCAAATGCACACTTTGAAAGTAACCCATGTGCCCAGGCTCAATGTTCATCACAAGATTAACATACACCTACACTGCTGGCCACCCAGAAAGTAAGCTCACACATACCCGCACACTATGCACATGCTACCTGTCATCCTGTGGCCAGACTCACACCCCGTGCTTTGCTTGCACGCAAACATGACACGTAGACATTTACCATGGAATTCAAGCAAATACATGCAGACAATCTGTGTCACTAAAAAACTTCTTCATCACACACACAAGTGGCAGAGTATGAAAGAAGTGAAGTCCCAGCCACGTGTAAAACACATTGGAATGTGAGACCAGACATTGCAATTGTTGATATACCATACAAGGCATGTGCCTCACTTAACTATGCACACACAGTAACAACTGCAATCAGCAACTACACAGACACAACCAACTACAGGAACAACAGCATCCAGTCACAGATTACATAGACAGGCGGCAAAATTGTTCAACACCAGGGACAGTGGCCAGTCCGATGTGCAGAGTAGTGACACGAAAAGCTGCATATGCAATGTGTGTGAGTGTACCCTGACATGGCCATCAACACTGCCATGGCAGGCACAATAGCCATCACAGCCACCACTGTGTCACAGGTAGATGTGTGTGTGTCCCTACCATTCAAACAGGATGGCCCGTTCAACTCGGTGCTGTCTATGTGCTACGGGACAGTTGGAGGTCTGCCCCTGAGAGAGAAGCACAACTGTGGAAGACACACATGTGTCATGTGAAGCAGGAGTTCCGCTTGGGCCAGGTGGGTGGGTGGCACGGGTAGGTGCACACATGCATTGTTGAAACAGACTGTGTGGGGAGGATTCCGGAGGGCTATATTTCCACTGTGTTGGGTATTGGGAAAGCACACCTGTCTGGAGATGAATGTGAACTCGTGTGGGCACAACAGGCGGGCACACGATCAATGCTGCATCAGGCGTAGATGTTAGCCCTCCCTCTGGGGACATGCTGGATACTGCTGTGCGTCTGCCAGGCCCTTGCCAAGGCACTCACATCCCCTGTCCACCAGGTGTACCCCCTACATTGTCCGCCTGCACAGGCTACCCAGGGCACGGGATAGCAGTGGAGCTTGGTGGGTGGGAGCTCATGGCGCCCTTCTCCTGGTCACATCTCGCAGGCAACACATTCTCAGTGAGCAGCAGGGCACAAGTCCTAAATATGTAGTGGGGGGACGCAGACGTCACAACAGGAAGTGACGTCACGAAAGGTGGCTTGCACCATCAGACTTTTTGCCTCCCATCGCCCACCCCTTACATGCGATTGCAACAGAGAAGCCAGCGCGTGCACAAGCAGCACCGAGCTCGCCCCAGAGGGGCCAAAGAGTGAATGTGTGTGTCCATTTGCACAAGTTCCCTGGCTCGCAGTAAAATCAGTGGTGGGACACCGTCCACCCGCGTGGTACCCTGACTCGAGACCTGGTGTGCAGGCAAAGTGTCCTATTGGCTTTGTGATATGTGTGAGATGCATGACACTCGTTGGCGGGGGATGGCTCGGAGGCCCGTCACCCTGAGGCCCATGTCCCACCACATGGGTCCCTTGTCAATGGCAGCGGTTGTAATGACTATGCGTGCAGGGGTGGGTCAACCTTACGTGTGGGATTGTGTTTGCGGACTGGCCCGCTAGGGCAGACACAGCCTCTGTGTGTTGCATGTGGTGTATCCGGACACCGGAGGCTGTCATGCATTGTCACTGTTGTCCAGGTATCGAGTCGGGGTACCACGCGGGTGGACGGCGTCCCACCACTCATATCACCGCGAGACAGATAATTGGGGCAAATGGACCCACACATTCACTCTTTGGCCTCTCTGGGGCGAGATCGGAGCTGCTTGTGCATGCGCTGGCTTCTACGATGCAATCGCATATAAGGGGTGAGCGAGGGGAGGCAATGAGTCAGACGGTGCAAGCCACCTTCCGTGATGTCACTTCCTGTCGTGACGTCAGCGTCCCCCACCCCTTATTTTAGGACTCGTGCCCTGCTGTTGTCAGATGTGCCACTGCCCAGGGGGTGGAGAAAGGGTCAGGAATGTCAGCTGATATTGGCCCAGTTGAAGGACCACCTTGACTGGGGGGGACAACCATTGGACAGTCTGGCATAGCCCACCCACGCGTACATGTGGGCCCTCCATGTACTGTGTCACCTGCGGCAAAGTGATGTCATGGGCAATGACGTTATTGAGGAGAGCTGTCTGCCCCACGCAGAGATGGCGCATGAGCTCAACAGACCCAGCACTGAGGGCAGCAGGGGCACATGTGCAGGGGCAGCTGTGCCTGGTGTGAAGGAAACTCTACCCTTCATCCCTGTGCCGACACGTGTTGCACCTGTGGAAGTAGATGGGAGGGCGGGCATTGGCCTCCGCGTGGCTGAAGAGGAGCCAGAGTCCACGTCCCCTGTGTTAGTAAACATGGATGCATCACCTCGGTCCTCAGATGACTCAGAAATTGCCGTCTCGGCCTGTAATTCATCCAGCACACATCTGGCGCCTCCGAGGCGCTGGTCACATCTGACACACTCAGCACCTGTGCAGCTGCTACATCTGATGCCACACCACTGTTGACCGTCCCCTGTCCCTCAGCACCCACGGGAGATGCCACATGAGAGAGAGCGAGGTGGCCTCACTCATCTGGCATCAATTAAACAGACATGTGCAAGGGAAGCAGCACAGAACATCCACCAATCCACATGTTGCACGATACCTGTGCAATTGCATACAGCCACCACAATCAACACGTAATGGCTGGCGTACAGTAACTGAAGCCGCTAATAAGTGGCACATGTGTTGTGCACATAGCACTACACCCGACCTGTGTCACCCTGCGACCATAGTCCCATATCGCGGTGTGCACACCCACTGTCCTGATGGGGCAAGGATGACCACTACGTAATTAGGCCAAAGACATACCTGCATGGAGCAGAATGGGAAACCACTCACACAGACTGCAACATGATGGGCCACAATGGCCATGAGCCCATGCCATCCACCTGTCGTTCACACGAGCATAACTGCTGTTGCACAGTGTGCCGGATGTGTAAGCACCAGAGATATGAGCTGAGGCATCGCAAACATATGACCGAACGAAATCAGAGTAGGCACAGTGCCTCAAACATACATGTGAATTGCCAATCCAGGCCACTACAGGTTGTTCCTGAGGGCTACGACTCTGAGTGCATTGAGAATGCAGAGTGCTCAAATTACATCTTGACCCTCAGGAATCGCATATGCATGTCAGGTGCACACAGCACAGAGTACACTTACAACCCACTGCATACACAACATACATCACATCACCCAGATTATGGTTAGGCTGTGGACACATGCTGCCTCTCACCGCAGAAGACACTGTTGGACTTGGCCCTTTTTAGCAGGTTCACCCCTAAACTTTTTGCCTGGTCTGTGACCTTGTGTGTCAGTAGTTTTAAGTCTCTGGGCACTTTAGCACTGTGGGCCAGTGTAAAGTGCGTGCGCGCTGAGTGCGTGTGGTGAGATTGTCCTGCCCTCCCATAGGAATGCATGGGGGATATGTGTGTCCATGGTAATTCCTGGTGTGAGAGGAGTGCAGGGGCGAGTTTAGTATGTGCGAACTCGTGAGAATAAATGCTGCGCAATGGTGTGGGAAAAGGGTGTATAAAAGAAGGGGCTGTGACCCCATGTAAATGTTCAGTGTTCCTGTTCTGTTCCTGACGGAGGGGGCTTGCTGCTGCTGGGGCCCAGGAGGGACCGCCATGGGGGCTGCCTCCCTGCTGGAGGGCCCTGTGTGCTGGCTCCTGGGCCCAGCTATGCCCCTTCCTCTCTAAGGACTTATCCTTCTTTACTACAGGACTTTGCCTGCTTCTAGCGCCTGGTGAGCGCTGTGCTCTAATTCTTTAATGGACTCAAGCAAGAGGAGAGCGTGGGCCTCACAGCGCGGTGCTGCAGCCCTTGGAGAGGGAATCCCGGCGTGAGGGATTCCCCCGTGTTGGGAATTGTTTGCGGGTGCCCACCCCGCGTTTTGAGTCAGTGGCGGGTGCCCACCCCGCTTATGTGCTGCTCCGGCGGGTGCCCACCCCGCCGGTATCTTTAAACGAAGCGGGAGCCCACCCCGCGTTTCACCGCCGCGGCCGGAGAGGAAGTCAGGCAGCGCGATGCCTGGCGTGGGGCGGGACTTCCGCCTTACGAAAGGGAAGTCCCGCCCGCCGGAGATGCGGTGAAGAGAAAGTGCCGGCCGGAGCCTCGCGGGCCCCACAGTGAAGTCCCGGGTCCCAGGAGGGGGCCCGGGCGAAGTGAGGAGCAGCGGGATCGTCGGCAGGGCTCCCGTGCCTAGAGAGAGAGCCCCGCGTGTTGCCGCGCCGCCTCCAGCGCGAGAAGGGAAGAGGAACAGATGCCCAGAGAGTCCCGGTGAGTGGGGGCTCCAGGGGTGCCTTGTTGGTGCCGGTTGAGGCACCATGACGGTGTTTTTGCTGAGTGGACCTGCCAGAGAGCAGGCCGCTCCAACGAGGGGGCACCTGGTTGTTGAGGGCCCAGAGGGGCCCGTGTCCCCCTACATGTAGAGGCACATTGTTGGTGCCTGAGTGGTCCCGCGGGAGAGCGGGCCACTTCAACGTCGGGGGCCACTTTGTTTTCAGAGCCCCGTTTGTCCCTCAGCTGTGCCGCCGGAGCGGGCAGCTGCAACATGGCCACTTGAGTTAAGAGAGCCCCAGAGCAGGGCCTCGTGGAGATTTCTCAGTTGCACCGCCATAGCGGGCAACTGGAACGTTTGGCCCACATGTTTTAGAAGTCCCGGAGGGGGACAGGCGAGGGCACAGTCGGTGCCAGGGCCCACATTGGGTTTTCACAGCTGCCCAGCAAGTAGTGGGCAGCTGCAACGTTTAGGCCCACAGTTCCTGGGGCCATTTGGCGCTAGGAGTGAGATACACTCCTCTGCCCCATATCTTCACAGCTGCCCAGCACTTAGTGGGCAGCTGCTACGTTTAGGTTTGCGCAGAGTGCGCACCCTGGACTTTCGCTGCTTTGGCAGCGCGCCCTGACTCTTGGGACATAGGGCATTTGAGCCCCTTTAGAGATGGCCAGTTGGCCAGGGGGACAGTTAGGTTTATAGGGCGCCAGGCCCTAATCTGATCTATGTGCTGATGTGATTTTGGGTGCTAGGAAATGTAATCATGGAGTATGATTTACGCACCCTGTATTATACCTCTAATGTACTGTTATGATTATGAGGTTTTGCATAATGTGTTTATGCTTGTGATTTTATTATTACCTAATGCGTTTAGGTTGTGAGTTACTCTCTACTGCGCTTTACGCCCCTAATGTGAGTTATACTTAGGAGGTTAGGGTCTAATGGGTTTAGACTTATGAGAGGATTGCATAATGTATTTATGCTGGTGAGGTTGGCGCAGAATGTAATTCGCGCCTTATGTGATACTGTGCATAATGTGGTTTATGTTACAGGCTGATGCTGAGTACAGTGGTTACCAGTGATTACTGGTTGTACGTTCATGATGTGTTCTACATTTATTATAAGTACTACCTATACTAAGTTCGCTTTGTGCTGGTTCTGACAGTGGTCCAGTTGGCCCTGTCAGGTGTAAATAATTCCCTTGTAAATATGACCCCGTGCCAGGTGGCACGATGTATATTATGTGAGTACTATTCTAATGTGTTTTATGATAATACAAAGGCTATTTTTATATATAACCTTGTGTGGAGTTCCTTTTTGTGGTGTGCCTAGTATGTTGTTGCTGTGGGTGTGTTGCGTAAACGCTTTACACATTGCCTCCGGGATAAGCCTGACTGCTCGTGCCAAGCTACCAAGGGGGTGAGCAGGGGTTATCTTTGGCGTGTAACTCCCTCGCCCTGACTAGAGTGGTGGTCTCTGCCTGGCTTTGGCGCAAGCCTTAGCCAACCAGAGATCCCATTTCTAACAGACACCATCCCACATTACTGTACACTTGCTTGCTGCTGATGCCCCTACAAACATGCATCCGGCACAGGCTGTGTGACTGTCAAGATGCAGACCATTACTGGTGAAATGCAGCGCCGTGCTGACCTGACAATACGAGGGGGCATCCCCCGATCCGTCATCGCCACGTAGTAGCTCATCCGGCAGATGACGTCACACCCTTTGTGGAATTGGCTGCACTGTCGGTTACACATAAACAGAGGCATCAACTTGGATGCAATGCCTCATCACAAGCCCTTGGGCTGGAGGACTTCAAACTGCAGGGATGGTACACAAGAGCCTTGGAATGTCACTCATACACTTCTCAACATCACCCACATCCACCAATCACAGTGGCATGCTGCTGACCCATCCCAAATACTCAGAGACGTGCAACAGAGCCAGGAAGTAATCTGACATGGCCCAACAGCATGTGTACACCACACGTGAATGCATGCTGCTGGGAGTGTGTACACAGTACCTGTCCATCCCATTCACATGCAGGTTGCCAGCACATTGAGCAATGTGTAGTCTGCCCACATCTACTGTCCATTGTCAGGTGGACCAACAAATAGATCACAAGGCAACACATCTTTGTGGGTGGACTCACCGTGTCCAACACTGCGCAGCCCTCAACGTACTCGCCCTGTGAATGGCTCACCACGCAATGGAGGTCCCATTCAGTGCCACTATCTCTCACACACATCCCTATCACAAGGCATGGTGTGTCCAATCGACAGGGCTGAGTTTGTGCACTTCAGGAGAGACCTGAACAAAAGACACATGTAACCCACTGTACAGTCAGTGTTGTCTCCTTCTAGGATTGTTTGGTCAATGTGCAGCCCAGGTCTGCTGCCACTGAGAAGGCCAGCAGGGACCCAGCCAGCCATTCACACAAGCAATGACTGCCCTGAGTCCTGCATTGCCAAGTGGCTGCGTGACTGGATGTCTGACATGGAAATGCCATGTACCACCACTCGTGAGGGACATGCATGGGAAAGCGCCATAGAGCCTACATACCCCTTACACCTGTAGTTAGCATGGTAAGCAGTGCATGTTGGAACCCCACAGGCTCAGAATCATAGTGCTGCGGATCAACGGCATGTGTGTCCCCCACATGCACTCCCACACACACTGTAGTTGTCTTACACACACAACTTTTGCAAGAAATAGCCTTGGGCAGTGTGCGTGGAGCTCGGAATCCAGGATCTCCAGCTCCTCGCTGGTGAGTGGACCTGGACATATCTTCAGAGTCGTCGACATGAAGGTGGACAGGTGGCAGCAGCAGCAGGTGTTGTTGAGGGATGCCAGGCAGCAGTCCCTGGAAGCTGTGGTAATGCCGGTCTCCCTCCCACACTCATATAGCCCCCTGGGGCTGTTTCAGTGGGTCCAAGCTGCTGCAATTGGTGTACCATGTCTGCCTACTTCAAATACACACAAAGGCCTGCTCCGAGCTGTCCCGGTACGCTTACCTCTATAGTCAAACACGCAGGATGCAACCGCGAGGGCCATTAGAGTTGGCCTCAAGGGCCTGGTCCATGGCGGGTACAGTCCGCTGGTGCCATGTGGAATCCACAGTTTAATGTGCGCCATGCATTTGCAGGTGTGGCCATGATTTGTGTGTGGGAGCATGTCCACACTAGACAGGGCCACTTCATGCTGTGTGCATAGGCATTGACGGCCAGTGCTCAGCCTCCACATGTCTGTTGGCACATCATCATGTACACATTAGCATGGGTGCATGGGATGTGCATATGCACACACATGCCATATTTCTCAATGTACATCTCCCACTTGGCACGTGCAACGTTACGTGTCACTTGTGATGTGTGTTTGCATTCACACAGCTGTGTTGTCATGGAGTTGTCAATGTGTACACCTGTCAATGTGTGTTGGAGGTGTGATACGTACAGTGCTAGACATTGGGTGGACTAGGGACATCATTGACTGTCTCATATCCCATTGTGCAACAGGACCCACTTGTTTTGGCCGCTCAGCCTGTGTACATTGTGTTGTTGGTGTGTGCCATACTCACCCGGCCTCGGAAGCTGTGTCTGGCACAGCAGCTAGGTATATTGCCGTGGTGTTGTCACCTCCCACCTATGCAGTCTGAAACCATCATGATGCCTTTCAAGCTATTAGGGCCTAAATCCCCATGTGCATGCTCATGGCAATGGTTTGTGTCAGTAGCCATTGCTATTGGTAAGGGGACCTGTGTAAGAGTATTGTGGCTGTGCTGTCCCTACTTGTCAGCTGTTCTGTGATTCTATAGCTTTGCTAGTAATTTCTGGTATGTGTATGTGTAAGTGCCATGTGGTGTGTTGCATTGACATGTGTGCACTTCCATCTGTCCTAGGAGGAGACCAAACATACATCGCCCCTACCAATTGCTGTCAGACATGGAGGATGTGGAGGTCATTCGTAAATTCCGGCTGGACCGACCCACCCTGCAACACCTATGTGCCATGTTGGAACCCCACCTTCGTCCTCGCAGGGTGTATCCAACAGCATTCACCCCCACGGCTAAGGTGATGGCTGCACTGCATTTTTTCGCTACCGGATCTTTCCAACACACGGTAGGCAGTGGAGGTGGAATGTCCCAACCCATGTTCAGCATGGTGCTACGGGATGTCCTGGCAGCTATGATGCTGTACAGGTACCGGTACATCCGATTCCCCAGGGCTCGTGATTTGGCGGCAGTGAAGGGTGCTTTCTATGCACTTGGACGCATCCCCCACGTTGTTGGTGCAATTGATTGCACACATATTGGCCTTGTTGCACCACAGGCCATGGAGCACATCTTTAGGAACCGGAAACATTTCCACTCCCTGAATGTGCAAGTGGTGTGCCTGGCAGACATGATCATCATGTACGTGTGTGCGAAGTTTCCCGGTTCCACCCATGACTCGCACATCATGCGCCACAGCATCCTCCCACGACTGGTGTCCAATCTTCAACCGGACCGTGCATGGATTGTTGGTGAGTATGCATACTCGTGTAGCGTGCTGGGTGTGACATGCTGTCTTGTATCCTGTTGGAATTGCAAGGATTCCCTGTGTTTCTCACACCCAGGTGACTCGGCATATCCTAACGGGCCTTGGCTGCTGAGCCCACACCGTAATCCCAGGACACCAGCTGATGTCAGATACAATGAGGCACATGGGAGGACCAGACGTGTGGTGGAGCGGACTTTTGGACTCCTGAAGTCCAGATTCAGGTGCCTGGACCGCACCGGGGGTGCACTGACATACTCCCCACAGAAGGTGTGCCAGATAGTTGTGGCATGCTGCATGCTGCACAATCTGGCTATTCGCAGGCAGATCCCCCTGATAGTGGATGACGGTGATCAGCCAGGACCCCCGCCTGCAGACCAGGCCATGTCCAGTGGAGAGGAGGAAGCAGTGAATGAGCGTCAGCAGCTCATCGCCCGCTACTTCACTTGACGGTGAGTGACCAGGTACATCGGCTGATGTTGCTGTAGTTGTGTAGGTGCATGTGTGCATTGTCACGGCGGCCTATTGTTCACTGAGTGCTGTGTGGCAATGGTCCATGTCCAGGGTAGTATGCCACTGACAGTGGCTGTGGCATTGTGCCCTGTTGCTCTGTGAGATGTGTGTACATTGCTTGAACTTGATGACAAGTACTGTGTGATGAGTGTGTGACACACACATTCAATGGACTATTATTCTGTTTTTCACCCCTAGGTCCCTCCAGCCTCCCCTGGCCTATCGACATACCACACTCCTGATGCATTACTGATCATGGTGACGGTTGCACATCCTTGATTAAACACAGAGCAGATACAACAGAATGTGATCCAGGTGTATTTATTTTGAACAGTGACGTGATTGTGGGCAAGGTGATGACAAAAGTGGTGCATGCTGGAACAATGAGTTGACGGACATGTCCGCGTGATGGCCAAGGTGTACCCATGTTGTTCTGGGTCCACAGTCCGACAGACACATGCCATTCACATGGCAGTGTGGGGTAGGATAGTAGTCCAAGTGAATGCAGTAGATGGCCACCGTGGCTGGCTGTCTCACTGGCGTTTGGAGCGTGCAAAGTCATCTCTGGACACCTGTTTCCTCTTCGAATGCCCCCTTTCACGTTTGAGGGGGGGGTTGTGTTTGTGGGCTGCTGGTGGTGGCTGAGGATTGCCCACTCGCTGTGGACGCAGGGGAACTGGATGTTGCACGGACCTGCGCCCCAGCAGGTGGTGTCGGAGGTGGTGTGGTTGGCCTTGATTGGGCCCTCACCGCCACCACTAGCTGGCCCATGAGGTCGACAAGTTTGCCCATACGGGTCACGAATTGGCCCATATGGGCGTCCATGGACCTCAACACCCCAAGGACTTCCCACGTATCGAAAGCTGACCGGGCCCATTGTCCCTGGGCCTCTTCATAGGCCCCAAGGACTCTTGCGATTTGCGGCAGGGCTTGGCTCCCAGGCTCTGATGGCGCTGACCGGACCCTGCTCCTCCCACCTGAACTGCTGCCACCGACCTGCCCACTCGCCACAGTGGTCACCCGGGGCCTAGTTGTGGCTCCCAGGGTCGGTGTCGACGTGCGTACAACCCCTTGCGCAGGCTGAGTGGTCAGGGAGGCCCTGGTGGTGGTGGTTGCGGTGGTAGTGGTTGCCGCAATGACCGTGGCAGCAGGGGCCTGGGACTGGTCACCGGCCCTGGGAGATGGGTTGGTGGGTAGGAGGGGTACTGGGGAGCGGTTGGGCCCTGCCACACCAGATGTGCCTGGTCGGGAGTCCTCGTCCGAGGAGGTGTCCAGGTCTTCCACATCCGTGAGTCCGGGTAGAGGGCTTGTGGACTGGCTGTGATGACTGCTGTCTCCCTCTCCAGCATCATGCTGTTCGTCACCTGTGGGGCGGAGACGAAAGGTTATTGTGTTGCACCTTGCAAGGTTTGTGTTAGATGACTGACATTCACAGTTGGTGCACAGTTGTGCACTGATTTCCCAGATGCGTGTGTATGGCTCTACAATGTGTGTGCGTGATCAAGGCAATGGAATGGTGTGATGGGTGCACATGGCATGGGACGGATTTGGATAGCCAATCGGTGTGTGTTGCAGTACCCCTACATTTTGTGCCTTTGGTGGACACGGGTACAGCCCCTCAACGCTTTTGAGGTGAAATATGGTTTAGGGGTTTCAAATGGAACGCTTAGGAACGCAGATGGCAAAGGGGTACAGCCCCCTCAACGCTTTGGAGGTGAAATATGGTTTAGGGGTTTCAAATGGAACGCTTAGGAACGCAGATGGCAAAAGGGGTACAGCCCCCTCAACGCTTTTGAGGTGAAATATGGTTTAGGGGTTTCAAATGGAACGCTTAGGAACGCAGATGGCAAAAGGGGTACAGCCCCCTCAACGCTTTTGAGGTGAAATATGGTTTAGGGGTACATACTGTGACATATGGGTGCAGGAGGGGACATGTGTTTTGGCCACACGACACTGCAGAGACAAAGGTGTGTGTATGTCTGACGTACCAAGCATATCTGCTCACTGTTATCATTTAGGGACATTACACTGCAAGCATTGTAGTGAGTGAGTAATGGTTGTGTGCCACACGACGTATTGTAGATGGGACAATTCCTTTGTGTGCGTGCTACCCTCAGCCATGTGCAGCAATGCAGTGCTCTTGGTGTGTTGACTATATTAGGTATGTTTTGAATCCCAGTGTGACGTGCGCTTCAGACACTACAGACACATTATTGGTCATCGGCAGGAATCTTTGCTGAACTACTGTATATGGGACAACTGATTAGATGATATACCTTTCATGTCACTGGGGCTGTTAAGATGTGATGGATGAGACATTGAATGTGCATTGTGTAGCTGTGTGGTTCATGGGTCCAGTGGTGTATGTGACATTACTGTGGTTCCACTCAGTTACATTGAGACGAGATAGACTTACATGGGTGATGTTGTACGATGTCAACGGAACAAGCAGACACGACTACATGGACAAGACTTCGATGGTGTTGCTGATGTGTGTGATGACTGGCACAGTGCACGGCATGTGGGTCAGTACTCCAGTGAGACTTGTGCATGCAGACGTGACTCCTTACGTGTTAGTGTATTTGTGATGGCTCATGTGGGCTATGACTCTGTAATTCATGTCCGTGTGCACATTAGTCACATGGTTATGACAGGGAGCAGTGCTACCTGTTCCTCTGCTACGTGACATGTCCCAAATGTTAGTCGTAGTACAGTCCTCATGCCTACAGACACCCCGCCCTGTACAGTAGTCTACCTACTTGTTGGTTTGTAGGGAGCAATGCAATGGCTGTCACATGGTCATGAGAGGGAGGGGTGCTCCATCTTGCTGGTTTGTGGCAGTGGGGGCCGTGTTGTGAGTTGTGGTGAAGGCTTACCATCCACAGACACCCCTCCATGTAGGGAAACATATCTACCTGTCGGGTGAAGGTGTGCACTGCAATGGCTGTCACATGGGTGTGGGGAGTGCTCCATCTTGCTGCGCTGTAGGACTAGGGGCCTGGTGGTGGTTGTACTTCTGCAGTCCCCCCTCCGATACTCAGAGTTTGTGGTAAGGCTACTTACCTGTTACTAGTTGGTTAGTGCAGCTATAACTGACACATGAGTGTGGGTGTCTCCTCCCACGCCTTGAAGGTCTTGAATAGCGCGGGATTTCCGCCGCCAGTCGTGGCAGCCAGCTCACGATTCTTGGCCTCCTTCTTCCTGACTAACGCTTTTCAGGTCGTGCCACCTCTTTGTGATTTCGCCCCGGTTGCGTGGCACATTCCCAACTGCATTCACCTGGTCTACTATCCTTCTCCACATTCTGTTTCTGGTGGCTACTGGTGTCTGTTGGACCTGGTTCCCATAGATTTGTTGGTGCACCTTGATGATCTCATCGGCCATGACCGTCAACTCAGTGGCAGTGTACTTTGGCATTCTTTGGCTTGCCATGGTGTGTGGTCTGCTATTTGTTGAGCTGGTGTGGTGGTTGTGTGGTGTGTGGTTTGTGGTGTGTGATGTGCAGGGGGTTCGTGGTGCCGTTGTTTCAGTGTTGATGGTGGTGGTGGTAGTGGTGGTGATGTGTGTGATGTGTGCGTGCGTGTGGTGTGCTGCTTTCCTTTGTGTCTCTCTATGTTGTCTGATGGCGTCTTCGCTTTGTCCTCATGCAAGGGATTGTGGTCTGTGAGGAGGCTGCTTTTGTACTAACTTATGTGGGTGTGTCATGATGGTCTGTCGTTTTCAGGTGTGTTGTGTCTGTAGTCCTGGGATTTGTAGTTTTTTAGTTTGGGCAGGGGGCATGTGTCATTGGGATGTGTTCTGTGTTTGTGTATTTTGGCGTAGTTTGCTGTGTGGACTTGTTGGCCATGTTGTGTGTATTTCTTTGTCCCGCCAATGGTTTCCGTGCACGAACGTGTCCGCCAGGCCTTCCGCCGTGTCAGTTATTCATCGCTGTTGTTAACCGTGGTGGGCGGGGAAAATGTGGATTTTCTGCGCTCATGTCGGGGAGATCATAATTTCACGGTCGTTGTCTCGGTCGTCAGAGCGGGCGGATTTGGGTTTTCGGGCGGGATTGCGTCCGTGGCGGACGGTTAATCTTCTACTCAGACATGGACGGGCGGAATTTTGTGTGTTTTTACCGCCGCGGGCGGAGGTTGCTTCGCGACATCATAATTGCTCGGTCGGTATTCCCATGGTGCAGGCGGGCGGTTTTTTAAGGCTATAGTAGATGGCAGATTTTTTACCGCCGGTTATCGTAATGGACCCCTTAGTTTTATATTTTTCTTTAATGTTGACTTCATACTTGTTTTCGAAGTTAATGTTTGTTTTGAGTTTTTTTGGTGGAGTTATAGTGAAGTGTAATCTGTGAAATATAAAAGAAAACGTTATAGTTTTAGTTAATTTGATTATTTCCATTATTTAGTCTCTATTTCTATTTATTTGTAAAAAAAATATATACTTACTCTTTTTAGTTGATGAAGTGTCTTTCGTTGATGTTGTGGTTTTGTTGACTTTTGTAGAAGCTGTTAAGAGAAAAGTATTTGCTGGCTATGTTTAGTTTTTTAATTAAATGTATTACTTTTAAATACTTTACTTTATTTGTTGGTTAAGTTATATACTTACTTTGTGATATATTTTTTATAATGTTGATTTTATTGTTGTTGTGTACGTAAATCTTTGTGTTGAATTTTCTAGGTGTATTTTTAGTGAAGTTTAATCTGTGATATGTAAAGGAAAACATGTTATAGTTTTAGTTAATTATTTTTTAAAAGCTAATTTTATTTATTTAGTTACAAAGGGGCTCATTACGATGAGCGGGCGGACTTCAGTCCGTCCGCCATCGTTTCGGATTTGGAACCAGACGCCTATGAGGCAGCCTCCCCACAATCCGAATTACGATGCGACCGCCACCACGGTGGTCGCATAATCTATACTTTGCATTGTGGCGGGGATGCGGTCAGCAGCCCCTGCCACAATGCAAAAAAAAAGGCACTTGTGTAGCCCTGCACTACGTGGCATACACCATGCGGTGCCTGCCACATGGTCCAGGAATATGTAGGGGGCACCATAGGTGCCCCCTAGTGCCCTTTCCCCAGGCCCAGGGATGAAGGGGGGCCCACTATGGGCCCCCAAATCCGTTTCCTCCTGCCTTTTCTTGGCGGGTTGACCACCGCGAAACGGCTGGCGGAAAGGGATATCATAATCCCACTGGCTGTGCCTGGCAGGCACCGCCGCAATGCTGGGCAATGTGAGTGCTCCAGCAGGCAGTCGGAAAAGGACCGCCTGTCAGAACGGCTTTCCCAACGCTTCCCCCTGCCATCATAATATGGCGGGCGGAAAAGCGCAGTACGATGGTGGAGGGCCCGCCCCGACAGGCTGTCGGTGGCGGGCTTTCCGCCATCGTAATCAGGCCCAAAGGTTTGTTCTTACCTTTATTGAGGGATTTTCGGAATAGTTGTTTGTGTAGTTGTTTTTCGTTCTGTGTTCTCTCTCGCAAATGTTCGCTCTTCCTCCATGTTTGTCCAATATACTGTAAATTTTGTGTTAATTAATTGATTGTTTTTATAGTGTTTATTTAATTAGTTAGAGTTTTCTATTGGTTTGTGTTGGTTTAGTTTAAATTTATTGGTCGAGATAGCTTTTTTGTATTTTTTAGCTGTTACCTTTTAATTTGTTTAATATTTATTATGTTTATTTAATGTTTTTTTTTGTTTATTGTTATTTAAATGTCTATGTAGATAAATGTGATTTTTTTTTATATATGATATATATTTATGTTTGTTTATTTTCGGTAGTTGTGATATATTTTTAATTTGTATTGTTTGTTTATTTATTTGTTCTTGGATTTTTAGTGTCTTTCTTTTCATTTAATGTTATTAATTTTGTAATTATTTTTATTGTTTGTTTAAAATATTTGGTATATGTTATTTTATTATATTATTGAAAATAGTATATTTTTTTGTTTAATATAAAGTTATGTTTTCAATACAGTTTATATGTATTTTATCGATGTTTGTGTTGTCGAGATTGTTTATATCGATGTTTTTGATGTGTTTCATTTTTTTATGTTATCGATATTTTTGTGTTCTTTATTTTTTTGTCGATATTTTTGTCATCGAGATTTTTTTAAACAATATTTTTTTATCGATGTTTGTGTTATTTCTGTTTTGTGTATTGTGTGTCGATATTTTGGTATACAATATTGTTGACTCGATATTTTTGTAGTTCGATGGTATAGGAGTCGATGTTGTATCAGTGATCCGTGTGAAGGTTTTAACAAAAATACTAGCGCTACCCTGTTTCGTAAAGTCAATGGAAGCTTTTGAGCCTGGGCCACTGTTAGCTACTGTGCCCACATAACAATTTGGGCACGCCGACCAGCAATTATCTAACTACGGCTGAAGTCCTCAGGCATGCCACACGCCATCCTGGTGCTGTCTGATATGGTAGGGGGTTCAGGTTCCACTCATCATCAAAACGTGTTATAAGGAATAAGACGATACTGGATGCCAAGTTGAGATAAGAAGGATTTATTCTCAAAGAACAGGGACGGCACACAGCAACTCTCCTGACTGATCCAAATCACCTCCAACTGCCGTGATCTGAAACCCTCAGATGGAATCTACTGTGAGCATTCCAATAAGAAACACAACAAGGAAATAAACAAAGTTGCCAATCAAATATTAAATATGTTGTTGTCATGATATGTCTTGGCTGCAACCACAAAAAGCCAGATGCACAGCCAATACCAATATATCAATACTATCAATCAATCAATCAATCAATCACGGCATTTATAGAGCGCGCTACTCACCCGGGAGGGTCTCAAGGCGCTGGGGGAGGGGGTAAGTTACTGCTCGAACAGCCAGGTCTTGAGCTGCTTCCTGAAGGCGAGATGGTCCTGGGTTCGCCGAAGGTGAGTGGGGAGGGAGTTCCAGGTCTTGGCCGCCAGGTAGGAGAAGGATCTTCCTCCGGCGGTGGTTCTGCGGATGCGTGGTACGGTGGCGAGGGCGTGGCTGGTTGATCGTAGCTGGCGTGTGGGCGTGTAGAAGGACATGCGGTCGTTGAGGTACTTTGGGCCCAGGTCGTGGAGGGCCTTGTGTGCGTGGGTGAGGAGTCTGAACGTGATTCTCTTGCTGACGGGGAGCCAGTGCAGGTCTTTCAGGTGTACGGTGATGTGGCTGTGTCGGGGGATGTCCAGGATGAGTCGTGCGGAGGCGTTCTGGATGCGCTGGAGTCTCTTTTGAAGTTTGGCTGTGGTTCCGGCGTAGAGGGTGTTCCCATAGTCCAGTCGGCTGGTGACGAGTGCCTGGGTGACGGTCTTCCTGGTTTCAGTGGGGATCCATCTGAAGATATGCCATCATAGCCAATTAAAGAACTCACACTCTCATGCATAACCTAATTCTCAGACACAACCTCCGATGCCTAGGCATTGATATGTTTTTACAGGTCCACCTGTAAATACATCTCAGTAACTCTCCTTTGACATTATGCAAGTACAAGTTTGAATCAACTTACGAAGTTGAGTGGGCGAAACAGAGATGTTGTGACCCACACATCTATCATCACTTACCTGGAGATAATCCATATCAGGTAACGGTCACTCCTGTTTGAGACTATCAGGAATTTATTTTATTTTGATATGGTTTACTGGAACACATTTCCCCAAAGTGTGTACAAACAGGAAATCCACACTGTTATTTTAAAAGGCTTTAATAATATGTTAAAGCCCAGTTGTAGCGAGGAGCGGATGAATAAGTGTACTTGCAGATTTAGGGCCAGATTTAGAGTTTGGCAGATGGGTTAATTCATCATAAATGTGATGGACAGCCTCTCCGCCTTATTCCAAGTGTCATAGGAAATAATGCACTTGTACTAAGCGGACGGGATATCCAACACATTTGTGATGTAGTAATCTACCCGTCAAACTTTAAATCAGAACCTTAATCATTATGGAAAGTAGAATAAAGGCAATACATGTAAATAAGATGAAAAAATGTAACATGCTAGCATAAAACATGGTGATCTCTGGACAGACTCAACAATGAAATCCCTATGTCTCTAGCCCTACTTACGGCCATATTTACTAATATTTCATCCAGCACAGGGCTGCAAACAAAGTTGCTGCACTGCATGAAAGGGAGAGAGCAGAAATGCTTCATATTTACAAACAGATGAAGCATTTCTCCTCTTTCCTTGTACTGGCGCACTGTGTTCTGCCTAGCACCAAAGCAGGCACCCTTGCACCACAGGGTGCCTGCATTACAGGCAGGATTGTTTTGTGCAGGAAGGGGCTCCTTAGAGTCATTTTCCTCTTTCTATGTGGGCTTCAGAATGCTTGACAAGCAGAAATAAAGATATTCATTGTTATGCCTCACTGGGAATGGCGCAAGCATATTGACACATTTCTAGGTTTACTAGCTTTAGTAAATCTGGGAATTCACCAAAATCTATCTGTGAATGCATGCATGAGATACGTCCCAAGTTAAAACGTAATGTAACAGCACGAGCAGCTGTGTTATGTTACATTTCTTAACAAAACCACACAAGGCAGTGCAAATCGCCCCTTGTGTAGCTTTGCAAATATTAAGCAAGGACAGAACAAAGGCTTAACAAATTTAGGCCCTAAAGTCCAGACTAGCACCAAAATCTTGAAAAAACTAGAGCTTTCCAAGCCTTTGTCATCTTAAGCTCTTTAAAACAATGGAACAGAACTTGGTGCACCTGTGGTTAAACCCTATACAAACTGTAAAACAATGTCCGGCTCGGAAAAGGGGCAGCAGTTTTGTTAGATTTGGCACACAAGTAATTCTCTTTACTGCATATGGTTCTAATTTAAAAATGTCTCAAACATCCCTGACACTACTGTCACTGTTTACCTACCATTAAAAGTTATATCATATGTTATTGGCACACCTGTGGCCAGGACACCATCAGTGTAAAAAGGAAAAATAAGACAGCAGGCCTATTCCATCTATGCACCCAGGATGTGGAACAAAATCCCTGCATGCATCAGGACTGATCCAATGTTGCTCCAATTTAGACAAATCGAAGACTCACCTCTTTAAAGAACACTACATTACAATGCAGTAACTATCCAAAATCAAGTTACCTTTCTATAACTCGTTGACATCTTGCCTATCTTTGACCCCGTACAGCTCCCCACTGCCTTTTGGCTAGGTTCACACTACAGAAATACCATGTGCAGACAGACATACAGATGCCTCTTTGCGGGCTACCTAAAACACTTTAACTAACATTGTAAATTGCGTTAAGCTGATTGTTCTTTCAATATCTCCACTTCAAATTTAATACAGCTTTTTTAATAATTAGGAAAACATGTTTCATGTAGACTGCCAGTGACTTCCTTATCCTGTTCTTTCAATTTAGTCAGGAAACCTAGAAATTCAGTAGCATGGTCTTTGGCCTGTATGAAACCATAAAAGGCTGTCACAAAATGATCATCACAGTCACCACCCACAAAGTCAGTTCATCAAAAGTGCAAATTATCTTCAGCAAACATTGCTGGTAATACCATACAACAGTGTCCACCCGTGGATGGCTCAGGTATTGCTATCTCTAAGAGTCATTGAGTGTTCATCTGAGCTGTCATTCTGCAACTGAGCAAGGTGAGATCGTTGTGGTACCCATATGTTTTGGGGCCCGGTTTTGACAGGCAACGTGGTGGCATATAGTACCCCGTTAGTATTGCAAGTCACTACATACTGGAACCACTTCCCATTCGTGTGGAGGGGGCCCCTCATCCAGTGGAGGGCCACTTATCTTTTAGCTAATAGTAGGAGGAATGCTACCAACTGTCGGGTGGGTTTCTGCAATTTACCCACATGGTCCATCGCCACAATGTCTGGGTGACAGGGATCTTGTACCCAACGGTTCAGGAGATCTTAGCCAACATCACAGACCAGTAAGTAACAATATGGCGATATTCCCTTGCCCAAAGAAGAAAGATAGCATGAGGTTGGTGGCAACGGGGTTATTCATGCGGCCTAGTGGTATTTGAATGTTGCAGTTTAACAGGGGTGTAGTACAGTCTGTGCAGGAACTTAAAGTGTAATAGTTTATTTCTATAAATAATATATAGACTGTTTCCAATTGAGCACAGAACTAATCCCATTTATTAGTGTCCCATAGGACTCTCAAGCCTCTCTCCCACTGTTCCACTTGACCCAGTGGACATACACCTATCGTAAGTTGGTAAATGTGTGAAATCCAGCCTCTCATGAGTGCTAGGTCTAACATCTATGGTGCAAGGGTGCCTGCGTTAGCGCTAGGCAGCTAAATTTAGCACCAGCACTAGGGAAAACACAGGGGTGCACCATATTCTTGTAAAGATGGCACATCCCTGCATTTTGACAAATTTGGCACTGTGTCACGCTCTGACATTTTCTCATAAATATACCCCTACTTTTGTAAGTGTTGATTTTACCATTTCCTTAGCAGTAATTGGTATTGCAGGACTATCAGGGGCTGGGGCCATGGGAGAGTATAGCAAATGGCAACCCACTACAGTGCTCAGCTTATGCCACTCGACTGCAGTTGATGCAACGGTATCAACAGTCTCACTCGCATATGCTGGCTTTTAAAAAAGTACATAGTGTGCTCAGGGCATAATCTCAAATTCCACAATGATGTGCAGTACAGAGAGCTGTGGCAAATACCAATAAACCACAAGAAAAGCTTGGCCAGCTAGGTAATACAGCTCAGGCTCAGGTACTGCCAGCCCACCCCTCGTCAGCTGCAATATCAATAACTCACACCATAGTTTTTGTTGTCCAGCCACCGTGAGAAGCCTGGTGAGCTCCTACTTTAATGTGGCAAAAATATACATGTTGGAGATATTCGTATGTTCAGAAATAGGTAAAGAAACATGAGCATCACAATCATTTTGATAAGTGCCACCCTTCCTGCAATTGATAAATGCAGTTTGATCCAACGATCAACCTGCATGCACAAACGGGATACCGCCAGGCCATAGTTGTCAAGTAGAACAGCCTCTTTATCTCTGTGGAGCCTAATGCCCAGATAGCATATCAAGTCGCTGGTCCACTGAAGTGGACACAGCAAACACAAGGAGATGATGGACGGAGCACTGAAACTTTTCAGACACTCACCCCCATTCACAGATCTGGGTAGAATCCATTATCGTTTTTTAGCTCACTTCACTACCCCAATTCAGACCCAGCTTTATGCAAATCAGTCTTGACCCTGTGTCTCATGGGAACAGTCCAGCCCGAACTGCCAAGCCTGTTCTTCCCTGGACCGGAAACAAGCATCTAGGGACCGGTTTCAGGGTAACACCACTCATCAGCCAGGCTAGCTTGAATCCAGTGGCAAAGTGATCAAGGGACCCATGTCTCGGCTTACCCTGCCAATTTAGAGCAAACAAAGCCAACACAAGGAGATGATGGACAGAGCGCTGAAAAATTTCAGACACTCACCGCCAGTCACAGATCTGGGTTGAATCCATCATCGTTCGTTAGCTCACTTCGCCACCCCAGTTCAGACCCAGCTATATGCAAATCAGTCTTGACCCTGTGCCTCATGGGAACAGTCCAGCCAGAACTGCTAAGCCAGGTCTTCCCTGGACCAGAAACAAGCATCTTGGGACCAGTTTCAGGGTAACACCGACCGTTGGAGACCTAGCGTCGTGGCCGATGCCCAGTGGAGCTACCCTGATAGCTATAGGAGAGATTGGCTGTGGATCACCCCCTCAGCCGTCACCTACCCAGCCAAACATCGGGCACACTTACCTTCTTCTCTTCGTTTGTTGTCTCCTTCCTGCCCCACCTTTCCGACGACACACTGAGGATTCGGCCGATGGCGAAACCAGTTTCAGCGCTGCCGTTTCCGATGTTGATGCCTGGGTTGCTGTGGTGCGGACGGGCTGGGGGTCAGCCCCCCGGCCGTCGCCTGCTTTCCGAGCTTTGCCGCTTCTGTTTGTCCCTTTGCTTCGCCTTCCGTAATGGCGTCTGGGAAGCCCGAATGCTGTTTTCCCCCGGCATGGGTGCATCGGAGGGAGTTCCACGGCACTGCTGACCATTGCCCCTGAGCTTGTTTTCACCTCTCCAATCGGGGGAGGCTTGCCCTCCTGACCCCCGCTGCTGCCCCCCTTCTCCGGAGCGACTGCCCAGAGCCCGATCTGACTTTGCGGCATGCCAAGCTTCGACTCTGCTGCCTCTGCGGCACCGAGCGTTTGCTCGTTTGGTGACCCGATTCTGTTCAGCGATCCCCAGCCCCCTTCCCTCCTTGCTCCTGTGGCTGCCCCCCCCTCCATCTCCTCCCTTCTCCATGGAGCCAGCTCCCTTTGTGATTTTGTTGACTGGTTTTTTGTGACTATGCAGACGGTGCCCACGACCCGGGCCCTCCATCTTGGCGGATCCAACCATTTCACATGCTGCAGGACTACGCCCTTTGTTTGCTAGACAAACCTTTACTCCGATTTGACCCCTCCCTTGGTCTCCCTCTCCCCTTTTTTCTTTTCATTCACTGGGACTCCGTATGTTATGATTACTGATTCCCCAGCCGGTTTCTTTGACTTTTCTTATTGTTTTCTGGTTCCCTTTAAGTACTTCCCTCCTTGCCGGTTCTACCTGGCCCGATTTTCTTTCCTCCCCCTTTTTCCTTTTCCCCCTTTTCTTCTATACCCCATTGGACATGTTTATATTTTTTTTTATATGCTATAGCTACTCATGTTATTGTGCAACACTGTTTTTTCCTATGTCTGGACTTTGCTCCTGTAACTGATTTAATTTTGTAAGTCATGGATCCTCATGTAAAGCGCTCTGATACCTCCGGGTCTAGCCAGCGCTATATAAAACTCTGCAAATAAATAAATAAATAAAAATAAATAAATAAATGAATAAATAAATAAACAGCCTTCATCAGCCAGGCTAGCTTGAATCCAGTAGCAAAGTGAGCGGACACTCCAGGACAATCTTTTGGGCAGAGGGAGACAGCAGGTAGATTTCGGTCTTACCCCAGTTTGTCTGTGGACCAGAGTAACCTCCACTTTGTTAATTGCACAAAGAACTGGAGACAGATTCTCCTCCGGATGTTTAATAAACAGCATATTATCATCTGCATACTGTGACATTATTAAGCGTTCATCCGTGAATGTCACACAGCATTCCCCTGTGTGCACAGTGTTGCCTCAGCTTGTAAGCCAGGGGTTCAATAACTTTGGGCCTGATTTAGATCTCAGCAGAACGGGTCCTGCAGTCGCTTTTTTGGCGGTCTTCCCATCCACCGACTTGGCGGTCTGCCCGCCGTATTTAGATGTTGGCTATTGCATAGACGAAAGACCGCTGCAATCCCTCCGTCACTGCCAGGAAATCTCGACCACGTTGACGGTGGGATAGGCAAAAGTGGCTGTCAGAGGGAAGACCACCAGTTCCTCTGCCAGGCCAATCATGATGTGCCTTCCTGCCGATGCAACTGTGGCAGGGAAACCTTCACACCTGAGTTTTTGCTGAATGGAACGCATATTAGGCACAAACTCACCTTTTCTCACCTTCCCACTTCCTATACCGCCATGGACCCGATCCTATTGTTGCTGCCTCTGCTGCTGCTGGCTGATCTCGATGAAAATCAACACCGTCGTCGCCAAAACCGAAGGTAAGCTCCCCCATTTCCTGTGACCTTTTTCACTTGGCTGTTCGCATATGCTCAGTACTCGAGTATTATTAAATTACTCACACAAGCAATAGCATACCAATGTGCAATGCATATGTCTCTAATATTGACGTTTAAGAAATTTAAAGGAACAAATCTCCATAACCACTTTGTGTTATTAAATGTAGTGCCAGCAGCCTTCCAAAAATAGGACACTTGCAGAAAAAGGATATCAAATCAAAAATAAAAAAACTCACCATACAGGTGTGTGTAAATAAAGTACAAAAATTGTCACAATAAAAACATATGCATCACACATAATTGGGATAAGTGCAATGTAACCTCATGTAGAAATTGCACTAGACAAGCTGTAACCCTCACCTCATAAATTACCTGGAAAATCAATGACAGCCCCAAATATGAAGCAGTCTACATATTCATCCATGTGACATATCCCCTGTGTAGTGAGTAGCATAACACACTTGCAAGTCATAACATTTGCATCCTAGGATAGGGCATACTCCTCCACAGCACACGGAAGAATTTTATAAAGTTCACTAAAACACAGAACCCACTTGGTTAAAGACAGGAGTGCATTTTTGGAACCTGATTCTTTCATTCATGACGTTTGAGTGACCCACATTTAGATGATGTGGCTTCATTTGCTGGTATGAAATGCCAAGTTTACTGGAGTGATCCTATAGACCGGTGGTGGACCTCCAAAACATTATATTGACAAGTAGAAGTTACACCAGCATTTTCATTTCAGAGAGAACCTGATGCAGCTTACAAAGGCTTCGGTGTGTATCCCAGTGTGCCTTTGAAGTGTTTGAGAGAGACACAAGCACTCCTTAATAGACAGTGGCGGTACAAGCAGTTTTTACTAAGTTTCCATGGTCCTGAGGAGGGGTGTAGCACAGTAAAGGCACACTGTCAGAGACATTATGTCAGTTCCTTCCTTGTCTCCACATTACATTCACAGTCTGGTGAGACTCTCTGCACCTAGGATGGAGGCATTCACCCCGCACTCTATACCAGAAGGAATGCATTGTTTCTTTGTCCTGATTATGGAACTTAGCTATAAGCAGTGCAGCCACCAGTAAGTCACATCTTTATATTGTATTTGGTGTGACAGCTCCTCATTGCTAGGGCTCTGTAGAACTGGCGTAGGTAGTCACTTTGCCGTCCGTAGCGGTCCCTGCCTTTGCCGCCCCCGGCCACGCTGAAGTGCGGGGGGGGGTTGCTGGCGATGAATTCTGCGTTTGCTGCCCCAGCGGCAAACGCATGTAAGAGCGGGTGGCCGTCGCCGCCCCAAAACTCGTGCCGCCAGGGGCGGACTGCCCTCTCCCTCCCCCCCCTTGCTATGCCACTGATTAGAAGCCCCAGCACTCAGGCTCAATGCACTTTAACAGGAGTGAGAGATCTGAAATCCATGGGGCCCGATTCACAAGTAATCTGAGACAAAATCCTAACTTTACGACTTTCGGTATTCACAAAAGGCATTTAGGAGTAGTAAAGTTAGGATTTTGTCTTAAGTTTGTCTTAAGTTTTGGTCTTAAGACAAAATCCTAACTTAAGTTAAACTTAAGTTAAACTTAAGTTAGGATTTTGTCTTAAGACCAAAACTTAAGACTAAATCCTAACTTAAGTTTAACTTAAATTTAACTTAAGTTAGGATTTTGTCTTAAGACCAAAACTTAAGACAAACTTAAGACAAAATCCTAACTTTACTACTCCTAAATGCCTTTTGTGAATACCGTAAGTCGAAAGTTAGGATTTTGTCTCAGATTACTTTTGTGAATCGGGCCCCATGACTCCATCCTGCTCCCACCCACATTCTCCACATAGTTATCACTAGTCTTTGTAATAAAATAGTACTTGTGACTAATAGGAACCTGCAGTCTAGTCATCGTTAAAGAAGTTACAGTCTCTCATATATAATATTGTACTTAGAATATAACCAGAAGTGCTTTTCTGGGATGACAGTTGTGTGTCTACTTTTAAGCGAAACCTCAAAGGTTGGTATAAACATGAATGTTTGCAAATCCGTAGTTTAACATATTATGTTATTATAATTGCTATTAATATTATTACTGTTAGAAGCTTTTCCTGCACGTTGCCATTCTGTTTTTAACACTTGCAATCCTGTCTAGTCCCATTTAGGCATATTATGGCACCAGGCCACAGGCAGTGAAAGGATTTCCCTTTAAACCCCTGAAGTTATCTCTAGTATCACAGGGCCTCCATGGCTTCCATCCAGCTGTCGTGGGTCGTCCATTATTCATTCCCGTAATGCTAGCCAGCTGCCAGCTTAACATGTTGCAGTGCACGAGCCCGCTTCTTATGAAATAATCAGAACAATTTGACGATTGTTCCACATTGCCTAAAGATGCAGCCACGGTGCCAGGATGAGACAGGAATGAAAAGGCGCTCTGTGTGCACATTTGACAAAGCGGCTTTTAAACTCCAAAATGTTGCTCGTCGTGAAATGCGATTTTCATATTTTCTTGGTTTTGTAAAATGTGCCAGGTACATTTAATACCTGTTCGCCATCTGCTCATTAAGAAGCATGGATGGTACGGTGCTAACAGTGCTAAATGAATGTATGACGTTTTGTTGTATTTGGAAACAAAGCATCAACAAGAGAATTTTTCCGAGTGGAATAAATGTTACACAAGTTGGGAATACTACGGGCCAGCTGTACGTGTCGGTTCACAGAAAGTGGTCACAAATTCTGCAGTGACTTCTTGCGAACGTCCTCTGATTTTGCAAAGCTAATGGGTTGTATCGCGTAGTTACCATTCTCATGGCCTGCCAAATGAATATTTATTAGTATATATTTATTAATATTATCAGTCCCTGAGATTGGCTACAAGCACTGGGATGGTAGGCTGCAAGGGACAACTGACCACAATCCCTGTGTTTACATTTCTAAATGGAAAACGTATTTTTAAAGCAACCTGTGTTCCTTTGTTTTAAAAAAAATAATTTCTATTTAATTTTTTGTCCTAGAATACACTACAGTGCAACAGGACAAGCATAAACATAGTGTTACATTATCGAATTTCACTGCAGGAAAATGCCCGCTCCCCGCCCACATTGGGACAATCTAAACAGTCTTAATTATACACTTCACACCAATGGGGTACTGGCTATGCTTGGCTGTATCTTATCCCTCCTCCATCTCCCAGAGTCTAAAAACAGTATAATACTCCGGCTGCCTATTTTATTCTATGTGGGATAGGTCCCAGTGTGGAGCCTAACCAAGGCAACATCAGTAGGGATGTTTGTGGGATTGTCCCTCCCAGGGTCTGTTGCCCCCCACCATCGCTCATGTCTGATGGGTCTGCCAATACTGAATTGTGATAAATTGTGAAAGAAAGACTTATCATCCATGTTGGGTGCATAGACATTCAGGAGGCACACCTCCCATCCATCCAGAATGCCAACTATCAGGACCTATCTCCTTCGACATCCATGTGCGCCTCTGGGAACCAGAATGGGACCCAGGAGCTACCCAAATGGAGACCCCCTCTAGCAAATGTGGAATAGGTTGAAGAGTAAAACTGGGCTCTCCATTTTTTCCTGAGTTTGCCTCGGGGTCTATGAGATGACATTCTTGTAAAAAGGCACCTCGTGGTGGCACAAGTATGTATGTATTCTGTAACACATAGGGCCCTTTTATGATGTCAGTTGGAAAGCCTCCAATCTGCGGTCTGAGGCTTTCCGACCGACATCATAGGTTTTACTTCCAACCACCGTATTACAATGACGGCGGTCGGAAGTGAAACCGGCCGGTCATTCCGGCTGGCTTCCAACGGGCTCAAGGAGCCCATCGGCCAGTCGGAACCGGCACATAATCCCTTTAAGACGGCGTTTCTGCCATCGGAATTATGATGTTGGTTTCCCACAGGCTTTCCATGTCGAACTTTCGGACATGAAAAGCCTGTCGGGAAGTGACTTTGGGTGCCCCTAGCAGGGCCCCCTTCTCCCTGCGGCCTCCGGTTGGGGGATAGGTGCCCCCTGTTAATACCTGCACCATGTGGCAGGCACCATGCGGTGCAGGGATTAACAGAAACTCCCATTTCTCTATGGGAGCTTGTGCTGCAGCCGGTGTACAGCCGCAGCACACGCTCCCATAGGGAAATCGGAATATGCGACCGCACCATGTGCGATGGCATTGTAATAGCGGTGTTGGGCAGACCTGAGTCCACCCGACATCATAATGAGGCCCTTAGTGTAATCCTGTAAGACCTAGACAGTCAAAGGCTAAAATTCTTATGTCTCCTACCATGTCAGGGTATATAGTCCAGGTGCCACAAGTCTGCGCTGCTCCTTGCCTCAGAATCACTGATACTCATCGCTGATGGGGGGAAGACAACTGCATTGATAATGCTGGACTTGAGTGCAGCCTTCAACACACTATCCCATGGCCTTCTTGAACGTCTATGGAGATTCAGTGTCGGGGACCTAGATCTGAAGTGGCTGTCTAGTTTTCTAGAGGGCCGCACCTTTCAGGTGACTCAAAGGCATTGTACATCTGAGGTCTTCTCACCGGTTCAGGGGGTACCATAAGGTTCTGCCCTTAGCCCGACCTTGTTCAATCTATATAAGCATCCCCTTGCTGATGTGATCGAGTGGTATGGCATTAAAATTGTGTCATACGCCAATGACACACAGCTAATGATTACCTTGACGCAAGTTGAAGGCAAGTCTGCGGACAATTTCCGATCTTGTCTCCTTGGATTAGCAGAATAGATGGACCACAGCTGCCTTAAGCTGAATGCAGAAAAGACTGAGGTCCTGGTCTAGGGAAGCTACCTACAATCTGGTCCACTGCATGGTGGCATGATGCTCTGGGACTGGTCCCAATGCATAAAAAGAAAGTCAAAAACGTAGGCATTTGGTTTGACAACACCCTATCTTTTGATAACCAGATAGCCTGTCTTGTGGGGGGGGGTTAGACCTGGCATCTTTTGGCATGTTTCTGCTGTCTTTTTGCTTTCTGGCCTCCTGTTTTTTTATTGTATGTTGGACTTCCTAATGCTGATTTAGTGTCTCTGCACACTTTCTCACTGCTGTTCAGTGTTAAAGTGCAAGTGCTCCCACTGTAAATTGTGTTTATGGATTGGTGTTTCCATGGTTGGCTAATTTGATTTACTACTAAGTCCCCAGTACAGTGCACTGTGTGTGCCCAGGGCCTGTAAATCAAATGCTGCTAGTGGGCCTGCAGCACTGATTGTGCCACCCATACAAGCAACCTTTCAAAGGTGTCTCAGACCTCCACTGCAGTGTCTGCACGCAGGTTTTACTGCCATGTCGACCTGGCAAGTGCCCCCACTTGCCAGGCACTAACCTTCTCTTTTCTTATATGTAAGGCACCCCTCAGGTAGGCTCAAGGTACCCCCATGGGCAGGGTGTATGTGAAAGGTAGGACATGTCCTTGTGTCTGTGACATGTCCTAATAGTGAAATACTGCCAATTTCATTTTTCACTATTGCAAGGCTATCTGTTCCATAGGCTAACATGGGAGTTACTTTGTAACATCTTACAAGCCTAACTTTCCACTGGGACAAGATAGGGATATAGAGCTTAGTATGCCTGAACTCAGGATTTAAAAATACATCTTTTAGTAAAGTTGATTTTTATATTATGTGGTTGACAATACCACTTTCACAAAGTGGGTATTCTCTTGTCTATCCATTCTGTGTGCCTCTGCTGGTTTGTGTATTGACTGCCTGGTTTTGGAGTGACAGAGGCTGGGGATGTGCATTCATTGTAGACAGCCACAAGGGGGGTTGAGATGTGTCCTGCCTTGCCTGGTTGACTTATAGTTGGGCTGAATAGGCCTGGTCTGCATTTAGAGGGGTGGGAGGAGTTTTCACTAGCACCTGAATAGGCAGTGTCTCCTCTGCACAATGATGTCTCCACCTCCTGTAGTGAAGCTGGGACAGAGAGGGCAGAACTGGTTTGGACTGGGCTCAGAGACCCTTGCCACACAGAGAACAAAGAGAAAATGTGGTATAAATATTGGGGCCCTGACCCCAGGACTTTAAAACTCTTTTGGATCAAGGAACCTGCCAAGAAGAAGAGCTGGAGAAGCTGTGAGGAGGAACTACCACTTTGCTGTGTGCTTTGCTGTGTTGGCTTGCAGTGGCTGCTTCTGTCTTGGGCAGAGAAAGGACTGGACTGAACTTTCTGCAACTCTATGGTTGAGTTTCTCAAAGGGCTTGAGGTAGAGCTTTTCCCCTGTTCAAGAAGTCTCAAGATGAGCAAAGACTTCAAGTTCATCTGCTACCAGCACTGTGAACTGTGTGTTTTGTGCTGCAACAGAATAGCAAGCAACCTGGCACTGTCAACTACGCTGCTGCCGGCTCCTTGTCGTGAAGGCACCGCAGAGGGCACAGCCGCACTTCGCACCGCAATCCTGGTCTGACCGACAACGACGCCTGAAACTGCCACCAAGCCACTGCTTGCACCGTGACCTGGGGACACCGTACTTAGCACCGCCTTGCTTCAAGCCACCGCCCTTGAATCCCCAACGATGCCGCTTCACGCCGACATCGACACCGCTGCTTGCAGTTACATGACGCACCTCCCCATCCCACACCGCAGCCTTGGCCTACCGACACCGGCAACATCGACACCGGTTCATCAGCCGATGACAGCGTTTCAGCAACGACGACGATGCTGCTTTCGCCATGACCTGCCAGTATCAGGATGAGCACCACACCACTTTTCACAGCACCCCTGGTCTCACCAACGCTGCTGGACTGCCATAACCAAGCCACTGCCTGCACCGCGACCTGAGAGCACCGCGCCGCTGTACTTCGCACCGCATCCCATCCCCGACACCCACCGACGCCAGCGCTCCCGACTTCAACTGCATGGAGTTTGATCTGCAACGTGTGTGACTTCAAGGGCCCGACGACTCCTGCACCGACCTCCAGAACCGACGCCTGCCGACGCCGGCTCTTTGGAGCTCACCGCGAGGTCCCCGACGCCCTACATTTCTAAAGGTACTGTTTTGCGGGTCTTCTGGAAACCGTAGCTGGCCCGCAATGCCACAGTCAGCCAGAACTGTTTGGATTTGTTGTTCACGATGCCGTGATAGCCCCGGTTGGAGCTATCGACTTCAAGGACTGTATGTTAAGTCTATTTTTGCTTATTGATATTTTTAAGAACTGTATGGTGGATTTTGATCATTTTTGATCTTGTTTTGCACAGATAAAATATTGGATATTTTTCTAAAACTGGTGTGGTGTCCTTTTGTAGTGGTTCCATTGTATTACTGTTGGTTACGTGCAAATGCTTTACACACTGCCTCTGAGCTAAGCCTGACTGATCATGCCAAGCTACCAAGGGGGTGAACAGGGGTTATTTTAGAAGTGTATCCCCCTTATCCTGAAGAAGGGTCCCTACTTGGACAGGGTAGCAACCTGCCAACGAGAGACTCCCATTTCTAAAAAAGGGTCTGTTTTGGCATGTTGAAAATGCTGCACAAGACAAGATTCTCAGTATGCTTTTGGGTTTCATCCAGGAAGACAGTAATTCAAGCCCTCCTGATCTCCCATCTGTGTTACTGCAACATGTTGTATCTGGGCACCACCCAAGGCAGTATATAAAAACTCCAAAGAGTTCAAAATGACGCAGCTAGGCTGCTTCTGAATATTCCCAGACACTCATCAATGGCCTCAGCACTTGTCGATTTGCATTGGCTGCAGTTAGGAAAAGGATTTCCTTCAAAGCCCTTTGTTTCTGCCACAAGATGCTGAATTCGAAAGGACCACAATATTTTCTCCCTTTCATTAAGTCTTACCACCCTAACAGATGTCTCAGATCCACAGGAGCTGCATTAACAGTGGCCCTGAGAGTAGAGAGAGCACAGATGGGAGGCTGCTCTTGCAGCTTTCTAGCGGCAAAGTTGTGAAACACCCTCCCAGTCAAACTGAGATAGGAACAGTCGGAAACTGTCTTTCGGAAAAAAATTAAAACTTGGTGTTTCAGACAAATTTAAAATCTCACTGCAGCTATAGCTTGACCATCCTAGGGCAGAAATCCTAGTGTGGGGACACTCCGTATGGAGTAACCAGGTGCTTTACAAAATTGCTAACATAACACAACAAGCAGGCAGCAGGAATATGAGGGGTGTCACCACCCAAGGGGCAGCATGTACAGTGTGCACCTCCACACCAAGCATCCCGCATCGCCCCTACACCTGTAATTAGGAGTGTCACAATGTGCATGCTCGTTTTCTGTCTGCCCCGCTTCTCCTAACAAAAAACGTGCAACATGTTCAAAACCAGTGTCATCGCTGATTCCCCTCCCCTTGGTAAACATTCATAGTACTCTGCTTGTAAAGTTTCTCCATGTAAAGGCTACTACGTGTCATCCCCCCGTGTTACCTCGGAAAGTAACACAACTAAACTTCGATAACTATTCCCATCCAAATTTGCAGCGGGGCTCGTGCTCCCCGAGACCTTGAGTGAGCGAGGCTGGCCCAGTCCAGAAGAGTAGGTCCCCACTGGTGCCCTAACTTTCCCTGATGTAAGGTAAAGTGTAGATCAGAGAATCAGTGAGTGATTATTGAATGTACTCAGAATTTAACCAATAATAGCACATTGAACACGCTCTCAACACTTGTCATGGCTCATCTCAATAAATGTGATGGGCCTGGGGAGGTCCTATCAAGGTGCTAAGTTATCCCATGTGTCTGATACTTTGGGGCTTCATTGGGCACTTTAAGATACTTTTTTAATTTTAAGGAAATTTCATGGGGATTTTGTGGCCAGGGTTTGGAAGATGTTCTAGATATCAACTACATAGACAATATAGATCCAATGCTGCTGCCATCCTACTTACATGAAATCTCTCATGCAGTAAAGTTTTATCTTTCAGACTGACCTCTTGGAGTACCAGTACACTTAACATTCAAGGGCAGCGATCCCAACCCCCTCTAATACCCAATATTTTCATCTGATGGATAGCCTAGCGAGATGATCCACAAGCATTTGTGGGGGATATTCTCAACAATCGTTGAAAACTATCGCTAACCTCAGTTAGCGTGCGTTTTCTCATCGCGGTGTACCGCGTGAAATTATCGCCGTGTTAGCGGCAGAAAAGTGCCGCTAATGCGGCGATAACTCCTTGAGAATATGCCCCTGTACGTCTCCAACCTTGACAGTCTGCAAGGACAGAAACGTAGACACCTTAGTTGATGGGGTCAAAAACACGTAACCTATTGCATTCACTATATAGTGGTTACCCTGTGATTTGGGCTCTGTAGCACCTTAGTTAAAAATCTATGAATGTGTTTAGCTCCGAGTAAAAGATTATCCAAGATGAAACTAAGTATGCTTTTTAAAAATAGATTTTTTTACTACAACCGGTTGCCGTTTTATGCAAAATAAAAGCTGAAAATCAAATATTAAACATTAACTCTGTCAGTAAGTATGATATTAGCGACACCGTTTTCCATTACTTGAGAGTTTCCCTGCAGGATCCCAAGTCTTTAAACTCTGTGCATTATATGCTTGCCCTCACCCTGCATCACGCTAAAGGAACAATTGTTCCTAAAAAAAGGGATAAGAATACAGTGAGCCCGACACCTCAAATGGCCATCAACAGACCCCACGGTGCGGTATATAGATACATTTTCCTTAGAGGACGTTATTCAAGATTTATCCTAACAATTTAGCGTTCTTAATTCAAGGACGATGTACTCCAATTAAAATTTATTTTGTTATTTGTATTCCTTTGCACCAAAGTATTTTCAAACTCCAACATAGTCAATCAACACTTGTTTCGAGGAACACACCTCCTTTTCAAGGCATCAAAAGTATCATCAATATCACAAAATGTCTACTATAGCCTTATAGCCTGCTGCCGAGGGCTATACTGGCTCTTAAAGGCCCTGATCCCAAGTTATAGGCCTGAGCCGCAGGCGAGGGCCTATAACGAGGGAGAGGGCCTTTAACAACCGGTATAGCCTGAGGCAGAAGGGCTATAAGGCTATTAGAACATTCCACCCACTAAGGGTAGAATGTTCTAAATTAAAAATGGAGAAACAAAAAGACAAACATTGGAATGTTGGAGCGCTGGGCTTATACCAGCCATTATAAGCCCAGAGCAACTCCATTGTCTTCAATGGAGCTCCCAACATTCCAATGTTCTAATAAGGAATGTGTCCATACATTATTTACACCACACTTAATATTTTCCTCTGAATGACATGGAAAACGGCTCACAGCAAATAATTCTACTTGAACAAAGGCTGCATTGGATGTGCCTATCGAGAGAGCTGTGATTTCCGGAGACGGTGTTAGGGGTTAAGATGTTTCCCATGGCAGCATATAGTATACTCCCAAGAGGTCCCTCTATTCGCTTTTCTCCAACATAAGCTCACAGTGCCCAGTCAGATTATAACATCATACATATTGAATCGTTAGCCACTCTTCCCTTTGGCTAGTGCCATCCTCCTGTGTCTGCCAGCTGGCCTAGGCAGTAGTGTTTATATTGATAAGGTTTGCATGTATACATCCCGACAGGGTGCAATCCTTTAATGGCCATAAAGTGGAGCACGGGGGTAGTACCTATAGCAAAAGAGTCTACGAGGCTCCTATATAGCCAGATGCATGCCTATGAGTTGTTCTTTTCATACCCCAATGGATTTCTCAATGGTTCCTAGTGTCCAGGCGTGTGCCCTATTGTATACCCTCTATTCCTTGCTTGCTCGGTTTTGACATGTGCAATCAACCATATTTTTCACTGGGCATGACCTATTACGTGTTAGGAGAAAAAAGTAGCCACCAGTGGTTGGAGAATGATGCAGAGGTGCAATACTGTTTTACTATAGGGTGACTCACCTAGTGGGACACACCTCTGCTATCTTTGTCTCTGGATCTCTGTAGAGATCATCTCACATCCAGGATATCTGTGAAGCATGGAATAGCATTACACACCTACCTCAAGGCGAAGAAGATTGTGGGCCAACTGTTGGGCATAGGTTGCATTTTCAGTGCAGCACTTCCACTCACCCCTAAGTGCAAAGCCACTTAATTTGTGTTCAAATGTCATTACTGCTCTCTATGGGAACCCTTACATAACTGTTTTGTTGGTTGGGTTGGGTGGTACTGTTAACAGTAGAGAAAAGCATTGCATTTGGAGCGGACTCCTGGGTGGCAGCACGATCTCCATCCGAATTAGTGAGAAACTGAGTTGACCATTACACCAGGACATACAAAAAATTTCTCCAGCTACTAAAGCAATACATTGAGCAGTATGACACCTTTAAATTGAAAGTGTGGGTAGTACTAAGGGGGCATATAACACCGTGGAGAGGCCAATGATGAGAAAGGCGATAATGAGGGCAGTAAAATAAGACAAAAAGATCTATGCAGCTAAATTATAATATTGCTTTGTATGATTTCTATCATTTTAGTCAAAACAATCCAACACAGTTTGGCACTAGGGAGTATGCAAACATTAACTGCATTACTGAATAGGTTACAATATACATTGGGACAATGCCCTGTTGTACTCCAGAATATCGACACCAGCAATATTGTGGTAAACAATCATGAGGGCAGAATATGGAGGGGCAAAATATGGAAAGGCAAATGCATATAGGGAAATATAGATTTACTATTCATAACTGCACACCTACATACCTTCAAGGTATATGTTATGTTAATATAATTAATACTGTGCACAAATCACCCCATGAGGGGTATCTCGGCTCAATCAAAAAAACAGGCAGTATCGGGGTAAGCCATTTATAAGAATGAAATGTACTACTCCTGTAGTAGTGTGTCACATGCTCATAAATGGCAATACAGGCAACGCTACAACATACATTGAAGTACTGTGTACTACTATCCTCTATGACCATAATACTACACTGCATGTCAGGAGTTCACATCAGACCTAGATCTCTTACCAAGGAGCATGTAGCAAGGAGGAGTGTCCACGAAATATGAATAACTCTTCCGAAAGGGATGTGTAAGAGGAAAATCAACGAAAGGCATAGAGATGGGCATGCAAATATAAAAGCACACCTACAACAGGGTAAGACGGTCATAAATCACAAAGGTGTCAGCCACATCTATTTAAAAAGTATTACCAGGTTCAGGTCTACTCCAGCCCAAGCTTTGAAGTAAGTCAAACACCACACATACTCACAGGAACTTCAACAAAATCACACCGAAATCAATGGTGTAGAAATAACTACAAGCACAAAGTAAATAAGGAAAAAATAAATTAACTATGCTGCATGTGCACACCATAGATTGTCAATTTTAAAATTGTGTACAATAATTAAAAGGAAAAAAAAGGCCTCAAAGTGAGAAACAATTTTGTTGTTGCAAAGTTGGCAGTTCACACAGGGCATGCGACCAGAAAATAGTGTGTGGCAAGATAAGTGACATTGCAAGTCAGAAAATACATCCCAAATTGCAATGTGAAATGTGCTCCTTGTGATCCATACAGAAGAGCAAGAGAACAAGGGTGTGTAAATAGTATCTCTTTCTCTTTTGTGAATTAGTGTGAACTGTATGAATTGTTTGCATCTGCAATTGCTGTCACAAATCATTGGTCATATACCGGTCTCTCAAATCGGGTGCCATCCATTTGCAAAAATAAATTCTGGAGGTGATAATACACTCTGTGAACGGGAGTTGTGGCCATCGTGAGCAGGAGACCATGGTCCGTGCAATGGCTCATGCTCCCCCATGTTATTCCCTGAATGTTTACCTTTATTTTTCAAAGTGGTGTCGCCAACCAGTCGATTGGGAGCTACCAGTAGCTCGCAGACACCTTCAGGGTAGCTCACAGCCTTGAGTTTATTTTTAAATACGCACATGGTCATATTTTCCCTTTAAAGTTAAGGAAACGCTGTCTTTATTTTACATCATTATCATCAGGCTGCAGATAGCAGAACCTGGTAAGGAATAGTGCAGCCAGATTTATGACCCAGGCTGGGGCTGGGGCACAGAGGTGAACACCTGAAGCTGTGAAGTATTTAACTCAAATAAAATTCCTTGTCAACTCAATATTGGAGCTGTGAACAAATTGATGTTTCTGAATGCTTTGAAATGGGAGAAAATTAAAATGAAAAGTTAACTCTTCATTTTAATTTTCTCCCATTTCAAAGTGTCGCACTTACAAACAGCAGGCCTCATGCTTCCAGTGGCCAGTAGACACTGTGCCATCAGTATACCAGAAAAATAGAGCCATTTTGTCAATGAGAGAATTTTAAAGTGCAGAAAATTTTTCCATATTATGAACATGTTTGCAGAACATTTTTCAGCACTTTTAATTTCTCCCATTTAAAAAAAATGATTGTATGTTTGTGTTATATATGTGAAGGTATGAAGTTGTTGGTTCATGCACTCCTTTTATCAAATGGTCTGAGAAAATTGAATTGAAAAGTAAATCACTTTTATGCGAGCAACAGGGTATCGCTTTCTGATCAAAAAGCGTAAATGAAAATAAAGAAACCACCCAACAAAAATAGCTATGATAAAGTGTGTAGTCTAGTAGTTCAAGTACAAATATTTTCAAATCTCCAACTCCAACTCAGTCTCAGTCAAAAAATGTTCAACAGCCTCCAAACCTAAATTGTGTGGATCTGAGGTGTAAAATGACTAGACATCTATTGTACACAACAATATATTCTTGTCGCCTTCAAGATCAATGGTTCCAATTTTCAATATGAAATCGGTGGTATCCTTAATGTAAGTTGTCATTTGTTGTACAGGGGTTGCAAGTAACGGTCTAGGTATTTGCCAATTGGTTCATGAATTGATCCACGTGTGGACACAATGGGTCTGAAAGGAGGTTTAGTCAGATTTTTGTATATTTTTAGTAACATGTAAATGCTTAGGCTTCTTGGATTGTCTTGTATAATATAGCTTCTGTTTTCCTCATTGATGGTCCCTTTCATAATGGCTGTATCTAAGATGATTTTCAGAGTTTTGACAAATTCACCAGTAGGATTGTTGTCAAGTTTCATGTAAGTCGAAGGATCAAACTCATATTCATTGACATTTTGTTGGTAAAGTGATGATTCCATAATCACCAATGCTCCTAGGGAGGGTATCGGCCTTACTGCAAGTAATTTCAGTTATTGGCAATTTTTCAAGAATTCCACGTTCTTTAGCAGTGAGATTCAAATGTTTTGTCCTCTTGCCTTTATACAAATTGAATTCAAATTGGAAATTAACCAGTGCCTCAATATTTGATTAGCATTGGATTACTCCATCTTCGGATATTTTGCTGTGCAACCAGGTGACATTACCCCTGGGGTGACGCTTTTCCTTTATATATGTAACGGTGCCACATATGGCGGAAGGTATGACCTGTGCTGCAATTACATACAACAGAGGCTCTCAGTCACCCATACAAATATAACCCATTTATACACATATATGTTCATACATCCCCAAAGACCACGCTCTCACTGACACAAATGGCAGCACTGTCATAGTGCCCCTAATGAAACTATTTTGTTCAAATCATAGTATCTAGCTCTAAGGGCATTAGGCTTAAAGTCAATGACGCTGGGAATGGGGGTGTCTGGTAACAATGCATGAGTTGTTTAGCCTTCAATAGCTCACGATGATTTTCACTGATCAGAAGTAGCTCTCACTACAGATAAATTTGGAGACCTCTGCAACCACTACCCCTTTAAAGAAGGGAGTCCTTTTCAAGAAAAAAAAGTAATCATTCGAGGAATACAAATGAAGGCATGGACGTCTGCTGTCCCTCTCAGGTCTTCATCTCTGCATACACAGGGGATCGGAAAATAACTCCTGCCTCTTTAATATTAATTACATAGGAGATTTTGTGACCTCCTGCATATGGGTAATTTGCGATGTAATAATTGCAACACAAAATGAAGTTAAGGTCACAGACCAGTTTGTATTGTCTTTTGACTCAGGAGTTGTGCATAATAAGCCCCTTAATATTTTAATACAAATAACATATCTTATGTGAAACTGATCACATAGTTTTTCCCTTATAAACACATAAGTACACCTACAAAGTCCTATACAACAGCACCAACTGCATATAAAAGCAAACAATGTCTAATCCTCCTCCCAAAATTTTAGTGTACCTTCAGAGTCATATTGCCAAAAACCAGAGCCAATGCCACTGATATCAAGCGACACAACCTGTTCACTCATTGTATTATGTGTAAAGAAATACATCTAAAGAGCATACCTTAGAAATGTACTCTCCCAAATACCCTTTGACAATGGGCCATTCTTTTAGTAATTACTGTATGGCTCCATTAGGAGGCCCTTGCATGATATCAAGATTGTAGTAGTTCTTTTTCCTCCCGCCCCCTTATTTTACCAGTTTTTTTTTAATTTATGCTGCTATGCTTCATATATCAAGTTAGTGGAGGTGGAGTTCTATATCAACTGTAATTAGGAAAATGTTATGCAACAGAAGCACAGAATCAACCATTCCTGAATAATCATTCGACCTTAGACCAATATATCTTAACCATTCTGTTGATTTTTTGTTTTCAGCTTTTTAAATAACTAAGGAAAGATCAGAGTGTCCTCCAATATTGTCCTGAAATGTGTGGGGTAGCAGACACCCAGCTGGCCCGGAATGCATGCCTGGTAATAAAGGAAATGCACACTGCAGTGAAAGTCACCACCCACAAAGGCAGGAAGTGCAGGGCCCAAATCATGGCCTAGGACATCTTGGGAACGTCCTCCCAACTACACATCAAGCACCCTGTCTCAGCCCACTGCAAAGAAGGAGGGTGCTGGAGAAGGCCTGGCCAGAACTCCTTGACCATCTGAAGGCACATCAGCAACAGACCAGTGATGATAATGACTAATTCCTGATCGAGACGCTGTAGATGTCAAGTATTGTTGTGTCATGTTTTGTAAAGTTAGTTTTGTCATGAGCCTGTTGTCTTTAGGCCAAGGTGTAATGCATTATGTAGGGTAATTCTCGTTTAGGGGTAAAATATCATATGATGCCAAATTTAAAATGTTTTTGCAACTTCGTGTAACAAACAACTCCACATATATTAGTACTACGGAGACTGGTTATGGCACAGAATGTCTTACAGGAAAGGTACCTTCTGTCAAAAAGCTGTGCAACTTGCACATGTAAAGTTTGAAAAAACCATTTGAGAGATTGCTGAAACACATGACATCACAGCGCCTATTTGGGCTTTCTTGTACACAGTGATTATTTTATGTAACTTTCAGTGCTGTTTTCTGAATGTTTTTCTAACTTTTTAAATCAGTGCTTTATCAGTGGTTAATCAGCTGCCTTACCCCCTAAATAGTCAGACTGTGTTTGTCCAGTATTTACAAAAGATTTTGCTTTTTTGTAATGATTGTTGTAACTCAAACATTTAATTTAAAGTTGAGGCATTGCAGGGAATGTAGAGTCGTCCCACCGACAGTATGTGTGCTAAGCACAGAAGTATTTCTATTGCACTCTTACTCCATCTCTCACACGCCCTCTCTCAGACTTCATTAACTCTTACACTCAGTTTTCTGGCACTGTGTCTAGTTTATAGGGTTGGTGATGGATTAAGAAAGTAAAAAAATGCATTCAAATATTTTTTAATACACAAATTAATGGACACAGCGAGGAGCAATTCAACTATTCCTCATTGAATATTATGGCATGTATGGCTGCTCAACCCAGCTAACAGCATAGTACATTATGGAACTTTAAAATGTTTGACTTACACCAGATTAAGGGGTCGATTACGATGGCGTTCGGAAAGGCTCCGAATCGAATTCGGGTTTGCTGAATCCGATTCGGAACCCGGCTTTCCGACCGATTCGGAAAGCTTTCCGAACGACCGATTATGATGTTCGGGAAGCGTTCGGGCTTTCCGACTCAGTTCCGAATCTAAACCGGACGGCATTCGGAAAGTCCGAGTCGTTCAGAGTCGAATCGTATGTGTCTACAGGCCGCGTTTCCGAATGACATAGAAGCTTTCCGAACGACCGATTACGATGTCAGATGCGGACAGCCTTTCCGAATCGGTTGTTTCGACTCAGATCGGCTGTCGGAATCTGACTTTGGGGGCCCGTAGCAGGCACCCCTGCACCCAGGGCCTTCCGAATTGGTCCAGTGGGGGTACCCATGGGTCCCCTCTTTCCAATCATGCACGGTGTGGCAGGCATCAAGGAGTTCCCGCCACAGGGTGCACAATTTTCCCCAGCCACCCCTTTATTCAATGGGAGCCTGTGTATTCGGTCGAAACACAGGCCACCAATGAAGTCAATGGGAGTCCGACCGGATGGTATCCGGAACCATTGTAATTGGTCGGTGGGAAACCATTCCGAGACCGATTTGGTCGGAATGCTTTCCGAATGGTATTGTAATCGAGCCCTAATTTGTAGTTCTGCATCCTAAAACATCTGAAATATGATGCTTTCACCATGCATGATGTTGTGTTGCTTCACTCTGCCTGCCTACATGAAAGTGGTTCTCTGTTTTTGTGTGGACATTCATAGCTGTCAAGTGCCCACATGTTAAGTGCCTTATTTAAAATCATTCTTAACTTTTTAATCAACCTCTCATTGTATTCTGGGACGTGACTTTTGCTTTTAACATTTAGACATTAGACCTGTCACCCTTAGGCTGGTCTTCACCCAAACATTTTTCCTGCACCCTATTATTTTTCTGAAATAGATTTTACTGGCATTAGGGCTCTGTGCACTTTACTACTGCTAACCAGTGCTCAAGTACTTGTGCTCACTCCCTAAAATGTGGTAAAATTGGCTTACAACAGATGACCTATTTAATTTACTTATAAGTATCTGTTAAAGGTGTATACCATATACCCAGGGCCTGTAAACTAAATGCTACTAGTGGGCCTGCAGTGCTTATTGCGCTTCCCACTCAAGTAGCCCCTTAAAACATGTCCCAGGTCTGCCACTGCAGCCTGAATGCAGTTGTAAACAGCTAAATTGATTTCATAAAATAAACCCCTTGCCAAGCCTTAAAATCCCCGTTTATTACATTTAAGTTACCCCTAAGGTAGGCCCTGGGTATCCCAAAGGGCAGGGTGCATTGTAATTAAAAGGATGGGCATGTACTTTTAAGTTTTACATGTCCTGGTTGTGAAAAAGTCCTACATTTGTTTTTCACTACTGTGAGGCCTACCTCTCCCATAGGATAACATTGTGTTTCTTGATTACATTTAATAAGTGGTAACTGTTCATTGGGAACAGGTGAAGATGTCATGTTTGGTGTCTCAGAAATTGTAATTTAAAATCCTCTTTAATGGTAAACTCGGGTTCTAAGTTACGCTTTTGAAAATGTCACTTTTAGAAAGTTGGTAATTTTCTGCCCTAGCTTTTGGTGCCTGCAGCCTGTTCCTGGGTCACATGACTGGGTGTAGTTGGCAGTTGGACTTTGTTTATTCCTCCCAGACAGCCACACAATAGAGGGATTAGGTGTGCCTCGATGGGCCATCACTTGCAGGATGGAGGGCAGAGCCCCACTTGCAAATCAATAGGCTGTGCCCTGCCTTCACTCAAATGACTTGTCACCACTTGTAACAACTGCATTGATCATGCAGCTATCCTGGAGCCAGGGCAAGGCAGGCAGTAATCTTCAGGCACTTCAAAGGGAATTCTCTAGGAAATTCTCCTACTTCAAAGAAGGCACCAGGTATAAAATAGGACCCACAGACCCACTTTTCAGTTCACTTTCTGGACCTGAGAAGGACTCTCAGAGGACTGCCTGCTACTGAGTCCTGATGTGTACTTCCAAAGACTGCTTTGCTGTACCTAGAAGGACTGCTCTGCTGCCTGAAGCTTGCCTTGAACCCTCGGAGACCTATCCTGCTGCTTTAGCCCTGTTCTACTTCTGAAACCTAGGACTACCAGAGTGACTCCAAGGGCTAGTTTTCTTTCCTGCTGATCAGAGCCTCAGGGACAGAAAAGGCTCCAACCATCTTGAACCCGCACCCGGACATAGCCTGAGTGAATCCTAACCCCGCCAAGTGGAGCCCCTCCAGTCCTGGACCTTTTTGGTGATGTTAAAGGTTCCCAGATAGCCAAAATCTGAAAGCATGGGAATTTGTGGCTAAAAAGACCTGGACCAACCTACTCATCTCTCCGCCAAGGTGCAACTTCGGTCGCCCTTAGTGAGCAGCAGATGCTGCTATGCTCTTCTGTGCAGCAGCAAATCCTGTTTAGTGGTCCATCCCAAAAGGGGTATCCGACCTCATGGAATCCTCATTGGCTACAGCCTCTGGCTGGAGATTTTCGACTTCTAAAAAAGGTACTAAATCTGAATGTGCAAATCTTCACTGCAATTTCGTCCAGTGGCTCCCTGATAATGACGCCTCCTACTCGGACACCGCCTGCAGGCTTGTCCCGCTGAACATCTACCTTCTCAGAACATTTTCCTTGAAATTTCTTCTAAGTCTGAAGGTAAGCGCTTACCAGGCCCAATCCACTCTTTTTACCCGACTCTCGCTCCATCACGGTTGGCCACATTTTTCGACTTTGACCTGGTCTCGCGCAACTAGATGTCTGCAGTTGACACTTTGATCTTTTAGATGCTAGATTTTACCTTACATATAAAAAAATCATAACTCTGGTTCTACTGGTTGGGTTTTTGTCATTTTGGTGTCAAATAATTTATTAAAATGTACTCTATGTTTCTGGATTGGTGAGGGATTTTTCTTGTGTTGTGTTTTTACTTTATTACTGTCTGTATGCTGCATATATACTTTACACATTGCCTCTAAGTTAAGCCTGACTGCTTTGTGCAAAGCTGCCAGAGGGTTAAACACAGGTTAACTGAGTGACAATGTTTCTCTGACAGGGATTGTGGCTGTTGCTTGAGCAGGGTTCACACCCCACTCAACCAACAGCCCAATTTCTCACAGTCATCTGTTACATATCACACAAACAGGCACACGATACCCTTCTGTTCCATCATGAGGACCTCTGAGTTAGATGCACTATGATGAGGGTTTGTGATTAAGGCATGGCTTCAGTAAAAAGAAGCATCTCATTAGTTTGCAAGAAATTAAGTAAGTTTGTCTGTTTTAGATATAGTGTCGATGGCATTGCGACCCACAATTGGATGTAAGGTCTCATTTGGACTGACAATAATGGTGCTTCCTGCATGAAACAAAGAGAAAACAAAGAGGGGGGCAGGGGTTAGCCTGTGTGAATTACTGTGGAAGTGAGCCGGAGTACCTTAAATAAAATAGGCAAGGCATGCAATGTGAGCATGCGCCCCAAAGCAGGAAATATTTACCTAACTCGCTTGTTCGAGTGAATGATAGCTATTAGATAGGAGAAGCATCATCAGCCACTGTACGCTCTGGAAGTTCTTAAAGCATGCCAGTGAGCATGCCATCCATGGCGGAATATCCAAATCGCTAGTTCGAGCGAATTGAAAAGAAAAAGAAAATTGCAAAGAAGGATCATTGCCTCCCCTGTGGTCAAGATAATAACAATAACCATGAGAGGGTCCCCGGGCAGCTTACCGATAATTACTTGTGAATGAGAGAAGCGTCAGCACTGATGTACTCTAGGAATTCCTTGGATATTACTGGACTCAACCCATCAAGCGGAGGAAGAGAGAGATATGCGTGGAGGGCCGGGTGAGCAAGGACCTCTCCTCTGAGCCAACTGGAGGTCCAGGGCACTGCAGCAAGCATGCGCTCGATCAGCGCTTCAGGGGCTGGGGAAGTGAGGTGCTTTTGCCTCAGCTAGGGGGAATACCAATGCACACCGAAATGGATCGTCTAAATACACTGCGGGACTGGGGGGGTGTCCACAGGGAATGGATAGATTGCTGACGCGATTCAGAAGTGGGTGTGTGACCACCATTCAATCAAGGCAGACATGATAAGAAAAGAGTTAAGAAAGGCAGGGATGATGTGCCATTACGATAATGCTAGCTGAAAAGGGGGAATGTATACCATTGGGCCCACATCAAAGTTGGCATGTGTGCGGTAATGATTTAACAATAAAACAAATATCAGTTAATAATTACACAAGGCACAAATCCTAAAGGGATCTGCATCATCCCAAAAATCATAACATCGTATCTACAATTGTGGATACCTGGAAGAAAGAAGAATGGCACAATAGCATAAGGGGAAGGAGGCCTCAGGACATTATACATCTGCAGGGGTCAATAGTCTTAATGGATGACGTCCAGTTACTGGTTGTGAGAAATATAACCTCTCCACTCTTCCATATAATTCAGCCCTTCTGTGGTGGAATTGCATGTGCTAATCCATTTGCACTCAAGCCTTTGGAGGATTAGAGAAAGGTCGCCACTGCGAGAAGGGATCTTTGCAATTTCAAGCACTTGCCACTGGATGTCATCTGCAGTATTTTGTTTCACCATGTAGTGTGGTACCAAAGGCTCTGCTGTGATCCCACAGCGTATCCTGCTCCTGTGTCGTCCAATGCAGACCTTAATTGGTTGCATAGTTTGGCCAATGTTGATTTTCTTGCAGGGGCACCATCTGCAATAAATGACATGGTCGAGTTGCAATTTGAGAAGTCCTTTAAGGTAAGATCAATCAGTCCATGTACAAACTTTTGGATGTTTGTGGTGTACTTACATACCACACAGTTACCACATTTGTAGTGCCCTTTGATGCGGGTGCCCTCCCATGCATTGTTAATGGTGTTTGTTCTAGTGGTTGTGGGGCCAGCCAAGTGTACTAAATGATCCCTAATATTTTTGCTTCATTTGGAAGAGAACATCGGGGTGTCCATGGGGTCAATGCTCTGGATAATATGCCAGTGCTTTCTAATACAAGTTTTCACTTTATGTGAATGGGGTGAAAAGGTAGTGACACATCAGTTTGTTGCACTTGGGTTTCTCAGTGGGGGTCAACAGATTATCTTGGTGGCTTTTTTGATACGCAGGTTCCCATGGGTTGGCGGGTTGCTATTGTAGCTATAATCCTCCTATGAGCCTTTAGGGTCTACCCTAGGGGTGACTTATATATATTAAAAAGGAAGGTTTAGGCCTGGGAAAAGTTTTATTTTGCCAGGTCAAAATGGCAGTTTAAAACTACACAGCAGTGGCAGACCTGAGACACGTTTTAAAGTGCTAGTTTATTAGTTGGTATTATGAGTTCTGCAGGCCCACTATTAGCACTAAATTACAGGGCATGATTACCTGTAGTACCCTAAACTAGGGACTTACAGCTAACTTAAATGTGTCATTCAGATGTAAGACAATTTTCAGCGATGCCTGGGCATAACACAGTCCAGTCAGGGGTTACACTCACCCGGGGGGTCTGTAGCTACTCTTCTCATAGCGCTTAGAGACCTGCCGGTATTAAGCACTCTACAAGTCACAATTAACATTAACAATTTTACCATGTTTGGGGAGATGGCACAAGCACCTTAGCACTCTTTAGCAGTGGTAATGTGCACAGAGTACGAAAGCCAACAAAAGGGGTATCAAAGGGACATACCCCTCCTTACTGCAAATCATAATGACATGTATAAAAGCTTTGTGATCACAATTGTGATAGCAAACTATTGATAGGCTACGACACCCTGCATGGCTTAGCAACATAGTTGCAAAGTGCAACTTTTAAAAATAATTTAAAAAAAGACAGAGATGGCTTTACATAATATTGTAAGACAGGAAAGTAAATGGTGAGATGTCGGTCTGATGTCTCTTTCAAGCCTCCACCCATGTATTCACAGGCATTTGCAGGTGGTTGCAAAATGCCTTCTGCCTCATACAAATTATTGAGGCAGGAGGTTTTTCAGCTTCCTGTGAATCTGCATTTTGTGATGTAATTGATTAGTGCATCAGCCACATCACAAAATGAAGTGCAGATTACAAACCATTCCTGTGAAAAAACACTGCTTTGCGACCTGCCCTTTGTACATCGAGTCCAAGAAGCGGTATCACCAAGACCTAGGAGTAGCTGTCAACTGAGTAATGCCAGTTCTTGTAGTGAAGATCAGATGAAGCATGGAACTTTTTGATTTTGTGGGACTATTGGCATAAACCAAACAGTAGTTCAGTAGCGTAACATTAGCCCTGATTAGGGTCCGATCTCCAGGGCCCATCCCCCCTTCAGCACTGTTCCACATGCCTCTGGCCTGAGAGCTCCTGACTGGGTACAGAGCGTGGGGGACCCCTTCCATGTACTTTGCAGCCCACCCCCTCAAGTTTTGTCACACCACTGGTTCTATTGAATGCTTTGAGTTACAATTCAATTCAATTCAAAAGACTTTATTCGGATAAGAATACATATCCATAAAAGTGCAAGCAGATAAAAACGTAATCGTCGCAATACATCAAAACTGAATTTAAAAATTGGGATAAAAGAACATACAAGTAAGCAAAGTTCAACAAGAGCACATAAAATTGCGAGAACGCACAGCCGCTTTCAAAAAGAGCCAACCCGAAAGGTTAGCTCTTCCTCTTCCAGAGTAATAATCTTCCCATATGCTGCCTTATAGTCCATCACAGATGTGGCCTTAAAGTATGGTATTAAAAACCTTTTGGTGAATATTAGATAGTAACTACAAAAGAAAAGGAAGTGCAGCATTGATTGTTTTTGTTGACTATTACAGGGGCATGGCAAATGGTCGAGGTCAGGATTATACCCTGCGGGAAAACATAGCAAAAATTTCACTGTATCGATCCTCAGCCGAAAGAGTAAGCCCCTTTCCCACCGGCCAATGGGTTTTAAGAGGTAGCTCGATGGGGCGTATGAGATATTCTCAATACGCATATATCTAGCAACAGACGATTTCTTACTCTCTTTTTCAAATCTAGCATTCCTATAAAGTGCATAAAGAGCCGATTGCAGGGATTTCTTGCAAGTGGTTCCAGAATCTAAACAGTTTCAAAATAGATGGCCATAATTCACACTTGTTAAACTTTTATTTACGGCAGCCAGCCATGGTATTTCCTTGCCCCTATCACATTTTAAGCAATCTAATATAATCTCCCTAGTTAATTGGGCCGCGGGGTTGTTCCAAATTTTAAGCCAAAATAATGCAGGGCGAGCCTTAATAAAATCTTCGATATAGGGCAGATTAAGTTCATGGTGGCAGGCGTACGTTGAAGAGGAAATAGGGGCACCCAGGATTTTGCGACAAAATCTATTCTCTTCATCCTGGATCCTACCGCAGTTAGTAAAACCCCATACTTCTGCACCATAGGTGGCCGTTGGTATACATTGCAGTTTAAAAATTTTAACAGTGGCAGAGACAACCTCAGTATTCCTGGGTTTGGGGAGGCCGAGTATTGAGTTAGTGGAACTGGAGAACTTTCTCAGACAATGGGCGACATGTTCGGACCACAGTCCGTTGGAAGCAAACACCAACCCTAGGTAGGGGAAAGTGTGAGTGCTTTGTAAACTATCAGAGTCTAAAACAATTGTTCGATTAAAATGCTTCTTCAGTCCACACGCCATTAAAAAAGATTTTTTTAAATTGGTACATAGGTCCAAACCAGCCATAAAATCAACAAAACCCCGTGTTAAAATACGTAAGGCATTTAAAGTACGGCCCATTAAAACCGCATCATCTGCGTATAGTAGGGCAGGAAGTTTGTTGCCATTAATGCGGGGTACGTCGCAGGTGAGAGTTACCAAGGATTTATTCAAATCATTAATGTATAATATAAATAGGAGTGGGGCCAGGACACAGCCCTGCCTGACCCCTCTCCCAACTTTTATTTCATTGGAAACCTCACCTTCCCTACTAATGCGCACCCTGGCATGTAAGTCTTTGTGTAGATGAGCCAAAAAGTATACTAAGGGCTTGTCCAGGCCATATTTCAGAAGAATTGTCCAAAGCCGTGACCTGTTAACAAAGTCAAAGGCCGAACTAAGATCCATAAATGCAAGGTATATTGGAGTTTTTTAGCTACATTGTATTTGCCAATAATCAAGTTGAGGTTGAGGCACTGCTCCACAGTGCCAATATTACTTCTGAACCCCAACTGACAATGATGGAGGATATGATTCTCCTCGGCCCATGCCCTGATCCTGTTATAGAGAACCCTCCCTAAAATTTTCAAAGTATTGTCAATCAGGAGATCGGCCTGTAACAACTAGGGCTGGTGCGGTCCCCCTTTTTAAAAATCGGCACAATGATGCTGGTGGACCAAGTATTGGGTATAATAGAATTTGCAAGATTATTAAAAACATTCTGGAGTAGGGGTGCCCAGATATCAGGCTGGCTCTTAATTAAATCGATGGGCAACCCATCAGGGCCTGGGGCTTTACAGCCCATGCTCTGATCAATGGCCTCCTCTACTTCTGATAGATTGATTGAAACCCCAATAGTTATAGTATTTTCATAGGTATTGATCAATGGTGTGTGGGCTGAGTAGATTTTAGAAAAATGCCTTTCCCACGCCTCACTCGAGATATTACAGCTAATTGTATTCGTGGTGTGTCTCAAAGCCCTCATATCTTTTACAGCTGACCAAAAACCCTTACCATTTTTAGCATAACTGCCCGAGCAAGATTATCCCAATGCTCTCTTGTTATTTCTTCCTTTCTAGTAGCAATGGCCGATTTATAGCGTAATCTAAGAGATTTGATAAGGATACTATCTCTGGGTTTATTGGCAAGCTCCTTGCGGAGAACTCTATTCGCTAAGGAGCATTCAGCATTAAACCAACCTGGGTCCACATGTGATTTCTTAACTGGCCTTGATATCAGGGATTTGACACCTGCACACAACTGTGTGAAGGCGCCAACAACCTCAGAATTGTGTTCCTTATAGGACAAACAGGTGTCAATTAAGTTCGGGTAGGTCCTTACCATCCTACCAAATAAATCCCTGTTATCTATTCCGCGCCAAACCAGTCTAAGGTTATCTGTGGAAGGGGATAAGTCCCTGGCACCACACTCGTTGTCATAAGTCAGCCTGGGGGCGATGCACAAGGTTAGGGTGACAGGATTATGGTCCCCTTGGACTGTTGGGACCACCTCAGCTTTGAGCACACAATTCTCTAAAGAGGATGAGATAAAGATAAAATCGATAGTGGAAACTGAACCCCTTCCTCTGTAGGTAGGTACAATCTGTTTGGCTCTGCGGGGTGCGGTAGCGAGCTCCGTCACATCTAAAAGATTATTGGAACTCAAAAGGTTCGCAAGTTGGGCACCCCTTTCGCATAATGGTGCCTTGTTTGTAGGGTGTATAGCAGAATAAATGCTACTAGGTAACTTAACATTAAAGTCACCCCCCAGGCAAATTCCAGAGGGGTTGATGACATGATTAGTCTTCTGTAAGTTAGAAATAAATTTAAACAAATTAATAAAATTCATATTTGGGACATTCTTAAAATCGTTATTATAAAAATTAATTAAACAAAGGGAAACCCCCCGTTTGTAAACAACAGCCTGAATTTTGTCGTTGTTAGTGGCAAGTGCCTTGGCACTGCCACCTGCCCTAATGTTAATCCAAATTGAAAGACCCCCTGCTGGCCGGCCGGAGTTAGGAATAGGAACTGTGACATTGAAACATTCAAACCCGTCCAAAAATAACTCCCGCGTGGCCCAGGTCTCTTGGAACATCACAATGTCCTGTTTATGAACTAACTCCAACCAGTCAGGCAGGTTCATTTTGGACGCTAAGCCCGCAACATTCCAGCTCAATATTTTGAGTGTAGGGTCTGCAATATTGACAATTGGTGCATTAAACTCACGGGGTGGGGACACAATGGGTTCGGGGTTTTGCTCAAGTACTAATGTAGCCGATGGCAGGGGCAGTCAGTCCTGGCTGTCCAACCCTGATAAGGGCAGGAATCTATTGTGTAGGGGAAGAGTAGGAGCGGACTTGGGCACAGCAAAAAGTGAGGCCCCCAAGGGGGGTTTATGAGAACTGTAAAAATGACCCAGAGATAAGGCCCAAATGCTGGTATTTAAATTGGGGCGGGACTCCTGTAACATTAAAATTGTTTTAACCACTGACGGATTGCGAAAGTTGATAACTATGCAGTCCCCCTTGATGCTCTTTGGGGACTGCCCCACCCAACCGACTCTCCGTACCATAATAATGTTATTGATCAGTGGCACCCTGAACCCCTTATGTTTAGACAGCCAGTCGGTACTCTTATGGCGCAATTGGTCCCAAGATTCAACCTGATTTGTCCTCAGGGAGGCACACCTGCCAAAACTACTACATAGGGGCAAGCGGCTGGTGGCAGGTTTAATACTTCCCTACTACCAATGGGCTCTGACGAACAAGTGACAGCGATAGCACCTTCACGTGGTAGCCTGCTTTCAGCGAGGATGTTAATTTGCGCCACTGTGGGGGTGCTAGGAATAGTAGTGAGGCGGTCCTCTCTAACATTATTAGCGATACTAGTTTCAGCGCCCTGACCCTCGAGTGCAAAACATTTCTTAATTTTCTTACACACATTACATGCATTACTTAAAATAGAGTTAGTGACAGCAGACAAAGTATTACAACCAGGATTTAGCGCATTGTTAGATGGTACAACTGTATCAAGTCCCCCTGATATAGAGGGCACAGTGGGCGCAATAAGGCCATCTAGGGTGGCTACGTCCGTGTTGGTCAACTCCTAATGAGTCCGGGGGGAAAGTTCTTTCGCGGTGGAAAAATAATCATCAAATACATTTTTTATACGCTCAAAGACAGTGTCCACAATGCAGCTAATGATGGCTTCGCCATGGCTAAAACTCTCAGAAGGAAACAAGGCAGGCTCAGTCTGGGTACCGATAGAGCAACAGAGGTCAATAGTTGAGGTATGCACCTGTGCAACTACGGGCTTAGGGTTCGGGGGCACGTATCCATGAACTCAGGGCAGAGCAGGATGGGCCAAGTCGGGTTGGTTGCTTCCTCTTAACACTGGTGGCTTTGAGTTACTTAGATGCATTGGTGTTGTTGTCTTTGGCTCAATTACTACAGTCTCTAGTGTGGAAAAGCTCATCAAGGTGCACTACACTGTATTCAAAGAGAGAAGGTGTTCAGGCCCAGAGATAAGGAAATGACACCTTTGTGTTTATTAGAAAGTTGGCCTTGATATGCTTAAATATGAAAAACAGCTGTAAGAGGTCAGCAAGAGAGAGAGAGACAGTCGCGGCCGGCATGACTCATGGGTGGTGGGGTGGGGGGTCGCGCGGGGAGGGGGAGTTAATTTAATTTTTTTTTTTTATTAAAAGCTTACCTTCGCCTCCGGTCCCACGTTGCGTCTCCTGCTCTCTCTCTGCTCACAGGAAGCAGAAGCAGGCAGCCTCCCTCTCCTCCCCTAAGCCAATCACAACGCTGCAAGGGCAGCGTTGTGATTGGCTAGGATGCCGTCCGTACAGGCGTCTATGGGGAGGCCGTTTCCTCCATGCAGGATGCATGCAGCCTACATGGAGAAAACGGGAGAATGCTCATGACTTGTTTGGTCGGCCCTGGGGCCGACCAAACAGTCAGCGCCCATAACATTGGGCTCCCCATTCCTCCCTGAAAACCCACCTCCAACCAAACCCTTCTTCTGCTTTCTCGCAGTGCGAGAAGCAGAAACATAAAATGGTATAAATACCATTTTATGTTTCTGCTTCTCGCACTGCTAGAGCAGTGGGGCGACGCTCCTCCGCCCACGTGGAGGAGCCGCCCCTGGAGAGAGGTTTGTGAATGATCTGACGCTTTATTTGACATGAACTGTACCCAATTGCATGCTCTAAAATATGACTTTTAATATATACAGTATTTATACATTGCGTGAAGACGTTTCACTTCTAATACTGTGAAATGCCTTGGGCAGTCATCCATTGTTTGCCAACAGGACACCTTTGAACAAGTTATGCTAATGTATCATTATTCTAGCTTAAAGAAAATAACAGAGCAAAATCTATATCATGATGTATTTTATTTTTACTTCATTTGACATATTCTCAGTTGGAAGAAAATGCAAAACAAATGGGATCAAGAAACCTAAATATAATACTTTAAATGTTGCTTCACTTGATAAAACTACTTCTAAATTTGCCAAAACATTTTTCATGGCACCAAAATGAAATGTACTTCATTTTCTCATACTTACGACATAGAGTGATGACAAGTTCTTCAGGCACCGGTGTTGGAATCACAAGTGTGAAATAAAATCTCATTGGATCACAGGTAGATGTGGTTGTCTTCCAGTTTATTGCTAAATTGTCAGTGAGGTGAATGAGCGATCAGTGTTCTATTTTGGCTTCAGAACATGATCGAAAATGGTGATCTTGGGTGGAATGGGAATACAGAGTCATGGTCTGCTGCCCTGAGTGATTGACTCTTTGTATCTGGTATCCTGGATTTTGGGTTTTGGCCCTGGCCTCATACTAGAACTGTCCCTTGACATGAGTGAGGTCCTGTATCAGTCCTATAACCTGGAGGTAGGCACCAAATGTGCCATCATTGCATTGAATGTATACTTCTGTCCCTGTCATGGGTTTATTACATAGAGCAGTGATGGCAGTGTACCGTGATTTGTGAATCCATAGTTGTTACCAGACCATTTTACCTGTGTCAGTGAAATTGAGGCCTACTGGCCCACTCATGTAAAGTCCCATTTCTGTGTGCTAACCCAGATCCTAGAGCTAACATCCAATGTGTATGTTGTGCGTGTTTGTGTATGTGACCTGCGTGGTACATGCATTGTATGCATGACTGAGCCAGGGTGATGGAGGCCTATGGGATCCATTTTGAATATCTCTAGCCTGGCCCTGTGCTCAAGGTGGAGGTGAGATTGCTTTCTCAGACAGTCTAAGGCTATTGCAGATTTTCCTGAAGCTGTAGTGTGGAGGTCTTGAGACTGGAGAGGGGCTAGAAGAGAAAAGGCTCTTCAGTAATTCATTTACTCCTTTTGTGCGATTAGTCTTCCTGCAGCACTGTCTTTTTGGTAGATGTTGGGCATGAACGTTGTTAGAAATGGGGTTTCTGGTTGGCTAGGGCATGCGCCTAAGCCAGGCAGTAAACACCACTCTAGTCAGGGCAAGGGAGTTTCACGCTGAAGATAACCCCTGCTCACCCCCTTGGTAGCTTGGCAGAGCAGTCAGGCTTATCCCAGAGGCAATGTGTAAAGCATTTGCGCAACACACTCACACAGCAGCGACACACTAGGCACACCACAAAAGAAACTCCACACAAGGTTTTGTAAAAATAGCCTTTGTATTATCCATAAAACACATTAGAACATATCACATATATACACTGTGCCACGCGCAGGCCCTGCAATGGCAGAGGCCTGAGACAGGTTTGAAAGGCTACTTTGATGGGTGGCGCAAGCAGCGCTGCAAGCCCACCAGTAGCATTTAATTTACTGGCCCTGGGTATATGAGATACCACTTTACAAGGGACTGATAGGTAAATTAAATACGCCAAACAGGTGTAGACCAATCTTACCAAGTTTACCATAGAGAGCACATGCACTTTAACACTGAACAGCAGTGATAAAGTGCCCAGAGTCCTAAAACCACCAACAACAGGTCAGAAAAAATACAGGAGGAAGGCAAAAAGTTCTGGGAAGACCCTGCAAAAAGGGCCAAGTCCAACAAACGTTGAGATTGCAGTCTCTGTTGTTCAAGGTGAAAGGGACCCTTTAGGCGAGGTCATACTTTTGTCTTTCCCCTGGTCACTCTTCAGTGTGGCTAATGAAAGCCAGGTGCAGAATGCTCACACCTCTTTGTGCCCCTGTTGTGGGTGTTCCAGGCTGGAAACTGCCTTGCTGGGAGGAGTATCAATGTGCAGAAAGACAACCTGGAGAGCAGACAGAAAAATGACACTTGAAGAAGAACCACCCCGAACCATCTGAATTTGCAGACAGTGGATCCACATCTCCTGTCTGTTTTGACTGAATAAAAGTGGGACCCACTGAACATCTTGTTGGTCCACTTCGAAGTTTTCTATGACCAAGGAAGGAAATGCTCCACAGAATACTCAGAGGATTGGTGTGCAACTACAGCTGGTGTCTGTCTGATAGCTAACTTCCTGGGGTTGAGAGAACATCACCTGAGTCTTGCCTTACTGGAAGAAGCCGTCCATCTGACCAAAAGCACTTGGAAGCCAGCCTGGCTGCTGAGAGAAGGAAGGCGCTCACCAAACCTGTAAGAGGAGTGACTGTCCAGAAGCAGTCAAGTGCAGTGAGACCGCAGTGCTGGTGAGGTCTGTCAGAGGAAGAAGGATAGATGAGACTGATCTACATGGCCCAGTCTTTGGCAAGCAGCAGACTTTTCTGTTAATGGCTCTGGTGGGAAGCGTAGAACCCCACCTGCTCTGTGCTGCTGCGATAATGATTGTAAGTATGGATCCCCTGTGCCACTGAGCCACCTAAGAACTATGATCACAGGAGATCCTGTGCCACTATGACACCAAGCGATACCAAAGGGGATGATGGACGGAGCGTTAGAGCAAATCAAACACTCACCACCAGTCAACTGATCTGGGTTTAATCCATCATCATTCTTTAGCTCACTCCACCACCCCAGTTCAGACATGGCCATATGCAAATCAGTCTGACCCTGTGCCTCATGGGAACAGTCCAGCCCGAACTGCCAAGCCATGTCTTCCCTGGACCGGAAACAAGCATCCTGGGACCGGTTTCGGGTTCATAACCCTCATCAGCCAGGCTAACTTGAATCCAGTGGCAAAGTGAGCAAGGGACCCACATCTGGGCATACCCTGCCAACTTAGGGCGAACAAAGCGATACCAAAGGGGATGATGGACGGAGCGTTAGAGCAAATCAAACACTCACCACCAGTCAACTGATCTGGGTTTAATCCATCATCATTCTTTAGCTCACTCCACCACCCCAGTTCAGACATGGCCATATGCAAATCAGTCTGACCCTGTGCCTCATGGGAACAGTCCAGCCCGAACTGCCAAGCCATGTCTTCCCTGGACCGGAAACAAGCATCCTGGGACCGGTTTCGGGTTCATAACCCTCATCAGCCAGGCTAACTTGAATCCAGTGGCAAAGTGAGCAAGGGACCCACGTCTGGGCATACCCTGCCAACTTTGGGCGAACAAAGCGATACCAAAGGGGATGATGGACGGAGCTTTAGAGCAAATCAAACACTCACCACCAGTCAACTGATTTGGGTTTAATCCATCATCATTCTTTAGCTCACTCCACCACCCCAGTTCAGACATGGCCATATGCAAATCAGTCTGACCCTGTGCCTCATGGGAACAGTCCAGCCCGAACTGCCAAGCCATGTCTTCCCTGGACCGGAAACAAGCATCCTGGGACCGGTTTCGGGTTCATAACCCTCATCAGCCAGGCTAACTTGAATCCAGTGTCAAAGTGAGCAAGGAACCCACGTCTGGGCATACCCTGCCAACTTAGGGCGAACAAAGCGATACCAAAGGGGATGATGGACGGAGCGTTAGAGCAAATCAAACACTCACCACCAGTCAACTGATCTGGGTTTAATCCATCATCATTCTTTAGCTCACTCCACCACCCCAGTTCAGACATGGCCATATGCAAATCAGTCTGACCCTGTGCCTCATGGGAACAGTCCAGCCCGAACTGCCAAGCCATGTCTTCCCTGGACCGGAAACAAGCATCCTGGGACCGGTTTCGGGTTCATAGCCCTCATCAGCCAGGCTAACTTGAATCCAGTGGCAAAGTGAGCAAGGGACCCACGTCTGGGCATACCCTGCCAACTTAGGGCGAACAAAGCGATACCAAAGGGGATGATGGACGGAGCGTTAGAGCAAATCAAACACTCACCACCAGTCAACTGATCTGGGTTTAATCCATCATCATTCTTTAGCTCACTCCACCACCCCAGTTCAGACATGGCCATATGCAAATCAGTCTGACCCTGTGCCTCATGGGAACAGTCCAGCCCGAACTGCCAAGCCATGTCTTCCCTGGACCGGAAACAAGCATCCTGCTCCCTTGCTCACTTCGCCACTGGATTCAAGCTAGCCTGGCTGATGACGGCTGATTAGCCAGAAACCGGTCCCAGGATGCTTGTTTCCGGTCCAGGGAAGACATGGCTTGGCAGTTCGGGCTGGACTGTTCCCATGAGGCACAGGGTCAGACTGATTTTCATATGGCCATGTCTGAACTGGGGTGGTGGAGTGAGCTAAAGAATTATGATGGATTAAACCCAGATCAGTTGACTGGGGGTGAGTGTTTGATTTGCTCAAGCGCTCCGTCCATCGTCCCCTTTGGTATCACTATGACACCAAGGGCTGTTGCAGCTGCCCAGCGCAACTACACCTCCTACAGAGACTCAAGGTTGACTGTGTGCCCTTGGGCCCAAAGTGACGGAGGCCTGGCCTGCGACACATTTTCAGAGGTGTCTAATGCCCTAAAACTGGGCCTGTGCAAAACCTAGCACCCAGAAGCTGAGTGGAGTGTGGCAGGAACGAGATCCGCCCACGTGGTGCCACTGCGACTCCAGTTCACATTTTTGCCAACTCTGATAGCTGTCCATCATCTGCTCCACTGGTGCTCTTCAGCCACAACCCATGCTGCAAGTGTAAGAGGCCACATCAGAACCATGGCATGCATGCCCTCCTAGATGTGGAAAAGGTGCTGTGTGCTGCTTCTAACCAGCTGCTCCTCAACAGCCAAATGCCTTCAGCCCTTACTGTAGTGAAGGACAGGCTGAATGAACTGTGAAAGACCGAGCAATGGGGTTTGATAGTAGGCAAAACCGCATGATCTGCTTGTGCCTGAATTCTTAACCAACCTTCAAGTTTGCAAGGACTTGCAAACAAGTTAAAACCTCGGCCAGTATTAATATGAAGTACACTGCTCATTTTTAAACAGATGCACTGTGGCGCAGAGAATGAACAGTGTGATGGATTACAATGAATGTGCTGCCTTTAGGGCAGCCATGAACTCGAGGATGCCCTAGGGGGCAGTGCATTCAGTGAAATACGGAGTGGCTGCTTTAATCAGCTGCGCCAAGTTTCACTGTGCAGGTGGCACCTGCCTACACTTTAGAGAGGGGATAGGGATCCCCTTACAGGTAGGAGCAGTGAGTGACTGAACCCACTTTCGTGGGGATGTCTGGGAGGTCCCTGGGAACCCCTTTGTCCCCTCCAGAGTGCCGGCTTTTTGGGGCTGCACTGCACTGACAGTGTGTCACCTTTATGTAGCACATTGTCAGTGCGCCTCAGTGCTTTAAATGGGAAAAAATAAGTGCAGGTACTCATCAATTTAAGCAGTGAATGGAGGAGGGGCAATTGTGGGCGGGGCTAGAGGTGGAGCTTGGAGGCAGACATTTAATGGGAGCCACATTTTCTTGGTGCCAATTGTGCTTGATAATACAGAAAGATTTCTGCTATCTGTAGAGTATTTGGTTTTTCCTCCCATGTGCAAAAGGTTACGTTTATTATTGTGGGAATGTCATACCAATGCAGATTGGCTCTGAGCCTATGCACATATGAAACATAAAAGTCATGAATTTTCTTATTGTGCACAACAACAGCTATTATAGGCAATTTGACTAAGAAACCTGGCTAACGATAGGCCTATTCCTTTTGGCCTCCATTCTTTAGGGTACACCTTGCACCTTTACATCCTTTTCTTCTCTGTTGCCTCCTCCGCTTTTCACACAGTACACATCAAAACTGAAGTCACAGAACCAACCCAAAGGAAAGGGAACATTTTCAATCTGGTCTTCAACACAATGCAGACTACAATACTGTCTCAGCCATCATCTATTAATCAGCAGGCACCCACTATGGTCAATCAAAACCATCCACAGCTCCTTCAATGGGAGCACGAGGTACCTAATGTGATCAGTGGGCAAGTGAATTGATTACAGGGAACTAGAGTGGTGACACATGTGATGAATGGCTTATATAAATGGCTGAGATTAACGCAATGGGATGAGTTGAACTAGCATATGTCAATGTAAAATGAATGAAATAAACAACGAGAGGCACCAGGGTAAGCAAGGCAAGCACAGGGCAAATGTGCCCTGAGCTGGCTGGATTAGGAGAGAATTTTGAGGAGAGAAAGGATGGATCAGTTAAGGCAGGTTGAAATCAAACACGGTTTGTCAATATAGAGTGGAAGAGCCAAGCACATCTAGCATGATGTAAGCAAGGGTTGGCAAGGAAACTCCAGGATGGGTGAGTCAAGCACAGGTGAGCACATGGTGGTCTAGATGATGACTGGTTGAGTAAAGCAAGTAATCTGGGTCTGTGGGAGAGGCAAGTACAGCTTGCATAAAGCAAACAGAAGATGTGCAAGGCATGTAAAGGCTGGATAAATCCAGCACATTGTGGGTACAGTGGGCACCTAAAGGTCAGGAGACCATGGGATTTTAAAGAAGATTTTGTAGCATGGACCAGGGCTCCTGGGCATTGGAGAGATGCAAAAGTAATGTTAGTACAATTTTCTAGCATTTGGGTGTTCCCTACAACATCCCTCCAGATAGTACAAGCGTAGACATTGGGAAAAAACATTTTGGTTTCAGAAAAGAGCTTCATATGGAAGGTGCAAAACAAAGAAGGTTCCACCCCTGCTTCTCTTCTTTCCAAAATAATGGATCACCAACAAAAGACTTTATGTGCAGTCTGGACTTTATGCGCAGCCTGACTTCCTCAAACAACAGAGACTCTGGCTGTAATACTGGCCCAGAATGCAAAGGCTGTGTTGATTTTCACTAAATGTAATTAAAGCTTTGCTTTACTGCAATATGAAACACGGGCAAACTCACCTCTGTGTCTTGATACCTCTCATTGAAAAACACAAAAAAAAATTAAAGAGGCCATCTATTGAATACTGTCACACTAGATCTCAAAACCCCGTCTGACATCAAACATTCTATAGTACCTTTTTAGAGAGATGCTGGCCTGGGCTAAGAGAACTGTGTTTTTCTTAGACTGGAGAGTCCTTTAAGGGGTATGAGTTCATCAGTTTTTCAAAAATAGGACAACACCACGCCTAATGCATAATCACACCTTTTCAAGATCACCTATGGTGTGAGAGGCTCAATAAAGACAAAATATTTTTTTTTAAAAGGGTTTGAGGAAGTGCCTGAACAAGAAGACAATGTGAGGAGGTTACACCTGGACACAATCACACTAGTCATAAAGATTAAAATCAGTACGTATCATGAGAGTGTGCGTTATTTTGAAGACCATTCTTTTTCAAGCCACTCATTTCCCTTTGTTTTTCTTGGCCATCTTCTTCTGTGTCTCAAAATCCATGAGATTTTATTCAACACCTCTTTTTCAGTGCCAAGGAAACCTGTTTATTATCCACAGTCTGTTGAACCCCTAACATCCATGCTTGAACACCCCCCCCCAACCTCTTGCTTTCTCACCAGCAGTATTCATTGATTGCCTGCTCGCCCATGCGTGGAGGAGCTTTATCTTGTGTTCTGCAGGTCATCTGCCTCTCACCCTCAGTTTGCCAAACACTGTAGTGTGGACTTATGCTGCCTCTGGTTCACACAGACCCGGCTGGACTCCATTAGGTGGTTATGAGCTTGTCTTCCCAGACTAAACATGTTTATACACACATATTCACCCATCACATAAAAAAACTCACACACATTCACGACCACTCACACACAATTTGATTCAGATAATTAGCTTGCATATTTACCTCATGTTAATAGTCAGAAAACCTGAACTCGAACTGGCCCTTCTGAACCTATAGTGGACACCCCTTGTCCACAATAATCTCTCAAAAGTCAGAAAAGCAATATTCATGCACACAATAAAAGGCATGCAAACATGAGACGAGGTTGCAGATTACAAAACTGATGATGGAGTTCATTTTTTAATGGGCAACTAACCTAAAGACATTCAACCCTGAACTTAAGGGCAGGGGAATTTAATTAATTGTTGGTAGGTGGTTATCATTGATGTTTGTAGAGTACTCGCTGCCCGAAGGGGCCTTTTGGTATTTTCAAATCTTTTATACTACAAAGTATTAAACCCACAACTGTAGAATCAGTTTTTCCTCCAAACCTCAAGTCTGTCTAAATTACTCCATCCCAAAGTTCTGTTAGAGAAATATGTAGTAGATTCCCAGTTTTCTTGCTTTAGCGCACTCTGCCCCTTGAAAAGTCAATGGAACAATTGGAGCGGGCACATCACTTAACCAGATTAATACTGTAATTCGGATGAGTATGTGTAACTTGTCAAATGGACACAGGTGGGCTGGGACGGGTAGAGACAGTAGTGTGCATGCTGATGGACTGTCTGCCTGCCCTACAATGGACTGCCTAGCTGAATGATAATCGCCCAATATATGGTAGCAGCAGCATCGGATTGGGATCACAAGTCGGCCTGGGCACCAACAAAAAAAGTCACTCACATTCCCGGATCACGCCTGTTCCTGAAACAGCAAATCTCATTGGGCTCATTTTTAGACAGATGTTCGATAAATTATGTATTTTAAAGCTCATAGATCCAGAAATATTGGCAAAAACTAGAAGCACTACATTTTGGCCAGGCGGGCGAGGTGAAATAGAGTGGCCGCAACTCCTGATCTGGCTATGTTTGACACCGGCCGTTTTTTTTACCGGCATTACCAGTATTCGAATGTCCTTGCCGGTAGAAAAATGAAGAAAATCATCTAAAGCTGGTACTTTCTCCTCTGATCGATATGCACTTTAAAGTTTAAACAGTAAACATAAGGTGAAAGCAGTTTAAAATGTGGTGTATAGCTGCTTTAATGACCCGTGACTGTTGGTTAAAACTAAAAAAAGGAAGAAAAGCCATGTTGAAGAAATACAAACTTTTGTACCATTGTATAAATAATCCGCTCTCATTATTATGTTGCAGCCTTTGCAGACTCTGAAAGCATGAGCAAACAGAAGATTCTTTTTTTTTTGTACTTTTATTTATGTAGGTTGAACTAGGCCCAAGGGCAGAGATTACATGAGCACCAGTTACATTACAGAAAATCAAATTCATTTTTATTTTAGGCATTTTAATTAAGTCATTTGCCCAGAATCACAGGATGTTGAGCTGAAGCTGGGACTCAAACCTATTTCCATAGTTCCTTATTCGGCAGCTCTGACCCTAACATTACATCCTCTCAATTTTCCTATGTGGGAGAGATGCCTCACAGCCTATGCAAACATAAACCCCCCACCAAGGCCTGAAAGACACTGGAGAGAAGGTGCTAACAACAGGCCTTCAGCGAGGCCAATTCACTTACTCTCCCCCTTTCCCAGCCAACTATATCTTCAGGGCGCTAGCCTGGACTGGGAGCAGTGAAGATAAGCAGAGAGCCCCTTAGGCACCATCGCATCTGTCCCACTACCCAATCCAATGCTGGGTAGCGTGTAATACACTCCCCCCAAACCTCCCTGCAGACTGGTGCTGAGAGGTGCATTCATCTCTGGAGTCATGCTGTAAGTAAATTAGATTGCGGGGTAGGGGATAGGCTCAGAGTCCCACACCTACAGTGTGATTGACTGGGCAGGGTCTGATTGGACCCTTCACTTTCATTCACAGAGGGCCGCAGGGCATCCGCAACCCTAAACAGCCCTTAAGTGATGCAAATGAGCCGCTGCGGGATGATCAGCAGCGGCTCCATTCAAAGGTGTACACTGCCCCTCCCTCCATTCTGCCTTCTCTTTTTCGGCAGCAGTTGAGCAGAGCACTTTCTGCGCAGCTGCACAGTCCCCAGTGCCATCGGGCCTGCCCTGCCTGACTTTCCCCTAAGAGTACCGGTACTCTCCTTGGCCAAGAAAAAGTTCCGGTACTCAAAGGGAGAAAATAAAAAAGTGGCGGTACTCCGTATCGGTGAGTACCGGCCCATTTAAAGCACTGGTGCGCCTCCTAAAGGCTGCTTTGCCTTTGCGTCCACGTGCATGAAATGGCACTGACGCACAGGGAAAGAGATTCCCTCGTCTGCATGAGGCCATTCAATGAGGGAATCCCCTCTCAAGATAGCACTGGCGCTACATGTGCACCCGCGCAATCTTAATTACAGGAAGGGTACAAGCATTTGCAGCCCCTTCCGTAACATCAAAATGCCCTGGGGTGCACAAAGCACGCACACATGCCCGTTCCGTTGCACCAGCATGGGACTTGTGTAGTACGGCCCTGGTATTACGGTCACCTAGAGAGTACCATGGCATATTGCTGTACGGGTTTTTTGTATTTCTTCTTGGCAGAAAGCATTTTTCATAGAAATACGCTTCGTCTAAGAATGAAAAATATACGAACACAACATTATTCTTTTACACGTGATCTACATGAAACAGTGTGATCAAGGCGTAATTATTTAATTTTTCTGGTTGTTTTGTTTCATAAAATAAGTTGCTGCTGCCTATATGAGTCTGTGATTACCCAAAAACTCTGCAGTTCAAGAGTGGATTGTGTTTTTTGAGGTACACTTGCCACGTTTCTGACAGGGCGAAGGGAACATTTTTCAAGCACTCCTTTCTTAGTTGTAACCTGTACATGAACTTTGACAGGACCTCTGATTGGTCCTGAACCGGCCGCTATAAATGTGGCAAAAACAGGTGCTAGCAGTTGACAGATGAAGTCAGGAGCATGCTATTACTGTTTAGTGCCTTCAACTTCGGATAATCTACCCCTAAGTGTCACAGTCCTTTCAAGTAGGATTCCATCTGTCTTATAAAGATGAGCATTGAACGAGAATAAGCCCCTTTGATCTACTTCTGTGCAAAGAGGCAGCTCTTTAATAAAGTCACTGAACATCCAGATCCCAGTTATTTGTAAGGATTTCAGTGTTTGGTATTTTTAGTAAACAATCTGTGCTGTAAGCTTTTGTTTACAGTATGTAGGACACGCTGCGTGACCTACTTAAATCTCTAGACCAAGCTAGACACAGAGAGCAGATACTATCGAGAAAACACAATGCTCGTTTTCTTTGTCAAACTAAATGAATATTTAAATGAGTTAATGAATTGCTGTGAAAGGCTATAACTTCAGTAGCTGCGACTGTTCAGATCTGTGGTGTCAGTGATTGACTGCATTATTGCCTTCTCCAGCCACAGCATTCTCGGGCTAAAACTGTAAAAGAGTTGAAAAGAGATTTCTGAGAAGCGCTCTAGTCTAACAAGCTTGAGGTTGTCAGAGACAGGAACCGTGCAGCCCTTTCCCCTCTTGTGATACCCAGGGATGTCGCCAAAGCAGAGGCAACATGTTATTTCTTCATTCCAGTGCTGTCACTTTTAACAGACGTCACTAGTTGTCCGTTTAGACTGCACTGTTTAAAGTACAGTGAGGCATTTCAAAATGTCAAAATATTAACAGTTTGAATAAACTCTCTGAAAGTGTACATTTTAGAGATATTTCCCCCCCACTGGGGAGGCACGAGGATGCGGCCGAAAGCCTTTATAAGGCCATACAGACAGATGCTGACTCTCATTTCAACTGTTATGAATCATCATGCAACCCGGGGTTCTGTGCAATGCCTTTGTTTATGTTTCTTGTATATATGTTCACCACTTGAGCACTGCGTTGTCTGCACCATCTTTACACTATATATAACGCACCGATATCCAATAAAGTATATCAAGGATTCACAAAGAAAAAAGTGCCACGTGCTCATTTGATGCTTTTAAATAAGAAATTAAATGACGTTACATACCTCGGAGTCACATGAGGGACATTGTGATAAATGAGTCCCACGGGACAGTTGTTGCATTCAGATATGTTTAGCTTGGTCCTCGTGGGCCGATGGGGTTGTCCTTGTATTACACACTATGACATAGCTGACGTAACAATGCCTGCTGCCAGAGCCTGCAGCAAGGGTGAGAGGCGGGACACACAGCTTCATTACAGCTGCAGTTTAAAATAAGAAAGCGGAATTGGTTTTTCTTCCTTCTGCTTCTGATATCTTTTTACAAATAGAAATTATGATCGGCTGAACTGAGGTATTTATGGCAATGTTTATTTTGCTATACAATACCATGCAATGGGTCATTACAGGAAAGGAAACAAAAAACATTAGCTAACCGCATACAACCATACCTAACCACGCTCATACATAAGGACCAATGCGGGTTCTTACCGAACCGCAATACGTCCCTTAATACTAGACGCTTACATTATATAATGACGGCCGTCCCGGCCGAGTGTCCGGAGGCTGGCTGTCTGGCATTGGACTTACGCCAGGCCTTTGATTCTATAGCGTGGGATTATATGTTCGCTGCATTACAGCGATTTGGCCTCCCTAGCGACTATCTTAAATGGGTACGGCTGCTATATACCTCCCCTACTGCTAGAGCACGCACCGGTCACCATATCTCAGGCGAATACATGGTACACAGGGGCACACGGCAGGGATGTCCCCTATCCCCCCTACTGTTTGTACTAGCACTGGAGCCCTTAGCGATAGCCCTGAGACAGTCAGCAGAACAGATGGGGATAATCATCGATGGAACTGCACATTTAATCTCAATATATGCTGACGATATTCTGCTTTACTTACGAGATTTGACGGCTGACACTACACCTCTCCCCACGATCTTTTCCACATTTGAAAATATTTCGGGCCTTGCCATTAATCCACGGAAATCAAATGCATTTTATTTTCATGATGGAACCCACCTAGAAATGACGCAATTTGGTAACTATACCTTACCCGTGGCACCCGCTACATTCAAGTACTTAGGAATACAAGTGTACAGGGCGCAGACGGATCAGCTAGAAGGCAACCTGTTAAGGGCCATCAACGCATTACGCTCGAGTGTGGCCTTCTGGATATCCCTGCCACTATCGGTGATGGGGCGGATTGCCATATCGAAGATGGTGGTACTCCCCCGTTTATTATATTTTTTGTGAATTTACCGCTGGCGGTACCTCACTCGGTCTTCTGTGCCTTGGACACTATCCTCATAGAACTCATATGGGGTAAGGGCCGCCGAAGAGTAAGTCTTCGGAAATTACAATTAGAGTCCCATAGGGGAGGTCTGGGTGCCCCTGATTTCAGAGCATATTACTATGCCTGTCAACTACATTGGCTGTCCTACTGGACAGCGGGTAGGAACCTACAAGAAATAGGGTATACAACCCGGGACATAGATCGGGGCAAACTACATTCCTTACTCTTACCAAAAGCTAAAATCCCCTCGGACGGGCCTCCATTACTTAAGATCGCATTGCAATGTTGGAGAAAAGCACTGCGGTATACTTCAGGAACAACTCCCTATGCGACTAATATCCCATTACTGGGCATCCCCATCCTTGGGGGTGTGCTAACTAAGGCCAGACTTCATGCCTGGATGGAGACCGGAGTGAAGGAAGTTGGGCAGTTCTTTGGTGACGGCAATCTCCTTGATCACAACACATTCATACAAACCACTGGAGCGCCAGACCGCTTATATATTACACACGCGGCTGTTTCCCACTATATTAAGAAGACATGGGCACCAGAACGTAGGGAACCCCCACAACACGGACTGGTCCATTTACTGTATTATATGGGGGAAGGGGGCCATCTAATCAAATGGCTGTACACAGGTGTTAGAGCGCAGGTATCCATCGACCTCACCGACCTTAGAACAAAATGGGAGACGGATGCAAACACAGAACTCACTGACAAAGCCTGGGCGAGCATGTTGGAACATCCCAAACGAGTGTCCCGTAATGCTAAACTTAAATTTATCCAAACAATGCTATTACATAGTTCTTACTTAACCCCAAAGAGAATACACCGTATGTTTCCGGAGGCCCAACACTGCTGCCCTCGATGTAAGGGAGATGAAGCAGACTTTGCCCACATGCTATGGGCCTGTCCACGTCTCCATGCTTATTGGGACGGAATACGACAGTCACTACAAGAGGTCACGCACCTAATTGTACAGGAAAATATCCTGGAGTGCCTCTTGGGTCTCCGCAAACGCACTACAGCACAGAAGGTACAATTGAGGTTCCTGGACCTGGCCCTTATACTGGCCGCAAGAACAATCACCATGAGATGGAAATCACCTAGAAGTCCACTATTGACAATATGGCAGGCAGATATGATGCAATGGGGTAGTGCCGAAGGTATGGCACTTAGACGAGAAGAGGCAAGGGGTCTGCGGAAACACCCTATCTCAATGGATTGGGAGAGCATGATGGAGGATTTTAAACAGCTGGACTTTATACCAACACATAACAACCCCACACAAGAGCAGACCTAACTATTCTAGGACCAAACACCAGAGATCGTCATAGGCCCCAGTCACGACACCATCTTACCTACGCAGTAAGGAGCAACCAAGGATATATAGATAATTATAATAGGCTACTAAATATATAAGTAACAGCAGACCAGGAGGGAGGGTGGAGGGAGGGGGGACGTTATATAAGTTTGAAATGTTATGTTAAGACTGTTGAAGCATACTATGTAAAATTACTCTAGGAGAAATATTGCATTTCCGGAATACTCTAAGTTACCTTGGAGATGCAGTGATGGATATGTAACTGAGAACAACTGTAAGAGAATTACATGTGCAGCACACCACTCTATAATGTGAATGATGGGGTGAACATCAAAAAGGGAAAATGCCGTTAACACTCCATGTTTTACACTGCAATGATGTATTGGCAAGCAATAAAGTATGTTTTAAAAAAACAGGAAAGGAAACATCTCTGCTTGTTTTCACGCTGTCTGAGGTACAGCATTTTTTTAAATCTGACTTACACTAAACTGATTCTGATGTTTTTTTCAAAATTCACGAGCTGCTTTTTGGTGTGTTTAATTTCACACTACAGATTCTGCTTTTATGCCTCTTGAATGCAAGGAACATGAAATATATTGACTGAAAAAAACCAAAGGTTACAGGGGCGTTATTGTTAGGAAATAAAATAAAAAATACCTTAGAAAGTCAGTGAAAAAAACAAATGTCACAGGGATGTTATAGTTAGGCTGACATTTAACTCGTACAAAATGAGGGAAATTCAGCAGTTATAGTTAGCTGTGCTAACTATAACTCGCACCCCTGCAATGCACTGCTTATGACCTCACATATTACATCACTCATGACATAGTCAGTTACATCACTCATGACATCCCTGATGACATCTCAAATCACAACACTGATAAAATCATCCAGTGACTGTGAGTGTTTTTAAAATGTTTATGAGTGCTAAATATATATAACAAGGTGTATTGATGAATCAGTGGCTATATGAGTGCCTGTATGGATGATTCAGTGGGTGCGTAACTGACTGTATAAGTGAGTGATTAGGTGTCTCAGTGAATGTATGGGTGAGTGACTAGGTTTTGAGAATGTCTGTATCAGTCTGTCAGATGGTGTCTAAGTGAGTGTATGGGTTGATGAGTGGATACGTGAGTGGCTGTATGGGTGATTGATTGGGTGTCTGCATACCTGTATGGGTGTATGAGTGAGTGGGTGAGTCAGTGGCTGTATGGGTTAGTGAGTATGTAAGTGAGGGGCTGTAAAGGTGAGTGAGTGTGTGCATGGGTGTGAGTAAATGAATGTGTCAGTGGTATATGGGTGAGTAACCGGATATGTGAAAGAAGGTATAGGTGAGTGTTGGAATGTATGAGTGACTGTATGTGTGAGTGATGGATTGTGATAGTGGCTGTATGGGTGAGTGTGTACTTGTGCCAGTGACTGTATAGGTGAGTGAGTATGTGTTAGTATATGTATGAATAAGTGAGTGAATATTTATAACTGTAAAGGTGAGTAAATGGCTGTGTGAGTGATTCTCTAGGTGAGTGAGTAGGTGTGTGAGTAGCTTTATGAATGACTGACAGTATGTGAGTGGCTGTATGGGTGTATGAGTGGATATATCAGTGGCTGTATTAGAGAGCGAGTTGGTGTATGAGTGGCTATATGGGTGACTGAGAGGATGTATGTGTACACCTATAAATCAGCGAGTGGGTGTGTAAGTACTGGTATGGATGTGTCAATGAGTTTGAGAATAGCAGTATGGAAGTTGGAGTGGGTGTATGAAAGGTTATGTAGGGTATGAGTAGGTGAGTCAGAGATTCTGTGGATGAGGCCATCAGTGATGTCATTTGAGGTGTCATCAGTGATGTTATCAGTGATGTCACTGACCATGTCATGAGTGATGTAATATGTGAGGTCATAAGCAGTGCATTGAGGGGCACGAGTTATAGTTAGCTCAGCTAACTATAACTTCTGAATTTCTCTGGTTTTGTACGAGTGAAATGTCAGCCTAACTATAAGGTCCCTGTAACCTTTGGTTTTTTCACTGAGTTTCAAAGGTATTTTTAATTCTATTTCCTAACTATAATGCCTCTGTAACCTTTGTTTTTTTCAGTGAATTTCGAAGGTTTTTCAGATTCAATTTCCCAACGATAACGTCTATGTAACCTATGATTTTTTTATTGTATTTTTAAGGTTTTTAAATTGTATTTTCTATCTAAAATGGCTCTATAAGGGATATTTTTATAAGCTTGTATTTTCTTCAGTGGATTAATAAGCGTTGGTTTTAGTTTTTTTACAATTTCTATATTTGCAACGACGTCGTGATACCCGTGGTGATGTCGTGAAAGGTCCATGATTTTGAGGAAGTCTTAAACGTATATATAGACAGGCTTTACTTAATAGCAGGCACTAGTTGTTTATTAATGTAAAGTTTATATTTGAGTTTGTGTGATGGTTTTGTGAAAAAACGTCTTCAATGTGATATTCGCGGTGACTCTATATACCGCAGCATCATTGGTAGTCATGAAGTGCGCGTGTTTTGTACAAAGTGGAAAACATATATATATAGACACATTCCACAATATGTCTAACAGTAGAGCTTTATTAGTGTACTTTTGAAACTCATATTTTTGAAGTGAACTTCCAGAAAACCCATCTTGAAACACTGTTTTCCGTTTTCACGTTGATGCCGGTTATCGCGATGACGTCGGTAGTTGTGATGAGCGCGTGTTTTGTAGAAAGTGTAAAACATATATATAGACACATTATGCAGTATGTTTAACACTAGAGGTGTATTTCTATATTGTTTAAACTTACGTTGTTGTAGTTATTATCATGCTTAAAACTAATGTTGAAATCTATTTTTCGAATTCTGCAGTGACGCTGGTCTTTGCGAACATATTTATAATCGCGATGATAGTGTTTTTGAAAAGTTTAAAAATGTATATACACATATTTTAAAGTAAGTGTGACAGTAGGTACTTATATAACACAGCTTTAAAATTGTGTTTTTATATTTACATTATTCAAACCTACTTTTATATTCCATTTCCGGTGTTCGCGATTACGTACGTAGTCACGAAGATCACGTGACCTGAAAAGAATGTGATATGATTAGATAAAACAGTTTTCAACTATATTAATAGGAAGTCCCCACCCATATTTTTTTCTTGAATGTTCAATTCATTGTGGAATCATTCTGAGCAGGAGTGTGTGCAGTGGAAAACTCTTTGTGGACGTTGGCTGCTTTTTCATTTTTTAAGAGAAAATGTCAGCAGCAGGTGCAGAGGAGAACCAGCTCCTACAGGAAGCAGAACAGGATATTGAGGAGGTGGAAGGAGGAGAAGAAGATGAAGAGCCCCAGCTGAAGAAAAGCAGTATAGCTTGGGAATTTCTCACTACCCCTCTGGGGAGTCTAAGACGGTTGAGAAGTTTGTAAAGTGCTCTCTTTGTGAGAAAACATTGTCAAGAGGTTCAAACAAGAAGTACTCCTGTGGTACAACTTCTATGTTGTACCATCTTAAAACGTACCATAATAATGCTTTAAAAAGGGCAAAGAAAGACAGAGAAGCTGCAGGACCATCAGCATCTTCAGCTCCACCACCTGTAGCAGGGCAAAAGGTCCCTTCTGAAATTGAGAGCCGTCATGTAGACTTGGTTCCAGAATTCCATCATATGGCAAAGTACCGCATGGACTGTACCACCATAGTCACTGCAGGAGAGCAGTCAATTGCAGCTATGAGAGATGCAGCAAAGCAGCACAAATGTTAATTTTTTCTTAAAAACCTTAGTTTGTGCACCTTGTTTCTGCTGCTTCTTTTAGTTTTTTATAGTTGTTTACAATTTCTTTGGAAAGAACACACCCCAAAAAAAAATCTAAAAAAAAGTTCTTTTTAGAACCGCCTTTCATGGTTACAAAAAGTTACGCTGAATGAATTTATAACTGCATGGGTGGTGCCTGAGTGATTGGATGACTGCAAGGGTTGTGTCTGAGTGAATAGATGAGTGCAAGAGTAGTGACTGAGTGAATGAATGAGTGCAAGGGTAGTGCTTAAGTGATTGGGTGAGTGCATGCATAGTGCCTGGGTGATTGGATGAGGGCATGTATAGTGCCTGGGTGATTGTGTGAGTGCATGGATAGTGCCTGAGTGCATGGGTAGTGCCTGGGTGACTGGATGAGTGCAATAGTAGCACCTGGGTAATTGGATGAGTGCATTGGTAGCACCTCATTGAATTGATGAGTGCAAAGGTAGTGGCTGGGTGATTGGATGAGTGTGTGGACAGTGCCTGGGTGATTGGGTGCGTGCATGGATAGTGCGTGGGTAATTGGATGAGTGCATGGGTACTGCCTGGGTGATTGTGTGAGAGCATGGACAGTGCCTGAGTGATTGGATGAGTGCATAAGTAGTGCCTGGGCGACTGGATGAGTGTAAGAGTACCGCCTGAGTGATTGGATGAGTGCATGGGTGGCGCCTCATTGAATGGATGAGTGCAAAGGTAGTGGCTGGGTGATTGCATGAGTGTGTGGATAGTGCCTGGGTGATTGGGTGTGTGCATGGATAGTGCATGGGTAATTGGATGAGTGCATGGGTACTGCCTGAGTGAATAGATCAGTGCACGGGTAGTACCTGGGTGATTGGATGGGTTTATCAGTAGTGCCTGGGTGATTGGGTGAATGCAGGGGTAGTGCCTGGGTAAATGGATGAGTGCAAGGGTAGTGCCTGGGGGATTGGATGTGTGCATGGCTAGTGCCTGGGTGAATGGATGAGTGAATGGGTAGTGTGTGAGTGAATGGATGAGTGCAAGGGTAGTGCCTGGGTCATTGGATGACTGCATGGGTAGTGCCTGAGTGAATGGATGAGTGCATCAGAACTGCCTAACTGAATGGATTAATGCAAAGCTAGTGACTGTGTGATTGGATGTGTGCATGGGTAGTGCCTGGGTGAATGGATGAGTGCATGGGTAGTGCTTGAGTGAATGAATGAGTGCAAGGGAAACGCCTGAGTGATTGGATGAGTGCAAGGTAGTGTCTGGGTAATTGGATGAGTGCAAGGGCAGTGCCTGAGTATGGGTGAGTGCATGGATAGTGCCTGGGTTATTGGGTGAGTGCATGGAAAGTGAATGGGTGAAGGGGTGAGTGCACGGGTAGTGCCTGAGTGAATGGATGAGTGCAAGTGTAGTGCCTGAGTGAATACATGAGTGCAAGTGTAGTGCCTGGGTGATTGGGTGAGTGCATAGATAGTGCCTGGGGGATTGGGTGAATGCATAGATAGTGTGTGGGTGATTGGATGAGTGCATGGGTAGTGCCTCCTTGAATTGATGCATAGAAGGGCAGTGCCTGAGTGATTGGATGAGTGCATACATAGTGCCTGGGTGAGTGGATGAGTGCAAGAGTAGCACCTGGGTGATTGGATGAGTGCATGGGTAGTGAGTGAGTGAATGGATAAGTGCATCGGAACTGCCTAACTGAAAGGATGAGTGCAAAGGTAGTGACTGGTTGACTGGATATATGCATGGGTAGTGCCTGGGTGAATGGATGAGGGCATGGGTAGAACCTGAGTGATTGGATATGTGCATGGTTAGTGCCTGGGTTAATGGATTAGTGCATGGGTAGTAAGTGAGTCAATGGATGATTGCAAGGATAGTGCCTGGGTCATTGGATGACTGCATGGGTAGCGCCTGAGTGAATGGATGAGTGCATAGAAACTGCCTGACTGAATGGATGAGGGCAAAGGTAGTGACTGGGTGATTAGGTGTGTGCATGGGTAGTTCCTGGGTGAATAGATGAGTGCATGGGTAGTGCCTGAGTAAATGGATGAGTGTATGGGTAGTGCCTGAGTGAAGGTATGAGTGCAAGTGTAACGCCTGAGTGATTGGATGAGTGCAAGGTAGTGCCTGGGTAATTGCATGGGTGCATGGGTAGTGCCTGGGTCATTGGATGAGTGCATGGATAGTGCGTGAGTAATTGGATGAGCGCATGCCTAGTGCCTGAGTGAATGGATGAGTGCAAGGGTAGTGCATGGGTGATTGGATGTGTGCTTGGGTAGTGCCTGGGTGAATGGATGAGTGCATGGGTAGTGCTTGAGTGAATGAATGAGTGCAAGGGAAATGCCTGAGTGATTGGATGAGTGCAAGGTAGTGCCTGGGTAATTGGATGAGTGCAAGAGCAGTGCCTGAGTATGGGTGAGTGCATGGATAGTGCCTGGGTTATTGGGTGAGTGCATGGAAAGTGAAGGGGTGAGTGCACGGATAGTGCCTGAGTGAATGGATGAGTGCAAGTGTAGTGCCTGAGTGAATAGATGAGTGCAAGTATAGTGCCTGGGTGTTTGGGTAAGTGCATAGATAGTGCCTGGGTAATTGGGTGAATGCATAGATAGTGCCTGAGTGATTGGATGAGTGCATACGTAGTGCCTGGGTGAGTGGATGAGTGTAAGAGTAGCACCTGGGTGATTGAATGAGTACATGGGTAGTGAGTGAGTCAATGGATGAGTGCAAGGATAGTGCCTGGGTCATTGGATGACTGCATAGGTAGTGCCTGAGAGAATGGATGAGTCCATGGGTACTGCCTGAGTGAATGGATGAGTGCAAAGGTATTGAATGGGTGACTGGATGAGTGCATGGGTAGTGCCTGGGTGAATGGAGGAGTGCATGGGTAGTGCCTGAGTAAATGGATGAGTGCAAAGGTATTGAATGGGTGACTGGATGAGTGCATGGGTAGTACCTGGGTGATTGGATGTGTGCATGGGTACTGCCAGGGTGACTGGGTGGGTGCAAGGGTAATGCCTGAGTGATTGGATGAGTACAAGGTAGTGCCTGGGTCATTGGATGAGTGTATGGGTAGTGCGTGTGTAAATGGATGAGCGCATGCTGAGTGCCTTAGTGGATGGATGAGTGCAAGGGTACTGCCTGGGTGATTGGATGTGTGCTTGGGTAGTGCCTGGGTGAATGGATGAGTGCATGGGTAGTGCTTGAGTGAATGAATGAGTGCAAGGGTAACATCTGAGTGATTAGATGAGTGGAGGGTAGTGCCTGGGTAATTGGATGAGTGCAAGGGCAGTGCCTGAGTGATGGGTGAGTGCATGGATAGTGTCTGGGCTATTGGGTGAGTGCATAGGAAATGCCTGGGTGAAGGGATGAGTGCATAGCTAGTGCCTGAGTAAATGGATGAGTGCAAGTGTAGTGCCTGAGTGAATAGATGAATGCAAGGCTAGTGCCTGGGTGATTGGGTGAGTGCATGGATAGTGACTAGGTGTTTGGGTGAATGCATAGATAGTGCATGGGTGATTGGATGAGTGCATGGGTAGTGCCTCCGTGAATTGATGCATAGAAGGGTAGTGCCTGAGGGATTGGATGAGTGCATACATAGTGCCTGGGTGATTGGATGAGTACAAGGGCAGTGCCTGAGTGATGGGTGAGTGCATGGATAGTGCCTGGGCTATTGGGTGAGTGCATAGGAAATGCCTGGGTGAATGGATGAGTGCATGTATAGTGCCTGAGTGATTGGGTGAGTGCATGGATAGTGCCTGGGTGATTGGATGAGTGCATGGGTAGTGCCTGGGTGACTGGATGAGTGCAAGAGTAGGGTGTGGGTGATTGGATGAGTGCATGTGTAGGGCCTCATTAAATGGATGAGTGCAAGGGTAGTGCCCGGGTGATTGGATGAGTGCATGGATAGTGCCTGGGTGATTGAGTGAGTGCATGGATAGAACCTAAGTGATTGGAGGAGTGCATGGGTAGTGCCTGGGTGACTGGATGAGTGCAAGAGTAGTGCCTGGGTGATTGTATGAGTACATGGGTAGCACCTCATTGAATGGATGAGTGCAAATATAGTGCCTGGGTGATTGGATGAATGCATAGATAGTGTCTTGGTAATTGGATGAGTGCATGTATACTGCCTGGGTGAGTGTGTGAGTGCATGGATAGTGCCTGAGTGATTGGATGAGCGCATAAGTAGTGCCTGGGTGGCTGAATGAGTGCAAGAGTTGCACCTGGGTGATTGGATGAGTGCATGGGCAGCGTCTCATTGAATGGATGAGTGCAAAGCTAGTGCCTGGGTGACTGAATGAGTGCATGGATAGTGCCTGGGTGATTGGGTGACTGCATGGATAGAGCCCGGGTGATTGGATGAGTGCATGGGTCCTGCCTGAGTGAATAGATGAGTGCATAGATAGTGCCTGGGTGATTGGATAGGTGTATAGGTAGTGCCTGAGTGAATGCATGAGTGCATGGGTAGTACCTTGGTGATTTGATGTGTGCATGGTTGGTGCCTGGATGAATGGATGAGTGCATGGGTAGTGCGTGAGTGAATGGATGAGTGAAAGGGTAGTGCCTGGGTCAGTGGATGACTGCATGTGTAGTGCCTGATTGAATGGATGAGTGCATCAGAACTGCCTAACTGAATGGATGAGTGCAAAGGTAGTGCCTGGGTGAATGGATGAGGGCATGGGTAGAACCTGAGTGATTGGATATGTGCATGGTCAGTGCCTGGGTTAATGGATTAGTACAGGGGTAGTGAGTGAGTCAATGGATGATTGCAAGGATAGTGCCTGGGTCATTGGATGACTGCATGGGTAGCGCCTGAGTGAATGGATGAGTGCATGGAAACTGCCTGACTGAATGGATGAGGGCAAAGGTAGTGACTGGGTGATAAGGTGTGTGCATGGGGTGAATGGATGAGTGCATGGGTAGTGCCTGAGTGAATGTATGAGTGAAAGGGTAACGCCTGAGTGATTGGATGAGTGCAAGGTAGTGCCTGGGTAATTGCATGGGTACATGGGTAGTGCCTGGGTCATTGGATGAGTGCATAGGTAGTGCGTGAGTAAATGGATGAGTGCATGGGTAGTGCTTGAGTGAATGAATGAGTGCAAGGGTAACATCTGAGTGATTAGATGAGTGCAAGGTAGTGCCTGGGTAATTGGATGAGTGCAAGGGCAGTGCCTGAGTGATGGGTGAGTGCATGGATAGTGTCTGGGCTATTGGGTGAGTGCATAGGAAGGGCCTAGGTGAAGGGATGAGTAAATAGCTAGTGCCTGAGTAAATGGATGAATGCAAGTGTAGTGCCTGAGTGAATAGATGAATGCAAGGCTAGTGTCTGGGTGATTGGGTGAGTGCATGGATAGTAACTATGTGTTTGGGTGAATTCATAGATAGTGCGTGGGTGATTGGATGAGTGCATGGGTAGTGCCTCCGTGAATTGATGCAAAGAAGGGTAGTGCCTGAGTGATTGGATGAGTGCATATGTAGTGCCTGGGTGATTGGATGAGTGCATGAGTAGCACCTCATTAAATGGATGAGTGCAAGGGTAACACCTGAGTGATTTGATGAGTGCAAGGTAGTGCCTGGGAAATTGGATGAGTGCAAGGGCAGTGCCTGAGTGATGGGTGAGTGCATGGATAGTGCCTGGGCTATTGGGTGAGTGCATAGAAAGTGCCTGGGTGAAGGGATGAGTGCATAGCTAGTGCCTGAGTAAATGGATGAGTGTAGTGCCTGAGTGAATAGATGAATGCAAGGCTAGTGCCTGGGTGATTGGGTGAGTGCATGGATAGTGCCTAGGTGTTTGGGTGAATGCATAGATAGTGCGTTGGTGATTGGATGAGTGCATGGGTAGTACCTCTGTGAATTGATGCATAGAAGGGTAGTGCCTGGGTCATTGGATGAGCATATATATAGTGCCTGGGCGATTGTGTAAGTGCATGGATAGTGCCTGAGTGATTGGATGAGTGCATAGATAGTGCCTGGGTGATTGGGTGAGTGCATGGATAGTGCCTGGGTGATTGGATGAGTACATGGGTACTGCCTGGGTGATTGGATGAGTGCATGGGCAGTGGCTCAGTGACTGGCTGAGAGCAAGGGTAGTGCTTGGGTGATTGGATGAGTGCATGGGCTGTGCTGGGGTGATTGGATGAGTGCATGGGTAGGGCCTGAGTGATTAGATGAGTGCATGGGTGTGTCTAATTGAATGGATGAGTGCAAGAGTAGGGCCTGGGTGATTGGGTGAGTGCATGGATAGTGCCTGGGTGATTGGATGAGTGCATGGGCAGTGCCAGGGTGATTGGATGAGTGCATGGGTAGAGCCTGAGTGATTAGATGAGAGCATGCCTTGTGCCTGATTAAATGGATGAGTGCAAGGGTAGTGCCTGGGTGATTTGATGTGTGCTTGGGTAGTGCCTGGGTGAATGGATGAGTGCATGGGTAGTGCCTGAGTGTTTAAATGAGTGCAAGGGTAACACCTGAGTGATTGGATGAGTGCAAGGTAGTGCATGGGTAATTGGATAAGTGCAAGAGTAGTGCCTGAGAGATGGGTGAGTGCATAGATAGTGCCTGGGTTATTGGGTGAGTGCATGGAAAGTCCCTCGGTGATTGGATGTGTGCATGGGTAGTACCTGGATGAAGGGATGAGTGCATGGGTAATGCCTGGGTGAATGGATGAGTGCAAGGGTAGTGCCTGAGTGAATGGTTGAGTGCAAGGGTAGTGCCTGGGTGATTGGGTGAGTGCATGGATGGTGCCTGGGTGATTGGGTGAATGCATAGATAGTGTGTGGGTGATTGGTGAGTGCATGGGTAGTGCCTGGGTGATTGGATGTGTACATCGGTAGTGTGTGGGTGATTGAATGCGTGCATGGGTAGTGCCTCAGTGAATGGATGCATAGAAGGGTAGTGCCTGAGTGATTGGATGAGTGCATACGTAGTGCCTGGGTGAGTGGATGAGTGCAAGAGTATTGCCTAGGTGATTGGGTGAGTGCATGGGTAGTGCCTCATTGAATGGATGAGTACAAGGGTAGTGCCTGGCTGATTGGATGAGTGCATGTGTATTGCCTGGGTGATTGGATGAGTGCATGGGTAGTGCCTCGGTGAATGGATGAGAGCAAGGGTAGTGCATTGGTAATTGGATGAGTGCAATGACAGTGTCGGGGTGATTGGATGAGTTCATGGGTAGGGCCTGAGTGTTTAGATGAGTGCATGAGTGGTTTCTAATTGAAATGATGAGTGCAAGAGTAGTGCCTGGGTGATTGGATGAGTGCCTGGGTAGTGCCTGGGTGATTGCTTGCATGTATGGTTAGTGTCTGGGTCATTGGATGGCTGCATAGGTAGTGTGTGAGTAAATGGATGAGTGCTTGCCTAGTGCCTGATTGAATGGATGAGTTCAAGGGTAGTGCCTGGATGATTTCACATGTGCTTTGGTAGTGCCTGGATGAATGGATGAGTGTATGGGTAGTGCCTGAGTGAATTAATGAGTGCAAGGGTAGCGCCTGAGTGATTGGATGAGTGCAAGGTAGTGCCTGGGTAATTGGATAAGTGCAAGGGCAGTGCCTGCATGGTGGGTGAGGGCATGGATAGTGCCTGGGTTATTGGGTGAGTGTAGGGAAAGTGCCTGGGTGATTGGATGTGTGTATGGGTAGTGCCTGGGTGAAGGGATGAGTGCATGGGTAGTGCTTGGGTGAATGGATGAGTGTAAGGGTAGTGCCTGAGTGAATGGATGAGTGCAAGGGTAGTGCCTGAGTGATTGGGTGAGTGCATGGATAGTGCGTGGGTGATTGGATGAGTGCATGGGTAGTGCATCAGTGATTAGATGAGTGCACAGGTAGTGCCTCAGTGAATGGATGCATAAAAGGGTAGGGCCTGAGTGATTGGCTGAGTGCATACGTAGTGCCTGGGTGAGTGGATGAATGCAAGAGTAGCACCTGGGTGATTGGATGAGTACATGGGTAGCGCTTCATTGAATGGATGAGTGCAAGGGTAGTGCCTGGCTGATTGGATGAGTGCATGTATAGTGCATGGGTAGGGCCTGGGTGATTGTGTGAGTGCATGGATAGTGCCTGAGTGATTGGATGAGTGCATGGGTAGTGCCTGGGTGACTGGATGAGTGCAAGTGTAGTGCCTGGGTGATTGGATGAGTGCATAGATAGTGCCTGTGTGATTCATTGAGTGCATGGATAGTGCCTGGATGATTGGATGAGTGCATGGGTAGTGCCTGGGTGATTGGATGAGTGCATGGGTAGTGTCTAAATGAATGTATGATTGCAAGGGTAGTGCCTGAGGGATTTGATGAGTGCATGGGTACTGCCTGGATAATTGGATGAGTGCATGGGTAATTCCCGGTTGATTGCATGACTGCATGGGTAGTGCCTGAGTAAATGGATGACTGCATGGGTAGTGCCTTGGTGATTGTATGAGTGCATGTACTGTACCTGGGTGACTGGATGAGGGCATGTGTAGTGCCTGAGTACATTTTTTATGTAATTCTTTATAAAGGATTAAAAACCAGTGAATTCAGTTTGCAGACTATATTATTGTTTTAGCTCTTTGTGGATAGTTTTGACACTGTTAGGATTTATAAAAACTAAGCAAAAGAATAGTACACCACTCTCACACAAAGCAACCATAAAATGGCAACCTCTTCAACTTTGCACTCTGTGATCATGAGAAAGGTAGCAAATGAAATAATTTCTTTCATTTTTGATTACACTATCTCCACTCGTGAATGGTTAGTATCTGTTAATGTTAACCCTTTCCCTCTCTTTCAAAAAGAGATTTCTATCTATGTGTGTTCGGTATGTTTTTGCGATCATTACGGAAAAATTGAGAAAAAATGGGAGATCAAACCCATATCTAGCTTCATTTTTTTAAATTTTAAATACTACACAACAGTTTATTACATAGTCCTGAGTTGGAAATTAAAGCTTGACATTACTTAAATTGTGTCATCACTCCTCAACTTTTTAACAAATGTTCTGTCTCTTTAATACCCTATGCCCCCAATACACACTAGTTCAGTGTACGTAACAACCCAGTGGAACCAGCAGGTCACAAGTTCACAGCACATTCTAGAAGGATCATGCTACTTCCAAATGAGATACAGCAGAGGTGGTTTACTCCACAGATTCAAAAGCATATCCATGTCTGTATTACATTTCTTTTTTTTTTTTAAACAGCCAATAATAAGACTTCTGCCTAAGGCATCCAACACACTTCCGAATTGTATTCTCTTCATGCTGACAGCAGCCAATGAAATATATCTGTTTAAAAAAAAACCTCCTTTTTTTAAAAACTACTATAGTAGTCTGCCTCCAAGAGTCTGGAGTCTGACCCTGTTGAGCTAGTTGGAATAAAGGCACGAGTTCAGTTCGAAGTACCTGCCTAAATGTCCGATAGAATTCTAAGGGTAGACCATCAGGCCCCACCGCCTTGTCCGCAGCTAAAGATGTTATTGCATGCTCTATCTCTTCCCAGATAATCGGGGCAGCTAAAGTCTCATTATGTTCTTGCGTAACCTTGACTGTTTCGTGGTCCATAAAATATTCTTCAACTGGTATTGCTTCCATTCCACCTTCCTCTGTATATAATGTCTGAAAATAATTCTGAAATATCCGCAGGACTTCTGATGGCGTATCCTGGATCTGACCCAGATGATCTATAATCCTGTCAATCCTATTAGAATTCCCCTTCTGTAGTAACTGTTTAGCCAGTAATCTGCCCATATTTTCCCCGAATTCATATATATCCACACGAGATTGTAGATATTTAGCTGCAAGATCTTCCCCAAAGTGCTGGTATAGCCTAGCTTTTGTTACCGCAATATGCTGGAGAGCCTGGCCCGTATTTTGATCCTCCCTAATCATCCGCATTAGCTCTATCTCAGCCATCCTGAGTTGTTCCACCCATCCTTTAACTTTTTCCTGTATCATTCTCTGCCGATTTATAGAAAAGCTTAAGGTCTCTCCCCGAACAGCGGCTTTTAAAAGCATCCCTCACACTAACTGCAGAAGTAGAGCCATTATTTATTTTAAAGAATTCCGTAATCCATTTTGCCATGTGCACACAATATGTCTGGTCTAATAATAATTTTCTTTCGAACGTCCAAGTAATCTGAGATCGAGAAAATCGACTAACCGGAACTTCCACAACTAACGGGTTATGGTCAGAAATTAGCCTAGGGTACAACTCAATATTGACATTCTCAGCAATTTGACTAGAAATAAAAAAATAGTCCAGTCGGACAAATTTATTGTGAGGAGCCGAAAAAAAGTGTACCCTGGGTCTTCCCGTCTATGCCTGTACCAAACATCGGTCAAACCATATTCTCTGACCAACCCCTGTAAAGCCTTAAATGTCTTGCCCTTTCTGCCCATATACAGAGAATTATTAGACAAATCAAAGCTACTTTCAAGATGAATGTTAAAATCACCGCACAAGAGTAAAGGAGATGGGTATAGAGCTAATTCAACACTTAAAAATCCAGCACCGCTGAGTCATCTAAATTTGATCCATACAGGGAACAAAGTGAAATCCTAGTATCATTAATTCCAGCCTCTAAAATCACCCACCGTCCTAATTTATCCTCCTTAATATGGTAAGGTGTTACCAGCCCATGCTTTGCTAATATAGCCACCCCCGAGTAGTAGTACCTTGCCGTGAGCTAGCCAGAAGATCAAGGCCCAAATCCTTAAGCCACCGCGATTATTCCAAGAAACATGAGTTTCTTGTAAGCATAACATGTCTATCTTCATAAACCGTATTAATTTAGCTACCAAACTCCTTTTTTCCGATCATTGAGACCACATATGTTTAGTGAGCAAATTCTGATTTTGCCATCTTTATCCATCATCTTTATAAGTAAAACATCCACTAACAAAACTCACAAAATAGTACAATAGATCCCAATAGAAATTGTTATATATATACACTTTAACGTATAAATTTTTGCCATGACAACTTAAATAAAGCAGCATTGATGTCCACCAATCCATAGCTCTCACCCCCGTGTCCACCCCCACCCCCCTCTCCCATCCAACCTGGATCCCCACTTTCCCCCACCCTCTACCCCCACCTCATAAGGCATAAGGACCAACGGTCCCTGATGATGAAGAGCTGGACCTTCGTCCCCTCCACAAAGCCAACCCCCTTCCAATAAGTGGCCGGCATTTCATTGGTATATTAAACAAACACTTACAAAATCAACCCCATGAGACAATCAAGCTAAGACTAAAGAGGAGCAGAAGGAGACCACTTAAAAAGGATAAACCTGCACTCAATCCATCGTCCTATAGGCCCATTTCTCTTATAAATGCGGACAGTAAGATTTTCTCTAAAATTATTGCGTCAAGGCTGGCTAAGGTTATTACTCTATTGGTGTCCATTCATCAGCATGGGTTTATTCCCGGACGGGACACTACTGACCATGTGAGGCGAGCTATAGCCCTCTTCGATTGGGCCCAGACCATGAAGGTGCCTCTTGGGATGATCCTGCTGGACGCAGAGAAAGCGTTCGACAGGGTCTCCTGGAGGTTCCTATGGTCGGTCTTACATTGGAAGGGAATATCCAGGGAGTTCGTTTCAGCTATACAGGCACTTTATGTACTGCCTGAAGCTCGTATCCGTATATCTGCTCAAGAATCGAACCCCTTCAGTATAAGTAGAGGAACTAGGCAGGGTTGTACCTGCTCCCCATTGCTATTTTCATTATATATAGATGTTTTTCTCAATAAATTGGAAGCTAGCCAAAACATTAAAGGGGTTAAGGTGAATAATAGTGAATTTAAATCATTGGCATTTGCCGATGATATTGCAATATTTACGACTGACATTCAGAAAGCCCTTTCGGCAGTTAAGGATTTAGCAGAACAATTTGGTACGGTGTCGGGATATAAACTAAATATAGACAAAACACAGGTTTTGCATACAGATATAGGGCTGCCAGCAGGTGTTCTAACTGTCCCTGTAGCAACGTACTTGGGGGTAAAGATATCAGCTGCAGTGGGGTGTATACCAGAATTAAACATACTACCAGTGATTAGTGAAGTCAATAAGACATTGGAAAGATTGGACCATCTACACCTATCTATGCACGGTCGAAGTAATGTAATTAAGATGACGATCTTTCCGAAGTTTCTTTATTTGTTCCGGGCTATACCTTTGGAAATCCCCTTATCTTATATTACTAAAGCAGAAAGAACATGCTATAGATTCATATGGGGATATCACAGATTTAGAAGGGCTAGTAAATGGATGAGGTTACCAAGACTGAGGGGTGGCTGGGGTGTACCTAGCCTTCTCTTATACCACTGGGCCGCCTTTTTACAGCATTTGGGGGTATTGTTGGTAGGGGCTAAGGCAAAAATTCCTCCATCCACTGTCCCAACCATTTATGAAATAGTCTTGGGGGATGAGGCTAGGCAGTGTCTGGTCAAAGTCTTAGAACCAAGCTATTATAAAAAAAACAACATTTAAAATAATGCAGTCGGTTTATTCAATTTGGAGAAAGATAAGACGTAGATATAAGATCTCTAATATAAATGCCTATACTCCCTTCTCATCTTATGCTTTGCTACCATCAATATTTCAAGACCACATTACTTTTAGCTGGGAGAAGTTGGGAATTAATACTCTGGGTGATCTTTGTTTGGACGGTCAAATCGCCTCTTTTACTGACTTACAAGAGAAGTTTGGCCTCCTCCGAAATGATTTTTTCAAATTTTTACAGATTAGGAGTTTCCTGGCTGGAATTAATCAACGGTCAGAGGCGAATATGGGCAAAATTGATCTGATTGATATTATCGGGAATAGAGTCCGAATTGGGGCAATATACCAAAAATTAATTGAAGGTCTTCCCGATGACGTGAGTGAGCAGAATGCCAAATGGGAGAGAAAGTTTGGGATGGAATTTGTGGATCTAGAGGGATCCCTGGAGTTAGCGAATAAAATTGTAACAACTGGGAGTCTGAGGACTCAACATTTTATGTCTGTTTTCGACTTATATTATACTCCTGCAAAGGTCTCTAAATGGGGGAGTTCACAGGGTAGTGTGTGTGGTAGGTGTGGGACATGGGCGGCTGATGCTATACATATGTTTTTGCTTGCCCAAACTTAGCTAAATTTTTACAGGAAATTGAAGCCTTTTTAAATCAGATTCTTGTTATTCCAGTAATATTAACATCAGATTTAATTATTTTGGGTATAGAAGGTCATCTGGTAATTAATGCTCGGACTAGGTCCGAGATTGGATTTGTGTTCTTAGCAATGGCTATTTTGAGACTATGTATAACCTCTCAATGGATCAGCCCTGATTCCCCCACATTTATTAATTGGCGCATTCGATTATTAGCAGTATATAATATGGAAATAGCTGTCTATAGGTTGAGAGGTCGAAGGAGGCGGGATATGGGGCGGAAAATCTGGGCCCCAATTACTAGGTGGCTGGAGTAAAACAAATTGGAAATAGGGTCGGCTCCATAGAAGAGTGCTTCTTCTTCTCTTCCAGTCCCAATTTTCATAACCGCAATATTCCTTCTTATTTTCTTCTATATTCCTCTCTCTCTTCTCCGTTTTGGCTTGTCTTTCTATATTCTGTTTTTGGGGGTCCCTTCATCTATATTCTTTTTTTTTTTGTACAATTTATCATGTTTTATGAACTATGTGAGATGAAATCATAGAATGGAATTGTATTATGTGTTAAATATTTGCTAAATATTTGCCATGACAACGATGTATAAATATGAACAAAATAAAAAAATAAAAAAATAAAAACCTCCATTTTAACCTCTTTTCCTTAGGAAAACTACCTCATTCAGCTCCAGCCTTCTCCTGACTACTATTTCTCCTTCACCTCAAAATACTTAGAGTATGGATTGTGGACCACAGCTATATTTATTTATTGGGCTAAAGTGAAGAGGCTTCAAAAAAGAGAGGTATTGCCAGGGACTTGGATTTGCCAAATGTGAGATTACTTGGTTTGCCCAGAGAGGGTTAACGTTTCATCAGTTGCTGGCTTTGGTTAAATCCATTGTGGATTCCCAAGCTCCTCACCTCATGATTATGCACTGTGATGGCAATGACGTAGGCACAGTGAGTGAAGTAGGGCTGGAAATTCTAATGAAAGAAACCTTTGCAAAACTGATGTCGCTTTTCCCTCACACTGTCTTGATGTACTCTAATCTATGCCAAAGACAGAAATGGAAGTGGTCAAATCAATTCTGTCCACAGATTGACAAAGTCAGGAAACATGTGAATAAAACTGTTTCTGCATTCCTCAGAGATCATCGCATGGGCTGTATCTATAACAAAAATCAGCGTTTTGACATGAATGGAATTTATAGAAATGATGGAGTGCATTTTTACAGATGAAGGCAACAGGGTGCAACCTGAAACTCTGCATCCGGTCTTATGTGTAGTAGCCGTATACACACCACTAACGCAACAGCTCTTGTCGATGCCACCAAGTACCCGAAATATTGTGAAGTTTTTTCTGAAGGTTTTTTTTTCTTTCGTTTTTGGGTATCTTCACGACGACGTCACAATCCCCACTGACATGTCGTGAAAATGGAAAACAAAAGCAGACATTCAATGACCACCAACTCATCCAAAAATAATATGAAAAAAAATCCATTCTGAACATTACCCTACACAAATGACTATATACATACTTCTTTAAAAACATGTTGAAACTCATGTTTTTGTACTGAGTTTCTTTAAAATCCATCTTTAAGACCTATTTTCCGGTTTTGCGGTTATTCGCCACGTCGCGGTGACGTTGTTACCTGCGACGATCGCGCCTTTTTCATAAAGTCTAAAACACATATATCCACACATACTACAGTATTTTACACACTAGGGGTTTATTACTGTACACTTCAAACTCATGTATTTATAATGTATTTCTAGAACAAGCATCTCTAAAACCTATTTTCCGTTTTTGCGGTGAGGCCGGAGATTGCGATGACGCCGGTAATCGCGATCCCCGCCGTTACAACATGAAAGCAGAAAGCAAAAGCAGGAATTCAATAGCTGCCACCACCACATAAAAAAATTATAACTATATAATTAATTTTAACCATCACAGTAGATAACTCACTATACAAATAACTCTATAAAAAAATTAATCAAAATCTCAGTATCTCTATAACAACTCATATTAATGATTACCTGATTTTTTTTTATATTTTCACCAATATTCGCAACAACGTTGATATTTGCAATGTCCCTGCAACGGTACAAGGGGGGTGGTGCTGGTGTTCGCGGTGTCATCGCGAATATTGTGTGTGATTAAAAAAATCAATTTTGGACACATACCTAGTGTCACTAACACCCCCATTCCTCAAACATGGGGGCAGAGGACCTCTACTATGACCTGTTATGTTAGCTTTTTCAGCAATTTTCAGCTCCGGGAACCACTCGCGATTAATAAAATGGTGGCCGCAACTTTCTGTACAGGTTCCGTCCAGCCAACCAGAGCATTCCCTTTGACGTGTGCATTTGCGATTAATCGCGAAACCACCGCATAATATCCACGACCAGAGATATCACTATAATTTTAAACTTACATTTCTCAACAACTACTAAACGAATTTACACCAAATAAGCAAAAGGCACTTCCTTGAACCAACATGTACCTGCCTGCCAAATTTGGTGTATCACCCCAAACTTTCCATGACAACCAGAATCTACTGTGACACTTTTTGGGGAAAATTTCATGAAGATTGGTCAAACGACACCAAAGTTATAGGCAAGTCAAAAAATGCTTTTCCTATGGAAACTAGGTCCTAACTATAACTACCTACTGGCGACCACCAGTAGATAATATATACATATAGATATAAATACATATAAGTGATCAGGCTGAAACGCGTCATGGTGGATTGTTGTAAATAAATCTTCAGCACCAGGCAATTGGAGTCCATGTCCATTCTACCAATCTCAGGGAACTGTGCGAGTGGAGATATTGTGACATATGTATATATATATATATATATATATATATATATATATATATATTCACTTAAAAACCATAGGTTTCAGGCACGTTATAGTTAGAAATTAGCATTTAAAAAACCTTTGAAATTCACTGAAAAAACCATAGGTTTCAGACAAGTTATAGTTAGAAATTAGCATTTAAAAACCTTTGAAATTCACTGAAAAAACCATAGGTTTCAGGCACGTTATAGTCAGAAATTAGCATTTAAAAAACCTTAGAAATTCACTGAAAAAACCATAGGTTTTAGGGACAGTTATAGTTAGTTGGACATTTCACTCGTACAAAACCATAGAAATTCCCACGTTATAGTTAGTTCAGCTAACTATAACTTCGCGCCCCGCAATGCACTGCTGATGACGTCACATATTACATCACTCATGACATGGTCAGTGACATCACTGATGACATCACTGATGACATCTCAAATGACATCAGTGATGACATCACTGATGACATCATCCAGTGACTGTGTGTTTCTGTAAAGTTTAAATATGTTTAATATATATAGGGAAAGGCGTATTGAAGAATGAGTGGGTGTATTAGTGTCTGAATGGATGATTTAGTACGTGCGTGACTGACTCTACAAGTGAGTGATTAAACGTATCTTACTGAATGCATGGGTTAGTGACTAAACTGTGTGAATGTCTGCATCCGTCTGTCTGTTGGTGTGTAAGTGGAAGCATGGATTTGCGAATAGCTACATGAGTGTCTATATGGGTTATTGATTGGTTCTCTGAGTATCTGTATGGGTGCCTGAGTGTTTGTGTGGGTGGGGTGTGTGTGACTCAGTACATAGATGTGTGAGTGGGTGATTCACTGGGTGCATGATTTCAAGAGTGCATCTGTGATGGACTGCGTGGGTGGGTGAGTGTGTGTATGGGTGTGTTAGTGAGTGAATGTATATCTCAGTGGTACATGTGCGAGTAACTACATCTGTAAAAGGCAGTATATATGTGTGTTAGAGTATTTAAATGGGTATAAGTGAGAGTGTGTGATTGTGAGAGTGGCTGTATGGATGTGTGTGTGCTTGTATCAGTTATTGTATAAGAGCGTAAGAATGTGCTAGTATTTGTATGAGTAAGTGAGCTGGTGTGTGTATAACTGTATAGGTGATGAATCTTCGCAAAATGTTCAAAACTCCTGGGGCGCTCCGGTCCACTCCTATCCTGAAAGTTTCGGGGTGATTCGGCAAGCGGGGGCCGAGAAAAAAGGGGGTCCCAAAACGTGCTTTCTCCATGTTAATTCCCATAGGAAATTTTAGACACGGTTACAGCTCGAACTGCTGAACGGAATTACACCAAATTTGGCAAAAAGTAGCACTTGGTTCAGAAAGCAACCTTTTTTTAAATGGTGTAAATCCGTTCAGTAGTTACGGAGAAATTAAAAAAATAAGAGTCAGAAAATCAATTTCCCATAGGAAACTTTATGCAAGGCTACAGCCCGAACTGCTGAACGGAATTACACCAAATTTGGCAAAGAGGTAGTTCTTGGTTCAGAAAGAACCCTTTTGTTAAATGGTGTAAATCCGTTCAGTAGTTCCTGAGTAAATCAAAAGTAAAAACACATATATATCTGGGCGGAGCCTAACCACACATGTCATCGTGAGATCTGATTGGCTGTCAGCACTTCATCCTGGAATTGCTGGCAGCCATCTTGGGACCAATATAAATGATAGTACCCCATTGAAATGCATTGTAGTGAATCGAAGATTTTGAGGGTTACCAAAAGGAGAACTATAAAGGGTGATAACAGACTTTAGTTACATTAGAATTCATTTGTTGATGGTACCATACTAATTTCAGGAATTGTGGTGTGTTCTAAGGTGATTTTACCCTGTGAAAAACCTTCTGCTGGGATATCATGAATCATGTTTGAGAGAAAACTATTTTCACATGCTTGTCCCATACAGTTTTGGAAGGTGCTCCAGAAGCTAAAATGAGAGCATATTTTCTGTAAATTCACATTATCTTTCTCAGTCATGTGAGAATGAAGTCTGACATTCTCAGTAAAACATGTACATCCAACAAGGGCAGAGACTGTCAGTTGATTACTTTGTGTTCTACTGCAGCTTCCCAGAGTGTTCTAAAGAACAACTAGAGTGCTAACAGCCTTACTTATGACTAAAGTATGGCACTCCTGAAGCCATCTTGATTGGAATAAACTGGTAACACTTAAAACATTTAATTTAAAAAGGAACAAAATGAGGGGTTCATTTTGCCATAGAAATTATGGTTAGTGCTGCAGAAAGAAAATTTAGGGCATGTTTTAAGTGAGATCTCAAATCCTCTTCTAGTTCATTAGAAAATTCTGACATGCAGACTGAAACAATCACTTTCAATACCAGCAGTAGACTTCCAGTTAACTCCCTGGTGAGCAGTAGCTTTACTACAGTGATCTAATGAACAACTAGAGTGCTAACATTCTGAATTTATGGCAAATGCGTGACACATCTGAATGCCTTCTTGATGGAATCAAAGTAAAAATCTGAAAGCATTTCCTACTGAGGAGACTGCAGTAAATGACGAAATTAGGAAACTTCATGACAAATAAGTCTCCCAAGATGGCCACCAGAGAAAAAAGAGCCCAAATGTAGCACAAATATCACCCAGATGTAGCCCACATATAGCCCAATGACAGAAGTGTGCAAAACACTTTTTATTTTTAGTTTTTCTGCAGTTCTATATAGTGCAAACTGGTCAGGTATTGGAGCGTTACATCTTACTTGGACCCCTTATTGCGTATTTTGCACGAAGTACATGAGATTGATCTTGAGAAACATTGACCTTTACGATTCTGTTAACCTGAAGTTGCTCTGAACCGGGCTTTGTAACACCCGCTTTTACCTACTGGTTTTAATTAATTCTCACTGTATTGCATTAGGAAAGAGGATTTACTGTTTTTATGTACACTTTTATGGTCTATGTTTCTAAACCAGATCAAATAAAGTTTAATGAATTCTATGGCAGGACGGAGGCGAGGATTATGCATATCTTTCCTCACTTTATTTGCATAGCAGTTCAAAGAAAACGTAACACAACAATCATTAAACAAAAGACTACACAACCCATGAACCATTAGGGGGTAGTCTCCAAGGCAACTATAGTCCAATCATATCACAGTCCATTGTATATAATATCGTGACGTCCCTTATGCTTCCTCTTTCTTCACTGCTCGTCAGTTAAGTGCATTCCTTACATTCTTGGCTTAATCTGACGTTGTTGCTGTTTGTATAGCGGTTTCTTGTGCACGTTATTAGCATTATTGCCTTGGTATTGTTTCATATTCCCTGCGCAGCAGGCTCTTGCCCGAGCGCGTTCTCCCCCTCGCAGTTTCTCCCGCTGTGTGCTCTGCACGCGGTGAGATTCTGTCAGGCACATCTGGTCCGAGCGAGGCAGCTCCGTCGAGCGCTCCCGCTGGTCTTTACGCGCTTTTGGGAATCCGGTCACTCCTTTAGTGTCCACTTGATTCCCGACCAACCCTCGCCTAATTTTGACACCGCTACGCGGTGATTTCCCCACACGGCCACGTTAGTGACCACCGCCACCTGGTGGTGGTAATTGGTATTGCGCCTCAGTCTATTCTTATAACAGCTTCGGGGAAAGCCCAGCTGTTGGAGCACCGGTGAGGGGGCTGCCTTAAGGATTTTAAGGGCATTTGTTCTGTGCTCACACCCTCTGCTATCATGTCTTCTCCAGAAGACCATTTTTACTCCTCCTACCAGGAAGTGGAGGAGGAATGGCCCCCCAACTTCTCCCTCCAGCAGTGGACCAAGCCCTCTCTCTGGCTATTTCTAGGGCGCTGGCTCCTCTTAGGGATCAGGTTGATAAGCTGGCAAAAAGCATCCCTGGGGTGTTCAGTGACCCAGATCTGGTGGTGGCGGGTCCCAGTAGCTCCCAGATGGGGAATAAAAGGGCCGTTAAGCATAACGCGGGGCACTTGGAAGGATTTGATAAACTTACGGAGACCATCCTCAAGAGTGCGCGAACACTAAAACATGCACCCTGCCGGGAGGAGGAGGGGCCCGGAGAAAATTGCGACACTGTCACCACTATTGTAGACCCCGATGGCGGGTTTCCTTAGAGGGAGAGGGTGTATCGGAAGACGATTTCTCCTCCGATGAGGATAAGGACTCGGGGCGTCCCTGGCGTCCAGAGTCCCACTCCTCTCAATCCCTGGTTGGGGACGGGGTCCACTCGGACATGTTCGAGCCTACCCAAATTTACCATCCTAGGTCAGCGGAGTGGACACCTGATGCCAAAGTGGCAGAGTATGTGGTGGGGAAAATCCATCAACCCCTTGAAAGGGAGGTCAGGAATAGGATGAGGGGAGAATGTCCCAGGCCCTCACTGAAGGGGAAGGTGGCACACACGCCTGAAATTGATGAGAAACTATATACCTTTTTCTCCAAGTATATGAGGGATCCCAAGAAAGGAATTGATAGGTCTTGGACGTGGTAGGGCCCTTGACCCAAATTATTCAATTGACGGAGCGTTCCAAAGAGTCAGGATCCCCTTTGTCCACTGATATTGTGGCTGGTTGGGCGCACTACCCTACACCCTAAAACACTACCCCCTCCACTATCCAAACACCACTGCACTACCCTAAACCCTAAAACACTACCCCCAGCACGACACCCTACACTACCCAAACATAACTGCACTACCCTAAACCCTAAAACGCTACCACCAGCACGACTCCCTACACTACCCAAACACCACTGCACTACCCTAAACCCTAAATCTACCCACAGCACAATCCCCTACACTACACAAACACCACTGCACTACCCTAAACCCTAAAACACTACCCCCAGCACGACCCCTTCACTACACAAACACCACTGCACTGCCCTAAACCCTAAATCTACCCCCAGCATGACCCCCTACACTACACAAACACCACTGCACTACCCTAAACCCTAAAACACTACCCCCAGCATGACCCCTTCACTACCTAAACACAACTGCACTACCCTAAACCCTAAAACACTACCCCCAGCACGACCCCTTCACTACCCAAACACAACTGCACTACCCTAAACTCAAAAACACTACCCCCAGCACAACCCCCTACACTACCCAAACACCACTGCACGACCCTAAACCCTAAAACACGACCCCCTACACTACACAAACACCACTGCACTACCCTAAACCCTAAAACACTAGAACCCAGCACGACCCCCTACAGTACACAAACACAACTGCACTACCCTAAACCCTAAAACACTACCCCCTACACTACACAAACACCACTGCACTACCCTAAACCCTAAAACACTATCCCCAGCATGACCCCCTACACCACACAAACACCACTGCACGACCGTAAACCCAAAACACTACCCCAGCACTACCCCCTACACTACCCAAACACCATTGCACTACCCTAAACCCTAAAACACTACCCCCAGCATGACCCCCTACACTACACAAACACCACTGCACTACCCTAAAACACTACCCCCAGCACGACCCCCTACACTACCCAAACACCACTGCACTACCCTAAACCCTAAAACACTACCCCCAGCACTACTCCCTACACTACACAAACACCACTGCACTACACTAAACCCTAAATCTACCCCCAGCATGACCTCCCACACTACACAAACACCACTGCACTACCCTAAACCCTAAAACACTATCCCCAGCACGACCCCTACACTACCCAAACACCACTGCACTACCCTAAACCCTAAAACACTAACCCCAGCATGACCCCTATACTACCCAAACACCACTGCACTACCCTATACCCTAAAACACGACCCCCTACACTACACAAACACAACTGCACTACCCTAAACCCTAAAACACTACCCACAGCATGACCCCCTACACTACACAAACACCACTGCACTACCCTAAACCCTAAAACACTACCCCTACACTACACAACCACTGCACTACCCTAAACCCTAAAACACTACCCCCAGCATGACCCCCTACACTAGACAAACACCACTGCACCACTCTAAACCCCCCTACACTATACAAACACCACTGCATTACTCTAAACCCTAAAACACTATCCCCAGCACGACCCCCTCACAACACAAACACCACTGCACTTCCCTAAACCCTAAATCGACCCCCAGCATGACCCCCTACACTACCCAAACACCACTGCCATACCCTAAACCCTAAAACACTACCCCCAGCATGAACCCCTACACTACCCAAACACCACTGCACTACCCTAAACCCGAAAACACTACCCCCAGCATTACCCCCTACACTACACAAACACCACTGCACTACCCTAAACCCTAAAACACTACCCCAGCACTACCCCCTACACTACCCAAACACCACTGCACTACCCTAAACCCTAAAACACTACCCCCAGCACAACTCCCTACACTACCCAAACACCACTGCACTACCCTAAACCCTAAATCTACCCCCAGCACGACCCCCTACATTACCCAAACACCACTGCACTACCCTAAACCATAAAACACTACCACCAGCATGACCCCCTACACTACTCAAACATCACTGTATTACCCTAAACCCTAAAACACTACCCCAGCACGACCCCCTACACTACCCATACACCACTGCACTACCCTAAACCCTAAAACACTACCCCCAGCACGACCCCTACACTACTGCACTACCCTAAACCCTAAAACACTACCCCCAGCACAACCCCTACACTACCCAAACACCACTGCACTACCCTAAACCCTAAAACACTACCCCCAGCACGACCCCCTACACCACCCAAACACCACTGCACTACCCTAAACCCTAGAAAAGAAACCCCCACCCCATGCCCAATCCCCCTTACCTCTCACTCCTCGTGGTTCCTCTCTCCTCGTGGTTCCTGCTTCACGTCGTCTCTGAGGGGCGGTGCACGTCGTTGTGAGGAAACGGAACAGCCTCTGTTTCCTTACAACGACATGGATCGATCTACATGTTTTAGAACGCATGGTCATTTACCATACATACCTTTACAACAAAATTCGTTGTAAAGGCATGCGTGGTAAATGACCATGCGTTCTAAAAAATGCGTAGTAATGACTTCGTGATGTACAACACATGCGTGGTAATGCATGCGTTGTAATGGTATCGCAAAGTAAAAAGTCGTTGTAACGGCTGTTTACCGATCGAAGCTGGCCCCTGTTCTTTAGTGAGACGTTTATTTGATTAATTAGGAGGAAGGAATGTGGTTTTTTTACCGAAAAGTGCATTCCCGGCTGTTGTATTGTGAAAGTGTCCGCGTCGCCTGGTTTTACTTCCGGTGAGAGAGTGGAAGAGTCTGTTTGGATCTAAAGGAGTTCTGTTGTTGGACGGGGCCGGCGCGACATGTCATCAGAAAACATAGCTAATGGAAAGCATCCTCTCTGAAGTGTGGAGCAGTGCCATGAGAGGTCAACGAGTGTGCGACCCACCGCAGTATGACCGTACCGCGTGACCCATGTGCCACCTCCAGGGTACGGGAGGCAGAAGCGGCATCGCAGCTCCTCTTGAAGACCATTGTAGCACTAATTCTACACTTTGGTACTAGGGCATTTTAACTTTGTTGTTCCTGCCAGATACAAAGAGAAGATCCTGTGTTATTCAGTGCCCTCGTTACCTTTTTTGTGGGTTGTGGTGCTTGTCACTTCGCTGCCCCGCCGGTGCACACGACTGGGCACCCCACCTCGTGTGCCATCTGCAGGGCCTCTGCCCTCGGATCACTGGTTTCGGTTTCTGGTGTGGCAACATAAACAGTTGCTCCCAAAGGACTAGCCTGAACACTTAGGTGAATATCCCCTGCACCAGCATTCCACGGAAATTTTTTCCTAGCTCTCCCACGTCAACGAGGACGTCATAATAGAACGGCTCCGCTCGCGACACCGTATGACGTCATCGGAGCCATAAGAGGACCTCGTCGGCGTGCTGACGTCAGTTCCACCCATTTTTTCCGTGCCACTGAGGCAAACAGGGGACTGAGACATTTTCACATGTATACATAGTATAATAAATATATATATATTCACTGAAAAAACCATAGGTTTCAGGCACGTTATAGTTAGAAATTAGCATTTAAAAAACCTTAGAAATTCACTGAAAAAACCATAGGTTTCAGGCACGTTATAGTTAGAAATTAGCATTTAAAAAACCTTAGAAATTCACTGAAAAAACCATAGGTTTCAGGGGCGTTATTGTTAGTTGGACATTTCACTCGTACAAAACCATAGAAATTCCCCTGTTATAGTTAGTTCAGCTAACTATAACTTGCGCGCTCCGCAATGCACTGCTGATGACGTCACATATTACATCACTCATGACATGGTCAGTGACATCACTCATGACATCACTGATGACATCTCAAATGACATCACTGATGACATCACTGATGACATCATCCAGTGAATGTGTGTTTTTCTGAAAATTAAATATGTTTTATATATGTATATCTCAAGGTCGATGGAAGAATAAATGGGTATATAAGTGTCTAAATGGATGATTTTTTTTTGTAAAATTGATTGTATAACTGACTAAGTGTATCTTAGTGAATACATGGGTTAGTGAGTAATGTTTAAATATGAAAATATCTGTATCAGTCTCTCACTTTGTGTATAAGTGGCTGCATGGGTTGGTGAGTAGCTACATGAGTGTCTATATGGGTTATTAGTTGTTTTTTTAGTATCAGTATGAGTGTCTGAGTGTCTGTATGGTTCGGTGGGGGTATTACTTAGTGCATAGATGCATGAATGAGTGACTCACTGTTTGTATGTGTTGAAGACAGCATGTGTGCAGGACTGTATAGGTGGATGAGTATGTGTATGGGTGTGTTAGTGAGTGAATGACTGTCTCAATAGTGTCTTTATGAGTAACTACATATGCTTTAAACTAGTATATGTGCGTATTGGTGTATATAAGTGAGTATATGTGAGAGTGAGAGATTGGAAGAGTTCCTGTACAAATAAGTAGGTGTTTCTATAAGTGATTGTTTAAGAGAGTAAGTATGTGTAAGTTTCTGTAGAAGTAAGTGTGGTAGTGTGTGTATAACTGTATATGCAAGTAAATGGATGTTGGATACTTTGTTTGCATGTGTGACTATGTGTGTGAGTAACTCTATGGATGAGTGGCAGTGTGTAACAGGATGTATAGGTGTATGAGTACATATGATGAGTGAGTACATGTATGAGTGACTGTATAGGGACTGTTGGTGAATGAGTGGATGTGTGTGTAGATCTTGGAATTACTGAATAGGTGTGTTGTAACTGGTATTGGTATGTCCATTGTTTTGAAAATGTTAGTTTGTATTTTTGAGTGTGTGTATCAAAGGTTATATTAGGGTGAGAGGAGGTCTGCCACTCTATCACAAGGATTATGTCATCAGTGATGTCATTTGAGATGTCATCAGTGATGTCATGAGTGATGTCACTGACCATGTCATGAGTGATGTAATATGTGACGTCATCAGCAGTGCATTGCGGGTACGGCGAGTTATAGTTAGCTGAACTAACTATAACGGGGGAATTTCTATGGTTTTGTACGAGTGAAATGTCCAACTAACTATAACGCCCCTGAAACCTATGGTTTTTTCAGTGAATATATATATATATATGTGTGTGTGTATGCATGTAGATATATATATACATTATCAATGTCCCCATTGTTAGTATAACTGTGAATAGGCTTTGTTTGCTTTGTTGAGCCTCAAATTTTATCACACTTTTGTGAGAAGTTGGCCTGGCATATGCTGTCCACTAATTATAGTGGGCACCTTGCACCAGTCCAAATCGACTCTTATGGTAGGTAGGTTAAAGACAACCTTATTGAAAGCTATCCTAGTGGTAGCTGTGGAGAGCAGCCTTCAGGCTAAGTCTTGAAGGAATGTAAAGCAGCTTGTTTTACCAGTCTATAATCTCTTGAGTGACCAAATGAAAGAGCACCACACCAGGTATATATTCAAAATATATGTATTTATTACTAAACACACCCCTCTAGTCTCTTTATGAGGCTAGAGTTCGAAGTACATAGGTTATAAGATCTTAAATCACAGTAATAGCACAAATACACGTTTGGGCCCTAGGGGCGTACCAAACCATATACCAATAAAGTGGTATGCGAACCACGACTGAACTAGACACTAGGCCTAGAGCCTCTAGAAGTGCTTGGACCACAAGGAACCACCCAAGGTAGTGACACAGGGGACCCACGGGAGACGCGTGCAGTGTAAATACACAACCGCGATACGCCGTTAACTTCTATGGAGAAAGTCGGGATCGGGAAAATAGAGGAAAGGGACACTTTAAAGAGGACTAGGACAAAACCCTTTGAGATCTAGGACTTTGAAGAGTCTCTACCCACGGGAGCACCGGAGTACTCGTGTTACCTCACCCAGGGAAGCCGGGTGCATAGGTGCCTTTCGGGGTCGGGTTTCGTCGTCGGTTCTTATGGCGATCTGCGGCAAAGTGCTGCTGGCGACCAGGAGAAAAGTGTCCGGGTGGATCCAAGAGTGGATCGGAGTTCTGAAGAACCTGAAAGCAGAGGGGACAGAGTCTGGGTCACTAGCCAGTGACCAGGGAGGTGATGGACGGATGCCCACCGATGTCGAGTGCTTCAGGTGCGTTGACGGTCGTCTCGTTTCTGCAGCCACGAGGTCCAGGAGGCGTTGTCGGCGACCAGGAGCAGGATTCGGGCTGGTACACGATGTCTGTCGAGTGCTGCGGTGTCGGCGACCAGATTGGACCCAACAAGCCTTGGCAACGGCAAGTCTCGATGTAGCTGAAGATCGTCGATGGTGCAGACCAGCAAGGTCTGGGGAACTCACCCAGCAAGGGTAAGTGAGGGCAGGCCTGGAGCAACCAGACTGCCAAGTAAAGAAAAGATTGGCCTTCGGTAAGGGCTACTAGCCAACGGGCTAGCGACCGCGAAGGAGCCTCGTGACGCCGCACGTGGAGCTGGCTTACGGGACACTCGTGGAGTGGGGGCCAGTGATCTTCGGTGCAGGTGGTGCTGGAGGCTAGGGCTACTCGGAGCCCAAAGCACGACTTCTTGGGAGACCCAGAAGATGGTGCACTTGCAAATGTGCTCGGTGTCCAGGGGTCACGGTCTCACGTTACCCACGATAGCCACGGGCCTCAGCTTTGCTGGGGACTCAGGGTAGCCTCGGGGAAGTCTGAGAATCCACCTCTGGTGATGCGATGACTTCGGCGTCCGACGGGAGCTTCAGTGATGCGAACCGGACAGATGCTTCTTTGGTGCCTGCCAAGCAGGGGAGTCACTCCTTGACCCCAAGGGAGATTCTTCAGTCCTCTAATCGTGAGTAGAGCGTCGAAGGTCCAGGATTCTGTGTCAGAGTTTCGTCCAGGTATAATCTAAAGTCCTAAGGACTGGGTTCCTACCTTTATTCCAAAAATAGGGGATGGACTACTCTGTGGCCCCACCTATGGGTGGGTCAGGGCAGAGGGGTGGCTACACCCCTTTCCCTTTGTCCAGTTCGCGCCAAAGCAGGGGCTGCAAGCCCCTGATCCGGTTTGAACTGGGGTATGCACAGGGACACCAAATGTGCCCCCAGTGCAGGACTTCAAAGCACCCGAAAGTGCTCCCGCCCAGCCCCAATACACTTTGTCCTGTCTGGGGAGGTGGTCACACCTCCCTGGGACAGGAAACCTATTGTCCAGGCCTCCCCTGCCGGAGTTTCGTCCAGCAGCAGGAGGCCAGACTCGTGTCTGTGGCAGTAGCATCCATTTTGTGATGCCAGGCTCTGGAAAGAAGTTACCGGACTCGTCAGAGTTAACATGCCTTTCCCTCTAGAAGGGTGGAATGCTACCCCCGCCGCCAGAATTGGCGGGGGGTAGTATTCCAAGATGTTTGACACCAAACACGACATGTTTCGGTGCAGCCATTCCATAGTTAGCATTTTACCGCGAGGATATAATGCGTTTAAGAGTATATGGTCAGGCTGCACTACAAACAGCATCAGAGATGGTCTCCGAACGCTGCAGAGGGGCCCTGCTCATGCAGGGGCACCCTCTCACATAGAAACCATGCACTCTGCCTTTAGGATTGATAAGGCCTGCCTTAGGAGTGACTTATAGGTTTATATGTGTGTATGCATTTAGTGATATAGGTAACCTATACCACAGCAAGGGGTGCATGCACCACCTTACCCAGGCTGCAGTAGCAGACCTGTGGTGTCAGTTTGGATGGCCTACCAGGGGTGGCATAATATATGCTGCAGCCCCTGGCAGGCCTCTGAGGTACCTATGCCCTTGGTACATAGTATACCATATACTAGGGACTTACAAGGGCACTCCAGATCCCAATCAGAGATGTGCCTAAGGCACATGGATACCCTTTTAAAGAGGAAACAGCTAGGCTGGGGTTCTGAATAGCAGGGCCCCAGCCAGACTAATGTCGAAAACCAGTGAAGTATCAGCAAAAAGTGGGGGTACCCCTGTGAAGCAGATCCTACTCTCCTACACAACCCCCCCAAACGTAGGGACATTAAACTAACCTTGCCCAGTTAAGTCTTCATGTTCTAAGTGGAAATACCTAGAGAGTCCATCTGCATTCGCATGGTTACTCCCAGGCCTATGTTCCACTGTAAAGTCCATCCCCTGTAGGGAAATGGACCACCTAAGCAGTTTGGGGTTTTCACCCTTCATTTGTTTTAGCCATAAGAGGGGCTTATGGTCTGTCTGAACCAGGAAGTGTGTACCAAACAAGTATGGCCTCAACTTCTTCAGAGCCCAGACCACAGCAAAGGCCTCCCTCTCTATGGCTGACCAACGTTTCTCTCTAGGGGTCAGCCTTCTGCTAATAAAAGCTACTGGCTGATCCTGACCTTCTTCATTCAATTGTGACAGTACAGCCCCTACCCCCAATTCAGATGCATCAGTTTGAACAATGAACTTCTTGGAGTAATCAGGACTCTGCAGAATTGGAGCAGTGCACATGGCCTGCTTGAGGTCATCAAATGCCTTTTGACAGCTAACTGTCCACTGAACCTTTTGGGCATTTTTTTAGAAGTTAAGTCATTCAAGGGTGTCACTATTGATCCATACCCCTTGACAAATCTCCTATAGTACCCAGTCAGGCCTAAGAAGGCTCTCACCTGAGTCTGGGTAGTGGGAGCAGTCCAGTCCAGGATGGTCTGGATCTTGCTCTGCAAAGGTTGAACCTGGCCTCCACCCACAAGGTGGCCCAGGTACACAACCTGACTCTGCCCTATCTGGCACTTAGTGGCCTTGATAGTCAGGCCTGCCTTTTGCAGGGCCTGTAAAACATTCCTGAGGTGGACCAGGTGATCCTCCCAGGTGGAGCTAAAGACAGCAATATCATCTAGATAAGCTGCACTATAGGCCTCCAGTCCTGTGAGAACTGTGTTCACCAACCTCTGGAAAGTGGCAGGTGCATTTTCAGACCAAAGGGCATCACCACAAATTGATAATGCCCACTAGGGGTTGAAAATGCTGTTTTGGGCTTTGCAGCATCAGCTAGTCTGATCTGCCAGTAGCCAGCTGTTAGGTCAAATGTGCTGAGATACTTGGCAGAGGCCAAAGTATCTATGAGCTCATCTGCCCTGGGTATTGGATGGGCATCAGTCCTAGTGACTGCATTGAGGCCCCTGTAGTCTACACAAAACCTCATCTCTCTTTTCCCACCACTGGTGTGAGGTTTAGGTACTAGGACTACTGGACTAGCCCAAGGGCTATCTGAGGGCTCAATCACTCCCAATTCCAACATCTTCTGGACTTCAGTCCTGATACAGTCCCTGACATGGTCAGGTTGCCTATAAATCTTGTTTTTAATAGGCAGACTGTCCCCAGTGTCCACTTCATGAGTGCACCAGGTGGTCTGACTGGGTGTCAGAGAAAACATATGTCTAAACTGATTGAGGACTTGCCTGCAATCAGTTTGTTGCTGGGTAGTGAGGCTGCCTGCCAAGGCTACACCATCTACTGACCCATCGTCAGGGTTCTGTGAGAGCAGGTCAGGGAGTGGGTCACTCTCTTCCTCCTGCCCTTCATCAGTAGCCATGAGCAAGCCCATGTCTGCCCTGTCCACATATGGCTTAAGTCTGTTGACATGGAGAACCCTGTGGGGACTCCTGGGTGTTCCCAGGTCTACTAAGTAAGTGACCTCACCCTTCTGCTCAACAATAGTGTGGGGTCCACTCCATTTGTCTTGGAGAGCTGCTGGGGCCACTGGCTCCAACACCCACACCTTCTGTCCTGGCTGGTAAACAGTTAGGACAGCCTTTTGGTCATGCCAGGCCTTTTGAAGTTCCTGGCTAGCCTCAAGGTTTTTGGTTGCCTTTTTCATGTACTCAGCCATCCTGGAGCGGAGACCAAGTACATAGTCCACTATATCTTGCTTTGGGGGCTTGAGAGGTAACTCCCATCCTTCCTTCACCAAGCACAGTGGACCCCTCACAGGGTGGCCAAACAGAAGTTCAAAAGGGCTGTAACCAACCCCTTCTGAGGCACCTCCCTATATGCGAATAAAAGGCAGGGCAAGAGTATGTCCCATCTACGCCTAAGCTTTTCTGGGAGCCCTTTAATCATGCCCTTCAAGGTTTTGTTGAATCTCTCAACTAAACCATTGCATTGTGGGTGATAGGGTGTGGTGAACTTATAAGTAACCCCACACTCCTTCCACATTGCCTTTAAGTACCCAGACATGAAGTTTGCACCCCTGTCTGATACCACCTCCTTAGGAAAGCCCACTCTTGAGAAAATTCCCAGGAGGGCCCTTGCCACCACAGGTGCTGTAGTGGTCCTAAGGGGTATAGCCTCTGGATACCTGGTGGCATGATCCACTACCACCAGTATAAATCTGTGCCCAGATGCTGTTTGGGGATCCATGGGACCAACAATGTCAATCCCTACCCTCTCAAAGGGCACCCCCACCACAGGTAGTGGTATCAGGGGGCCTTTGTAGTGCCACCTGCTTTGCCACTGGCTTGGCAGGTTACACAGGAGCGACAAAACTCCTTACTGTCTTCAGACATGTGGGGCCAGTGAAAGTGAGGGACAATTCTGTCCCAAGTCTTGTTCTGGCCCAGGTGTCCTGCTAAGGGAATATCATGGGCTAGGGTCAATAGGAAGCCCCTGAACTTCAAAGGTATTACCAACCTCCTGGTAGCACCAGGCTTGGGGTCTCTACTCTCTGAGTACAGGAGTCCATCATCCCAATACACTGTATGGGGACCACTAGCTTTCCCAGCAGCCTCAGCAGCAGCTTGCTGTCTGAGGGGTTCAAGGGAGGGGCAGCTCTGCTGCTCCTGGCTCAGATCTGCCCTAGAAGGTCCCCCTGTCCCCAAGAACTCAACCTGGTCAGGCTCAAGTTCCTCTGGGACAGTTCCTTCTTCAGGGCTGAGATCATCCCCCTCAAGGGACTGATCTTCCTCCTGAGCCAAGGGGAAGGCACTGCCTTAACCCTACTACTCCTCCTCTTGGAAGGCACTTGGTCCATTCTTCCAGAATCCAAGGCCTGTTCAGTTTTAGACAGTTTAGCTTGTGACCTGGTCACAGCAAACACATCTGCAGGGATCCCCAGCATTTCTGCATGGGTCCTGAGCTCCACTTCTGCCCAAGCAGAAGTCTCTAAGTCATTGCCAAGCAAGCATTCGACTGGTAGGTTTGCACTTACCACAACCTTCTTAAGGCCAGTTACCCCTCCCCAGGAGAAGTTAACAACTGCCAGAGTATGGTCTGTTCTGACATTGCTAGCATTGGTCACTTGGTACATTTCACCAAGTATAACTTGCCCAGGTAGCACAAGGTCTTGTGTCACCATTGTGACACTTGCCCCTGTGTCCCTAAATGCCAAAGCCTCTCGTCCATTGATTAAAGGCTGTTGTCTGTACTTGCCCAGATTACTGGGACTCACAGTGGAGGTCACATCCATGCCTCCATCACAGACTAACACAGCCTGAGTCAGCTCCCTGACTAAGTCAGAGCCCAACTCAGTTCCCAGGGTGAACCCTACTAAACCCTTTGCTGGAGCACTTCCACCAACTGTACTAGGGGGAACAGGTGCCTTAGGGGCATTGGTGGATGCTGGACTGGAGTCTTTGGACTTGGTGCAATCACTGGTCCAGTGGGTCTTTTGCTTACAGACCTTGCACCATGGTTTTCTTTGGCCTTTACCCTTGGTAGACTGGGAATCCCCACCAGAAGAAGATTTTTGGGGGCCTGATGAAGACTTTTGATCTTTACCCTTCTCCCCACCCTTGTCAGAGTTGTTAGCATCTTGCTTCTTGGTTTCCCCACCTTGGTTCTGTACCTTCTGCTTCACCCTGGTTCTGACCCATTTGTCTGCCTTCTTTCCCAATTCTTGGGGAGAGGTCAGATCAGAGTCAACCAGGTACTGATGCAACAGCTGGTTTTGACAGTTATTAAGAATCTGCTCCCTCATTATCAGATTATACAATCCTGAGAAGTCACACACCTTACTGCCCATCAACCAGCCTTCCAGAGCCTTGGCAGAACAATCCACATAGTCTACCCAGTCTTGAGTCTGTGCTTTTTGGGTGTCTCTGAACTTCAACCTGTACTGTTCAGTGGTTAGGCCAAACCCATCAATAAGAGCACTCTTCAAGACCTTGTAATTGTCAGCATCCTCCTCTCTAACAGTGAGGAGCTTGTCTCTACCTTTGTCAGCAAAGGAGAGCCACAACATTGCTGCCCACTGCTCCTGAGGGACCTTCTGTACCTTACAGGCCCTCTCTAAAGCAGTTATCCATTTGTGGATATCATCCCCACTCTGGTAGGGAGGGACAATCTTGCTCAGGTTCCTATGGTCATAGGACCTTTCCCTATCTCTAGGGATATGGCTGCCACCATGGGACTCTAGTCCCAACTTTCTTCTCTCTTTAAGGAGATCTAGGGATTCTCTATCTAAAGCCAATTGCTTCTTCCTGATCTCCAGTTGAGTTTCCTCATACTGGACCAGTCTCTTTCTTCTCTCATGAGAGGATTCCCTCCTGTGAGAAGAAACAGAGCTCCCTATTGAGGTGCCAGAGTGGTTAGACTCCTGAGAAGGAGACCTAGACTTTCTGAGCACACTCATAATCCTTCCTGGGGGGACAAAGGTGTGGTTCTCTAGATCCTCATCTTCATCTTCCCCAGAAGGGATTGGGTTTTCCAGGTCAGGGTCATTGTCACCCTCCTGGTCAGTTTCAGAGGGGGGCTGGGGGTAGTAGTACCCCTGGTCCCTTCCTCATCTGCTGGCCCACCCTCTGCTCCTACCCCTTCAGTCTCTGAAGACTTACTAAGATCATAAGCCACCAACAACTCCTGGAGGTGTTGGGTGGTGGGACTTTGGCCTGTCCTTAATTTCCTCACGTTACACAAAGCTCTCAGTTCCAAGAATGGGAGTGTGTCATACTTGGAGGGGGAAGCTCAATGGCTTCCTGCAGGGCATCTTTGGATCCTGCTTTTAAAGACATTACTAGTGTGGTGTGGTGTATGCACTACCTACTCTAGTGTGGCCTACTAAACTCTCTTGAGTTGTAGAAAGGGTTGTGCTATCCCTTAACACACAACTCTAAGTTCAGTAGAACTTACTGATATTCTAAGCTTAAATTATATGTACCTTAGGTACCTTTAGTGGTTTTCAGTTGATCAATTCAATTGAGATTATCTGGTAAAACAATAGCAAGCTGGAATCCCACACGCTGCACACCAATGTGAGAAGTTGGCCTGGCATATGCTGTCCACTAATTATAGTGGGCACCTTGCACCAGTCCAAATCGACTCTTATGGTAGGTAGGTTAAAGACAACCTTATTGAAAGCTATCCTAGTGGTAGCTGTGGAGAGCAGCCTTCAGGCTAAGTCTTGAAGGAATGTAAAGCAGCTTGTTTTACCAGTCTATAATCTCTTGAGTGACCAAATGAAAGAGCACCACACCAGGTATATATTCAAAATATATGTATTTATTACTAAACACACCCCTCTAGTCTCTTTATGAGGCTAGAGTTCGAAGTACATAGGTTATAAGATCTTAAATCACAGTAATAGCACAAATACACGTTTGGGCCCTAGGGGCGTACCAAACCATATACCAATAAAGTGGTATGCGAACCACGACTGAACTAGACACTAGGCCTAGAGCCTCTAGAAGTGCTTGGACCACAAGGAACCACCCAAGGTAGTGACACAGGGGACCCACGGGAGACGCGTGCAGTGTAAATACACAACCGCGATACGCCGTTAACTTCTATGGAGAAAGTCGGGATCGGGAAAATAGAGGAAAGGGACACTTTAAAGAGGACTAGGACAAAACCCTTTGAGATCTAGGACTTTGAAGAGTCTCTACCCACGGGAGCACCGGAGTACTCGTGTTACCTCACCCAGGGAAGCCGGGTGCATAGGTGCCTTTCGGGGTCGGGTTTCGTCGTCGGTTCTTATGGCGATCTGCGGCAAAGTGCTGCTGGCGACCAGGAGAAAAGTGTCCGGGTGGATCCAAGAGTGGATCGGAGTTCTGAAGAACCTGAAAGCAGAGGGGACAGAGTCTGGGTCACTAGCCAGTGACCAGGGAGGTGATGGACGGATGCCCACCGATGTCGAGTGCTTCAGGTGCGTTGACGGTCGTCTCGTTTCTGCAGCCACGAGGTCCAGGAGGCGTTGTCGGCGACCAGGAGCAGGATTCGGGCTGGTACACGATGTCTGTCGAGTGCTGCGGTGTCGGCGACCAGATTGGACCCAACAAGCCTTGGCAACGGCAAGTCTCGATGTAGCTGAAGATCGTCGATGGTGCAGACCAGCAAGGTCTGGGGAACTCACCCAGCAAGGGTAAGTGAGGGCAGGCCTGGAGCAACCAGACTGCCAAGTAAAGAAAAGATTGGCCTTCGGTAAGGGCTACTAGCCAACGGGCTAGCGACCGCGAAGGAGCCTCGTGACGCCGCACGTGGAGCTGGCTTACGGGACACTCGTGGAGTGGGGGCCAGTGATCTTCGGTGCAGGTGGTGCTGGAGGCTAGGGCTACTCGGAGCCCAAAGCACGACTTCTTGGGAGACCCAGAAGATGGTGCACTTGCAAATGTGCTCGGTGTCCAGGGGTCACGGTCTCACGTTACCCACGATAGCCACGGGCCTCAGCTTTGCTGGGGACTCAGGGTAGCCTCGGGGAAGTCTGAGAATCCACCTCTGGTGATGCGATGACTTCGGCGTCCGACGGGAGCTTCAGTGATGCGAACCGGACAGATGCTTCTTTGGTGCCTGCCAAGCAGGGGAGTCACTCCTTGACCCCAAGGGAGATTCTTCAGTCCTCTAATCGTGAGTAGAGCGTCGAAGGTCCAGGATTCTGTGTCAGAGTTTCGTCCAGGTATAATCTAAAGTCCTAAGGACTGGGTTCCTACCTTTATTCCAAAAATAGGGGATGGACTACTCTGTGGCCCCACCTATGGGTGGGTCAGGGCAGAGGGGTGGCTACACCCCTTTCCCTTTGTCCAGTTCGCGCCAAAGCAGGGGCTGCAAGCCCCTGATCCGGTTTGAACTGGGGTATGCACAGGGACACCAAATGTGCCCCCAGTGCAGGACTTCAAAGCACCCGAAAGTGCTCCCGCCCAGCCCCAATACACTTTGTCCTGTCTGGGGAGGTGGTCACACCTCCCTGGGACAGGAAACCTATTGTCCAGGCCTCCCCTGCCGGAGTTTCGTCCAGCAGCAGGAGGCCAGACTCGTGTCTGTGGCAGTAGCATCCATTTTGTGATGCCAGGCTCTGGAAAGAAGTTACCGGACTCGTCAGAGTTAACATGCCTTTCCCTCTAGAAGGGTGGAATGCTACCCCCGCCGCCAGAATTGGCGGGGGGTAGTATTCCAAGATGTTTGACACCAAACACGACATGTTTTGGTGCAGCCATTCCATAGTTAGCATTTTACCGCGAGGATATAATGCGTTTAAGAGTATATGGTCAGGCTGCACTACAAACAGCATCAGAGATGGTCTCCGAACGCTGCAGAGGGGCCCTGCTCATGCAGGGGCACCCTCTCACATAGAAACCATGCACTCTGCCTTTAGGAGTGACTTATAGGTTTATATGTGTGTATGCATTTAGTGATATAGGTAACCTATACCACAGCAAGGGGTGCATGCACCACCTTACCCAGGCTGCAGTAGCAGACCTGTGGTGTCAGTTTGGATGGCCTACCAGGGGTGGCATAATATATGCTGCAGCCCCTGGCAGGCCTCTGAGGTACCTATGCCCTTGGTACATAGTATACCATATACTAGGGACTTACAAGGGCACTCCAGATCCCAATCAGAGATGTGCCTAAGGCACATGGATACCCTTTTAAAGAGGAAACAGCTAGGCTGGGGTTCTGAATAGCAGGGCCCCAGCCAGACTAATGTCGAAAACCAGTGAAGTATCAGCAAAAAGTGGGGGTACCCCTGTGAAGCAGATCCTACTCTCCTACAACTTTCACTTCAAATTTCTTATCAGGCAAAATGATAAGTACCAATCTCTGTAAGAAAGAACCTGTAATGGCAATTTTTTCCGGTGATACTGATGTAGTTAGATAATCAAAACGTTCTCTTAATTTTTTTCTGTTCTCATTCCTGTTATCATTGGTCAGTTGGTTTCAACCCTTTATTGGTCTCCTGATAAGAAGCTCAATCTGGCAGTGTCTGTGGATGGATTTACAACTCTGTCGCAATGTCCAGCACAGCCTCCTGTGCAACTTTGCGAAAGAGTTGCGAATCCATACGGGAGTCCATTAAAGCATTTAAAATAATAGTACTATCATTTTTCAAATACATTTGAGATCCTATGATAATGCTGAATTTGAAAATTTGTATTTCACAATATATGTACCATCTCAAAACTACTCTGCTTTGTGGTTTCAAATTACACTGTGTTTGGAACCCTTCCCCCACACTGCTTTACCTTGTTACCATAGCAACCTACTTTGAAACACTATACTGTACCAGTAGGTCAATGTTCACACCACTTTCTAAAGGAGCATACTAGATTCAAGTTCAACTGTAGCAGGTGCAGTTGATTGCTTGAAAATGTAAGCATATCCACAACAGCATAACTTCTCTTAAATTCATCCAGAGCCAATGAAAGATCTACTTACTTTACCTATTAAATCACTACCAATTTTTAGCAACCAAATTATTTACACCATCCAATCAAATATGTCCTTTTCGAAAACCAGGTCCTGATGTCCATTTTAACTGCCTTTCATTATGAAAACTGTCACATTCAACTCCAGCCTTCTCCTGTGTGCTACTACTCATTCTTTTAAAATGGTTAGAGTGTGGATTGTGGGTCACAGCGATGTTTTTTGGGCCAGACAGTGTGCTAGAAAGAGTGGCATTGACAGGGACTTGGGTTTGCCTAATGTGGACATTACTTTGGTTTGCCAGAGAGGGTTAAAGTGGCAGCAATTGCTTCCTTTGGTTGAGAGCATTGCAGATTGCTAACATCCAGACCTCTTAATTGTGTATTGTGGTCAGTGACCTAGGCACTCTTACTGGGGTAAGATTGGAAATCGCAATGAAGGATACCTTTGGCTAATTAATGGCACTTTGCCCTCACACTGCCTTGATGTACTCTAACATTTGCCAAAGGTAGAAATGGAAATGGTCAGACAAATTCTGCCCACAGATAGACAAAGCCGGGAAACATGTTAATAAAACTGTTCCTGCATTCCTCAGAGACCACAGAATGGGCTCCATCTACAAGAACAATTTATGCTTTGACATGGAGCATATATATATAGGTTATGGAGTACATTTCTCAGAGAATGGCAACATGATAATCCTTAACAACTTGAAAGACTGAATCCTGTTTTATATATAGTTATCATCTTCACACAAAAAACAAAGGCTCTTCTAAGAGCCATCCTATTACCAAGCACTAAATTATTTTCATTTTAAATCTTTTTTTTAAAAATTTGTTGGGAGTCACGATTCTGTCGCGGATCCATAAAACAAAAGCACAAATTCAATTCACAAGAGCACATTTTAAAAACTTTACTCTCAATTTTGCTCTGTGCATGTCACAATGGCTCTATGAGTAGTTTTGTGAGTGTCTAAGTGTGTGTGAGTGGGTGTGTAGGTATCTGAGTGGGTCTGTGAGTAGCTGCATGAGTGCCTCTGAGTAGGTCTGTGAGTGGGTGCATGAGTATCTGAGTGGGTCTGTAAGTGGGTGCATGAGTGTCTGAGTGGGTCTGTGAGGGGGTGCATGAGTGTCTAAATGAATCTGTGACTAAGTGTATGTTTCTGAATAGGTCTGTCAGTGTGTGTGTGAGCCTCTAGGTGGGTCTCTGAGTGGGTGTGTGAGTCTGTGAGTGGGTGCATGAATTTATGAGTGGGTTTATTGGTAGGTGTGCAATTGTCTCTGTGGGTCTGTGAGTTGGTGTGTGACTGTGAGTGGGTCTGTGAGTGGGGGCATAACTGTCTAAGTGGGTCAGTGAGTGGCTGCATGAGCCTCTCAGTGGATGAGTGCATAGGTGCATGAGTGTCTGAGTGGATCTGTGAGTGGATGCATGAGTGTCTGTATGGGTCTGTGAGTGGGTGTGTGAATGGGTCTGTGAGTGGCTGCATGAGCCTGTCACTTAGTGAGTGAGTGCGTGCATGAGTGTCTGAGTGGGTCTGTCATTGGATGTGTGGGTGTCTGAGTAGGTCTGTGAGTGGATGCGCAAGCCTCTGAGTGGGTCTGTGAGTATGTGTGTGAGTATCTGTGTGGGTCTGTGACTGGGTACATACATGTCTGACTGGGTCTGTCGGTTGGTGTATAAGTATCTGAGGTAGTCTGTCAGTGGGTACATAAGTGTCTGAGTGGGTCTGTGAGTGGGTGTTTGAGTGCCAGAGTCTCTGAGTGGGTCTGTGATTGGGTGCATGAGTCTCTGAGTGGGTTTGTGAGTAGGTGTGTGAGTGTCTGAGTGGCTCTGTGAGTGGGTCTATGAGTCTCTGAGTGGGACTGTGAGTGGGTGTGTGAGTGTCTGAGTGGGTGATTGAGTGTCTAGGTGGTATGTGAGCAGATACATGAGACTCTAGGTGGGTTTGTGTGTGGGTGTCTGAGTGGGTATGTGAGTGGGTGCATGAGAATATGAGTTGGTCTGTGAGAGGGTGCATGAGTATCTGAGTGGGTCTGTGAGTAAGTGCATGAGTCTCTGAGTGGGTCTGTGAGTGGTTGCATGAGCCTCTGTGTGTGTGAGTGAATGGGTGCATGAGTGTCTGAGTGGGTGCATGAGTGTCTGAGTGGGTCTGTCAGTGGGTGCATGAGTCTCTGAGTGGGTCTGTAAGTGAGTGTATGAGTCTCTTAGTAGGTCTGTGTGTGGATGCATGAGTCCCTGACTGGGTCTGTGAGTGGATGTGTGGGTGTCTGAGTGGGTCTGTGAGTGGCTGCATGAGCCTCTCACCAGGTGAGTAATTGGGTGCATGAGTGTCTGAGTGGGTCTGTGAGTGGGCACGTGAGTTTGTGACTGGGTGTGTGGCAGTATGAGTCTGTGAGTGCATGCATTAGTGTGCGAGTGAGTGTATGACTATATATATATATTTAAAATTTTGACGATGTACCAGGCAGCAAAAAAAAAAACAGTTTGGGGCATTTGGATACTCATAAGGGGTCCCTCAGAGACCCCTACAATGCACGCATGGGGTCAGGGTACCCTTACCCTGACCCCTTCTATACTTTCTAATGTTTTTTTCCATCCCCTGGACCATGTCCCACTTTATAAAATGGCAGCCACAATGTTCTACACAGGTTGCGGCCAGCCAATCACAGCACTGCCCCTGGCACGCGGGTTCGCGAAGCTCCGCGTAGGTGTCGTCAAAGATTTGCGCCTCTAAATATACAAATTTGGATTTCTTTTAATAAGTCTAAAACTACTGAATGGATTTACACCAAATAACAAAAAGCACTCTTTCTGGACCAAGAGCTAGCTTTCTGCCAACTTTTGTAATTCTGCCCAGCGGTTCGGACTGTAGATGTGTCTAAAACCCCTATGGGAATTAACATGGAAACACACTTTTATGACCCCCCTATTTCTCTGCTACCGCTTGAAGAGTCACCCCAAAGCTTGCCGTGCACAACTAGAATCACCAACACACTTTTCTGGGAACATTTTGTGAAGATTCGGCAAACGGCACCCACGATATAGGCAAGTCAAAATACGCTTTTCCTATGGAAAGTAGATTCTAACTATAACTACCCACTGGCTTGTAGGTAACATATACACACACACACACACATATATATATATATATATATATGTATATTCACTGAAAAAACCATAGGTTTCAGGGACGTTATAGTTAGTTGGACTTTCACTCGTACAAAACCTGAGAAATTCCGCCGTTATAGTTAGTTCAAAGCAATACCAAAGGGGATGATGGACGGAGCGTTAGAGCAAATCAAACACTCACCCCAGTCAACTGATCTGGGTTTAATCCATCATCATTCTTTAGCTCACTCCACCACCCCAGTTCAGACATGGCCATATGCAAATCAGTCTGACCCTGTGCCTCATGGGAACAGTCCAGCCCGAACTGCCAAGCCATGTCTTCCCTGGACCGGAAACAAGCATCCTGGGACCGGTTTCGGGTTCAAAACCCTCATCAGCCAGGCTATCTTGAATCCAGTGGCAAAGTGAGCAAGGGACCCACGCCTGGGCATACCCTGCCAACTTAGGGCGAACAAAGCGATACCAAAGGGGATGATGGACGGAGCGTTAGAGCAAATCAAACACTCACCCCCAGTCAACTGATCTGGGTTTAATCCATCATCATTCTTTAGCTCACTCCACCACCCCAGTTCAGACATGGCCATATGCAAATCAGTCTGACCCTGTGCCTCATGGGAACAGTCCAGCCCGAACTGCCAAGCCATGTCTTCCCTGGACCGGAAACAAGCATCCTGGGACCGGTTTCGGGTTCAAAACCCTCATCAGCCAGGCTATCTTGAATCCAGTGGCAAAGTGAGCAAGGGACCCACATCTGGGAATACCTCTGCCAACTTAGGGCGAACAAAGCGATACTAAAGGGGATGATGGACGGAGCGTTAGAGCAAATCAAACACTCACCCCAGTCAACTGATCTGGTTTAATCCATCATCATTCTTTAGCTCACTCCACCACCCCAGTTCAGACATGGCCATATGCAAATCAGTCCTAGGATGCTTGTTTCCGGTCCAGGGAAGACATGGCTTGGCAGTTCGGGCTGGACTGTTCCCATGAGGCACAGGGTCAGACTGATTTGCATATGGCCATGTCTGAACTGGGGTGGTGGAGTGAGCTAAAGAATGATGATGGATTAAACCCAGATCAGTTGACTGGGGGTGAGTGTTTGATTGGCTCAAACGCTCCGTCCATCATCCCCTTTGTATCGCTTTGTTCACCCTAAGTTGGCGGGGTATGCCCAGACGTGGGTCCCTTGCTCACTTTGCCACTGGATTCAAGCAAGCCTGGCTGATGACGGCTGGAATGCCAGAAACCGGTCCTAGGATGCTTGTTTCCGGTCCAGGGAAGACATGGCTTGGCAGTTCGGGCTGGACTGTTCCCATGAGGCACAGGGTCAGACTGATTTGCATATGGCCATGTCTGAACTGGGGTGGTGGAGTGAGCTAAAGAATGATGATGGATTAAACCCAGATCAGTTGACTGGGGGTGAGTGTTTGATTGGCTCAAACGTTCCATCCATCATCCCCTTTTGTATCGCTTTGTTCGCCCTAAGTTGGCGGGGGTATGCCCAGACGTGGGTCCCTTGCTCACTTTGCCACTGGATTCAAGCAAGCCTGGCTGATGACGGCTGGAATGCCAGAAACCGGTCCTAGGATGCTTGTTTCCGGTCCAGGGAAGACATGGCTTGGCAGTTCGGGCTGGACTGTTCCCATGAGGCACAGGGTCAGACTGATTTGCATATGGCCATGTCTGAACTGGGGTGGTGGATTGAGCTAAAGAATGATGATGGATTAAACCCAGATCAGTTGACTGGGGGTGAGTGTTTGATTGGCTCAAACGTTCCGTCCATCATCCCCTTTGTATCGCTTTGTTCGCCCTAAGTTGGCGGGGGTATGCCCAGACGTGGGTCCCTTGCTCACTTTGCCACTGGATTCAAGCAAGCCTGGCTGATGACGGCTGGAATGCCAGAAACCGGTCCTAGGATGCTTGTTTCCGGTCCAGGGAAGACATGGCTTGGCAGTTCGGGCTGGACTGTTCCCATGAGGCACAGGGTCAGACTGATTTGCATATGGCCATGTCTGAACTGGGGTGGTGGAGTGAGCTAAAGAATGATGATGGATTAAACCCAGATCAGTTGACTGGGGGTGAGTGTTTGATTGGCTCAAACATTCCGTCCATCATCCCCTTTTGTATCGCGTTATAGTTAGTTCAGCTAACTATAACTCGCGCCCCCGCAATGCACTGCTGATGACGTCACATAATACATCATTCATGACATGGTCAGTGACATCACTAATGACATCACTGATGACATCTCAAATGACATCACTGATTACATCACTGATGACATCATCCAGTGACTGTGTGTTTCTATAAAGTTTAAATATGTTTTATATATATGCCAAGGTGTATTGAAGAATGAGTGGGTGTATAAGTGTCTGGATGGAAGATTTAGTAGGTGCGTGACTGACTGTATAAGTGAGTGATTAAATGTGTCTTACTGAATACATGGGTTAGTGACTAAACTGTGTGAATGTCTGTATCAGTCTGTCTGTTGTTGTGTAAGCTGCTGCATGGGTTGGTGAGTAGCTACATGAGTGTCTATATGGGTTATTGATTGGTTGCCTGAGTCTTTGTATGGGTGCCTGAGTGTATGTGTGGGTGGGTGGGAGGTGTGTGACTCTGTGCATAGATGTGTGAGTGGTTGATTCACTGGGTGTATGGGTTCAAGAGTGCATGTGGAAACAGCTGTATGGGTGGGTGAGTATGTGTATGGGTGTGTTGGTGAGTGAATGGATGTCTCAGTGGTACATGTCCACGTAACTACATATCTAAAAGGCAGTGTATGTGAGTGTTGGAGTATATAAATGACTATACATGAGAGTCAGTGATTGTGAGAGTGGCTGTATGGATGAGTGTGTACTTGTATCATTGATTGTATAAGCGAGTAAGTGTGCGTTAGTATCTGTATGAATAAGTGAGGTGGTGTGTGTATAACTGTATAGGTGAGTAAATGGAAGTGTGATTGATTCTTTGCATGACTGACTAGGTGTGTGAGTAACTCTGGATGAGTGGCAGTGTGTGAGTGTCTGTATAGGTGTATGAGTGCATATGATAGTGTTGTATTGATGAGTGACTAGTATGAGTGACTGTATGGGTGAATGAGTGGATGTGTGTATAGACCTAGGAATCAGTGAGTGTGTATGTAGTAACTGGTATTGGTGTGTCTATGGTTTCGAAAATGGTAGTCTGTATTTTAGAGTGGGTGTATCAAAGGTTATATTAGGGTGTGAGGAGGTGCATCAGATTTTCACGTGGATGATGTCATCAGTGATGTCATTTGAGATGTCATCAGTGATGTCACTGACCATGTCATGAATGATGTAATATGTGACGTCATCAGCAGTGCATTGTGGGGGCGCAAGTTATAGTTAGCTGAACTACCTATAACGGCGGAATTTCTCAGGTTTTGTACGAGTGAAATGTCCAACTAACTATAACGTCCCTGAAACCTATGGTTTTTTCAGTGAATTTCTAACGTTTTTTAAATGCTAATTTCTAACTATAACGTGCCTGAAACCTATGGTTTTTTCAGTGAATATATATATATATACATACACTACCACCATGCTCCTGCACCGGCAAGCTACCGTCCACCCGCCAGATTACGATTTAAAAGTGATAAGCGGGCAGTGTGGCAGTCCTGTGACGGTGCCTCTTTCAAAGGTGGCAGTGCCTTTGAAAAAGGCATCGCAATGGGAAGGCCACACAAGGTTGCTGCATGGCATTGACTGTAACATCCATGCTGTGCAGAAACTGGGGTGCATGCACACAGGGGGGCACATGTTGTGCTCCCTGTGTGCATCCACATGGCTTGAGGCACCAGGGGGCCCTGTAGGGCCGCCACCTTAATTTCCTCTCTGCCACATTTTTCATGGAGGTCGAACTGAGGTCCCGCCAAGCATATTGCGGCCTCAAGACTGCCACATAACCACCAGAGAATGGCGGTCCGACTGCCCAAGTCATGAAGGGGCAGTCGGACTGTCGGTGCGGACATGCCACCACAATTCTGGCAGTCCTCAGACCTTTAGACTCATAATTAGGCCCTAGGTGTGTGAGTGAGTGCATGAGTGTCTCAGTGGGTGTATGAGTGTCTGAGTAGGTTTGAAAGTGGGTGTGAGAGAGTATGAGTGGGACTGTAAGTAGGTGTCTGAGTGGGTCTGTGAGTGGCTGTCTGAGTTTCTCAGTGGGTCTGTGAGTGGGTGCAACAGTGTCTGCCTGCATCTGTGAGTGGCTGCCTCAGTCTCTGAATGGATCTGTGAGTTGGTGCATCAGTCTCTGAGTGGGTCTTTGAGTGGGTGTTTGAGTCGCTGAGTGGGTCTGTCAGTGGGTGAATCAGTGTCTGAGTGGGTCTGTCAGTGGGTGCATTAGTGTTTGAGTGGGCATTTGACTGGGTGCATGAGTCTCTGAGGGGGTTTGTCAGTGGGTGCATCAGTGTCTGAGTAGGTCTGTCAGTAGGTGCATTAGTGTCTTAGTGGGCCTGTGAGTGGGTGCATGAGCCTTTAAGTGAGTGGGTCTGTGACTGGGTGTGAAATTCTGAGTGGGTTTGTGAGTGCATGTGTTAGTGTTGGGGTGGCACTGTGAGTGGCTGTAGGAGGCTCTGAATGGGTCTGTTACTGGGTGCGTGAGTGTCTGAGTGGTTCTGTGACTGGGTGTCTCAGTCTCTGAGTGGGTATCTGAATGGATGTGAGAGTCTCTGAGTGGGCATGTGAGTGGATGCATGAGTCTCTGAGTGGGTCTGTCAGTGGCTGACTGACTCTCTGAATGGGTCTATCAGTGGGTGTGTTAGTGTCTGAATGGGTCTATGAGTGAGTCCCTAAGTCTCTGAGTGGGTCTGTCAGTGGGTACATCACTGTCTGATTGGGCTTGTGAGTGAGTGCATGATGTGAGTAGGTGCATGAGTTTCTAAGTGGGTCTGTGAGTGGGTGTGTGAGTCTCTGAGTAGGTCTGTGAGTGAGTGTGTTAGTGTTGTAGTGGGACTGTGATTGGGAAGGATGAGTCTCTGAATGGGTCTGTTACTGGGTGTGTGAGTATCTGTGGGTAAGTGTGTGAGCGTCTAAGTAAAACTGAGGGTGGGTGTGTGTACATATTTTTTTCACAAATATTCACAAATTCACTGCAATGTAACACGGGGTCATATTCGCAAACCTCACGTGTGTTAAAAAAATGGATTTTCGACACATAATTTATGTTAATAACACCCCCATTTCCAAACATGTTGTCAGAGTACCTCTACACTGACCCCTATATGAGCGTTATCACAAAATCCAGCCCTGGGAACCGTTTCTCGATCCATAAAATAGTGGCTGCAACTTTCTCTACAGGTTGCGACCAGCCAATCACAGCATTCCTATTGGTGCGTGCATTTGTGATTAATCTCAAATTTGTGATTAAACGTGAAAACGTTGTGAAAGATCCACAGTCACAGATATTGGTAACCGTATTCTCTTAAGTTTCTCAACAACTACTTAACGGATTTACAACAAATAACAAAAAAGCACAATCTGCTTACCTACATCTACCTTTCTACCAACTTTGGTATAATTCCATCCAGGGGTTCGGGCTGTAGATGTGGATCACCCTGAAACTTTACATGCACAACAAGACTCACAATGACACTTTTCTTTAGAAAATTTTGTGAAGATTTGTCAAACGGCGCCAAAGATATAGGCAAGTCAAAAAACACTTTTTCTATGGAAACATGGTCATATATATATATGTATATATACATCCTCCTGTCCTACTGGCCGTCGCAAGTAGGTAATTATGATTAGGACCATGTTTCCATAGGAAACATGGTCCTAACTATAACTCCCTTCTGGCAACATGTACACATATATAAACACACACACGCACACACACACACACACACATATATATATATGTATATATACACACACACATATTATCTACTGGCGGTCGCCAGTAGATAGTTATAGTTAGGACCTATTTTCCATAGGAAATCCGCGACATTCTATTTGAAATAACTCTTGCGTCGGTTGACGAATCTTCGCGAAATTTTCAAAATTTATGGCCCGCTCCGGTCCGCTCCTACCCTGAAAGTCTCAGGGTGATTCGTCAAGCTGGGGCCGAGAAAAAAGGGGGGTCCCAAAACGTGTTTTCCCCATTCATTTTCCCATAGGAAACTTTAGACACGGCTACAGCCCGAACTGCTGAACAGAATTACACCAAATTTGGCAAAGAGGTAGTTCTTGGTTCAGAAAGAACCCTTTTTGTTAAATGGTGTAAATCCGTTCAGTAGTTGCGGAGAAATTAAAAAATAAGAGTCAAAAAATCAATTTCCCATAGGAAACTTTATGCAAGGCTACAGCCCGAACTGCTGAACGGAATTACACCAAATTTGGCAAAGAGGTAGTTCTTGGTTCAAAAAGAACCCTTTTTGTTAAATGGTGTAAATCCGTTCAGTAGTTGCTGAGAAAATCAAAAGTAAAAACACATATATATCTGGGCGGAGCCTAACCACACATGTCATCGTGAGATCTGATTGGCTGTCAGCACTTCATCCTGGAATTGCTGGCAGCCATCTTGGGACCAATATAAATGATAGTACCCCTTTGAAATGCATTGTAGTGAATCGAAGATTTTGAGGGTTACCAAAAGGAGAACTATATAGGGTGATAACAGACTTTAGTTACATTAGAATTCATTTGTTGATGGTACCATACTAATTTCAGGAATTGTGGTGTGTTCTAAGGTGATTTTACCCTGTGAAAAACCTTCTGCTGGGATATCATGAATCATGTTTGAGAGAAAACTATTTTCACACGCTTGTCCCATACAGTTTTGGAAGGTCCACCAGAAGCTAAAATGAGAGCATATTTTCTGTAAATTCACATTATCTTTCTCAGTCATGTGAGAATGAAGTCTGACATTCTCAGTAAAACATGTACATCCAACAAGGGCAGAGACTGTCAGTTGATTCCTTTGTGTTCTACTGCAGCTTCCCAGAGTGTTCTAAAGAACAACTAGAGTGCTAACAGCCTTACTTATGACAAAAGTATGGCACACCTGAAGCCATCTTGATTGGAATAAACTGGTAACACTTAAAACATTTAATTTAAAAAGGAACAAAATGATGGGGTTCATCTTGTCATAGAAATTATGGTTAGTGCTCTGGAAAGAAAAATTAGGACATGTTTCAAGTGTGATCTCAAATCTCTTCCTGTTATATTTCAACAGGAGCAGCCTGTCAGTTGATGCCTTTGTGTTCTACTGCAGCTTCCCAGAGTGTTCTAAAGAACAACTAGAGCGCTAACAGTCTTACTTATGACAAAAGTATGGCACACCTGAAGCCATCTTGATTGGAATAAACTGGTAACACTTAAAACATTTAATTTAAAAAGGAACAAAATGAGGGGGTTCATTTTGCCATAGAAATTATGGTTAGTGCTGTAGAAAGAAAAATTAGGACATGTTTTAAGTGAGATCTCAAATATCTTCCTGTTATATTTCAACAGGAGCAGCCTGTCAGTTGATGCCTTTGTGTTCTACTGCAGCTTCCCAGAGTGTTCTAAAGAACAACTAGAGTGCTAACAGCCTTACTTATGACAAAAGTATGGCACACCTGAAGCCATCTTGATTGGAATAAACTGGTAACACTTAAAACATTTAATTTAAAAAGGAACAAAATGAGGGGGTTCATTTTGCCATAGAAATTATGGTTAGTGCTGCAAAAGAAAATTTTGTGCATGTTTTAAGTGAGATCTCAAATCCTCTTCTATTTCATTAGAAAATTCTGACATGCAGACTGAAACAATCACTTTCAATACCAGCAGTAGACTTCCAGTTAACTCCTTGGTGAGCAGTAGCTTTACTACAGTGATCTAATGAACAACTAGAGTAATAACATTCTGAATTTATGGCAAATGTGACACATCTGAATGCCTTCTTGATGGAATCAAAGTAAAAAACTGAAAGCATTTCCTACTGAGGAGACTGCAGTAAATGAGGAAATTAGGAAACTTCATAACAAAGAAGTCTTCCAAGATGGCCACCAGTGAAAAAAGAGCCCAAATGTAGCACAAATATTACCGAGATGTAGCCCACATATAGCCCAATGACAAAAGTGTGCAAAACACTTTTTATTTTTAGTTTTTTTGCAGTTTTATGTAGTGCAGACTGGTCAGGTATTGGAGCGTTGCATCTTAAAACATGACCCCCTACACTACAAAAACACCACTGCACTACCCTAAACCCTAAAACACTACCCCAGCACGACCCCCTACACTACACAAGCACCACTGCACTACCCTAAACCCTAAAACACTACCCCAACACCACTGCACTAACCTAAATCCTAAAACACTACCCCCAGCACGACCCCCTACACTACCCAAACACCACTGCACTACCCTAAAACATGACCCCCTACACTACACAAACACCACTGCACTACCCTAAACCCTAAAACACTACCCCCAGCACGACCCCTACACTACACAAGCACCACTGCACTACCCTAAACCCTAAAACACTACCCCCAGCACGACCCCCTACACTACACAAACACCACTGCACTACCTTAAACCCTAAAACACTACCCCCAGCACAACACCCTACACTACCCAAACACCACTGCACTAACCTAAATCCTAAAACACTACCCCCAGCACGACCCCCTACACTACCCAAACACCACTGCACTACCCTAAAACATGATCCCCTACACTACACAAGCACCACTGCACTACCCTAAACCCTAAAACACTACCCCCAGCACGACCCCCTACACTGCCCGAACACCACTGCACTGCCCTAAACCCTGAAACACCAGCCCCTGCACGACCCCCTACACTGCCTGAACACCACTGCACTGCCCTAAACCCTGAAACACATTCCCTAGCACGACCCCCTACACTGCCCGAACACCACTGCACTGCCCTAAACCCTGAAACACCACCCCCTTCATGACCCCCTACACTGCCCGAACACCACTGCACTGCCCTAAACCCTGAAACACCACCCCCAGCATGACCCCTACACTGCCCGAACACCACTGCACTGCCCTAAACCCTGAAACACTACCCCCAGCAAGACCTCCTACACTGCCCGAACACCACTGCACTGCCCTAAACCCTGAAACATCACCCCCAGCAAGACCCCTACACTGCCCGAACACCACTGCCCTAAACCCTGAAACACCACCCCCAGCACGACCCCCTACACTGCCCGAACACCACTGCACTGCCCTAAACCCTCAAACACCACCCCCAGCACGACCCCCTACACTGCCCGAACACCACTGCACTGCCCTAAACCCTGAAACACCACCCCCTGCATGACCCCCTACACTGCTCGAACACTACTGCACTGCCCTAAACCCTGAAACACCATCCCCAGCACGACCCCCTACACTGCACGAACACCACTGCACTGCCCTAAACCCTGAAACACTACCCCCAGCAAGACCCCCTACACTGCCCGAACACCACTGCACTGCCCTAAACCCTGAAACACCACCCCCAGCAAGACCCCCTACACTGCCCGAACACCACTGCCCTAAACCCTGAAACACCACCCCCAGCAAGACCCCCTACACTGCCCGAACACCACTGCACTGCCCTAAACCCTGAAACACCAGCCCCAGCATGACCCCTACACTGCCCGAACACCACTGCACTGCCCTAAACCCTGAAACACCACCCCTGCACGACCCCCTACACTGCCCGAACACCACTGCACTGCCCTAAACCCTGAAACACCACCCCCAGCACGACCCCCTACACTGCCCGAACACCACTGCACTGCCCTAAACCGTGAAACACCACCCCCTGCACGATCCCCTACACTGCCCGAACACTACTGCACTGCCCTAAACCCTGAAACACCACCCCCAGCACGACCCCCTACACTGCACGAACACCACTGCACTGCCCTAAACCCCGAAACACTACCCCCAGCAAGACCCCCTACACTGCCTGAACACCACTGCCCTAAACCCTGAAACACCACCCCCAGCAAGACCCCTACACTGCCCGTACACCACTGCACTGCCCTAAACCCTGAAACACCACCCCCAGCATGACCCCCTACACTGCCCGAACACCACTGCACTGCCCTAAACCCTGAAACACCACCCCCAGCACGACCCCCTACACTGCCCGAACACCACTGCACTGCCCTAAACCATGAAACACCAGCCCCAGCACGACCCCCTACACTGCCCGAACACCACTGCACTGCCCTAAACCCTGAAACACCACCCCTCAGCACGACACCCTACACTGCCCGAACACCACTGCACTGCCCTAAACCCTGAAACACCACCCCCAGCATGACCCCCTACACTGCCCGAACACCACTGCACTGCCCTAAACCCTGAAACACCACCCCCTGCACGACCTCCTACACTGCCGGAACACCACTGCACTGCCCTAAACCCTGAAACACCACCCCCAGCACGACCCCCTACACTGCCCGAACACCACTGCACTGCCCTAAACCCTGAAACATCAACCCCAGCAAGACCCCTACACTGCCTGAACACCACTGCCCTAAACCCTGAAACACCACCCCCTACACTGCACGAACACCACTGCACTGCCCTAAACCCTGAAACACCACCTCCAGCAAAACCCCCTACACTGCCTGAACACCATTGCTCTGCCCTAAATCCTGAAACACTAGCCCCAGCATGACCCCTACACTGCCCAAACACCACTGCACTGCCCTAAACCCTGAAACACCACCCCCAGCACGACCCCCTACACTGCCCGAACACCACTGCACTGCCCTAAACCCTGAAACACCAGCCCCAGCAAGAACCCCTACACTGCCCGAACACCACTGCACTGCCCTAAACCCTGAAACACCAGCCCCAGCATGACCCCCTACACTGCCCGAACACCACTGCACTGCCCTAAACCCTGAAACACCAGCCCCAGCACGACCACCTACACTGCCCGAACACCACTGCACTGCCCTAAACCCTGAAACACCACCCCCAGCACGACCCCCTACACTGCCCGAACACCAATGCACTGCCCTAAACCCTGAAACACCAGCCCCAGCAAGACCCCTACACTGCCCGAAGACCACTGCACTGCCCTAAACCCTGAAACACCAGCCCCAGCATGACCCCCTACACTGCCCGAACACCACTGCACTGCCCTAAACCCTAAAACACCAGCCCCAGCACGACCCCCTACACTGCCCGAACACCACTATACTGCCCTAAACCCTGAAACACCAGCCCCAGCATGACCCCCTACACTGCCCGAACACCACTATACTGCCCTAAACCCTGAAACACCAGCCCCAGCACGACCCCCTACACTGCCCGAACACCACTGCACTGCCCTAAACCCTGAAACACCACCCCCTGCATGACCCCCTACACTGCCCGAACACCACTGCACTGCCCTAAACCCTGAAACACCACCCCCTGCAGCACCCCCTACACTGCCCGAACACCACTGCACTGCCCTAAACCCTGAAACACCACCCCCTGCACCGCCCCCTACACTGCCCGAACACCACTGCACTGCCTTAAACCCTGAAACACCACCCCCAGCACGACCCCCTTTACTGCTCAAACACCACTGCACTGCCCCAAACCCTGAAACACCACCCCCAGCACGACCCCCTACACTGCCCGAACACCACTGCCCTAAACCCTGAAACACCACCCCCTGCACGACCCCCTACACTGCCCGAACACCACTGCACTGCCCTAAACCCTGAAACACCACCCCCTACACTGCCCGAACACCACTGCACTGCCCTAAACCCTGAAACACCACCCCCAGCACGACCCCCTACACTGCCCGAACACCACTGCACTGCCCTAAACCCTAAAACACCACCCCCAGCATTACCCCCTACACTGCCCAAACACCACTGCACTGCCCTAAACCCTAAAATACTACCCCCAGCACAACCCCCTACACTACCCGAACACGACTGCACTGCCCTAAACCCTCAAACACTACCCCCAGCACGACCCCCTACACTACCCGAACACCACTGCACTGCCCTAAACCCTAAAACACTCCCCCAGCACGACCCCCTACACTACCCGAACACCACTGCACTGCCCTAAACCCTAAAACACTCCCCCAGCACGACCCCCTACACTACCCAAACACCACTGCACTGCCTTAAACCCTAAAACACTACCCCCCGCATGACCCCTACACTACCCAAACACCAATGCACTACCCTAATCCCTAAAACACTACCCCCGCATGACCCCCTACACTACCCTAAACCCTAAAACACTACCCCGCACGACTCCCTACACTACCCAAAGACCACTGCACTACCCTAAACCCTAAAACATGACCTCCTACACTACACAAACACCACTGCACTACCCTAAACCCTAAAACACTACCCCTACACTACACAAACACCACTGCACTACCCTAAACCCTAAAACACTACCCCCAGCAGTACCCCTACACTACCCAAACACCACTGCACTAACCTAAACCCTAAAACACTACCCCCAGCAGTACCCCCTACACTACCCAAACACCACTGCACTACCCTAAATCACTACCCCCAGCACGACCCCCTACACTACCCAAACACCACTGCACTACCCTAAACCCTAAAACACTACCCCCAGCACGACCCCCTACACTACCCAAACACCACTGCACTACCCTAAACCCTAAAACACTCCCCCAGCACGACTCCCTACACTACCCAAACACCACTGCACTACCCTAAACCCTAAATCTACCCCCAGCATGACCCCCTACACTACACAAACACCACTGCACTACCCTAAACCCTAAAACACTACCCCCAGCACGACCCTCTTCACTACCTAAACACAACTGCACAATTTGTTACAGGCGTTGCAACGCAGGCCTGTGGTGCTTACTGGAAGTACCTAGTGGGCTAGTTGGGCCCCAGGGACCCTCAGGATTCAAGGTGACCTAATCCCCCAACTTAAAACGCACCACGGGGCGCGTTTGCACAGTGGTGAAGGGAGGGGCGGGGCCTCAGGTGACATGTGCGCAAACACACCCTGTGGTGCGTTTTAAGTTGGGGAATTAATTCCCTTTGAATCCTGAGGGACCCTGGGGGCCAACTAGCCCACCAGGTACCTTCAGTAAGCACAACAGAGTTGCGTTGCAGAGAGGTGAAAAAGGTGCGTGGCCTCGGAACGCCTCTCTGCAACTCAGCTCTGTGGTCCTAACTGTAGGTACCTGGGGGGCTAGTTGGGCCCCAGGGACCCTCAGAATTCAAGGGGACTTAATCCCGCAACCTAAAACGCGCCACGGGGTGCGTTTGCACACATGTCACCTCAGGCCCCCTCCCTTCACCACTGTGCAAACGCGCCCTGTAGCGCGTTTTAAGAGGTAGTTTTAATCCCCCTGCCCTATTATGTACTAGGGACTTGCAGAGGAGGTCATGCTAATCACAGGGGTACCCCAACGCATAGTGTTCCCTAGTGTATGTAGGTGTTTTCACTGTATTCTAAGTGTCTTTTAGCATAGCACTGGCTCTGGTTAGTCAGAGTCAGTTACCACCAGTACCCGTCTGAAAAAGTTGTGGGCACAGGATGATTTTGCAACAAGGCCTCTTTCTGCTCCTCTGTTGGTTCTTTCTGCACATCTTTTGCTTCTTTCTGTGCGTTTTTTCTTCTTTCTTCACATGTCCTACCCCTGTAGGCATAGTTAGAAACTAGCATTTAAAAAAACCTTTGAAATTCACTTAAAAAATCATAGGTTTCAGGCACGTTATAGTTAGAAATTAGCATTTAAAAAACCTTTGAAATTCACTGAAAAAACCATAGGTTTCAGACACGTTATAGTTAGAAATTAGTATTTAAAAAACCTTTGAAATTCACTGAAAAAACCATAGGTTTTAGGGGCAGTTATAGTTAGTTGGACATTTCACTCGTACAAAACCATAGAAATTCCCCCGTTATAGTTAGTTCAGCTAACTATAACTCGCGCCCCGCAATGCACTGCTGATGACGTCACATATTACATCACTCATGACATGGTCAGTGACATCACTGATGACATCACTGATGACATCTCAAATGACATCACTGATGACATCATCCATGTGATAATTTCATGCATCTTCTCACACCCTAATATAACTTTTGATACACCCACTCTAAATTACAGACTGCCATTCTCAAAACCATAGACACTCCAACACCAAAAACTACATACCCACTCACTGATTCTTAGGTCTACACACACATCCACTCACTCACCCGTACAGTCACTCATACTTAGTCACTCAGTACAGGACTATCATATGCACTCATACACCTATATAAACACTCACACACCGCCACTCATCCATAGAGGTACTCACACACCTAGTCAGTCATGCAAAAAACTTAATCACACACCCATTTACTCACCTATACAGTTATACACACACCAGCTCACTTACTCATACAAATACTAGCACATTCTTACGCTCTTATACAATCACTGATACAAGTACACACTCATCCATACAGCCACTCTCACAATCACACACTCTGACTTATAGCCATTTATATACTCCAACACACATATATACTGCCTTTCACATATGTAGTTACTCACACATGTACCACTGAGATATACATTCAATCACTAATACACCCATACACACACTCACCCACCCATACAGTCCATCACAGATGCACTCTTGAAACCATGCACCCAGTGAATCACCAACTCACACATCTATGCACAGAGTCACACACACCCCACCCACACAAACACTCAGGCACCCATACAGATACTTAGACAATCAATCAATAACCCATGTAGACACTCATGTAGCTATTCAGAAAGCCATGCAGCCGCTTACAAACCAACAGACAGACGGATACAGACATTCACACAGTTTAGTCACTAATCCATGCATTCAGTAAGATACATTTAATCACTCACTTGTAGAGTCAGTCACTCACGTACTAAATCATCCATTCAGACACTTATACACCCACTCATTCTTCAATACACCTTTCCCTATATATATTAAACATATTTAAACTTTACAGAAACACACAGTCACTGGATGATGTCATCAGTGATGTCATCAGTGATGTCATTTGAGATGTCATCAGTGATGTCATCAGTGATGTCACTGACCATGTCATGCGTGATGTAATATGTGACGTCATCAGCAGTGCATTGCGGGGCGCGAGTTATAGTTAGCTGAACTAACTATAACGGGGGAATTTCTATGGTTTTGTACGAGTGAAATGTCCAACTAACTATAACTGTCCCTAAAACCTATGGTTTTTTCAGTGAATATATATATATATATATATATATACTTTTTTTTTTTTTCAGGCTCGAGGTAAAATAATGATTACCAGCACTCACGGGAACAGTCACATCCCAGATTTTATTGGGCTAGAGCAAATACGACAAGACGCGTTTCGGCAACCGCCTTTTTCAATAGTGGCGGGCGCCGACATGAGACAACATTTAAATATCAATGTGCATGAACATCAACAAAGGACACCGGACTTCATTCAGTCCCTCGGTGTCGGCCATTTGTAAACATGCAAAATAACTGTTGGAGGTAACATAAATCACAGCCTCATAACTTTGTAATTTCGCCCTGAATGGGCATTCCCCACATCATGAATGCATGTCAATATATTTCAAAACGATTCCAAAATTGCCACTTTCAATCAACAATTTACCGCCTTAGATGGCCAAGTTTAGCCCTGAATGGGCTACATCCACAACCATTTCAACTTAAATAAGATTTCCTATTTTTCCTCCTTTTTATGGGACATTTCTAATTCCACCCTGAATGGGTCTTATCGCACAAATAATCAGGATCATGGTTACATCCAACTCATTGTATCACGTGATGTCACATTTTAAAAAACATGATTCCCTTAATACAGCAGCTCTATACGCAATTCCTATAGGTGGACAGCCATCTCCTCCCCACTATTTAGCCCTTTCGGCATTTTCGTCTGATTATCTATGATGTGCCTGGATTCCAATCTACGCAATTGTAACTGCCTATCCCCACCTCTCACATTAGGGCGTACATGATCCATACAGAAGAATCGCAACAGATCCCTGTTGCTTTGATGGCATGCTTCAAAGTGCCGAGCCACCGGATACGTTACATCCCTGTTAGCAATGGCTCTAAGATGTTCTAAAATACGCACTTTCGTTGGGTGTATGGTGCTTCCAATGTAATGCAAGCCGCACGGACATACCAAACAGTACACCGTGTGGCTTGTGTTACAGTTCATAAATTTCTTAATTCTTCTAGGTTTTTCAAGGCCAGGCACATCATAGGTTAAAACCTTGTTGCTATTCTTGCATGCCCTACATTTTGAGCAAGGAAAGAAACCAACTATTTTCCCAAAAGCGGGTGGCCTGTTCTCTGAGATACAGTGACTCTGGACTAGACTGTCTCGTAATGTCCTCGCTCTTCTAAATGTCATCAAAGGCGCTTTAGGCAAATCTCCCCCTATTACTAGGTCAGATTTCAAAATGTGCCAGTTCTTTCTAAATGCTTTCCTGATGTCAGCGGAGTCACTGGAATATTCCGTGATCATCCTAAAATTGTTCCGGGCGTTTTCCCTCTCACTGTTTTTCCTGGTAGAAGAATTATCACTGATTAACTCAAGTCTCAGTTTATCATCCACTTTGGCCTTGGCCTCTATGAGAGTCTCTTTGCGATACCCTCTAACCTCAAATCTTTGTATACTTTCCTTAGCCGCTGCTTGATAGTCACAATGGTGCGTACAGTTCCTTTTTATTCTTAGCAGCTCGCCGTAGGGAATGCTTGTTATTGTTTTCCCCGGATGGCAACTGCTCACGTGCAGCTCGAGGTATAAACTTACTGAAAGAGCAATTTACGAAGTTGGAGAGGCTATACGAGCAGGAAATCCGCAAATGGTGGGAGGCTACCTCCCTCCAGAACTATATTGACGTCCAGAGGGTGCCACGGGGATTACGCATATATACTGTCCCCTCATATGAAAACCCTGACCCCCAACTTCTAGAAGTGTGGGCGGAGCACACTGCAAACTCTTCAAAAGGCATGCTAGTCATTTTAATCAAGTTTGCCTGGAGTGATAGGGAAAGAGCCCTGCAGGACATCAGTGCTTTGGAGAACGAAATTGCCAAAGACAGCGATAAAAACAAGCAAGAGGAATTAAAAGATGCTATGAAGAAACACCTCACATCTTATGAGCAAAAGATAAGACAAAGAAAGCAGGACAAGTTTGAACGTGATGCAAGGGATTACGAGCTGGGCCGCGTTTTGACCTTTGCCAAAAGATTTGGCGTACCAAGGAAACAATTGTTGAGCAATATGAATAGGATCATTGCTGAGCAAAGATACACGTCAGAGTCCGACATCACTGATTCGGAACAGTCCAGCGAGGAGAGTGGGTCAAGGCCCACAGTGAAGGAGATCCCTACCCCTTTTTACGAGGAGTTTAGCCTGATCAGACAGACATGGGGCAGAGTAGGAAGGGGAAAGCCTCCGGAGCAGAAAGTAAACGCCGGACGAGGAGGGGCGGCTGGAAAAGGCGACGGCAGTGCCTCACCACGAGTGACCCGGAGCAAGCGAGGGACCAAACGCTAGCCACAGAAATGCTCACTATTGTGAATTTGACCCAGAGAATACTGAATAAAGTGGAGGAGATGGTCCTACGACTGGGACTCAGTTTTTGTCCATCCAGGAAATCGGAATATACACAAACAAAGATCGATTTATTTAAGTTCTCGAGGAAAGTGAAATTGCATAAATACTTTAAAGCGCAAAAACAGACGCACAGGGGAAAAAGAAACACCATGGATACAGATACAGGTATCCTTACAGCCAAAGATTTAGAGACTCTGGCAGTATTGGAGGATCTCCAAAATGAAGGGGATCCAAGAGAACTGATCCCGGCAAACAAGAACAGAACAGATCTGATGGGAATTGCCCAAGTGAATCCAGGCATTCCTTTCAGACCTACATCAAGATTTGTCCCTTTAATGCCAATGGACTCAATTGACGTTTTTACGGAGGTGGTAACTAAGGAACTGATCAGACTACGCAATGTCAACACCAAAAGGAGAGTGGGGGGAAATATCATGGAAGAACAAAGGAAGGCAATTATGAATTTGCAGGAGGATTACACCCTTGTCTGCAAGCCGTCTGACAAAGGCGGGAATGTGGTGTTAATGACAATGGAGTTTTATAAGAAGGAAGCTTTACATCAGCTCAATGATCAGTCGAGCTATGTGAGGGTTGCACGCAAGGAGTTTGAAAACAGCATTGCAACATATCGGACACTCCTCAATAAATGGTACCATAGGGGCATGCTGGAGAAAGAGGAGTATACCTTTTTGGAGTGCAAACATCCACGTCTACCCACATTTTACTACCTCCCAAAACTACATAAGAATGCGACATGTCCCCTCGGGCGTCCGATAGTCTCATCTCTGGGCATTTTGACGGAAAATATATCCAGATTTGTGGACCACTTTCTGTTTGGGTTTGTGACACAATTGGTCTCGTATGTCAAAAACACAAAAGATTTTTTAAAGCGGGTGGAAAACTTTGTCTGGGAGGATGACCTGGTGATGATGACACTTGATATTTTGAGTCTTTACACCAGTATTGATCACATACAAGGAATTGAAGCTGTGAACCACTTTTTGGGGGAGCGATCAATGGCATTGGTTGAACACAACAATATGCTGACTGAATTTGTGGATTTTTGTCTACGTAATAATATATTTCTATTCCAGAACCAGCTTTTCAGGCAGGTACATGGTACTGCCATGGGCACCTGCTTCGCCCCCAGCTACGCGAATCTTTTTGTGGGCTGGTGGGAGAGGCAGGTGGCCTGGGCAGAGACCAATGAGAACTGGACCCGTAGGGTCATGAGTTGGAACAGATACATAGACGATTTGTTTATTATCTTTAGGGGCACAGAACAGTTAGCCAGTGAATATATAGATGTGCTCAATAGGAATGACCTCAACCTTAAATTTACAGGTGAGATCAGCAGGAGATCTGTGAATTTCCTTGACCTCACCGTATTCCCTGCGGAAGGCAGACTGTGCACATCTCTGCACAGGAAGCCGACGGCGGAAAATTCCTTGCTGCACGCGAGCAGTTGCCATCCGGGGAAAACAATAACAAGCATTCCCTACGGCGAGCTGCTAAGAATAAAAAGGAACTGTACGCGCGATTGTGACTATCAAGCAGCGGCTAAGGAAAGTATACAAAGATTTGAGGTTAGAGGGTATCGCAAAGAGACTCTCATAGAGGCCAAGGCCAAAGTGGATGATAAACTGAGACTTGAATTAATCAGTGATAATTCTTCTACCAGGAAAAACTACCAGGAAAAACAGTGAGAGGGAACGCCCGCTGACATCAGGAAAACATTTAGAAAGAACTGGCACATTTTGAAATCTGACCCAGTAATAGGGGGAGATTTGCCTAAAGCGCCTTTGATGACATTTAGAAGAGCGAGGACATTACGAGACAGTCTAGTCCAGAGTCACTGTATCTCAGAGAACAGGCCACCCGCTTTTGGGAAAATAGTGGGTTTCTTTCCTTGCTCAAAATGTAGGGCATGCAAGAATAGCAACAAGGTTTTAACCTATGATGTGCCTGGCCTTGAAAAACCTAGAAGAATTAAGGAATTTATGAACTGTAACACAAGCCACACGGTGTACTGTTTGGTATGTCCGTGCGGCTTGCATTACATTGGAAGTACCATACACCCAACGAAAGTGCGTATTTTAGAACATCTTAGAGCCATTGCTAACAGGGATGTAACGTATCCGGTGGCTCGGCACTTTGAAGCATACCATCAAAGCAACAGGGATCTGTTGCGATTCTTCTGTATGGATCATGTACCCCCTAATGTGAGAGGTGGGGATAGGCAGTTACAAATGCGTAGATTGGAATCCAGGCACATCATAGATAATCAGACGAAAATGCCGAAAGGGCTAAATAGTGGGGAGGAGATGGCTGTCCACCTATAGGAATTGCGTATAGAGCTGCTGTATTAAGGGAATCATGTTTTTTAAAATGTGACATCACGTGATACAATGAGTTGGATGTAACCATGATCCTGATTATTTGTGCGATAAGACCCATTCAGGGTGGAATTAGAAATGTCCCATAAAAAGGAGGAAAAATAGGAAATCTTATTTAAGTTGAAATGGTTGTGGATGTAGCCCATTCAGGGCTAAACTTGGCCATCTAAGGCGGTAAATTGTTGATTGAAAGTGGCAATTTTGGAATCGTTTTGAAATATATTGACATGCATTCATGATGTGGGGAATGCCCATTCAGGGCGAAATTACAAAGTTATGAGGCTGTGATTTATGTTACCTCCAACAGTTATTTTGCATGTTTACAAATGGCCGACACCGAGGGACTGAATGAAGTCCGGTGTCCTTTGTTGATGTTCATGCACATTGATATTTAAATGTTGTCTCATGTCGGCGCCCGCCACTATTGAAAAAGGCGGTTGCCGAAACGCGTCTTGTCGTATTTGCTCTAGCCCAATAAAATCTGGGATGTGACTGTTCCCGTGAGTGCTGGTAATCATTATTTTACCTCGAGCCTGAAAAAAAAAAAAGTATATATATATATATATATATATTCACTGAAAAAACCATAGGTTTTAGGGACAGTTATAGTTAGTTGGACATTTCACTCGTACAAAACCATAGAAATTCCCCCGTTATAGTTAGTTCAGCTAACTATAACTCGCGCCCCGCAATGCACTGCTGATGACGTCACATATTACATCACGCATGACATGGTCAGTGACATCACTGATGACATCACTGATGACATCTCAAATGACATCACTGATGACATCACTGATGACATCATCCAGTGACTGTGTGTTTCTGTAAAGTTTAAATATGTTTAATATATATAGGGAAAGGTGTATTGAAGAATGAGTGGGTGTATAAGTGTCTGAATGAATGATTTAGTACGTGAGTGACTGACTCTACAAGTGAGTGATTAAATGTATCTTACTGAATGCATGGATTAGTGACTAAACTGTGTGAATGTCTGTATCCGTCTGTCTGGTGGGGATAGGCAGTTACAATTGCGTAGATTGGAATCCAGGCACATCATAGATAATCAGACGAAAATGCCGAAAGGGCTAAATAGTGGGGAGGAGATGGCTGTCCACCTATAGGAATTGCGTATAGAGCTGCTGTATTAAGGGAATCATGTTTTTTAAAATGTGACATCACGTGATGCAATGAGTTGGATGTAACCATGATCTTGATTATTTGTGCGATAAGACCCATTCAGGGTGGAATTAGAAATGTCCCATAAAAAGGAGGAAAAAATAGGAAATCTTATTTAAGTTGAAATGGTTGTGGATGTAGCCCATTCAGGGCTAAACTTGGCCATCTAAGGCGGTAAATTGTTGATTGAAAGTGGCAATTTTGGGATCGTTTTGAAATATATTGACATGCATTCATGATGTGGGGAATGCCCATTCAAGGTGGAATTACAAAGTTATGAGGCTGTGATTTCTGTTACCTCCAACAGTTATTTTGCATGTTTACAAATGGCCGACACCGAGGGACTGAATGAAGACCGGTGTCCTTTGTTGATGTTCATGCACATTGATATTTAAATGTTGTCTCATGTCGGCGCCCGCCACTATTGAAAAAGGCGGTTGCCGAAACGCGTCTTGTCGTGTTTGTTCTATCCCAATAAAATCTAGGATGTGACTGTTCCCGTGACTGCTGGTAATCATTATTTTACCTCGAGCCTGAAATTTTACACGCGGTGTCCATCACCGTGTTACAGAGCACCCGACCGCGAGTGAAGGGAGGGAGACGGAACTGGAGCGCGATATATAATTACAATGCCAGGGTATTTATTTGCCAGTCTGGCAAATAAATACCTTGGTATTGTAATTATCCTGAGAGTGCGATCACTTTGTTCTAAAAGAATTCTTTGTGTCCAGTGGGCTTCGCTGGCATTTTGCACCACCTATCCATGGGTTGAAGGGGCAGGAAGAAGCATTTCGAGAAATCGAGCCGTTTGGATATATATATATATATATATATATATATATATATATATATATATATATATATATATAAATATACATATATATATATATTCACTGAAAAAACCATAGGTTTTAGGGACAGTTAAAGTTAGTTGGACATTTCACTCGTACAAAACCCATGAAATTCCCCGTTATAGTTAGTTCAGCTAACTATAACTCGCGCCCCGCAATGCACTGCTGATGATGTCACATATTACATCACTCATGACATGGTCAGTGACATCACTGATGACATCACTGATGACATCTCAAATGACATCACTGTTGACATCATGCAGTGACTGTGTGTTTCTGTAAAGTTTAAATATTTTTAATATATATAGGAAAAGACGTATCGAAGAATGAGTGGGTGTATAAGTGTCTGTATGGATGATTTAGTAGGTGCGTGACTGACTCTATAAGTGAGTGATTTAACGTATCTTACTGAATGCATGGGTTAGTGACTAAACTGGGTGAATGTCTGTATCCGTCTGTCTGTTGCTGTGTAAGTGGCTGCATGTGTTTGTGAATAGCTACATGAGTGTGTATATGAGTTATTGAATGGTTGTCTGAGTATCTGTATGGGTGCCTGAGTGTTTGTGTGGGAGGGGTGTGTGCGACTCTGTGCATAGATGTGTGAGTGGGTGATTCACTGGGTGGATGGTTTCAAGAGTGAATTTGTGATAGACTGTATGGGTGGGTAAGTGTGTGTAAGAGTGTGTTAGTGAGTGAATGTATGTCCCAGTGGTACATGTGTGAGTAACTACATATGTGAAAGGCAGTATATATGTGTGTTGGAGTATATAAATAGCTATCAGCGAGAGTGAGTGATTGTGATAGTGGCTGTATGAATGAGTGTGTGCTTGTATCAGTGATTGTATAAGAGCGTAACAATGTGCTAGTATTTGTATGATTAAGTGAGCTGGTGTGTGTATAACTGTATAGGTGAGTAAATGGCAGTGTGTTTAATTATTTGCATGACTGACTAGGTGTGTGAGTACCTCTATGGATGAGTGGCGGTGTTTGACTGTCTATATAGGAGTAAGAGTGAATATGATAGTCCTGTACTGAGTGACCATAAGTATGAGTGACTGTACGGGTGAGTGAGTGGATGTGTGTGTGTAGACCTAAGAATCAGTGAGTGGGTATGTAGTTATTGGTGTTGGAGTGTCTATGGTTTTGCGAATGGCAGTCTGTAATTTAGAGTGGGTGTATCAAAGGTTATATTAGGGTGTGAGGAGGTGCATCAGATTATCACGTGGATGATGTCATCAGTGATGTCATCAGTGATGTCATTTGAGATGTCATCAGTGATGTCATCAGTGATGTCACTGACCATGTCATGAGTGATGTAATATGTGACGTCATCAGCAGTGCATTGCGGGGCGCGAGTTATAGTTAGCTGAACTAACTATAACGGGGGAATTTCATGGGTTTTGTACGAGTGAAATGTCCAACTAACTATAACTGTCCCTAAAACCTATGGTTTTTTCAGTGAATTTCAAAGGATTTTTAAATGCTAATTTCTAACTATAACATGTCTGAAACCTATGGTTTTTTCTGTGAATTTCAAAGGTTTTTTAAATGCTAATTTCTAACTATAACGTGCCTGAAACCTATGGTTTTTTCAGTGAATTTCAAAGGTTTTTTAAATGCTAATTTCTAATTATAACGCCCCTAAAACCTTTGGTTTTTTCAGTGAATTTCAAAGGTTTTGTAAATGACAATTTTTAAATGTATTAATTGTTATATTTATTTTTTTGATACTGATTTACTACATTTTTTAAAACTATTTATTTTTAGATATTTTATTTATTAAATTACATTGTAATTACATTATACATTACATTACAAAATATACTTTCTCTGAATGAATTACTTTAGTTTAAATAGTTTGCAAATAGGCAATAGAGTTTTAAGTACAGTAGTTACAGTTATTGCAATGGGCAACACAATTTCAAACACAATGCAACATTGAGCTGAATGTGAATTTCTAGTTAAATGCAATTAGTTAGTTTATGGATTACTTTTCTAACCACAGGACTGGATCCTAGATTCAGTCCTGGGACATCTCCTGTAAACAGTTGAGTAAAAGCGTTTTGGTTACAGTAGTGATTTTTAAGGAATATTATTGTATTTTAAAAGTTGACACTTAGAAACTTTTTCACATAGAATCACCAATGTTATCCTATGGGAGGAAATTCACTTAGCAGGTAAGTAGTGTTATCGTTACTTTTTCTTACTCAGTGTTGGATCCTGGATCCAGCACTGGTGCATCTCCTGTAAACAGTTGAAAGAATGCGTTTAAGTCATACAGGCGATTTTTAAGGAATATTTGTAATTTGTAAAAATCGACACTGAAACTTTTCTGCTGAAAACCAGACAATGGATTCCTATGGAAGGAAATATAAGGTACTGGTAAGTACGGTTAGAATTACTTTTCAGGGTCAGTGCTGGGCTAAAAGATGCAGCACTGGGTTCTCTCCTGATAACAGGTGAGTAAATCGGAATTCGTAGTTCGGTTGATTTTAGAGGAATATTATAAAGTTCCAAAACTCCACACTTAGAAGAATTTCCAAGTGAAACCAGTCAATGTTAGCCTATGGAAGGAAATTCAAGTTGCTGGTAAGTACGGTTAAAATTACTTTTCAGGATCAGTACTGGGCTGAAAGATGCAGCACTGAGGTCTCTCCTGATAACAGGTGAGTAAATCGGAATCCGTATTTCGGCTGATTTTAGAGGAATATTATAAAGTTCCAAAACTGCACACTTAGAAGAATTTCCAAGTGAAACCAGTCAATGTTAGCCTATGGAAGGAAATTCAAGTTACTGGTAAGTACGGTTAGAATTACTTTTCAGGACCAGTACTGGGCTGAAAGATGCAGCACTGAGGTCTCTCCTGATAACAGGTGAGTAAATCGGAATTCGTATTTCGGCTGATTTTAGAGGAATATTATAAAGTTTCAAAAATCGACACTTAGAAGAATTTCCAAGTGAAACCAGTCAATGATATCCTATGGAAGGAAATTCAAGTTACTGGTAAGTTAGGTTAAAATTACTTTTCAGGATCAGTACTGGGCTGAAAGATGCAGCACTGAGGTCTCTCCTGATAACAGGTGAGTAAATCGGAATTCGTAGTTCGGCTGATTTTAGAGGAATATTTGTATGTTTCAAAAATCCACACAGAAACATTTTCAGCAAAAAGCAGGCAATGATATCCTATGGAAGGAAATTCAAGTTACTGGTAAGTACGGTTAAAATTACTTTTCAGGATCAGTGCTGGGCTAAAAGATGCAGCACTGGGTTCTCTCCTGATAACAGGTGAGTAAATCGGAATTCGTAGTTCGGCTGATTTTAGAGGAATATTTGCACAATGGTGAAGGGAGGGGGCGGGGCCTGAGGTGACATCTGTGCAAACGCGCCCCGTGGCGCGTTTTAAGTTGGGGATTAAGTCCCCTTGAATCATGAGGGTCCCTGGGGGCCAACTAGCCCACCAGGAACCTCCAGTATGCGCCAGGGGCTGCGTTGCAGAGACGTGTACAGAGGCCACACCCCTTTTTACACCTCTCTGCAACCAGCTCTGTGGCGCTTTCTGGACGTACCTGTTGGGCTAGTTGGCCCCCAGGGACCCTCAGGATTGAAGGGGATTTAATTCGCCATCTTAAAACACGCCATGGGGCCTGTTTGAACACATGTCACCTGAAGCCCCGCCCCCTCCCTTCACCACTGTGCAAACGCGCCCCGTGGCACGTTTTAAGTTGGGGGATTAAGTCCCCTTGAATCCTAAGGGTCCCTGGAGTCCAACTAGCCCACCATGTACTTCCAAAAAGCGCCACAGAGCTGCGTTGCAGAGAGGTGTAAAAGGGGCGTGGCCTCTGTACACCTCTCTGCAACGCAGCCCTTGGTGTATACTGGAGGTTCCTGGTGGGCTAGTTTGCCCCCAGGGACCCCCAGTATTCAAGGGGAATTACTTCCCCTTCTCAAAACGCGCCAGTTTTGATTGGGAGGGGGGCTGCGTGGCCCCCCTTCCCTTGGCCACTTTTGGCCCCGGGGACCCCATCCCCCGGGTCCTGAGCATTTTATTTTATTTTTAAATAAAAAAAAAAAACAGGAAGGGGGCCGCGTGGCCCCCCTTCCTTGGGCCTGTTTTGGCCCCGGGGACCCCATCCCCCGGGGCCTGAGCATTTTATTTTATTTTTAAATTTAAAAAAACGGGAAGGGGGCCGCGTGGCCCCCTTCCCTGGGCCTGTTTTGGCCCCGGGGACCCCATCCCCCGGGGCATGCCCTCAATTTTTATTTTTTTATTTGGAGGGGGCTGCGTGGCCCCCTCCTCAGGCCATTTAAGGCCCCGGGGACCCCATCCCCCGGGGCCGGCCTTGCCCTTTATTTTTTATTTTTTTATTTTTTATAATTTGGTGAGGGGGGCTGCGTGGCCCCCCTCCCTGGACACTTATGGCCCCGGGGACCCCATCCCCCGGGGCCTGGCCTCTGGTTGGGGACTGTGGGGGGTCCCCAATCCCCCCACAGTCCCAGCCGGCTCCCCGCCTCCTGCGCGAGCCGGCATTGCTTTTCCACATGGGGAGCAGCTAACATGCTGCTCCCCATGTGGAAAAGCAATTGGGTTTGCATTTTGAAAGAGAGAGCGAGGCTCCCGTCCTGTCATAGCAAACTACAGTGTCCCGGGGGTAGGCACCCCGGGACACTGCAGGAGCCAGCCCTGGGGGGTGGCGGTCCCCAGGGCCATCAAGGGCTCCAGGAGGGGGCCGCGCGGCCCCCTCCCATCCAGTGCACAGCCCCGGGGAGGTGGTGGTCCCCGGGGCTTTGAGGGTCCGTAACGGACCCCCATATTCAAATCTTTAGTGCCCCGGGAGGTGGCGGTCTCGGGGCGTGTGGGGGCTGAGCCCCCCACACAGGTCAAAAATTTTAAAAAGAAGCCCCGGGGAGGTGGCAGTCCTCGGGGCAGCGGGAGGGCAAAGAGCCCTCCCGCACCATTATTTTTTTAAGCCCCAGGGGGTGACGGTCCCCGGGGCTTGGGGCCTTAGAGGCCCCCACATATTAAAAAGAAACCCTGCATGCCCCCGGGACTTGGCCCACCCGGGGCCAACTAACTAACGAAGCGCGGGAGACCGCGCTTCGTTTTTTGTTTTTTTCTCGGTGGGATCCGCGCACCCTGAGCGCATCCCACCGATTTTTTTTAAAAAAAAATGCTTTTTTCTGCCCAGGGGGTCCTTGAGGGACCCCTGAGCAGACCTAGGGGTCAGGGTGTTTCTACCCTGCCCCCTTTGTGCGTTTGCGCACTTGTTTCTTCTGGGGTTTTTTTCTAATCAGCAGGATCCGTGCACCCTGAGCGCATCCTGCCGATTTAAAAAAAAAAATGCTTTTTCTGCCCAGTGGGTCCTTGTGGGACCCCTGAGCAGACCTAGGGGGTCAGGGTGTTTCTACCCTGCCCCTTTTTGCGCTTTGCGCACTTGTTTCTGTCCCTCGGTTCTACCGAGGGACAAAATGGCTGCCAACACTTCCTGATTTGGAGTGTTGACAGCCACTTGACAGCCAATTAGCATGCAGCTCGTGATCGGGAGGGTGCGCGAATCCGACGCGGCCATAGATATATATGTGATTTTCCTTTGATTTTCTCTGGAACTACTGAACGGATTTACACCATTTAACAAAAGGGTTCTTTCTGAACCAAGAACTACCTCTTTGCCAAATTTGGTGTAATTCCGTTCAGCAGTTCGGGCTGTAGCCGTGTCTAAAGTTTCCTATGGGAAAATGAATGGGGAAAACACGTTTTGGGACCCCCTTTTTCTCGGCCCCCGCTTGACGAATCACCCCGAAACTTTCAGGGTAGGAGCGGACCGGAGCGGGCCATAAAGTTTGAAAATTTCGCGAAGATTCGTCAACCGGCAAGAGAGTTATTTCAAATAGAATGTCGCGGATTTCCTATGGAAAATAGGTCCTAACTATAACTATCTACTGGCGACCGCCAGTAGATAATATATATATATATATATATATTATATTTAACCCTTTCGCTGCTAGGCCTTTTCCCCCCCTGTGCTAAGCCTTTTTTTTGGCTATTTGGGGTAGTTTGCGCTTAGGCCTGTTATGTTTCGTATAGAGGCCCTAATATAGACACGTTCATATATGCCGTATATGGTCATAATCGTATATGCCCTATTATGGTCATGATCGTATATGCCCTATTATGGTCATAATCGTCTATGCCCTATTATAGTCATGATCGCCTATGCCCTAATATAGGCATGATCTTTCACCTACATTAGTTCCCTACAGTACACAACGAACACTGTGGGTTGAACGTTATCTAGTCTGTGGTTAGAACACTGCAGGGTTTTTCCCGAACACAGGCCTACAATGTACTCATAAATTATGCATGAGCATTCACCAGCTACATCTCCCGCATAATATGTATGTACAAAGTTCACCCCTGACGTCTTCCTCATGTCTAACAAAGACCAATACAAACCATACTGAGGGATGAGACACTTTAGGGTATAAATACACCACATCTTGCCACGGTAAGATAGAGGGAACCGAGACTTCCATGCTGACACACTGACCAGAGACGCTGAGGCTCCTGCATGCAGTCGCTCCAGCTGACAGCGGTCTAACACAGCCCTTGCGGTGTGTCCAACTCGAGACCAGGACGGGGTCCCACACTCTCTCTATTCAGGTAATGGGGTTCGACTAAATCCTAGAAGGATTCTTGGCTCTTAGGCTTTTAGACCTACACACATGCTAGGTATACTTAGGTACATCTAGTTAGGCATCGTAGGAGTACGCGCACTTTTATAATGCTTTTTATATTCATGTATTTATTCATGATTCTTGCAATATGGTAGAACTGTACTACCCTTTCACTTTTATCGTACTGCTGATAATATATCTCTGCTATTGTCTGCTGGTTGCTGCAGCACATATATTCTACACCAGAAGAACAACTGTTCAATAAATACTTATTGAAACGCCCAGACTGTTTATTCTGTGTAACTCTCTGAGACAAACCGAACAACTAAGCACGAGTGACTGAGTGAAAAGTAGTACATTGTTTCCACGATTCTGAGGGATCCGGGTTGTCATGATCTAAGGTTGCCAGGAACTAATCTCTCCCCGATAAGAGGAGATTCTAGTGGCACTGTGAGCTAGCTAACGCAAATCCAGCTAACATACGCGTTGGGGGTGCACAGAGCCAGTCTGCCACCAAGCCACAGTTTATGTTATCCAAACGCGCAGGTCCTGCAGGGGTACTATAGGAACTGCACGACATGGCGTCACCAACGTTGGTTGGGTACTTATTTAACAGTAGAATCTGAGTAGTTCAGTCGTGCTATTCTCAGAGAACCTACTCACAAAACACCAGAGACGTCTGGAGTGGGTGGGCACAAAATCCGCCGCAGCTGAGTAGTACAAAAAATACTTTTTATTGGCTGTTGGTTATTCAAGCTTGAAAGGACATAGTGTTCCTAAAATTGTGCCTAAAACCTTATCATAGTTTCTTTGAAACATTAGTCTGTGTTCTATACACGATGACTACCGCGGTCTTAGATCCAACATGAATGCCACTGCCCGTGTCAGATGAGGAAGAAGATCCTGAGGATGCAATACAGATTGCACCAAAATTCAGAAGGACAATCACCAATAAGACTATTAGAAAATGGTTTACAAGCTAAGGGTGGCATGGTAGTTTTCGTGATTGAGGCACATGAATCAAATAAAACAGAGGTATTCTATTCATGGGTTACACTCCCAGCATCAAATGCAATAACAAAGACATTTCACTACTATATAGAAGGAGATGCACCACTGGATTATTGTCCATTTGAGGACATAGAGATTCCACTCACTTACCAGGAACATTATTACTGGTTTAATGGCGCCCTACCCCACGTACGAGAAAGAGTAAGGTTAGGCCCACTCGGAGGAGATGGAGCCACATGGCCAATATTAGCAGCCTACACACCACATCCTGACATTGGCACAATGCCACCAGGAGACTTACTCGTACAACACATAGATTTAATTAAAATCTACAGAAACCTAACACAATTTGTCATGAGGACTTTAACAATCCAACCTGCACCAGGTGCAGCAAATAGTACTCCAGCTCAGGGTATAGGAAATAAAATTACTCCTCAAACATTACACGCGGTAATGGGAAAAATGCCTGCAAAACGTGAACAAATACCATTCTGGATAGCTCAGAGAATAACTCAGCTTGAGGCAGTATTCCTGAATACTAACACCTGTGATAAACACAGAATACTAACAATCTGCTTGCCCATGGGGATCACACCACAAATAGAAGACTGCACCTCTTGAGGTTCAGTCTTTGCTGCCATATATACCAGAACACATGGTATCCCGTCATTAGCAGTAGTACCTGACGTATTGAGACAGATACAAAATGAGTACGGAGCAGAGCCTGCCCTTAACTTAGGGATGAAGTTACTAGGTAACTACGAACAGGTATCAGCCATAATACTAGCTAACATTAAGGGGGAAGCAGCTGCAGTGGCGATCCGCCAACGCCTAAGGGAGTTCAGTCCAGTAGATCAACCACACGAACTACCCAAAATAATTGAAACTGCATATGTAGAACTAGGCAGAGACAGCTTAGGTGGGAAAGCATTAAAACCACAACTGGTGGGCAGTTCTGAAAAGGACACTACAAAGCAGACACCTACTTCTTCTAAAAAGAAGTGGGAAAATAAAAAGCAACAAAAGTCTAAAAACAGCAGATCTCAATCCAGAGGCAGGTCTCCTCAACAGGAGCCCTCTGAAAGGAGGTATAACCTCAGGAATAGGGATAATATCAGGAAACCTGACAGGTATCAGGATACTGATACACGTTCCTCTCGTTCCTTTCAGGGTTCATCAAAAAACTCTGAGAGGGAAGGATGGAAAGAACAAAGACAAGAGGAGCGTACAAAGTCCAGAGACACGCAACGCGCTGCAGACTACGCACCTAAAAAAGAAGATAAACAAAAATCAAAACCTCAGTTCACAAATAAAAAGGTAGCAGGTCTTAAGATCAGACATGCCCAGAATTCTGAGGACACAGCTTCTGAACGGGGAATGGGCTCTGACGATGCTGGACAGCGCGGCAGAAGTAACAATAGCTCGCCAGAACCTGAAGGAATTTCTGGTGACAGCGGAGTTGAGTGAGTATATCACGGTGGAAACACCTGATATTCGGGTAAGTGTCCCACATAAGTTACATGAGATAACACTCCGGATGGAGGGGGACAAGCCCAGGAAAATTAAAGGTCTATTTTGGAAAAATCTGTCATCTGGATATGACATCCTATTAGCAGAGCAAGACTGGCTGCCAGCATTCGTTATGGCGTGCCCTAAGGGAGAAACGGTAATTTTTCCAGCATTTTCCAACCTCGTTCCCATACATTTAAAACATGCATATGCGCAGGAGTGGGCGGTTGCCCTAGCTCAGGCATTGTACATAGATCATGCTGGTTGGGATGAGGATTCAACCCACCACGTGATCCCGTTAAAAGTTTCCCCAAATGCTCAAAGGCAATATCCTATAAAGCAAGAAGCTAAAAAACAAGTCAGGGAGATCCTAGATCAACTTGAATACCAGGGGGTGATAGAAAATTGCACCTCACCAATGAACAATCCTTTGTTCCCCGTATCAAAACCTGACAACACATATCGTTTAGTTTTAGATTACAGACATTTAAACACTTGCACAAAGACATTTGCAGTTCAAAATGCACACAGTGCCGCATTAATGAATAACATTGTATGAAAAAAAATACAAAAACTACACTTGATATCTCAAATGGATTTTTCTGCCAAAATATAGCGCCTGAAAGCAGGTATTTGACCGCATTCTCAGCGCTAGGGTCCCAACAGCACTTTTGTCGACTCCCCCAAGGGTATAAGAATAGCCCGGGGTTGTTTTCAGCAAGGGTAACAGAGTTACTCTAAAATTTGGATGAAGAAGCATTGTCCTATGTGGATGATATTTATCTAACGGACGATGACTTACCGAGGCACTTGACCAGGGTGAGCACCATTATTATGGGATTCGCCTCTGAGGGCTATAAATTTAATTTCAAAAATCAAAAATTGCCCATCTCAATGTCCTGTTTGTAGGGTATGAGCTGTCAAGTGAAGGAAAAAGCCTAGCAGCTAACTTTTTAGAAAAGTGTGCCCGGCTCCAACCTCCAAAATCATTAAAGAATTTACAATCAATTCTGGGATTCCTAAATTTTGGTCGAACATACATTTTGGATTATGCAGAAGAGTAAAACCTTTCTACGACTTAATAAAACCTGATTTTTCAGTCAGACAATGGACACAGGAACATACAAACATCCTACGTTCACTACAGGAAGACATGATAGCGTCAAAACACTTACAGACACGCGTAAACGTACGCAACTTAGTGATCCGAGTAATAGCGGATCAATGCGGGTACACTTATTTAACCTTCAATGAAGGCGAAACGGTACCAATCGCATACAAATCACACCTGTACACAAACGCAGAGATGCGTTTCACTTCAACAGAAAAAATCCTGACAGCAGTGCAGACCGCTGTAGCAAGAGAAAGTAATAAGGAGAACAAGGGTACCCCAATATGTGAACCTGGGGTGGTAAGCTGTTTTGGGAAACAGTGGTTCTGGTGTGGCCTAAAGGTCCATTCAGAAGTGACCCTGCGGGGGCACTATGGCTGAGTGTAGGAAATTAATTCTTAAAGGTAGCGGTAAATAATATAAAGAGGGACATGTAGGTCAGTATATGACAGATGTTTATTCCAAAACAATAGTATTCAGGTGCTCACACAATAAGTGACAATAAGCGTGACGTGAAAAGTGAGGGTGATATGAAAATAAAGACATCGCATTGACAACAATAGTATGAACTCCTTTAGAAGATTTTTACAGAGTAAAAGGAGTTCATGTTGTAGGGGGTCGACGGCGTTTCGAACTCAATTATTTGAGTTCATCTTCAGGACATATAATCGTTCAGTGCCAAGTGTTTATTTAAGGAGAATCCAGGGCACTTAATGAGAGCCTGGAGATGAAAGGCAGAACGTGTCCTGCTGCTGCTGTAGCCTGCGCTGAGTGCTCAAACGATGCCTTACAGAGGCCAGCTGCTCCTCGTGAATTGATTCTTCACAACTGTCTCCCACGCTCAAAATACAGAGGAGCGCAGCGTTTCACAGGCGCTTGCCACCCCGGATGCTACATAAATAGCATTCAAGCCCAATTCAGCTTGCTCACCCTTATATGTCCTGAAGATGAACTCAAATAATTGAGTTCGAAATGCTGTCGACCCCCTACAACATGAACTCCTTTTACGCTGTAAAAATCTTCTAAAGGAGTTCATACTATTGTTGTCAATGCGATGTCTTTATTTTAATATCACCCTCACTTTTCACGTCACGCTTATTGTCACTTATTGTGTGAGCACCTGAATACTATTGTTTTGGAATAAACATCTGTCATATACTGACTTACATGTCCCTCTTTATATTATTTACCGCTCCCTTTAAGAATTAATTTCCTACACCCAGCCATAGTGCCCCCTGCAGGGTCACTTCTGAATGGACCTTTAGGCCACACCAGAACCACTGTTTCCCAAAGTAGCAAGAGAAAGAGCTCTTGCTCAGGGAAAGCGCATAATAGTCGTGACCCCAGTACCAGCCTTAGAGGCTGTTACAAAGGCTAGCATTCCAAATGCGAAAGCCTTACATCCCAGATGGATACAATGGGCTAATTCTCTCACTGCAACGGATGTTGAATACAGATTTGATCCAAGTTTAAAAACACAAGCATATCTGCAATACGAACAAGAATATCCTCTACCAAATGAGATTTTGCCTCTAGATCAGTATGAATATATTATTTACACTGACGGATCTGCTCAATCAGCCAAAGGGAGTAAGCAAGCTTACAGTGCAGCGTGTGCAATCGTTAAAGGTCACATGCACGATGGAAAGTTCCATCCAAGTTGCACTAAAACGCGATCTCTAGGAGACTGCACGGCTCAGTTGGCAGAATTAAAAGCACTAATACTGGCACTGGTAAATACGGAACACGAATTCCCCACAGTAATTGTGTGTGATTCCTTTTACTGTGTACAGTCGGACAATGAATATTTACATCATTTGGAACAAAACGGGTTTAAAGACGCAAAAGGTGGCACAATTAAGCATAAAATGCTATGGTAACAGGTAGTGGAGTTGAGAAACGAACTACCAAGGGCTCACGTAAAACATACACTGAGTCATCAGCGTGATGGCGTTCACGTTGAAGGGAATTCATTGGCTGATGAAGCCGCAAGGGGGGCTGTACGCACAGCGTCCGCAGCTGCAATCACTCGTTCAAAAACGAGAATAGACAGCGAGATTTTGGTAGCTGTCAATGCTTCACGCAAAGGCAGCACAGCAGTACCTAAGAAATTTCCACTCAAGTACTCCTACAAGTTAGATGCACAAAACATTCCATATGCTCAGATTCCTGGAGTGGGGGATAGAGTAATACCAAATATGGATCGTAGGCAAGGCTTAATTCTAGCAGCACACGAGGGTTTGGGTTCTGCACATACAGGCGTTACAGCGACTATTTCTTTACTGAAACAGCGCTACTGGTGGCCAGGGTTAACAAAGCAGACCAAAGACTATGTCTTAAAGTGCGACATCTGCCAGCAGATAAAAGGCTCCACCGTAGCACGCCCAGCGCAGACACCATTACTAAAATCAGACAAACCTCTCGCATGTGTGTATTTGGATCACTGCGGACCCCTACAAACGGATGGGGCAAAGAAATATATCATGGTTGCAGTGGATTCCTGCTCTAGATTCCTATGGGTCTCGGCTGATGCTCGAACTGTTATAAAAGATTTGCGAGTCTTTATCGGCACGTACGCAGTTGGCACGTTACATTCTGACCGTGGCCCGGCGTTTAGCTCTCAGGCTTACAAAGAGGCCATGGAAGGACTGGGCGTAGCATTGCGGTACTCCTCTCCATACCATCCTGAGGGAAATTCGGTTGTGGAGAGGAAAAACCGTGACTTAAAGCAATCTTTAACAGCTTGGGTATTAGGCAAGGGCGGTAGTTGGGTCAGTCACCTTTATGGGGTCTGTGAGAAGTTGGCCTGGCATATGCTGTCCACTATTTGTAGTGGGCACCTTGCACCAGTCCAAACAACCCCTTATTGGAGATAGGTTAAAGACAACCTTTATTGAAAGCTATCCTAGTGGTAGCTATGGAGAGCAGCCTTCAGGCTAAGTCTTGAAGGAATGTAAAGCAGCTTGTTTTACCAGTCTATAATCTCTTGAGTGACCAAATGAAAGAGGACCACACCAGGTATATATTCAAAATATATGTATTTATTACTAAACACACCCCTCTAGTCTCTTTATGAGGCTAGAGTTCGAAGTACATAAATTATAAGTTAGTTATCTACAGTAATAGCACAAATACACGTTTGAGCCCTAGGGGCGTACCAAACCATATACCAATAAAGTGGTATAAGAACCACGACTGAGCTAGACACAAGGCCTAGAGCCTGTAGAAGTGCTTGGACCACAAGGAACCACCCAAGGTAGTGACACAGGGGACCCACGGGGACGCGTGCAGTGTATGAACACAGCCGCGAATCGCCGTTAACTTCTATGGGGAAAGTCGCGGTTTGAATTTAAAAGAAAAGGGACACTTAGAGGAGGACTTGGAGCAAACCATTTGAGAATTAGGCTGTTCTAGTGTCAATACCCACGGGAGCACCGGAGTACTCGAGTTACCTCACCCAGGGAAGCCGGGTGCATAGGTGTCTTTCGGGGTCGGGTTTCGTCTGTCGCTTTCAATGGCGATCTGCTGCAAAGTGCTGCTGGCGGCCAAGTCGAAAGTGTTCGGGTGGATCCAAAGGTGGATCGAAGATCTGAAGAACCTGAAAGCAGACGGGACAGAGTCTGGGTCACTAGCCAGTGACCAGGAAGGCGATGAGCAGATGCCCACCGATGTCGAGTGCTTCAGGTAGGTTGACGGTTGTCTTGACTCTTCAGCCACGAGGTCCAGGAGGCGTCGACGACAACCAGGAGCTGGATTCGAGCTGTCCCACAACGTCTGTCGATTGCAGGGGTATCGGCGACTGGATTGGACCCAACAAGCCTTGGCAACGGCAAGTCTCGTGGAAATGGAAGAAGGACGATGTTGCAGACCAGCAAGGTCTGTGGGACTCACCCAGTGAGGGTAAGTCAGGGCACGCCTGGAGCAACCAAGGAGCCTAAGCAGAAAAAGATTGGCCTTCGGGAGGGCCTACTAGCCAACGGACTAGCGACTGCGAAGGAGCCTCGAGTTGACGCACGTGGAGCTGGCTCACAGGACACTCGTGGAGTGGAGGCCAGTGATCTTCGGTGCATTTGGTGCTGGAGGCTGGGGCTACTCGGAGCCCAAAGCACAACTTCGTGGGAGACCCAGAAGAGGATGCACTTGCAAATGCGATCGGTGTCTAGGGGTCACGGTTCCACATTACCCACAACAGCTACGGGCCTCAGCTTTGCTGGGGACTCAGGGAAGCCTCGGGGAAGTCTGGAAATCCACCTCTGGTGATGCAAAGACTTCGGCGTCCAGCGGGAGCTTCAGCGATGCAGACCGGACAATTGCTTCTTTGGTGCCTGCCAAGCAGGGGAGTCACTCCTTGACCCCAAGGGAGATTCTTCAGTCCTCTAATCTTGAAGTAGAGCGTCGAAGGTCCAGGATTCTGTGTCAGAGTTTCGTCCAGGTTAATCTAAAGTCCTAAGGACTGGGGTCCCATACTTATACTAAGGTAGGGGGTTGGACATACTCTGTGGCCCCACCTATGGGAGGGTCAGGGCAGAGGGGTGGTTACACCCCTTTCCCTTTGTCCAGTTTCATGCCAGAGCAGGGGCTGGAAGCCCCTGAGCCGGTTTGAACTGGGGTATGCACAGGGACACCAAATGTGCCCCCAGTGCAGGACTTCAAAGCACCAGAGAGTGCTCCCGCCCAGCCCCAATACACACTATCCTGTCTGGGGAGGTGGTTACACCTCCCTGGGACAGGAAACCTATTGTCCAGGCTTCCCCTGCCGGAGTTTCGGTCAGCAGCAGGAGGCCAGACTTGTGTCTGTGGCAGCGGCATCCATTTTGTGATGCCAGGGCTCTGGAAAGTCAGTACCGGGTATACCGGTGTGTACATGTCTCTCCCTCTAGAAGGGTGGAATGCTACCCCCGCCGCCAGAACTGGCGGGGGTAGTATTCCAAGATGTTTGACACCAAACACGACATGTTTCCGTGCAGCCATCCCAAAGTTAGCATTTAACGCGAGGTTATAATGCGCTTAAGAGTATATGGTCGGGCTGCACTACAAACAGCATCAGAGAAGGGTCTCCGAACGCTGCAGAGGGGCCCAGCTCATGCAGGGGCACCCTCTCACATAGGAACCACGCACTCTGCCTTCAGGATTGATAAGGCCTGCCATAGGAGTGACTTATAGGTTTATATGTGTGTATGTATGTAGTGATATAGGTAGCCTATATCACAGTAAGGGGTGCATGCACCACCTTACCCAGGCTGCAGTAGCAGACCTGTGGTGTCATTTTGGTTGGCCTTCCAGGGGTGGCACAATACATGCTGCAGCCCCTGGTAGGCCTCTGAGGTACCTATGCCCTGGGTACATAGTATACCATATACTAGGGACTTATAAGGGCACTCCAGATTCCAATCAGAGATGTGCCTAAGGCACATGGAAACCATTTTATAGAGGAAGCAGATAGACTGGGGCCCTGAATAGCAGGATCCCAGTCCAACTAAGTCATAAACCAGCAAAACACCAGGCAAAAAGTGGGGGCAACCATATAGTCAGATTCCACCTTCCTACATAACCCCCCCCAAACGAAAGGAGATAAGGCTAACCTTGGCCAGTTGAGCCTTTATTGACTAAGTGGCCATATAAGGAAGCACCTGCACTAGCATGGTTGCCCCCTGTCTTATGGTCCACTAAGCCATCCCTCACCCTAAGGGTATGAGAGGGTCTCCACCATGGGGAATTACTACCTGTGGTGTGCTTTGGTAAAGTACAAGGCTGGTGAGGTGTCTGAGTAGGGAAGTGAGGCCCTAGGAAGGTGGGTCTCAGCTTCCTCAGATCACTGGTCACCATGTATGTCTGTCTTTCCATGACTGAGTTGCACTTTGCTCTAAGGGTCAACCTTTGGCTGCCTACAGCTGGGGGTTGGGTCCCTTTGGACGGACCACTGGAGGGACATGGCAGGTTTGGAACCTTTTGGTCCCAGGTTTGCCCTTGCCTAACAGAGTCCTTCTGGGGGAGGTCCCTACATAAAGGTATGGGGATCCCTCAGTGTGTTGAGGAATTTTCACCTGGCTAGGGCTACTAGACTGGGTGCCCCTAATCTGCTGATGGGGGGTTCCTCTGGACAGGGGCCCCTGGGGGGTCCACTGACCTCCCTGACCTCTGCAGCCCTGGGCTGACTGAGGCAGGGTAGAGAGGGGCAGGTTACCAGCTCCAGACTGGGTACCACCTTGGAAGGGTCCTCTGCCATCAGGGGTGTGGCCAGGCCAGGCCTGACTACCTCTGGGGCAGTTCCTTCACTGGGGGTAGGGTCAGTTCCCTGAGGAGGCTGACCCTTACCTACTGTCTGGAGGGAAGAAGACTTTTCTTCAACCCTTGTGCTCTCTTTTGGGGGAGAGTGGGCCATTCTTCCAGGCTCCATATCTCCAAAATTTCCCTGGGCTGGGGCTGTGGCCATCACAGCCCCACTAACTTTTACAGGGACGCCCAGTATTCTCAGATGGGTTTGGTGTTCAACTTCAGCCCAGGCTGAAATTTCCAGATCATTGCCCATCAGGTAATCTACAGGCAAGGTTGGGGACACTGCCACTCTTTTTGGGCCTGTGTCCCCTTCCCAGCTGAGATTGACTATGGCCATGGGGTGATCTGTTCTGACACCATCAATGTTGGTCACCTGGTATTTAAACTCAGGTAAAAGCTGGTGAGGGGGACTAGTTTCCCTGCCACCATGGTGACACTAGCCCCTGTGTCCCTAAATGCCACAGCTTTCTGACCATTAATTATTGGCTCCATTCTGTACCTGCCCAATGCTTTGGGGCCCATGGTAAAGGTGGCAAATCCTATACCACCATCAGAGTCAGAAGAGTCTGTTGAGGGGGACCTGTCTAAACTAGGGCCCACCTCTGTTCCTCTTGCAAAAGCACCTAACTTTTTGGGTGCACTACTCCCAACTGGAGGATTACTACTGGTAGTACCAGGAGGGGTGGTAGTAGTTGTTGGAGGAACATTTTCTTTATTGCCAATCCTGGGGCAACTGGGATCTGTTTTCCAGTGTCCAGGCTTTTTACAGACATGGCAATAGGGTTTCTTTTCAGGAGAGGAAGGAGTTTGGGACCCACCCCCAGAAGAGGACTTTTGGGGCCCTGTAGTGGATGTATCTTTAGATTTATCCCCACCTTTCTCTTGGGACTTGGTAGAATCTTTCTTCTGGTCACCACCCTGATTCCTAGTCTTTACTCTGGTTCTGACCCATTTGTCTGCCTTCTTTCCCAATTCTTGGGGAGAGGTCAGATCAGAGTCCACCAGGTACTGGTGTAAAAGCTGGTTTTGACAATTATTAAGGATCTGCTCCCTCATAATCAAATTGTACAATCCTAAAAAGTCATGCACCTTGTTGCCATGTATCCAACCTTCCAGAGCCTTAGTAGCACAATCTACAAAGTCAACCCAGTCTTGAGTCTGAGCCTTTTGGGTGTCTCTGAACTTCAACCTATACTGTTCAGTGGTTAGGCCAAACCCATCTATCAGAGCACTCTTCAAGACTTTGTAATTGTCAGCATCCTCTTCTCTTACAGTGAGAACCTTATCTCTACCTTTGTCTGCAAAGGAGAGCCACAAGATTGCTGCCCACTGCTCCTGAGGGACCCTCTGTACTTTACAGGCCCTCTCAAGTGCAGTTATCCATTTGTGGATGTCATCCCCACTCTGGTAGGGAGGGACAATCTTGCTCAGGTTTCTATGGTCATAAGACCTTTCCCTATCTCTGGGGAAATTGCTGCCACCATGGGACTCTAGTCCCATCTTTTTTCTCTCTTTGTAGAGATCTAGGGACTCCCTGTCTATAGCCAACTGCTGTTTTCTGAGTTCAAGCTGGGCTTGCTCATACTGAATCAGTCTCTTTCTCCTCTCATGAGAGGATTCTCTCCTATGGGAAGAGACAGAGGTCCCTATTGAGGTGCCAGAGTGGTTAGACTCCTGAGAAGGAGATCTAGACCTTCTGGGCACACTCAGTACTCTTCCTGGGGGGACAAAGGGGAGGTCATTCTGATCCCCCTCCTCCTCCTCCACAGGAGGAATTGGGTTATCCAGGACAAGGTCATTTTCACCTTCCTGGCCAGTTTCAGAGGGGGGGGCTGTGGTTTCTTCATCCCTGGCCCCTTCCTCATCTTCTGCCCCACCCTCTCTGCCTACCCCTTCAGACCCTATGGGCCTGCTGAGATCATCAGCTAGTAACACCTCCCTGAGGTGTTGGGTGCTGGCACTTTTGCCTGCCTTCAACTTCCTAGTATTGCATAATGCTCTCAATTCCAAGAATGGGAGTTTATCATACTTGGAGGGAAGAAGCCCACTGGCTTTGGCAAGGACTCACTGGGTCCTGGCTTTGAAGACATTACTAGTGAGGTGTGGTGTATGCACTACCTACTCTAGTGTGGCCTACTAATCTCTCTTGAGTTGTAGAAAGGGTGTGCTATCCCTTAACACACAACTCTAAGTTCAGTAGAACTTACTGTATTACTAAGCTTGATTTATATGTACCTTAGGTACCCTTAGTGGTTTTCAGTTGATCAATTCAATTGAGATTACCTGGTAAAACAATAGCAAGCTGGAATCCCACACGCTGCACACCAATGTGAGAAGTTGGCCTGGCATATGCTGTCCACTATTTGTAGTGGGCACCTTGCACCAGTCCAAACAACCCCTTATTGGAGATAGGTTAAAGACAACCTTTATTGAAAGCTATCCTAGTGGTAGCTATGGAGAGCAGCCTTCAGGCTAAGTCTTGAAGGAATGTAAAGCAGCTTGTTTTACCAGTCTATAATCTCTTGAGTGACCAAATGAAAGAGGACCACACCAGGTATATATTCAAAATATATGTATTTATTACTAAACACACCCCTCTAGTCTCTTTATGAGGCTAGAGTTCGAAGTACATAAATTATAAGTTAGTTATCTACAGTAATAGCACAAATACACGTTTGAGCCCTAGGGGCGTACCAAACCATATACCAATAAAGTGGTATAAGAACCACGACTGAGCTAGACACAAGGCCTAGAGCCTGTAGAAGTGCTTGGACCACAAGGAACCACCCAAGGTAGTGACACAGGGGACCCACGGGGGACGCGTGCAGTGTATGAACACAGCCGCGAATCGCCGTTAACTTCTATGGGGAAAGTCGCGGTTTGAATTTAAAAGAAAAGGGACACTTAGAGGAGGACTTGGAGCAAACCCTTTGAGAACTAGGCTGTTCTAGTGTCAATACCCACGGGAGCACCGGAGTACTCGAGTTACCTCACCCAGGGAAGCCGGGTGCATAGGTGTCTTTCGGGGTCGGGTTTCGTCGTCACTTTCAATGGCGATCTGCTGCAAAGTGCTGCTGGCGTCCAAGTCGAAAGTGTTCGGGTGGATCCAAAGGTGGATCGAAGATCTGAAGAACCTGAAAGCAGAGGGGACAGAGTCTGGGTCACTAGCCAGTGACCAGGAAGGCGATGAGCAGATGCCCACCGATGTCGAGTGCTTCAGGTAGGTTGACAGTTGTCTTGACTCTTCAGCCACGAGGTCCAGGAGGCGTCGACGATGACCAGGAGCTGGATTTGAGCTGTCCCACGATGTCTGTCGATTGCAGGGGTGTCGGCGACCAGATTGGACCCAACAAGGCTTGGTAACGGCAAGTCTCGTGGAAATGGAAGAAGGATGATGTTGCAGACCAGCAAGGTCTGTGGGTCTCACCCAGCGAGGGTAAGTCAGGGCACGCCTGGAGCAACCAGGGAGCCCAAGCAGAAAAAGATTGGCCTTCGGGAGGGCCTACTAGCCAATGGACTAGCGACCGTGAAGGAGCCTCAAGTCGACGCACGTGGAGCTGGCTCACAGGACACTCGTGGAGTGGAGGCCAGTGATCTTCGGTGCAGTCGGTGCTGGAGGCTGGGGCTACTCGGAGCCCAAAGCACAACTTCGTGGGAGACCCAGAAGAGGATGCACTTGCAAATGCGATCGGTGTCCAGGGGTCACGGTTCCACGTTACCCACGACAGCTACGGGCCTCAGCTTTGCTGGGGACTCAGGGCAGCCTCGGGGAAGTCTGGAAATCCACCTCTGGTGATGCAAAGACTTCGGCGTCTAGCGGGAGCTTCAGCGATGCAGACCGGACAATTGCTTCTTTGGTGCCTGCCAAGCAGGGGAGTCACTCCTTGACCCCAAGGGAGATTCTTCAGTCCTCTAATCTTGAAGTAGAGCGTCGAAGGTCCAGGATTCTGTGTCAGAGTTTCGTCCAGGTTAATCTAAAGTCCTAAGGACTGGGGTCCCATACTTATACTAAGGTAGGGGGTTGGACATACTCTGTGGCCCCACCTATGGGAGGGTCAGGGCAGAGGGGTGGTTACACCCCTTTCCCTTTGTCCAGTTTCACGCCAGAGCAGGGGCTGGAAGCCCCTGAGCCGGTTTGAATTGGGGTATGCACAGGGACACCAAATGTGCCCAGCTCATGCAGGGGCACCCTCTCACATAGGAACCACGCACTCTGCCTTCAGGATTGATAAGGCCTGCCATAGGAGTGACTTATAGGTTTATATGTGTGTATGTATGTAGTGATATAGGTAGCCTATATCACAGTAAGGGGTGCATGCACCACCTTACCCAGCTGCAGTAGCAGAACTGTGGTGTCATTTTGGATGGCCTTCCAGGGGTGGCACAATACATGCTGCAGCCCCTGGTAGGCCTCTGAGGTACCTATGCCCTGGGTACATAGTATACCATATACTAGGGACTTATAAGGGCACTCCAGATTCCAATCAGAGATGTGCCTAAGGCACATGGAAACCATTTTATAGAGGAAGCAGATAGACTGGGGCCCTGAATAGCAGGATCCCAGTCCAACTAAGTCATAAACCAGCAAAACACCAGGCAAAAAGTGGTGGCAACCATATAGTCAGATTCCACCTTCCTACAGGGTCCAAAGAGCAATTAACAACCAGCCAAGAAGCTTTCTAGGGGGTGTCACTCCTTACGAGGTCCTATTTGGGACAAGAATGTGGGTACCTGATCTTGATTGTGCAGGCACAGTGGTGGATGAAAAACCATTTGATATCCATGATCGTTTGGCTGTTTTACAGGATCTAAATGAATCCAGGACACAACAAAGTAATGTCCACTTAAAACAGACCGCCACTGAGGAAGTCAAGGCAGTAACGGCAAGACCTGTCTGGATCCCAAAGGTCGGGGATCTGGTCAGAGAGAAGATTGCAGACAAGAAAGAATTTGGGCCATCTTACAGAACAGCTGTACCGGTCCTAGCAATCCAAGGCACAAGAATTGTACTTCTGCCGCCTCTTGCCGGGAAAAAGGAGAAAAGATTTGTCTCAATCGACTTAATCAAACCACACTATGTGGCCGATACTAAACAGTAGGCCTCGTGGACTCCACAGTAGCAGACGCCCTCCTCTCGCTACAATCCAAGAAGTTCAAACAGAAAGACTCATCAAGTTTGAAGAGCCACCTGTACGGAATGAAGGACTAAGCAACAATGCTATGGAACTCGTTCCACTTCAACAAGAAGTTCAACTTCAAGAAGAAAATCATCTTAACAACCAAGTTGCAATCAGACCGATTACAGACGTCTACGTCAACATGCCTCGTCAAGAGCAAAATCCAATTTCAACAAATCCCGATGCAATTCCAACAATTGATCGAACTGCTTCTGGCTATTTCATGAACTTTGATACGTTTTGACTGGATCCAAGCGAGCCGGAAACGACTCCAACCCAAAAATCACACAAACAGAAACTCATTGACTTTTTGAACTTTTTTAGAAAGACTTACCTGGTGTCACCTTGGATAGAACTATGGTATATCACTGGGATTCTATTTCTTCTTTTCTGGCTAGGTTTAACAATAACTTTTAGTATGCTTATTAATGGACGATATCTCCAATAGAGCTCTACAGCCCAAAAGGTTAATTTGATTTTAAAGCCACATCAGTCTTCACATCGTGAACCAAGAGACTTGTCTTCAGTGAACATCACAGCAGTTCCTATACCGGACGGTATAGTATGGGACAAGATTGATTTCGATATATTCGGTCCGACTGAACTTTTAAAGCTTAAACATGTATTTAAAATTTCTTTAAGTGATATCATTACCTCCAGTACATTGTCTGACGATTGGGACACTGAAACTGTAAATAATATGATGTCTGATTTAGAAAAAACTGCAGCATTTCCGAACAACGAAATGTTAGAAGGTACTTCAGACTATGATACATTGTACTGTTACCAACATTATGGTCATCATTTCTTGCACAAATCTAGAACACCTAGAAATGTATTTGAATACCACCAGTGGGAACACTGCCCAACACCACCAAAAGGTAGTTCGCAAACTTTTGCACAGAAATTCACATACTTTTCAGGGTTTAATACATCTGACCCGAAGTCATTTTTATTACAAAGTGGCAACAACATCAGCACAGAAAATTATGTTGACTAACACCAAACAGATTTACTCTGCTTCCTTTATGGCCCAGTTGTCTACACAGGGTTTCGACCTATGGAAGGACACTATAGATTTAAAATCAATCTGGGGTTCTAGGGACTGGCAGGTCCAGGGAACAGAAGCACTTTTTAGAGCATGCCTCATTCCACAGCAGATGATATTTCTAAATGACACTGTGCAACAGACATCCTGTCTTGGACTAGCCAAGAACAAGGACATGAACACACCTGGGTTTCTAGCACCATCACAGATGGGTGGGGGGCAGAATTCAACTACACATGGGGTAGGATTAGATGACATTCTCCAGTACAACAGGACAAATCCCAATTGGACAGAATGGCTGATTTGGCCCATTGACACAAACACATGTCAACAGAGATTCCTAGGTATAACCGAAGGGTTTAGTATCAGTAGGCCAGATACACACTATGTACAGAGACAACACCCAGGGGTAGTGACATCCTATAGTGTTGGGAAGTTGTGCCTTGATTGGCTAGAGACCTCAACACTCACAGAAGTGAAACATCACTTGATCTTACTCACACCTGATGTAGACCTTAGGGATTTCCTGCTAGGCCCAAAGAAAACACGTCAGAAACGTTTCATATATGCTGGCATTTATGCCTACTATAATGAAAACTGGAAAATATCCCAACAGGAGGCCGCAGAAAGAATATGGGAAATAGACCGTATTAACCTAGAGAAAGCATTAGCTGTAGTGGATAATGGGTTAACAACTTTAACCTCCAGGATTTACTCCTTAGGCAACATTGTGTCTTCGGGGAGCCAAATATACAATGCTGCGTATTGAGAAACTGGAAAGATTACCATTCACTGTAGCCGAATTACCATCTACTGAATGGCTAATTCATGGCCAAATCACTCTGCCGGTCACTACGTTTCAGTTTCAATACTGCCTTGAGCAAAGGCAGGTAGGCAGATATGAAAAAATGGGTAGGGGTTACATTAAGGAATCTTGGGAGTTACCATATAGATATCGATGCCGGAGTGGGGATTGAGAAGTGTATCTGAGTGGTACAAACTGCAAGAACGCTTCAAGCGGTTCTCTCATGTGTCAGGATATTTCTCTGCATGGAGCATGTAGTGGTTCGGTAGCGAATCTATCTTGTCACATGTCAGGGACCCCAGCGGCCATGATCACTCCAGTTTTCCAGCTGCTCTCGAATGGGAGTTACTTGATGTTAAACGATCAAGGTTGCTGTGGGATGCTTCCGGGCGTCGCCTATCTGGTCACTGTTAACTCCATGGTTACTTGCTGTATGCAAGTATTGTTTCCGCCACTGAACACAGTCAGGGAGGCGCCATTATGGCCTTCGTTGAATGTTTCCTTTATACAATTTGATACTTTGAGCAGACTGAAAGCCATGCTTTTACAGCAACCCGTGCCCTTAACCTCCGCTCGAGAAACCTTTGAACTTCAAGTTGCAAGGACCTCGACTGAGATACAGGCACTTATATGTACAAACTGCCCCTTTCATTTCGCAGAAATGGTGAGTCGTATCTTTAACATGTCTGATACGAGCGGTATTGTACACCTATTTAAGACCATAGGGTCAGGACTATTAAGCACCTTTCAGACAGTCCTCGGAGTAATCCCAAATTTTATACACTCCGTATTGGGAAGCGTCTTTGGAGGTCTCCCGCTTATCCTGTTCCTAATTGCAGGAGTCCTGATTGTAATCTTACTGCTACGCAATGGACGGCCCAATTTCCGAGGAAATGGCGAACATACTCATGGAGCGGAAATACCGTGAACGCATGGTGCAGCTTCTGGGTATACCTTGCCTAAGAGAACTGAACGCCTCTTGGTTTCTCTCGTTTAGACCAGTCTGGGTGGACTGCATCTTACCTGTTCTTCTATGCCTGTTTTGCGGAGAAGAATGCCCGTTGGATCTCTGTCTAACGTTTCCATCAGATAAGCCTCCGGACATGGATGCTATGCTGGACCCCTTAAAGGCCCATGCTCTGCGTTGTCCCCAGCGTCTTCCAATTCTGATTAACGCATTCCTTGAGAATCCACAGGTGCCGTTTGCTCCTACTGGTTTAGGTGGCTCCTCCACAGGCACTCAGGTAACAACTGCTGCACAAGCTGCCGCAGCACCGACTGTTGGCAGTGCTGAATTCAATCTATGTGCAATTGACGTTCTCTGCGAGGCGTTGGATTTGTCGTCTGCAGTAGCTAACACTGATAATGCTGTATCTCCAAGCCAGGACACTTAATCTTGAATTGGCTCATCGCGTCCTGGGAAAGAATTCGGCTTCTCCACTTCGTTTCATAAATAAACGAACTAACTTTGGAACATTTCCTAAATTGACACTTTCACTTGAGAAAGAATGGCCTTCTTCTGCTTGTAGTAATGCAACTTTTATAAGTGAGACAGAATTGACTTTTTCAAGTGGCAACAAAAGAATAGCTGATTTGTAACATTTTTAAACATTTTTTAAATATCTTTTTAAAACCATGATTTTTAGCTGTTTTTAAGACAGAATTTTAAAATTGTCCAGATTTTAAGTATGGTCATTGTCATCCAATTCGAAAGTGGAGTGGGTGTTATGTTTCGTATAGAGGCCCTAATATAGACACGTTCATATATGCCGTATATGGTCATGATCGTATATGCCCTATTATGGTCATAATCGTCTATGCCCTATTATAGTCATGATCTCCTGTGCCCTAATATAGGCATGATCTTTCCCCTACATTAGTTCCCTACAGTACACAACGAACTCTGTGGGTTGAACGTTATCTAGTCTGTGGTTAGAACACTGCAGGGTTTTTCCCGAACACAGGCCTACAATGTACTCATAAATTATGCATGAGCATTCACCAGCTACATCTCCTGCATAATATGTATGTACAAAGTTCACCCCTGACGTCTTCCTCATGTCTAACAAAGACCAATACAAACCATACTGAGGGACGAGACACTTTAGGGTATAAATACACCACATCTTGCCACGGTAAGGTAGAGGGAACCGAGACTTCCATGCTGACACACTGACCAGAGACGCTGAGGCTCCTGCATGCAGTCGCTCCAGCTGACAGCGGTCTAACACAGCCCTTGCGGGGTGTTCAACTCGAGACCAGGACGGGGTCCCACACTCTCTCTATTCAGGTAATGGGGTTCGACTAAATCCTAGAAGGATTCTTGGTTCTTAAGCTTTTAGACCTACACACATGCTAGGTACACTTAGGTACATCTAGTTAGGCATCGTAGGAGTACGCGCACTTTTATAATGCTTTTTATATTCATGTATGTATTCATGATTCTTGCAATATGGTAGAACTGTACTACCCTTTCACTTTTATCGTACTGCTGATAATATATCTCTGCTATTGTCTGCTGGTTGCTGCAGCACATATATTCTACACCAGAATAACAATTGTTCAATAAATACTTATTGAAACGCCCAGACTGTTTATTCTGTGTAACTCTCTGAGACAAACCGAACAAGTAAGCACGAATGATGTAGCGAAAAGTAGTACATTGTTTCCACGATTCTGAGGGGTTGTCATGATCTAAGGTTGCCAGGAACTAATCTCTCCCCGATAAGAGGAGATTCTAGTGGCACTGTGAGCTAGCTAATGCAAATCTGGCTAACATACGCGGTGGGGGTGCACAGAGCCAGTCTGCCACCAAGCCCACAGTTTATGTTATCCAAACGCGCAGGTCCTGCAGGGGTACTATAGGAACTACACGACAGGCCCCTGTAACTTTTTGACCACATAAGGTATCCATGCCAAACTTGCCTCCTTTTCTTCCAACATCATGGGGATTCTAAAGGTATCCAGGGTTTGTGGATCCCCCTGGAGGGCACCCAAAAATTAGCCAAAATAAAGCTACATTTTTTTTTTAAATGGGAAAAAAGTGCAGCAAATGAGAGCGTCTGGTTTTTTTCCCTGCAAATGGTATCAACAAAGGGTTTGTGGGGCTATATTCACCATTTCCCCAGCTTTCAGGGGTGAGAGACTTTTGTCAGAAAACCAACATTTTCTACACAGTTTTGGCATTTTACTGGGACATAGCCTATTTTTGCTATTTTTGTGCTTTCAACCTTCTTCCAGTTAATGGTAGAAATGGGTATGAAAGCAATAATGGATCCTTGACAGCTATACATTTTAGAAAAGTAGACAAAATTCTGAATTCAGCAAGGGGTCATTTGTGTAGATCCTTCAAGGTTTCTTTATAGAAACCAACAGTTGAAAATACGAAAAATTGAAAATGAGTTGAAAAAAACAGCCATTTGTGCCAACGTTTTCACCTGTAACTTCTTCTAATTATGACAGATGTTTGAAGGCAATATACCGTTACATCCACTGTACCTTTCTGGTTGTGGGGATATATAGGACTTTTAGGTTCACGAAGAACCCGACAAACCCAGAGCCAATAACTGAGCAGCATCTTGCAATGGTTTTTTATTATGAATAGGGTATATAGCAATTCATTTGGGGAAAAATATACAGTGAAAAATCGGAATGAAGGACACCTATGTATTTCTGAAATTGGGACAAAATATAGAGTTTAGAAACAGTAGCTATTTGTACATTTCCGAAATTGTGAGTACCCATACTAGCATGAGAATTACAGGACATTTTTCAAAGTGACTTCTTTTTACACATTGTCTTTCATTTGGAAGGCAGAAATGCATTGAAGATCAATAGGTAATAACAGTTGCTCTACAATTCTGTGTTACTCTAAGTCTCCCGATAAAAATGGTACCTCACTTGTGTGGGTAGGTCTAGTGCCCGCGACAGGAAACGGCTCAAAACGCAATCTGGACACACTTCATTTTTACAGTGAAAACTGACCCTTTTTTTGCAAAGTGCCTAGCTGCAGATTTTGAACCCTAGCTATGCCGGCACCTAGGGAAACCTAGCAAACATATACATTTTTAAAAACTAGACACCCGGGGAATCCAGGATTGGGTGACTTGTCTGACTCTCACCAGGTTCTGTTACCCAGAATCCTTTGCAAACCTCAGACTTTGTCAAATAAAACACATTTTCCTCACATTTCTTGGGTGGAAAGTTCTGGAATCTGCGTGGATCCACAAAATTACACCCACCCCGCATTCCCCAAAGTCTTCCCAGAACAATAGTACCTCACTTGTGTGGGTAGGCCTAGTGCCCGCGACAGGAAACGGCCCAAAATGCAACGTGGACACACCACATTTTCTCAGTGAAAACGGACCCTTTTTTTGAAAATTGCCTAGCTGTAGATTTGGAACCGTAGCTCTGCCGGCACCTAGAGAAACCTAGCAAACCTATACATTTTTGAAAACTAGACACACTGGGAAATACAGGATGGGGTGACCAGTCTGGCTCTCACCAGGTTCTGTTACCCAGAATCCATTTCAAACCTCAAACTTTGTAAAAAAAAAACACATTTTCCTCACATTTCTGTGGAGGAAAGTTCTGGAATCTGCGTGGATCCACAAAAGTCTACCCACCCCGCATTCCCCAAAGTCTTCCAAGAAAAATAGTACCTCACTTGTGTGGGTAGGCCTAGTGCCCGCGACAGGCAACGGCCGAAAACTCAATGTGAACACACCACATTTTCACAGTGAAAACTGACCCCATTTTTGCAAAGTGCCTAGCTGTAGATTTTGAACCCTAGCTCTACCAGCACCTAGGGAAACCTAGAAAACCTAAAAAAAATTGAAAACTAGACACCCAGGGGAAAACAGGATGGGGTGACTTGTCTGGCTCTCACCAGGTTCTGTTACCCAGAATCCCTTGCAAACCTCAAACTTTGACAAAAAAAACACATTTTCCTCACATTTCTGTGGAGGAAAGTTCTGGAATCTGCGTGGATCCACAAAATTCAACCCACCCTGCATTCTCAAAAGTCTTCCGAGAAAAATGGTATCTCACTTGTGTGGGTAGGCCTAGTGCCCGCGACAGGAAACGGCCCAAAACGCAACGTGTGCACACCACATTTTCACAGTGAAAACAGACCTTTTTTTTGCAAAGTGCCTAGCTGTAGATTTTGAACCATAGCTCTGCCGGCACCTTGGAAAACCTAGCAAAACTATACATTTTTGAACACTAGACACCCACGGAAATACAGGATGGGGTGACTTGTCTGGCTCTCACCAGGTTCTGTTACCCAGAATCCCTTGCAAACCTCAAACTTTGTAAAAAAACACATTTTCCTCACATTTCTGTGGTGGAAAGTTCTGGAATCTGCGTGGATCCACAAAATTCCACCCACCCTGCATTTCCCAAAGTCTTCAGAGAAAAAGGGTACCTCACTTGTGTGGGTAGGCCTAGTTCCCGCGACAGGAAACGGCCCAAAACGCAACGTGGACACACCACATTTTCACAGTGAAAGCTGACCCTTTTTGTGCAAAGTGCCAAGCTGCAGAATTTTAACCCTAGCTCTGCCGGCACATAGGGAAACCTAGCAAACCTATACATTTTTTAAAACTAGACACCCAGGGGAATACAGGATGGGGTGACTTGTCTGGCTCTCACCAGGTTCTGTTACCCAAAATCCCTTGCAAACATCAAACTTTGTAAAAAAAAACACATTTTCCTCACATTTCTGTGGTGTAAAGTTTTAGAATCTGAGTGGATCCACAAACTTCTACCCACCTCACATTCCCCAAAGTCTACCGAGAAAAATGGCACCTCACTTGTGTGGGTAGGCCTAGTGCCCACGACAGGAATCGGTCCAAAACGCAACGTGGACACACCTCATTTTCACAGTGAAAACTGACCCTTTTTTTGCAAAGTGCCTAGCTGCAGATTTTGAACCCTAGCTCTGCCGGCACCTGGAAAACCTAGCAAACCTATACATTTTGGAAAACTAGACACCCAGGGGAATCCAGGATGGGGTGACTTGTCTGGCTCTCACCAGGTTCTGTTACCCAGAATCCATTTCAAACCTCAAACTTTGTAAAAAAAAAACACATTTTCCTCACATTTCTGTGGAGGAAAGTTCTGGAATCTGCGTGGATCCACAAAAGTCTACCCACCCCGCATTCCCCAAAGTCTTCTGAGAAAAATAGTACCTCACTTGTGTGGGTAGGCCTAGTGCCCGCGACAGGAAACGGCCGAAAACGCAATGTGAACACACCACATTTTCACAGTGAAAACACCCCATTTTTGCAAAGTGCCTAGCTGTAGATTTTGAACCCTAGCTCTACCGGCACCTAGGGAAACCTAGCAAACCTATAGATTTTTGAAAACTAGACACCCAGGGGAATACAGGATGGGGTGACTTGTCTGGCTCTCACCAGGTTCTGTTACCCAGAATCCCTTGCAAACCTCAAACTTTGACAAAAAAAACACATTTTCCTCACATTTCTGTGGTGGAAAGTTCTGGAATCTGCGTGGATCTATAAAATTCAACCAACCCTGTATTCCCAAAAGTCTGCCGAGAAAAATGGTATCTTACTTGTGTGGGTAGGCCTAGTGCCCGTGACAGGAAACGGCCCAAAACGCAACGTGGGCATACCACATTTTCACAGTGAAAACTGACCTTTTTTTTGCAAAATGCCTAGCTGTAGATTTTGAACCCTAGCTCTGCCGGCACCTAGGGAAACCTAGCAAACCTATAAATTTTTTAACACTAGACACCCAGGGGAATACAGGATGGGGTGACTTGTCTGGCTCTCACCAGGTTCTGTTACCCAGAATCCCTTGCAAAGCTCAAACTTTGTAAAAAAAAACACATTTTCCTCACATTTCTGTGGTGGAAAGTTCTGGAATCTGCGTTGATCAACAAAGTTCCACCCACCCCACGTTCCCCAATGTCTTCCGAGAAAAATGGTACCTCACTTGTGTGGGTAGGCCTAGTGCCCGCAACAGGAAATGGCCCAAAACGCAACGGGGACACACCACATTTTCAATGTGAAAACGGACCCATTTTTTGCAAAGTGCCTAGCTGTAGATTTTGAACCCTAGCTCTGCCGGCACCTAGGGAAACCTAGCAAACATATACATTTTTGAAAACTAGACAACAAGGGGAATCCAGGATAGGGTGACTTGTCTGGCTCTCACCAGGTTCTGTTACCCAGAATCCCTTGTAAACCTCAAACTTTGTAAAAAAAAAACACATTTTCCTCATATTTCTGTGGTGGAAAGTTCTGGAATCTGCGTGGATCCACAAAATTCCACCCACCCCGCATTCCCCAGAATCTTCTGAGAAAAATGGTACCTCACTTGTGTGGGTAGGCCCAGTGCCCGCGACAGGAATCGGCCCAAAACGCAACTTGGACACACCACATTTTCACAGTGAAACTGACCCTTTTTTTGCAAAGTGCCTAGCTGTAGATTTGGAACCGTAGCTCTGCCGGCACCTAGGGAAACCTAGCAAACCTATACATTTTTGAAAACTAGACACACTGGGGAATACAGGATGGGGTGACTTGTCTGGCTCTCACCAGGTTCTGTTACCCAGAATCCCTTGCAAACCTCAAACTTTGTTAAAAAAAAACACATTTTCCTCAAATTTCTGTGGCTGGAAATGTTTGGAATCTGCGTGAATCCACAAAATTCCACCCACCCCGCATTCCCCAAAGTCTTCGAGGAAAATGGGACCTCACTTGTGTGGGTAGGCCTAGTGCCCCCGACAGGAATCAGCCCAAAACGCAACGTGGACACACCACATTTTCACAGTGAAAACTGACTCTATTTTTGCAAATTGCCTAGCTGTAGATTTTGAACCCTAGCTCTGCCGGCACCTAGGTAAACCTGGCGAACCTAAAAAAAAATTGAAAACTAGACACCCAGGGGAATACAGGATGGGGTGACTTGTCTGGCTCTCACCAGGTTCTGTTACCCAGAATCCCTTGCAAACCTCATACTTTGACAAAAAAAACACATTTTCCTCACATTTCTGTGGAGGAAAGTTCTGGAATCTGCGTGGATCCACAAAATTCAACCCACCCTGCATTCTCAAAAGTCTTACGAGAAAAATGGTATCTCACTTGTGTGGGTAGGCCTAGTGCCCGCGACAGGAAACGGCCCAAAACGCAACGTGTGCACACCACATTTTCACAGTGAAAACAGACCTTTTTTTTGCAAAGTGCCTAGCTGTAGATTTTGAACCATAGCTCTGCCGGCACCTTGGAAAACCTAGCAAAACTATACATTTTTGAACACTAGACACCCACGGAAATACAGGATGGGGTGACTTGTCTGGCTCTCACCAGGTTCTGTTACCCAGAATCCCTTGCAAACCTCAAACTTTGTAAAAAAAACACATTTTCCTCACATTTCTGTGGTGGAAAGTTCTGGAATCTGCGTGGATCCACAAAATTCCACCCACCCTGCATTTCCCAAAGTCTTCAGAGAAAAAGGGTACCTCACTTGTGTGGGTAGGCCTAGTTCCCGTGACAGGAAACGGCCCAAAACGCAACGTGGACACACCACATTTTCACAGTGAAAGCTGACCCTTTTTGTGCAAAGTGCCAAGCTGCAGATTTTTAACCCTAGCTCTGCCGGCACATAGGGAAACCTAGCAAACCTATACATTTTTTTAAACTAGACACCCAGAGGAATACAGCATGGGGTGACTTGTCTGGCTCTCACCAGGTTCTGTTACCCAGAATCCCATGCAAACATCAAACTTTGTAAAAAAAAAAACACATTTTCCTCACATTTCTGTGGTGTAAAGTTCTAGAATCTGAGTGGATCCACAAACTTCTACCCACCTCACATTCCCCAAAGTCTACTGAGAAAAATGGCACCTCACTTGTGTGGGTAGGCCTAGTGCCCACGACAGGAATCGGTCCAAAACGCAACGTGGACACACCTCATTTTCACAGTGAAAACTGACCCTTTTTTTGCAAAGTGCCTAGCTGCAGATTTTGAACCCTAGCTCTGCCGGCACCAGGAAAACCTAGCAAACCTATACATTTTTGAAAACTAGACACCCAGGGGAATTTCAAACTTTGTAAAAAAAAACACATTTTCCTCACATTTCTGTGGAGGAAAGTTCTGGAATCTGCGTGGATCCACAAAAGTCTACCCACCCCACATTCCCCAAAGTCTTCCGAGAAAAATAGTACCTCACTTGTGTGGGTAGGCCTAGTGCCCGCGACAGGAAATGGCCGAAAACGCAATGTGAACACACCACATTTTCACAGTGAAAACTGACCCCATTTTTGCAAAGTGCCTAGCTGTAGATTTTGAACCCTAGCTCTACCGGCACCTAGGGAAACCTAGCAAACCTATAGATTTTTGAAAACTAGACACCCAGGGGAATACAGGATGGGGTGACTAGTCTGGCTCTCACCAGGTTCTGTTACCCAGATCCCCTTGCAAACCTCAAACTTTGACAAAAAAAACACATTTTCCTCACATTTCTGTGGTGGAAAGTTCTGGAATCTGCATGGATCCACAAAATTCAACCAACCCTGCATTCCCAAAAGTCTTCTGAGAAAAATGGTATCTTACTTGTGTGGGTAGGCCTAGTGCCCGTGACAGGAAACGGCCCAAAACACAACGTGGGCATACCACATTTTCACAGTGAAAACTGACCTTTTTTTTGCAAAATGCCTAGCTGTAGATTTTGAACCCTAGCTCTGCCGGCACCTAGGGAAACCTAGCAAACCTATACATTTTTTAACACTAGATACCCAGGGGAATACAGGATGGGGTGACTTGTCTGGCTCTCACCATGTTCTGTTACCCAGAATCCCTTGCAAAGCTCAAACTTTGTAAAAAAAACACATTTTCCTCACATTTCTGTGGTGGAAAGTTCTGGAATCTGCGTAGATCCACAAAGTTCCACCCACCCCACGTTCCCCAAAGTCTTCCGAGAAAAATGGTACCTCACTTGTGTGGGTAGGCCTAGTGCCCGCAACAGGAAATGGCCCAAAACGCAACGGGGACACACCACATTTTCAATGTGAAAACGGACCCATTTTTTGCAAAGTGCCTAGCTGTAGATTTTGAACCCTAGCTCTACCGGCACCTAGGGAAACCTAGCAAACATATACATTTTTGAAAACTAGACAACAAGGGGAATCCAGGATAGGGTGACTTGTCTGGCTCTCACCAGGTTCTGTTACCCAGAATCCCTTGTAAACCTCAAACTTTGTAAAAAAAAAAACACATTTTCCTCATATTTCTGTGGTGGAAAGTTCTGGAATCTGCGTGGATCCACAAAATTCCACATACCCCGCATTCCCCAGAATCTTCTGAGAAAAATGGTACCTCACTTGTGTGGGTAGGCCCAGTGCCCGCGACAGGAATCGGCCCATAACGCAACGTGGACACACTACATTTTCACAGTGAAAACTGACCCTTTTTTTGCAATGTGCCTAGCTGTAGATTTTGAACCCTAGCTCTGCCGGCACCTAGGGAAACCTAGCAAGCCTATACATTTTTGAAAACTAGACACCCAGGGGAATCCAGAATGGGGTGACTTGTCTGGCTCTCACCAGGTTCTGTTACCCAGAATCCCTTGCAAACCTCAAACTTTGACAAAAATAACACATTTTCCTCATATTTCTGTGGTGGAAAGTTCTGGAATCTGTGTGGATCCAAAAAATTCAACCCACCCTGCATTCCCAAAAGTCTTCCGAGAAAAATGGTACCTCACTTGTGTGGGTAGGCCTAGTGCCCGTGACAGGAAATGGCCCAAAACACAACGTGGGCACTCCACATTTTCACACTGAAAACTGACCCCTTTTTTGCAAAGTGCCTAGCTGTAGATTTTGAACCCTAGCTCTGCCTGCACCTAGGGAAACCTAGCAAACCTATACATTTTTGAAAACTAGACACCCAGGGGAATACAGGATGGGTTGACTTGTCTGGCTCTCACCAGGTTCTGTTACCCAGAAGCCCTTGCAAACCTCAAACTTTGTTAAAAAAACACATTTTCCTCACATTTCTGTGGAGGAAAGTTCTGGAATCTGCGTGGACCCACAAAATTCCACCCACCCTGCATTCCCCAAGGTCTTCAGAGAAAAAGGGTACCTCACTTGTTTGGGTAGGCCTAGTTCCCATGACAGGAAACAGCCCAAAACGCAACGTGGACACACCACATTTTCACAGTGAAAACTGACCCTTTTTTTACAAAGCGCCAAGCTGCAGATTTTGAACCCTAGCTCTGCCGGCACCTAGGGAAACCTAGCAAGCCTATACATTTCTGAAAACTAGACACCAGGAGGAATCCATGATGGGGTGACTTGTCTGGCTCTCACCAGGTTCTATTACCCAGAATCCCTTGCAAACCTCAAACTTTGTAAAACAAAACCACATTTTCCTCACATTTTTGTGGTTAAAGTTCTGGAATCTGTGTAGATCCACAAAATTCCACCCATCCGCGTTCCCCAAACTCTTCCGAGAAAAATGGTACCTCACTTGTGTGGGTAGGCCTAGTGCCCGCGACAGGAAACGGCCCAAAACGCAACGTGGACACACCAAATTTTCACAGTGAAAACTGACCCTTTTTTTGCAAAGTGCCTAGCTGTAGATTTTGAACCCTAGCTCTGCCGGCACCTAGGGAAACCTAGAAAACCTATACATTTTTCAAAATTAGACACCCAGGAGAATCCAGGATGGGGTGACTTGTCTGGCTCTCACCAGGTTCTGTTACCCAGGTGGATAGTGGGCTTTCTGCCCCCCCCCCCCGGGGGCAGATAAGGTACTATTGCCCCATCTGCCTCCCAGGGGGGGCAGAAATACTGTAGCATTTTTTTTGGGGTGGGGGGATTGACAAGCCCATTCTGGGCAGCCCCCACCCCTACCTATAGAAAAAATAATCCCTGGGGCTCAGTGGGCTTTCTGCCCCCCCAGGGGGCAGATCAGGGGCTATTGCCCCCATCTGCCTCCTGGGGGGGCAGAAAGTCTTTTGTTTTCTTTGAGGGTAGGGTAGGGGCATTTACATGCCCATTCTGGGCAGCCCCCACCCCGGGCCTATAAAAAAATAATCCCTGGCATCTAGGGTGATTTCTGCCCCCCCAGGGGCGTAGATTGGGGCTCCTGCCTCCATCCGCCCCCTAGAGGGGGCAGAAAGACTGTAATCTTGTGGGGGGGAAGTCTGGGAGTATTGGCATGCCCATCTTGGGCAAACCCCAACCCTACATTCTTCAGAAAAAAAACCCTGGTGTCTAGTGGGATTTCTGCCCCCCCGGGGGCAGATTGGGTGCTACTGCCCCCATCTGCCCCCGGGGGGCAGAAAGACTGTACTTTTGCGGGGGTGGGGCATTGGCATGCCCATATTGGGCAGCCCCCACCCCTAATTCAAATTAGAAAAAAAGTCCCTGGTATCTAGTGGGCTTTCTGCCCCCCGGGGGGGCAGAAAGACTAATTTTTGTGGGGGTGGGGGCATTGGCATGCCCGTTTTGGGCAGCCCCCACCCCTAATTGAAATTGGCATAAAAAATCCCTGGTTTCTAGTGGCCTTTCTGCCCCCCCGGGGGGGCAGAAAGACTGAACGTACCCAATTTTTTGGGTGGGAGCAAAGGCCCTTGCCCAAGAGGCCACTCCCCCCTCCCTGGTGGCTAGTGGGTGGATCCCTGCTAATCCACTAAGGATTCTCCCCTTTCCAATGATACCTCTCCTGTCTTTCTACGTGCTCAGGGGGCTGAGATAGCCCCCTGAGCACGTAGAAAGCGAAACTGAAATGAGCCTCTTGGCTCATTTCAGTTTCGGTTTCACTGAAATGCCGTAAGCGCGACATGCGCGCTGATCGTCACTTCAGGGAAACCAAAGCTGCAGCCTCGGGGGCTGGGGAAGCTCTTCCCGCACCAGAGGGATTCCCTGTGCCATGTGCTAGGACGGCCGGGGGCCGTTCGACGCACATGTGCAGTGGTGCGCCATCCGACGCACCGAAGTGATTAAAAAAAACTACTGACAGTCGCTAGTAGGTAGTTATAGTTAGGACCATGTTTCCATTGAAAAAGTGTTTTTTGACTTGCCTATATCTTTGGCGCCGGTTGACAAATATTCACAATTTTTTTTTTTTTTTTTAAAGTGCCCCAGTGATTCTTGTTGTGCAAAGAAAGTTTCAGGGCGATCCGTCAAGCGGGGGACGAGAAGAAGGGGGGGGTCAAAAAAAGTTTCCCATGTTAATTCACATAGAGATTTTAGTAGCGACAACAGGCCGAACTGTTGGCCGTAATTACACCAAATTTGGCATAAAGGTAGCTCTTGGTCCAGAAAGAGCCCTTTTTTTACTTTTGTGTAAATCCTTTCGGTAGTTTTTAAGAAATTAAAAATACAATTGTATATATAGGGATGCGGATCCTCCACGGATCCAACAGTCCCCATGCTAAAATGTGATTGGCTGCCAACACTTCAACCAGGAAGTGTTGGTAGCCATCTTGGTACTCAACTTCAGCTGAGTCCCACAAAAAAACATTAAAAAAAGAGAAGGGTCAGGGTAGGAATACCCTGACCCCTTATGCTTCTTGAGGGGTCCCTCAGGGGTCCCACCTGGGGCAAAAAAGCATTTATAAAAAAGAATCAAAATTCAGGAATTATGCTGCATCTGAAGCTCCTGCAAAAAAATGAAGAAAAAAAAGCGTGGACTCCTGTGCTTCTCTACAGTTTATCCCTCTGGTGGGCAAGGTCCCGGGGGCTTGTGGATTTGAAAAATGGAGGGGATGCAGGAAGCCCACCCTCCTGAGGCTCTTTAAAACCCCAGGGACCATCACTTTCCTGGGGTTTTTATAATATAATGGAGTGGGGGGCCATACCGACCTCCTCAATGGGCTTTTTTGGTCCCCGGGGACCACCACCTCCATGGAGCTAAATTAAAAGCAGTGGGGGGCCATGCAGACCACCACAGGCCCCGGGGACCCCCACCTCCCTGGGGCCTATAATATAATTGAATCAGGGAGGGGAGCCATGCGGCTCCCATCCTGGGCCATATACGAGCCCAGAGATCACCACCTCATCCCAGAGCGGCTCATGCAGATCAAAGGAGGGTGGCCATGCAGCCCCCAACCTGAAGTCAATAATGGCCCATGGGACTGCCAGCCCCCAGGGCCGGTCCCTGCTATGTCCCAGGGTGCCTACCCACTCAACATAGCTGTTTGCTGTGACTTGGCAGGAGCTTTGACAGCTCCCACCAAGTCCGAGCAAACACTCTGCTTCCAGCAAGCAAGAGCTGACAAAATGCTCTCGCTTGCTGGAAGCTGAGGTTTCATCTGTTTCCCTGCCCGCTATGAAGGATTTTCAGCAGTCCTCTCCATGGAGCAGCAATTCCGGCTCCTGCCGGTCCCTGGGCCAAAGAGCAGCAAGAAGCAAAAAAAAGGTGAGAAACGAGAAGAAAGAGGCAGAATAAAGGTAAGCAATGAACAGAAGGACGCAGATTAAAGGTCAGAAGCGAGCAGCAAAGGGCAAGATAAGGTGAGAAACGAGCAGAAAGAGGCTGAATAAAGGTCAGAAAGAGGCAGAATACAGGTCAGCAATTAGCAGAAAGAGGCAAAATAATGGTCAACAATGAGCAGAAAGATGCAAGATAGAGGTGAGAAACGAGCAGAAAGAGGCAAAATAAAGGTGAGAAACGAGCAAAAAGAGGCAAAATAAAGATAAAAATGAGCAGAAATAGGCAAAATAGAGATCAGAAACAAGCAGAAAGAGTCAAAATAAAGGTCAGAATTGAGCAGAAATAGGCAAATTAAAGTTCAGCAACGAGCAGAAACAGGCAAAATAGAGATGAGAAACAAGCAGAGAGAGGCAAAATAAAGGTTGGAAACGAGCAGAAAGAGGAAAAATAAATGTCAGCAATGAGCAGAAAGAGGCAGAATAATGGTCAGCAATGAGCAGAAACAGGCAGAATAAAGGTGAGAAACAAGCAGAAAGAGGCAAAATAAAGGTTTGAAATGAGCAGAAGGAGGAAAAATAAAGGTCAGCAATGAGCAGAAGGAGGCAGAATAACGATCAGCAACGAGCAGAAAGCGGCAGAATAAAAGTGAGAAACAAGCAGAAAGAGGCAAAATAGATATCAGAAACGAGGAGAAACAGGCAAAATAAAGGTGAGAAACAAGCAGAAAGAGGCAAAATAGAGATCAGAACTGAGTTGAAAGAGGCAGAATAAAGGTCAAAAACGAGCAGAAAGTGGCACAATAAAGATCAGAAACAAGCAGAAAGAGGCAAAATAAAGGTCAGCAACGAGCAGAAAGAGGCAAAATAGAAATCAGAAATGAGCAGCAACAGGCAAAAAAAAGGTCAGAAACAAGCAGAAAGAGGCAAAATACAGATCAGAAATGAGTAGAAAAAGGCAGAATAAAGGTCAGAAATGAGCAGAAAGAGGCAAAATAAAGGTCAGAAACAAGTGGAAAGAGGCAAAATAGAGATCCTAAATGAGCAGAAAGAGGCAAAATAAAGATTAGAAATGGCAGAAAGCACATCATAAAGGTCAGAAATGTGCAGAAACAGGCAAACTAAAGATCAGAAATTAGCAGAAAGCGGCAAAATAATGGTCAACAATGAGCAGAAAGATGCAAGATAGAGGTGAGAAACGAGCAGAAAGAGGCAAAATAAAGGTGAGAAACGAGCAAACAGAGGCAAAATAAAGATAAAAATGAGCAGAAATAGGCAAAATAGAGATCAGAAACAAACAGAAAGAGTCAAAATAAAGGTCAGAATTGAGCAGAAATAGGCAAATTAAAGTTCAGCAACGAGCAGAAACAGGCAAAATAGAGATGAGAAACAAGCAGAGAGAGGCAAAATAAAGGTTGGAAACGAGCAGAAAGAGGAAAAATAAATGTCAGCAATGAGCAGAAAGAGGCAGAATAATGGTCAGCAATGAGCAGAAACAGGCAGAATAAAGGTGAGAAACAAGCAGAAAGAGGCAAAATAAAGGTTTGAAATGAGCAGAAGGAGGAAAAATAAAGGTCAGCAATGAGCAGAAGGAGGCAGAATAACGATCAGCAACGAGCAGAAAGCGGCAGAATAAAAGTGAGAAACAAGCAGAAAGAGGCAAAATAGATATCAGAAACTAGGAGAAACAGGCAAAATAAAGGTGAGAAACAAGCAGAAAGAGGCAAAATAGAGATCAGAACTGAGTTGAAAGAGGCAGAATAAAGGTCAAAAACGAGCAGAAAGTGGCACAATACAGATCAGAAACAAGCAGAAAGAGGCAAAATAAAGGTCAGCAACGAGCAGAAAGAGGCAAAATAGAAATCAGAAATGAGCAGCAACAGGCAAAAAAAAGGTCAGAAACAAGCAGAAAGAGGAAAAATAAATGTCAGCAATGAGCAGAAAGAGGCAGAATAATGGTCAGCAATGAGCAGAAACAGGCAGAATAAAGGTGAGAAACAAGCAGAAAGAGGCAAAATAAAGGTTTGAAATGAGCAGAAGGAGGAAAAATAAAGGTCAGCAATGAGCAGAAGGAGGCAGAATAACGATCAGCAACGAGCAGAAAGCGGCAGAATAAAAGTGAGAAACAAGCAGAAAGAGGCAAAATAGATATCAGAAACGAGGAGAAACAGGCAAAATAAAGGTGAGAAACAAGCAGAAAGAGGCAAAATAGAGATCAGAACTGAGTTGAAAGAGGCAGAATAAAGGTCAAAAACGAGCAGAAAGTGGCACAATAAAGATCAGAAACAAGCAGAAAGAGGCAAAATAAAGGTCAGCAACGAGCAGAAAGAGGCAAAATAGAAATCAGAAATGAGCAGCAACAGGCAAAAAAAAGGTCAGAAACAAGCAGAAAGAGGCAAAATACAGATCAGAAATGAGTAGAAAAAGGCAGAATAAAGGTCAGAAATGAGCAGAAAGAGGCAAAATAAAGGTCAGAAACAAGTGGAAAGAGGCAAAATAGAGATCCTAAATGAGCAGAAAGAGGCAAAATAAAGATTAGAAATGGCAGAAAGCGCCACATAAAGGTCAGAAATGTGCAGAAACAGGCAAACTAAAGATCAGAAATTAGCAGAAAGCGGCAAAATAATGGTCAACAATGAGCAGAAAGATGCAAGATAGAGGTGAGAAACGAGCAGAAAGAGGCAAAATAAAGGTGAGAAACGAGCAAAAAGAGGCAAAATAAAGATAAAAATGAGCAGAAATAGGCAAAATAGAGGTCAGAAACAAGCAGAAAGAGTCAAAATAAAGGTCAGAATTGAGCAGAAATAGGCAAATTAAAGTTCAGCAACGAGCAGAAACAGGCAAAATAGAGATGAGAAACAAGCAGAGAGAGGCAAAATAAAGGTTGGAAACGAGCAGAAAGAGGAAAAATAAATGTCAGCAATGAGCAGAAAGAGGCAGAATAATGGTCAGCAATGAGCAGAAACAGGCAGAATAAAGGTGAGAAACAAGCAGAAAGAGGCAAAATAAAGGTTTGAAATGAGCAGAAGGAGGAAAAATAAAGGTCAGCAATGAGCAGAAGGAGGCAGAATAACGATCAGCAACGAGCAGAAAGCGGCAGAATGAAAGTGAGAAACAAGCAGAAAGAGGCAAAATAGATATCAGAAACGAGGAGAAACAGGCAAAATAAAGGTGAGAAACAAGCAGAAAGAGGCAAAATAGAGATCAGAACTGAGTTGAAAGAGGCAGAATAAAGGTCAAAAACGAGCAGAAAGTGGCACAATAAAGATCAGAAACAAGCAGAAAGAGGCAAAATAAAGGTCAGCAACGAGCAGAAAGAGGCAAAATAGAAATCAGAAATGAGCAGCAACAGGCAAAAAAAGGTCAGAAACAAGCAGAAAGAGGCAAAATACAGATCAGAAATGAGTAGAAAAAGGCAGAATAAAGGTCAGAAATGAGCAGAAAGAGGCAAAATAAAGGTCAGAAACAAGTGGAAAGAGGCAAAATAGAGATCCTAAATGAGCAGAAAGAGGCAAAATAAAGATTAGAAATGGCAGAAAGCGCCACATAAAGGTCAGGAATGTGCAGAAACAGGCAAACTAAAGATCAGAAATTAGCAGAAAGCGGCAAAATAAAGGTCTGAAACGTGCAGAAAGAGGCAAACTAAAGGTCATCAATGTGCAGAGACAAAATAGAGATCAGAAACAAGCAGAAACAGGCAAAATAGAGATCTGAAACGAGCAGAAAGAGGCAAAATAAAGGTCAGAAATGAGCAGATAGAGAAAAAATAATGGGCAGCAATGGGCAGAAAGAGGCAAAATAAGGTCATAAGTGATCAGCAGAAAAAAGGAAGAAAACAAGCAGAAACCACTCAGACACTCATGCATCCACTCACAGAAAAGAAAAACTCAGGCACTCACACAACCACTCACACTCCCAGTGAGACACTCACACACTCACACACCTGAGCTAACTGTAACGTACGCCCCGAAATGAGGTGCTCATGACCTCACATATTACATCACTTATGACATGGTCAGTGACATCACTGATAATCTTTAGTTTATTTAGGAAATATATATTGGAGGCACCATGATCATTCAAGAAATACAATAGTCATTAGTTCTATGATGATAAACAGGAACTAAATACAATTGAAAATTATGGATATGCATAAGTGATCACGCTGTTGATATGTAACTAAAGCCCTGGGTGAGATGCTCTGAGTGTATGATATATATAAAGATTGGAAACATAAAGTAGCTTTTGATGTATTGGGCTGTATAACTTTCTGTGATTCCAACATGGCTGCCAATGTATGACCTGAATATGCGAAAGGCAGTCTAGATGCTCCAGAAGGGAAGTGAGTGAGGGTCATGTGACGAACATTGCTGGGGTTGACCTGTTGAAGGCGTAACCCAAAAAGCACAGGTGTCCTGTACTGGGTGTTGCAGCAAGATAAAATTTGAATAAAGAAACGTAAATCCCTAAAAAAAAAATGAAATATAAATAAACATAAATCATGAAATCAGACTCACTGGTGTCTCCTGTGCAAATAGCATGGGGAAAGTGTACCTGAATCGTTAGAGAGAGGTGGTTATTGTGAATATATATATATATATATGAAAAAACCATAGGTTTCAGGCACGTTATAGTTAGAAATTAGCATTTAAAAAACCTTAGAAATTCACTGAAAAAACCATAAGGTTTTAGGGACAGTTATAGTTAGTTGGACATTGCACTCGTACAAAACCCGTGAAATTCCCCCGTTATAGTTAGTTCAGGTAACTATAACTCGCGCCCCCGCAATGCACTGCTGATGACGTCACATATTACATCACTCATGACATGGTCAGTTACATCACTGATGACATCACTGATGACATCTCAAATGACATCACTGATGACATCACTGATGACATCATCCAGTGACTGTGTGTTTCTGTAAAGTTTAAATATGTTTAATATATATAGGGAAAGGCGTATTGAAGAATGAGTGGGTGTAGAAGCGCCTGAATGGATGATTTAGTAGGTGCGTGACTGAGTCTATAAGTGAGTGATTAAACGTATCTTACTGGATGCATGGGTGAGTGACTAAACTGTGTGAATGTCTGTATCCGTCTGTCTGTTGTTGTGTAAGCAACTGCATGGGTTTCTGACTAGCTAAATGAGTGTCTATATGGGTTATGGATTGGTTCTCTGAGTATCTGTATGGGTGCCTCAGTGTTTGTGTGGGTGGGGTGTGTGTGACTCTGTGCATAGATGTGTGAGTGGGTGATTCACTGGGTGCATGGTTTCAAGAGTGCATCTGTGATGGACTGTATGGGTGGGTGAGTGTGTGTATGGGTGTGTTAGTGATTGAATGTATATCTCAGTGGTACATGTGTGAGTAACTACATATGTGAAAGGCAGTATATATGTGATTTTAATTGTGAATTTCTCAGGAACTACTGAACGGATTTACACCATTTTAGCAAAAGGCACCAGTCTGAACCAAGGGCTACCTCTTTGCCAAATTTGGGGTAATTCCGTTCAGCAGTTCGGGCTGTAGCTGCGACTAAAGGTTCCTATGGAAAAATGAATGGGGAAAACGCGTTTTGGGACCCCCCTTTTTTCTCGGCCCCCGCTTGACGTATCACCCCGAGACTTTCAGGGTAGGAGCGGACCGGAGTGCCCCAACAAGTTGGAAGCTTTCGTGAAGATTCGTCAACCGGCGCCAACGTTATTGCAAATAGAATGTTGCGGATTTCCTATGGATAATAGGTCCTAACTATAACTATCTACTGGCGACCGCCAGTAGGCATCGCGAGGGAGGCCACGCCCCCTCTTTGACAGCACTCTGCAAACGCGCCCTGGCGCGTTTGCAGAGGGGGAACGATTCCCCTTGAATACTGGGGGTCCCTGGGGCCAACTAGCCCACCAGGAACCTCCAGTATGCACCAGGGGCTGCGTTGCACAGAGGTGGACAGAGGCCACGCCCCTTTTACACCTCTGTGCAACGCAGCTCTGTGGCGCTTAATGGAGGTAGCTGGTGGGCTAGTTGCACCCCAGGGACCCTCAGGATTCAAGGGAGTTAATCCCCGACTTAAAATGCGCCACGGGCGCGTTTGCACAGTGGTGAAGGGAGGGGCGGGGCCTGAGGTGACATGTGTGCAAACAGGCCCCATGGCGCGTTTTAAGATGGGGAATTAAATCCCTTCAATCCTGAGGGTCCTGGGGCCAACTAGCCCAACAGGTACATCCAGAAAGCGCCACAGAGCTGCGTTGCAGAGAGGTGTAAAAGGGGTGTGGCCTCTCTACACGTCTCTGCAACGCAGCCCCTGGCGCATACTGGAGGTTCCTGGTGGGCTAGTTGGCCCCTAGGGACCCTCATGATTCAAGGGGACTTAATCCCCAACTTAAAACGCGCCACAGGGCACGTTTGCACAGATGTCACCTCAGGCCCCGCCCTCCCTTCACCATTGTGCAAATATTCCTCTAAAATCTGCCGAACTACGAATTCTGATTTACTCACCTGTTATCAGGAGAGACCTCAGTGCTGCATCTTTCAGCCCAGTACTAATCCTGAAAAGTAATTTTAACCGTACTTACCAGTAACTTAAATTTCCTTCCATAGGATATCATTGCCTGCTTTTTGCTGAAAAAGTTTCAAAGTGTTGATTTTTGAAACATACAAATATTCCTCTAAAATCAGCCGAAATACGAATTCCGATTTACTCACCTGTTATCAGGAGAGACCTCAGTGCTGTATCTTTCAGCCCAGTACTGGTCCTGAAAAGTAATTTTAACCGTACTTACCAGTAACTTGAATTTCCTTCCATAGGCTAACATTGACTGGTTTCACTTGGAAATTCTTCTAAGTGTGGAGTTTTGGAACTTTAAAATATTCCTCTAAAATCAGCCGAAATACGAATTCCGATTTACTCACCTGTTATCAGGAGAGACCTCAGTGCTGCATCTTTCAGCCCAGTACTGATCCTCAAAAGTAATTTTAACCGTACTTACCAGTAACTTGAATTTCCTTCATAGGCTAACATTGACTGGTTTCACTTGGAAATTCTTCTAAGTGTGGAGTTTTGGAACTTTATAATATTCCTCTAAAATCAACCAAAGTACGAATTCCAATTTACTCACCTGTTATCAGGAGAGAACCCAGTGCTGCATCTTTTAGCCCAGCACTGACCCTGAAAAGTAATTCTAACCGTACTTACCAGTAACTTGTATTTCCTTCCATAGGAATCCATTGTCTGGTTTTCAGCAGAAAAGTTTCAAGTGTCGATTTTCACAAACTACAAATATTCCTTAAAAATCGCCTGTATGACTTAAACGCATTCTTTCAACTGTTTACAGGAGATGCACCAGTGCTGGATCCAGGATCCAACACTGAGTAAGAAAAAGTAACGATAACAGTTTTTACCTGCTAAGTGAATTTCCTTCCATAGGATAACATTGGTGATTCTATGAGAAAAAGTTTCTAAGTGTCAACTTTTAAAATACAATAATATTCCTTAAAAATCACTACTGTAACCAAAACGCTTTTACTCAACTGTTTACAGGAGATGTCCCAGGACTGAATCTAGGATCCAGTCCTGTGGTTAGAAAAGTAATCCATAAAGTAACTAATTGCATTTAACTAGAAATTCACATTGAGCTGAATGTTGCATTGTGTTTGAAAATGTGTTGCCCATTGCAACAACTGTAACTACTGTACTTAAAAGTCTATTGCCTATGTGCAAAGTATTTAAACTAAAGTAATTCATTCTGAGAAAGTATTTTTTGTAATGTATAATGTAATTACAATGTAATTTAAAAAATAAAATATGTAAAAAAAAATTGTTTCTAAAAATGTAGTAAATCAGTATGAAAAAATAAATATAACAATTAATACATTTAAAAATTGTCATTTACAAAACCTTTGAAATTCACTGAAAAAACCGTAGGTTTCAGACATGTTATAGTTAGGAATTAGCATTTAAAAAACCTTTGAAATTCACTGAAAAAACCATAGGTTTCAGACACGTTATAGTTAGAAATTAGCATTTAAAAACCTTTGAAATTCACTGAAAAAACCATAGGTTTCAGGCACGTTATAGTTAGAAATTAGCATTTAAAAAACCTTAGAAATTCACTGAAAAAACCATAAGGTTTTAGGGACAGTTATAGTTAGTTGGACATTGCACTCGTACAAAACCCGTGAAATTCCCCGTTATAGTTAGTTCAGGTAACTATAACTCGCGCCCCGCAATGCACTGCTGATGACGTCACATATTACATCACTCATGACATGGTCAGTGACATCACTGATGACATCACTGATGACATCTCAAATGACATCACTGATGACATCATCCATGTGAGAATTTAATGCATCTTCTCACACCCTAATATAAGTTTTGAAACACCCACTCTAAATTACAGACTGCCATTCTCAAAACGATACACACTCCAATACCAATAAGTACATACCCACTCACTGATTCTTAGGTCTACACACACACATCTACTCACTCACCCGTACATTCACTCATACTTACGGTCACTCAGTACAGGACTATCATATGCACTCATACACCTATATAAACACTCACACAACGCAACTCATCCATAGAGGTACTCACACACCTAGTCAGTCATGCAAATAATTAATCACACTCCAATTTACTCACCTATACAGTTATACACACCAGCTCACTTACTCATAAAAATACTAGCACATTCTTACGCTCCTATGCAATCACTGATGCAAGTACACACTCATCCATATAGCCACTCTCACAATCACACACTCTCACTTATAGCCATTTATATACTCCAACCAACATATATACTGCCTTTCACATATGTAGTTACTCACACATGTACCACTGAGATATACATTCAATCACTAACACACCCATACACACACTCACCCACCCATACAGTCCATCACAGACGCACTCTTGAAACCATGCACCCAGTGAATCACGCACTCACACATCTATGCACAGAGTCACACACACCCCACCCACACAAACACTGAGGCACCCATACAGATACTCAGAGAACCAATCCATAACCCATATAGACACTCATTTAGCTAGTCAGAAACCCATGCAGTTGCTTACACAACAACAGACAGACGGATACAGACATTCACACAGTTTAGTCACTCACCCATTCATCCAGTAAGATACGTTTAATCACTCACTTATAGACTCAGTCACGCACCTACTAAATCATCCATTCAGGCGCTTCTACACCCACTCATTCTTCAATACGCCTTTCCCTATATATATTAAACATATTTAAACTTTACAGAAACACACAGTCACTGGATGATGTCATCAGTGATGTCATCAGTGATGTCATTTGAGATGTCATCAGTGATGTCATCAGTGATGTCACTGACCATGTCATGAGTGATGTAATATGTGACGTCATCAGCAGTGCATTGCGAGGCGCGAGTTATAGTTACCTGAACTAACTATAACGGGGAATTTCACGGGTTTTGTACGAGTGCAATGTCCAACTAACTATAACTGTCCCTAAAACCTTATGGTTTTTTCAGTGAATTTCTAAGGTTTTTTAAATGCTAATTTCTAACTATAACGTGCCTGAAACCTATGGTTTTTTCAGTGAATATATATATATATAAATATATATTGTCCACAATGTGATCCTAAACATTGGTGCGCACAACAGCGGGTGCAGACGAAGGGGCCGGATCCAAGCCCTAAATTTAATTCCAAAACAATGAACGCTGCACTCCGGAGTTTGAATTTCCAAAATGTAATTTAACAATGATCCACCAACGCGTTTCAGCCTACTCAAGGCTTTGTTCACGGACAAATCCTTGGGCAGGCTGAAACGCGTTGGTGGATCGTTGTTAAATTAAATTTTGGAAATTCAAACTCTGGAGTGCAGCGTTCTTTGTTTTGGAATATATATATATACGACACACACGGCACACATGGTATTTATACCAGCATTGAAAATAAATCTGGCCCGTCAAATAAATCTAGCCCAACAATCGGCTTCAAGGCTATGCATAATTTTGCACATTTTGCACATTAAGTTCAGGGTTTGTAGATACAATACATAGTGCAGACATTGCCTTTAACTATGATTTTGTATGATTGGCAGTTGTGACAAAAGAAAGCACACACAATCATACAGAGATATTTCAGATGAGACACTGAGTTGACTAAAATAACATAAAAAAATAAGAAAAAATAACATAAAGAAAATGATTGTTTTAACTCACACACGGCACTTTGCACCTTATGAGCACTTTCTTACAAGCACAGTTTTAGCACTTTCCTTTATGTATATCTATATTTATTTATTCACTGTGCAAGCAGCAGTCTAGATGAAAACAAAAATAGGAACACTAACAAGCTCTTTATTCAGTGAAATTAACATAAATATTGCGGCCAACACGGTTCATCCAATATGGATTCAAACTGCATTTTACTTGATCAGAGAAGGTTGCAGTCACAATACATGCAAAGAGCAGTGACAATGAAGTCTGTATTGAGACAGAGTTTACACAGGACATCGATTACGAGCAACAGTGGATGCATAGATACAAGTTAATACAACATGATATGATATGTTTTCCACCAATGTGACAAATGTACAATCAACAAACACTGTGGTCAATGTATCTGATTAAGTCGAAATAATATCTCTGCCGCGATAAGAATACATGTATATGCATATTTATTTTCTCTATGTCTATTGCTGATTTGCACACGTGATGTTTCACATCATGCACTCGTCACTTTAAAAATGTGAGGTTATCTTACTTCTGTGCCATGTGATCAAGGCTCTTTCGAGCCGAAACGTGTCAGACCGACAAACACAATAAAGAAAACTTCAGCACAAGATTGTGGTCCGTCTCCGTCTATGGTGTGTAAGCCGTGGAGTGGCGGAGTGACTGGATATATATATATATACATATACATATATATATATATATATATATATATATATATATATATATATATATATATCTCCAACCCTTGTTGCTTGTGTTCACCCGCCGCTGCTCCAAACGGTTGCGGGAAGAGGGAAAGCCGGTGGAGAGTCTTGTTTCTACGGTCATTCACATGTAGACACTGGCGGTTCTTGACTAGTGGTACATATCCACTAAAGAGATCTATTTTACGTCATGTTAGCTGATGAAGTTAGAGAAAGGGAAGAGGCGGCATTGTCGATCTTTAATGATACCAAGGTGAGCATGAAAAAAAGAGTTGGTGCACCCGTGAGTGCAGCAAAGCCAGATCTAACAGCGCGTTTGAAAAGACTGGAGAAATTAAAACGATCAGAATTATCGAAATGGTGGGAGTCCAAATCCCTGCAACGCTACTTAGAGGTTAAGCAGATTCTCAGAGGCATTAGGATTTTAGTGGCTCCAATGTATGAGGACCCCAATCCGAATATGCTTCGTGAATGGGCGGAGAATAATCAAGAATCCTCTCAAAGAATGCTTGCAATTTTAATCAAATATGCTGACATTGATCGTGTAAAGATACTAGAAGAGATTGACCAAATCCTTGGCATATTAGAAAAAGAAGCTGATCAAGAGGCAATAACTAAGTTCAAACTAGAAATGAAAGAACAACTACGAAAACTGGAAGAGTCAATTAAAGAGAGAAAAGCGCAGAAGTTCTTGCGCGATAAAATTGACTATGATCGAGGACAGATCTATACTTTTGCAAAAAAAATTGAAAATATTCGTCGACAAAGATTAAATATGAATGGAAAAGTAACTGTAGATCCACAGTCAGAGCTGAGCAGTATAGCGAGTTCAGAGCCCGAAACAGATGGAGATGAGGGTCCCAGTGGGTCAACAATAGGACCGGCGCCAATGGTACTTGAAGAATTCGGTTTTTTAGAACAAGAGAGGAGGTTCAACCTCCGTCCCAGAACATTTGTAAACAGCGCAAAGCCTCAAAGAGGAAGAGGCAGAGGCAACAGAGGCGCAAAGGCGCAAAACAATACCGACGACGAAGGGAGAGTCAAGAACAAGAAGACCAAGAAATAAAATGGGAACCGAGGCCTCATTTATAAATTTGACAAACATTGCATTAACGGAAAAAGAAAAAGACATCCTAAAATTGGGCTTATCATACTGTCCAGAAGAAGACTTCAACTATGTAAAGACAAGAAGAGATGTCTTCAAATTCGTTCGAACTTTGAAACTTAAGAAACACTTTCCAGTGAATTCGAGAAAAGAACAACTGCCATCTACAAGTGATAACACTACGAGTGACGTCTATACAGCTGACTGGGCAGTCAAAGACATGGATTTAATGCTGGACTTAAGAAAACTTGAAGAAGACTCTGAAGCGAATATCTCTAACAGAGAAGGTGACATGCTAAGTACTATAGACCAAGCTACAGAATTAGCTGAAATACAAGGCTTTAATATTGCTAGCAATGCTCCAACTTGGTTCAGACCTACTTCTAAATTTACACCAATGTCAAGTAAAGATTCTGTGGAGTGGAAACAATAATAAAAAAGTCACAGAAACAGAAAGATTATACTGCACTGGTTAACAAACTTTCAACAAATGCAGATTGTATTGTGCGTAACGCAGACAAGGGCGGGAATGTTGTTTTATGGGGCAAGCAACAATATCTCAATGAAGCATATAAGCAACTAAATAATCGTTTAAATTATGTAAGGGTTGCAGAAAATGCTATGCTTACTAGTCACTGCCTATACAATGCACAGTTACAAGCCTGGAATACTCAATGTCTGATTACGGATGAAGAACTAAGTTTTTTGAAAATCAATAATCCAGCAACACCTGTCATGTACCTGATCCCAAAGGTGCACAAAGACCCCACAAATCCACCGGGGCACCCGATAATTTCTGCCATGGGCAGCGCCTTCGAGAACACATCTAAGTTTGTAGATTCTTTCCTCTGTCCATTAGTGAAATCTTTACCGTCATACATACAGGACACAGGGGATTTTCTAAAGCGGGTGTATGACCTACCATGGGAAAAGGATTTCTTGTTAGCAACCATTGATGTAACCACACTATACACCAGCATTAAACATGAAGATGGCTTGATTGCTGTAAAATATTATTTGGGACATAGACCTGTAAAATTCTGGGCACACACACAAATGCTCACTGCAATGACATCGATTTGTTTGAAAAGTAACTATTTTCTCTTTAATGGTGAATTGTTTCATCAAACATGCGGAACAGCCATGGGCACCTGCTTCGCCCCCAGCTATGCGAATTTGCATATGGGCTGGTGGGAGGAGCAGGTGGTCCAGACGCTATACCCAGAAGAATGGCAGTGCAACATCATGCATTGGAGCCGTTTCATTGACGACTTGTTCGTCGTGTGGAAGGGCTCAGAGAAGTCTCTTAATGACTTTATTAAGAAGCTTCAAATTAACAACTTAAACCTTAAGTTTACGAGCACCATCAGTGCAACCTGTGTGAACTTCCTTGACTTGAAAGTTTTTATAAAGGATGGGAAGTTGGAGAAATCGGTGTATCGTAAACCCACAGCGAGCGATACGTTGCTTCATGCGACCAGTTTCCATCCCCAGAATTTAATCAAAAGTATCCCCTATGGGGAATGCTTGCATACCATCCGCAACTGCAGTGATCAAGAAGACTGCAAAAAGGAATTGGCAATTTTAAATGCACGCTTTAAACAAAGAGGCTATTCTGAAAACTGTATAAAAACCGCCATACATAAAGCCAAGAAAAAGTCAAGGGAAGATATTCTTTTCAACAAAAGTAATGTGCAAAAGAAGTTGGAAAGTGAAAACAAAAATAAAAGTCAGTGTAGAATGATTACAACATATAATAAGGAACATAAATATGTGAGAGATATCATGAATAAACACTAGCACTTAATAAGGAATGACCCAGTTTTAGGTAAACTAGCACTTTACAAAAATCAATTACAACTTTATGCAGTCCGTAATAGCGTGCATATAATTTTGTGTATGCCCACAGGGGCAGAATTGAGGCGGTGGTTTTCTGGACTTATAGCGCATAAACTACGTTTTGCGCCTAGAATGATAGATGGTATTTAACCAGTTATTTTTAGCATTTGACTATGCCCGCTAACAATTGAAAATAATTCAGGGAACTATGCATCTTTGTAAATGCTCTTGTAAAGAGTAGCCCACTTGGGCAGAATTGTTCATGCACACAATCATTCACTGCATTAAGTTGCATTTGCCATGTTTAAGTAATGTGAGGTGCCGACTAGATACCACTCTAATAATATGCACTATAAATGTTGTGTAAATAACAACCATTTTTACTTGAGGGTACCTTATCAGCACAATGTAACAATCAATTGTGCCCGCGAGTATGGATGATACGATGTATCAGTGTGAATGCTCCGGCAATGTTAGCCCACTGGGGCTGAATTGTTCGTGCACGCTATTACGGACTGCATAAAGTTGTAATTGATTTTTGTAAAAAATGCGAGGTGCTCAATGGACTACCCGAATAATATGCAATATGTGTCTCTTGTGTGTAAATACAATTTATTTAACGTGACGATGGCTGAAATAATTACAAATGTATAACTTGCCATATGAAATGTAACCAATTTCGGGAGTATTTCTTTTATGTCTATTATTTTTTCAATGTCACGTGACTATGTTTTAAGGAAGTCATTGTGGGCATACCCAACTACCCGTGAGCAAGGAGCGCTGCTCCGAAACGCGTAGGGTATTTTGCCAATAAAATCACGAGTGCAGCAGAACGAAGGGCTCTGGCGTGTTTGTTTTCTACTACGAACGAACATTTGTTGGAATATATATATATATATATATATATATATATCCTACTGGGGTCTCCAGTAGGTCATTATAGTTAGGACCTAGTTTCCATAGGAAGCGTGTTTTTTGTTTTGCCAATAACTTTGGCGTCGTTGACAAATCTTGAGAAATTTTAAAAACTAATTTGACGCTCACTTCAGGTGCTGTCTTGAAAGTTTCGGAGTGATCCATCAAGCAGGGGCCGAGAAAAAGGGGGGGTCCCAAAACACGTTTTCCCTATGCTAATTTCCATAGGAAACTTTAGACACGTCTACAGCCCGAACTGCTGAACGGAATTACACTAAAATTTGGCAGGAAAGTAGCTGTTGGTCCAGGAAGCGCCCTTTTTGTTAAATGGTGTAGATCCGTTCAGTAGTTGTGGAGATATTTAAAGGACACAGAGGATCCACTACCCCACCATAAATCTCGTGCTGAGATCTGATTGGCTGAAAACGCTTCAAACCAGGAAGTGTTGGCTGCCATCTTGTGACTCGGTTGCACCATGACTTCTTAGCAATCCCACTGTGTGGGTAACTTCCCCTCCTGTTACCTCCAGTAAGTCCCACATAGCAGGATTGCAGAGAGGTTGTCAGAGGCCATGCCCCCTTTCTCCACCACTCTGCAAACGCACCTCCTGGCATATTACTAGTATGGGGATGAAGTTCACTTGTCTATTGAGGGTCCTTGGGGGCCAACTACCCCTCCTGTTACTTACAGTAAGTCCCACATAATGGGTTTGCTGAGAGGTCATCAGAGGCCACACTCCCTTTCTCCACTGCTCAGTAAACGCACCTCCTGGCGCACTACTGGTTGGGGGAAAAATTCCACTTTAGTCCTGAGACCCTCAAGAGCCAAGGAGATTTCATCCCCCAAGCAGCATTGTGCCAGGAGGCAATTTTGCAGAGTGGTGGAGAAATGGGGCGTGGCCCTTGACAACCTCTTAGCAATCCCGCTATGTGGGACTTTCTGGAGGTAACAGGAGGGGTTGCTTGTCTCCAAGGACCCTCTGGGGGCAAGGGAACTTCATTCCCCAACCAACAGTGTGCCAGGATGTACGTTTGCAGAGTGGTGAAGAAAAGGGGCAGGGTCCTCCTGCGAGTTGCCAGCCTTTTTTTTTTCTCTTTCTTTTTTTAAGGGAAGTGGGCTGCGTGGCCCCTTCCCTGGGCCATTGTTGGCCCCGGGGACCCCAACCCCTGGGGCCCAGCCGTTTCTTTTTTTTATTCTAAAATAAGGGGAGGGGCCAATTTAGGCCCTGGGGGCCCTATACCGTGGAGCCTGCCCTCCATTTTGGATGCCCTAGTCCCGCCCAGGGCGTCCACTGAAAATTGTTAGGGACCGTGGGGAGAAACTCAAGGCCCCCGCTGTCCCTGCCGGCTCCCCACATCCTGATGGAGCCGGCATTGATTTCACAGATAGGGAGCTGCTGGAAAGGCAGCTCCCTGTCTTTGAAACCAATTCTGCTCCGCTTTCAACAAGCATTTTTTGCTCTCACTTGTTAAAAGTGGAGCAGTGTTTGCTGTGGCTTGGTGGGAGTGGTGCTCCCTTCAAGCCACATCAAACAAGCTATGTCCTGGGGTCAGCACCCCGGGACATAGCGTAGCCGGCCCTGGGGGGGCCGTCCCCATGGCCATTAATGGCTCTTGTGGAGGGCGCCCGGCCCCCCTCCACCATTGATTTTATCCCTGGTGACATGGTCCCTGGGGCCAGGGAGCCACAACGGACCCCATTCATTGCTTACATTTAGCTCCAGGGTTGATGGTCCCTCGGGCATGGGGGGAGGGCGCCCGGGCCCTGCATTCCTTTACAATATTTAGCCCTGGGGATAGGGCCTCTCCCACATAATTTTTAATTTACATCTGTGCCCCGGGGAGGTAGCACTCCCCAGGGCTGCGGGGGAGACCATAGGGCCTCCCCTGTATTATTTTGAATTTACATCTGTGACCCAGGGTGGTGGCAGTCCACGTGGCAGCGGGGGAGCTGTGAGGCTCCCTGGCATATAATTATGTGACTGCCCAGGGGAGGTGGTGCACCCTGGGACTGCAGGGGAGGCCATAGGGCCTCCCGAGCATTATCTTTTATTCATTTTGATGCCCAGGGGAGGTATAGGTACCTGGGGCTTTGAATAGCCTAAGGAGGGTGCCCCATGCACCCCCTCCTATATATCCACAATGCCCCTGGGACCTGGCCCACACATGGGGCTGATTTTAAACGATGAGCGGTTGCCCGCACTTCCTTTTTTAAAACATTTCAGCGGGAGCCACAGATCCAGCTCGACTCCCGCCAAAAATTGAAAAACAAAAATGCTTCAGAGACCCCCCCCAAGAGGCCTAGGAGTTCAGGGTATTCCTACCCTACCCCTTTTTTTTTTTTTTTAAATCTTTTTTCTGTGACTCCGTTCTAGTGTTGTCAGTCAATCAGATCTCAGCACGAGATCGGGAGGGGTCGCAGATCCACTGCATCCCTGTATATGCAACTGGAAATTTCTTTAAATTTCTTTGCATTTACTGAACAGATTTACACCAAATCACAAAAAGGTACATCCCTGAACCAACATCTACTTTCCTGCCACATTTGGTGCAATTCCGTTCAGCAGTGCAGGCTGTAGCCATGTCTAAAGGTCCTATGGGAATTAAAATGAGGTTCTCTGCCCTGCTTGATGGATCACCCCGAAACTTTCAAGATAGTAGCTGAAGTGAGCGTCGTATTAGTTTTGGACAGTTCGTGAATATTCGTCAAATGGCACCAAAGTTATTGGCAAAACAAAAAATGCTTTTCCTTTGGAAACTAGGTCCTAACTATACCTACCTACTTGCGACCGCCAGTAGGTAATATATATATCTATATATATAAAACAAAAGGTGAACATTTCACTATACATGAAATGAGAGCTGCCAATCTGCAATTAAAAGCATGGCACGCGTGAAGGTTCCTGGAGATGACGGCATGCTTGTGAAGTTTTTTGCAGCAAATAGGGACAGCCTGGGTCCAAAGCTTCTAGGACTTTACCCTGAGGCTCAGAAATTAGGTCATCTGCTGATGTAAGAGAAGAAGTGTGGTGTAGCGGCCAGGGCAGCTGACTCCGGAACACAGGGGCTCACGGTTGGATCCCGAGCGCCAGCAGCAGGTTAAACCAGCACCAAGTTAATCTTCCCAACCGCCCCCAGAACCTTGACACCCTCGGGTAATTGTTCACGCTCTACAAATAATTGTATTGTTATCATTATTTATTATTATTTATTATGTCTATATGAGAGGCCCTGGTCATCCTGCTCCTGAAGCCCGAGCCCAACTCCCACAGATGTCAGAGCCTATCGGCCATTGTCCTTGCTCAATGTGGATTTTAAAATTCTTAGTTGAATCCATATGAGTCGAATTCAGCCTCATATGCCCTTTTTGATTCATATAGCTCAAGCAGATACTCCTAGGCGTAATACGGCGCTAAATATCTCGAGACTCATCTCACTTCTAAATGATGAGTTCCTGGATAAAAGGTTGGTGACTGTGATGGCAATAGACATTGAGAAAGCCTTTGACATTCTAAGTTGAGACTTCCTGTATTAAGTAACGGCTTGAATGGAACTGGGTGCTGGGTTTATACGCTGTATCAAGCTTCTCTACATGGGCCCCACTGCACGGGCTGGTTCTGGTAGAATTGTATCTTTAACCTTACGTTGTGGGGCGTGGTACCAGGCATGGGTGTCCAATTTCCTCCTTATTATTCGCCATAACTATGGAGTCCCTGGCCTGCTGTGCTCACACTAGAGGGTTTTATTGTGCATTAGAGGTCCAAGGTCAATTCCTTTATGCAGCATTATATGCTGATGACATTCTCCTCTTTCTCCGAGGTGTTGGAGTGTACTTGCCAGGTGCAATAGACTTGTTGCTGTGCATTTGGCACTGTCATTGGCCTGCACATTACCTGTCAGAAATCCCATTTGTTTCCACTCAGTGGGGAAACCGCCCTGCCTCAGAATCTGCATGGTCTTGCCTGGAGTCCTACTTGCCTTAAATATTTAGGTGTTAATATATACCATAGCCAACAAGACTTACTGGATGGTAATGTTGGGGCACCTGTTGGAGCATTTCGAACTAGTATAAGCTTTTGGACGACATTGCCATTATCTGTGTCTGGCAGAATAACGGTGGCGAAGATGGTGGTGCTCCTGAGATTGCTTTGTTTCTTCTCCATGCTGACGCTGCTGGTGCCTCGCCGGCTTTTCCAGGATCTGGAAAGTCTACTATTGGAGCTAATCTGGGAGGCAGGTAGACATAGGGTGGCACTGACTAAATTGCAGCGTTCTGTGGCCGAGGATTGGATAGCTGCACCTGACTTTAAGTCTTATTACTTAGCTGCGGTGCTTAAACCAGTGGATTTATAGTAGGAGGAATCCAGGTGAGGGTTTAGTTGGCTCACCGCCTGTCTTGCGGGAGTTATTACAGGTCCTCTTGATTCCCCAATGGTGGCTACCTGCAGCCTTTCAGGGGCTCCAGGTAATAAAGCTGTGCTGGCGACACTGTCTTCAGCGGGCCCATCTCCTACTGTCTTATTAGCCTGATCTCCCACTTAAGTGGATAATGATGGTGGCTCGCGTAGGTGCATTGGGGGTAATTGTCAGGTGGGCTGCGTATGGGGTTAATCATGTTGGTGATTTATACCGAGATGGGGTATTGTTCTTGTTTGAAGAATTTGCAGAAGAGTATGGTGTTCCTCGTGGCCAATTCTTGTTGCACTGGGCAGTGGTTACCCCAATTAGAAGTCATTGGGGGAATGGAGGGACTGAGCCAGTAAAACAACAAGGGCCCTATTTACAAGAAACTAACGCAGCGCAGTGCCGCAAGTCATTTTGCTTTGCCGCGCTGCGTTAATTTCGAAGCACAGGGTTGCAACATATTTACACCAGTATGTCGCATCTCTGTGCTTTTCCCTGTGCTGTCGCAGAGACTGCTGCCATGCGCCGGTGCAGGCACCCTTGCACGATGGTGCAAGGATGCCTGCATCGTGGGAAGACTGTTTTTGTGCAGGAAGGGGCAACTTCCTGCACAAAAACAATCATTTGAGGTGATTTCCTCTTCCAATGCGTGCTGTAGAATGCAGCAAGCATTGAAAGAGGAAAAAATTGACGAGAAATTAAAACATTTCTCCTCGTTGCGCCTTGCTACGCCACCCCTGGGGTGGCGTAGCATTCTGACGCATTTCCAGGTTTACGATTGCTTGTAAATCTGGAAATGCATCAGTGGACATGGGTGTTGCGCGGGAACACCCACAGCAACACCCATGTCACGCCTCTAACACACAAAGTGTTGCATGAAAAGGGGCAATATTTACACGCACACGTAAAGCCACGCAGGGTGGCTTTATGTGTGCTTGTAAATATCATGCAGCAGGTTGCTCCGCCGGTGCGTCACGCAACATGACACATGGGCAGCGCAAGGGGCTTGTAAATAAGCCCCCAAGCATATCAGCTGCTCTGTACAGCGACAGGCCATGTAAAAGCGGTTTTGTGTCTACATCATGCTATGCGCGCTAGTGTTCTTACTCCCCTCGCTGAACTGAAAGTGAGATGGGAGATGATCTAGAACTTCAGATTGCAGATATTAATTTGGAGAGGATTTTAGTGCATATACCTGCTGTCTCGTGAAATGCCAGGTTCAAATTAATAATTTTTTACATTCTGCACAGAGTTTACCTTATACCTGGCAGGATCAACCGATTCTATGTGATTGCTGCTGTGAAATATCTGGGATGTGGGAGTTGGGGGCAGAATTGCTCTATATGATATGGTCCTGCCCATCCTTAGCGAGTTTCTGGGAAGCAGTAATGGACTGTGTAAATGAAATAACTTTACGGGCGATCCTTTGTACACCCTTGGCCTGCCTCCTTCGGGGATATCCTTGGCCCAAAAAAAAGAAAAATCACTACTGGATTTACTGACTTAGCATTGATTCTGGTAGAGCGTGAAGTGACATTGAACTGGAAGTCGGTGCATGGCCCTAGAATTAGTAGATAACGAAAAGAACTGGTTAAATTGGTGAGACTAGAAAGGACCATGCTGCTGTGTCAGGACTTGAAGAGAGGGTGAGGAATGATTGAAAGGGCTCAAGCCTGGAAACACTTTGTGGATTGCTTGTTGAACCCAGACGCAGGCACTGATACACCGAATAGCTCTCTGGTATCTCGGGAGGGTCTAGAGGGTGGTAATAACTAACCTTGCATGGATCGACTTGTGTGGGATTTTGATCCACTGTGGTGGCCATTATGGCGTTCAATATTTGGCAGCTTGACTAGGGCTAACTATAGGTGGGGAAGTTGGTTGTTATTAACTGCTAGTTGGAAGCTGTAACGATCTAAAGGGATGTTGCAATATCTTTCACATTCAGATTGTTTATACGGTATGTACTTGCTTGCAAAACATTTTAAAACTATTTATTAGATGTATTTGCTGACTTGTCTTTTTTAACCTTTATATTGTATGTCTTTGCAGGCTAGTCATTTTTACCCTATTTATTATATGGTCTTGCTTGCTTGTCATTTTTATTTACTTGCTTGACGGTTTTTTTATCAATTACTATGCACTATTTAGTGTCTGATACATTTCCTTCGAGCTTCTGTTTTATGTTTATATTGAAAATAATAAATTTGTTCAAAACAAATAGTGTATTTACAACCTATGCTGTTAATAATGAGTACGGAGGGATCATTTGCTGGAACTAGAATTTCTGTCTTCCAGCATATTGACAAGTAAACAAGTGGTGCAAGTCAAATCAGTGAAATTATTAGATGTTCGACCAAAAAGGCAATGCAATTGCATAGAAGCTATTTATTAGCACCACCAATTGCTGTTACCACGCTGAATGGCTCCCTGATCTTTAAAATTCTTTGGAACAATTGGCAGATGAAAGAGTTGTTGATGAGAATGCTTGGGCTATGCCTGTTCTGATCCGCTTGAAAAGAAAGAGAGAGATGTGAAGACAGATATTCATGCAAGTTCATCTGCTTTCCTCTCTGATAAGAATGAAGATTAACCACCCATATCATTTACAAAACCCGGCTCTTCCTCTTATTTCAACTTATTTCAAGGTGATTATAAGTCAGTTGCTCCGCCATGGATATTATCATTAATAAAATAGCTGTTTTGAATCCAGGACAAATAACTATGATTACACATGATCAACCACTCTACAAACGTATGAAAGAATTACAATGGAAGTTGCCTGACATTTATGAACAGGGTCACTTTATTGTTATTCTTGGTGGGTTCCACATCAACATGGAACTCTTGAAGTGCTTAGGATACTTGTTAATCAACAGTGGTTGGCCTGCAGCTTGCTAATTTGCATTAGCCGGGACAACAGACTCTTTTTTAAGTCCCTCATACTAAGAAAGCCTTGCAAGCACATCATGTAAAAGCATGCATCTTGTACAGGGTTAGGCACGAAGCTCAATAGCAGTATTACAGTTAGAGAGGAGGCCAAACTGATATTTGATGATATGAGGACATATACGCTTAGTTTCAGTTTTGGAGCCTTGTACTCACTGTACAACAGGAAATAGTCACTTTGGATAGAGCCGTAAATGAGGTATATGTTTGCGTGTACATACACTCTTTGTCTAAACTTCAGTAGCTGTGCAATGCTCTTGTTCACCATAACTATGTACTTTATGTTGCTCTTCACCTAAGGGGCAAGATATCCGTCAACAAAATGCATCAAAATGGGAAATTCATTTTCAGATAAAGTGAAGGTCTATTGATTCTAAATACCACTAAGAATATGGATGAATCTGTTATTGATACCATAAAGTCAATTAAAAGATCTAGGAAAGGTTTGAGTAAAAACATGCTCAAAGACAGACTTGTAAAATCTGAAAAGCCCATAGAAATGGCTATCAACAGAAAAAGGTTCCCTCTGTTTAACCGTAAATCACAAACATCAAAATCTGGCCATTCGTCACATCAGACCATGGCTCATTGAAATATGAATGGAATTCTGACCTACTTAAATATCTTGAGAACTCGGTCCCAGCAGAAGGCAAAGAGGGAGATGCACATCATGATCCTGATGTGAAAATCCTAGTCAGACCTGCCCTTCTTCATATGATTACACAAGAAAGGAAATATATCTTTCTGAACTACTTCATGAAATGTATTGCCTACATACAAAATCAGCATTGTAAAACCAATCTGCAGTGAAAAGATCTAATATTTGAGCTCTATAAAGCAGACAGCCTGAAGTGCTGTCTAGGAGCTAGAAGAGGTAAAGGAATGCATAGATGAGTTGAGTTGATAAAAAACAGGTCCAAAGAGATGCCCTGAATTCCTATGAGTTGATCAAAACAAGCAAGCGCCTCTTTGACCTACTGGCTACCCAACTCGGAGCAGCAACATAGCATGGTCAAGTTGTAGTTACACAAGAGGAAAGTGTAAGATGGTCATAATAACATGCTGCAGGTACACTACAGCGACTGGAATATTGCACCCAAAAAGAAGCTGGCACAAGAAGGATTCTTCATGCTGTAGGGGGTGTTGCTGGAGGTAAGAAGAGCACTTTCATTCATTTTGTGGACTGATCATGTTATGTTGCCTTTACACTTTGCAAAGAGTCTAAACTGTGAGCAAGTATCTGTTGCATTTTGTGCATGCAAATCGTTTCATATTCCTGACATTGGGATTGTACTGCTGAATATTGACACCAACAATATCACAGCACAAGAATTTAAAGGACAGAATATCAAAAGGTAAGTGCACATAGGTAAGTGCACATAGGTAAGTTTAGATTTACTATTACAAACTCCACATCTACATACCTTGAAGATATAAGTACTGCGCTGCTACATATGTGGAGTTAGGTATAGAAAATCTAGACTTACTTACCTGTTGATATTTTTTTCAATATTTTGTCCTAGATATTCTGTCCCACCGATTTTGTGGGTTTGATATTCAGGATGCACACCTGACTTTAGTGGGGTGGCTGAGGCCTTAGGAGTTGACCAATGCATAGCTCCATCAGCCTTTCATGCACTGATGACGAGTGATATCACATCAGTTTTCAGAAGAGGCAAAATAAATTGCTGGACAACTTCAATTACCCAGAAGAGGCACACCCATCATACCCTTTCCAGCTATCTAAAATAAAAGGGAATCTAGCAGTAATGGCTGCTTTTGGAAGGTTCATCATCCTTTTGATTGGCCACTGCATCGAAGAAACATGAATAAGTCTAGGCTTGTGTTATTTGCACTGAAAAATGGGATTTAGACAATATTCCTGTAACTCTGGATGTCCTTCGACAGCATTTGGTCAGAGTAGCCTACCAGGCAGAACCATGAGTCAGGCCCTTTAGAAATGCATATATCCAGATTGCATAATTAAATATCTTTGGCTGGATCTCAGATAGACAGCCTTTGCAGTGGCTACCACGATGGATCACTCAGCCTCCTTTGGGTGTTGAAACACAAGAATTCATGAGGTGCAAGTGTAAAAGTAGATGTGCTTTGCTGTTCAATACCCTGCAGCCTGATTAATCCGCTTTGTATAAGACGTGGTTCGAAATCTGATAATTTTTAAACCCACAAACATACTTTTTCAAAATGTTTACAGAAAAAAACATTTAATTTATAACAAAGATTTTACATTGTACAAAAATAAAGTTTAGTAGAGACAGAAAGTTAAAAAGGAAGTGAAAAGAAATCTGTATTTGATAGTTAACTTGCCTTTAATTTTGTAAAATGATTACAAACTTGAGTTGATACATTACTAACAATAAGAAATGTCTTTGATATTTGAAGTTACATTTTCCATAAAACCCTACTTCTGGCATTTCGTTCTACAGCATAGTAAGGTAATGGGTGTATTGTGTTAAACAAGCCATGTTTTTTCAATATTATTAAGAATTTATCAGATAAAATTTAACTTGCAAATAATGCTGCTCTTGTCCTTTTTGTAGATAATTGACTGCTGAACAATATTTGTTTAAAAAAGAAGAGTAGTCCATTGATCTGTTCAGGAGTTATAAGTGACAAACATACTTCAGCTGCCATTTTCCAATATGGCGACTCAGGTTGCTTGGAGCCGCTGCCTACAATGCCCCTAAGTCAACCAAATGTCGTACTTTGACATAAAAAATGCACAATTCAGTCTAAAAATGGGCATATCCTCTCAACAAATATTGTTTCACCAAGCAGTTGGAGTCACCACCACGTTCCAACCAAGGACGCCTCTACGCCCCTTACTCCAAAGTTTCCATGAAAGTTCTCTGACCGCGTCTCACAGGGAGTTGCAGACAAAGTGAAATGCATCTCTTTGTGCTCCCGCACCTGAGGTAATAAAGCCCCTGTGTTGGTACTTGGGTGGTGAGGGAGGCTCTGGTTAGAATTAGAGAGAATCCATGAAGCAGAACACTTGGTTTTTCATATGCATCTGATTTTTTTAATAACCAAGCATCCACCTACCAGATGCCTCGCTCTCTATCTCTCTCTCTCTCTCCCTCTCTCGCTCTCCATCGCTCTCTCTCTCCCCTTGCTGCTTCTCTCATTTAGATTTGCTCAGCTCTGTCACTGTTTTCTTGTTTTGCCACTGATTCTGCCTTCTCCGCAGTTTTCCTTTGCCAATTTCTCTCACTTCTGCTCATTTCTGCCACTTTACCATCTCCACTTTCACCTTTTTCTACTCGTTTGTGCTGCATTCTCTAACCCCACTTACTCTCTTTCTGCTAACTTTTATTGCTTTCTCTATCTTCACTTACTTTCTTACTGCTCAATTGTGCCATATTCATATCTCCTCTTTTATTCATTTTCTGCTCAATTTGGGCTGATTTCTCGTTCTGCAACATGGCACCATCTCTGGTTTTCTCTCTGTGCCTCTGTTGTTTTTCTGCTATTCTGTCACTTTTGGATCCTTTTCTCTCTTTGTCCCTCTTCCCCTTTCTAAGAGCCTTCTCCTGCTATTTTCCTCCTGCTCTCACCGCATGTGCTTTACCTGTTTCCCGCCTCCTGAGATCTCCTGTTCTCCCGGTCTCCCGGTTTCACACACCCCTCCCAGGCCCGCCTACTGCCACTGCTCTCCTTCTCAGCTGCAGGGTTCTCCTTCCTCTAAAATTAATCCAGTGTTTCTTGTGATACTCTGTATGATAATTTTGCCTGATATTAGCCATTTTTCTTTCCTTTCAATCATGTGACAAGAAGTATGGAGTTTTGGAATTCCCAAGCTGGTGTGGCTACCTGCATATTCTCTACTTATTACACTCTCTCAATCCATCATGGCTTGGGTAGTTCCTATATGTCACTTCCTGGTTCTTCTTCCTTTTTCAGCTTTCTGGTTCTCCCTGTATAAGGAGCCTGAACCAGACATTCCATGCATTGCAAATGCACTCATTTCACCTCTTGAAGCTACTTATTTTTGCCCCTGTATTTTCTCTTGCTTAGATATTTCTTCACCTGGAGTTCATCTTGGATTTTTTGCCCGGAGTTAAATTTAAATTCCACTTTTTCACTCTTCCTCTTCTGCCACTAGTCTCAGGATCATCCTTGCCAAGGAGGTTCTTTGTGCCATTGGCTTTTTCCTCCTCTTCTATGACCAGTCTTGTTGGCACTTGTTGCTACAATGTGAATTCAGAAAGGCAAGGCTTCATCATGGCTACAGGAAGGAGTCACACTTAAATCTGGCAGCAAGACAAGAGAAGAAAGTGTGACTGTTAAGTCCTGGTATTGGCAAATAAAGGTAAGTGCACATTTTATATTCTTAATTCCACATATAAGTACCAGCCAGGCCTGGCGGCCAACCACCCTGCACACAGCCAAAGGCTGTGCACAGCAGGATGTTGGTCACCCGAAGTAAAGTTAGCCACACGGCCTGGCTAGAGGCAAGCCCTGCAGCCAATCTCCCACTTAGCACAGCAAAAGGCCATGCACAGTAGGGGGTTGTCTGACTTTGGTAGGGTTGGATGCAGTGCCTGACCGGAAGCCGTGTGAAACGAAGGGTTGGTAGTTCACAGTAGGGTTGCACAGTGGGGGCTTGGCCACCTGCAGTGAAGTGGGCTGCAGGGCCTGGCTGAAGCTAGACCCTGAGGCCATCCCCTAACTGCACACAGCCAAAGGGCGTGCGAAGAACGTGTTGGCTGCCTGCGGTGAAGTTGGACAGACTGTTTGGCCGAAAGCCATGCAAAACGGGGGTTACCTGTCCATGGACAACCCCACAACTGTGCATGAGCAAAACGGCAGTGCACAGAGAAGTACTGGCTGCCTGCAGTGGGTTTGGATGCAGGGCCTGACCAGAGGTATTAACTGCATGGCACATACAGCAAAAGCTGTGAAATACACTCATGCCTTGAGGGCGTGAGAGGCTGTAAACCCCCTGCATCTCCCAGGAGAATTTCTTTTTTTTTAAATTAGGACATTCTGTCCTAATGCCTTTAGCTTGGGCCTATAACACTGGAGTGGGTCTTTAACGGCAAGTATAGTCTGGTATGCCAGCCTGTAAGGCTATGTTAACATTAAGAGACAGAGAAGGCTTACAACATAATTTTTGTCTATATTTAAACCAAGAAAAGTGGTTTAGTAGTTTAATGCATAATTTTTTGTGTAATTTTCTTTTGGGGTGATTAACTAAAAATAAGAAAAAAGCACAGCATCACAACTTGGGTGAAAAAAATATATTTTTGCAAATAACTTTCATAGCTACCTGCTTGTCATGAACTGCTGCACTCTTTCCACCCTCGTAGAGTAGTTTTCCAAACTGCATGCATTCCAATTCTTGCATAGGAGCAGTTTTTGTCCCTCCATGAGCATCAAAGATATCCGCTAGTACAGTATCTCTAACTTGGAGACTCTGGATATCTGCAGAAGATGTGGAAGGTCCCACTTCTTCATCATGCCTACGTTTTGCAATGTTCATTTGACAGGAATGCAATGCTTTAAGATGTTTGAGCATTCCAGTGGTGCCAAATGTATATTTTGTGCTGGTTCAATAGCTAAATTCTCTCTTGCGTAAGTAACCAGTAAAGATTTTCGGGTACCTTCTTCTAAACTCTGAGGATTGGTCATCTCTTCTGCTTCTTCTTTTGGAGGCTCCTGATAATCACCTTGGTCTCCACCTGATGCCATAATAAATTCTGAGTACAGTTAAAATCACCAAAAATTAGCAAGTCCCAGTACAAATACAGTAGAGTCTACTAGATGGGAACTTAAGTCCAAATCTGTAATGAAAGTCATGAGGCATGCAATACCTTCATAAGAATGAAGACAGAGACAGCAACCAATCAGAAAACGTTTTACTGTGATTTGCAGGTACCGCAGTACCATTCCCAGGTACTGCAGGACTACGACACCTAAAAGTTCGGAACTTTTACACCAAAAAAAATGCAAGACATCTTGTTTATTTGTACCTGGGTTGAAATCCTAAATAAAATGACCCCTTCACAGTAAAGGAAATCAAATGAGAGGGACCCTTCAATCCAAAGGGACAGGGCTCTGTGTCAGACTGTAAAGTCACAAAATGTTCCCCTTGGAGTCATAAACCATCACAAGAATTCATTTATTATTAATCCAACTCACATAATTATCAAACGTATCCACAACTCATACACACCACTCCAAACCTAAGTAAAGAACCGCAAGAGTGTTGAATGTATAAAATATTTAATAAAAAGGAATTGGTGCATATAACAATAAACACGTAAAATTATCTCGTTTTTCATGTTCATAGTAAAGCATACATTTAAAAAAAAGGTTTCCTCTTTCTGTATTGTTAAAAATACATGATATCATAAACAACACATGCAATTAAAATACATCTAAAAGGAAAACAAGGAGAGAATACACAAGACAATACAATCTATCTTAATCAATTGCTAATTCATACAAAAAATAAATACAGACACATGATTATAGTCGAGTTCCTATCTAGTGTGCTAGTATGTTCCACAAATTCAGCACTGTATATGCGTCAACGCGTTTCAATGGTTTAGAGACAGTTATGGCCATCTTCTTCAAGACAACAAAATATCTCACTCCAATCAATGCTTAGCGTTAATACCAGGGGACCCCTAATTCAGTCCTCATTCTGTCTACGCAGTATTACTCCAGGTCCGCTGCATATGCATAGGCGGTCCAGAATATCTAACACTTTGTAGGAACTCACGTCCCCCACCGAATCAATATTCTTTATCATAAAATGAATCTCCTTTTTTCAGTAGATATATAGGGATCTCTTTTGGAGTAGTGAACCTAATGATTTCCTGGCCAATTCCTGGACAAAAACAGGGCTATTGGTCGCCTGATTAGGCCTTCCACTCAATGACAGTGTGCTGCGTACATGCGTCCGACCGTCTTCCTTTTTCTGATTTAAATCTTGTTCTTGTGCAGGAACTGGCCAGGAAATCAGGAGGTTCACTACTCCAAAAGAGATCCTTATATATCTACTAAGAAAAGGAGACTCATTTTATGATAGATTGATTCAGCAGGGGACGTGAGTTCCCTCAATGTGTCAGATATTCTGGACCGCCTATGTATATGCAGCGGACCTGGAGTAATACTGAATAGACAGAAAGAGAACCGAATTAGAGGTCCCCCTGGTATTAATGATAAGCATTGATTGGTGAGAGGTATTTTGTTGTCTTGGAGAAGGTGGTCAGAACTGGCTCTAAATCACCGACACACGTTGACGCATATACAATGCTAAATTTGTGGAACATAATGGCACACTAGATGGGAACTCGGCTATAATAATGTGTCTGTATTGATTTTTTGTATGAATTAGCAATTAAGACAGATTGTATTGTCTTGCGTATTCTCTCCTTGTGTTCCTTTTAGATGTATTTTAATTCCATGTGTTGTTTATGATATCATGTATTTTTAACAAACGAGAAATAGGAAACCCTTTTTTTTAAATGTATGTTTTACTATGAACATGAAACACTAGATGATTTTATGTGTTTATTGATATATGCAAAAACTCTTTTTTTATTAAATATTTTATATATTCAGCACTGTTATGGCACTTTACTTGTAGGCTTGGGGTGGTATGTATGAGTTGTGGATAAGTTTGATATTTATGTGAGTTGGATCAATAATAAATAAATTCTTGTGATGGTTTATGACTACAAAGGGAATATTTTGTGATTTCACACCCTTCATAGTAAACACAACTTTTTTAGAAATTGCTGGTCTTGCAAAATTGCTCAGGACCCGGAACAGGAAGTAAAAGCAGCACAGTAGTCCCACTATGCTCTTTCATTGGCTCTATGGGTCTAGCGGAAGTATTGTGGTATGTTGTGGAAGATCTAAAAAACATAAAATTAAAGCAATCATTTTATTTTCCACCCAGGAAACACTACTCAAATTACGTACAGACATACTTCCAATACTTGTAAGTCACCCCTGAGGTAGTCCCTACAGGCTCAAAGTGTAGAGTGTGTGGTATTTAAAATTAAAAAGTAGGACATGTGGGTTTTAATTTTACATGTCCTGGTGGTGAAAAACTCCAAAAGTTGTTTTCCACTACTGTAAGGCCGGTCTCTTCCATTTACTAACAGTGGATTGCCTTATGAGATTTAACAAGTGTTAACTTTGAATTGTGATTAGGGAGGGATGTTATGTTTAGACTGAAATGAATTTTAATTTTAAATCATCTTTATTGGTAAAGTTGGATTTTAAGTCACAATTTTAGAAATGCCACTTTTGGAAAGTTGGCTTTTCCCTTTCTTAATCATTTTGTGCCTCTGCCAGTGTCCTGGGTCACATGAATGGCTCTGCTGTTCGGGTTTGTGTATTCCTCCCAGACAGTGACACAAAGGGGACTAGAAGTGGGCAGAATGGGCTATCCTGCCAGGATGTCTGGGGGTGGATCTGTAATTGCACTTTAAAGAGCTTACCTCCAGCACACACAAAGTATTCCTTTTGTCATACCAGACTTTGTGGAACCTTGACAGGACAAAGGAATAACTTTCCAGAACCAGATGTGTGGGTATGATGGGATGTTCGCCCACATAAAAAAGGCTGAACCAGGTACAAATATCAGACCCTCAGAACTACTCATCACTACACTCCTGGACCTGTGGAAGACTTCAGCTGGACTGCCCTGCCACCAGGGGACTATCCTGCGGCTAACAGAGGACTGCCCTGCTACTTGAAGGTCTTCCTTGCTGCTTGGAGAACTGGACCATTTCCATCAACCCAGGACTGCCAGAAGTGACTCCAAGGGCTAGATGGCTGTCCACCTGTGTGAACAATGGAGATATAACAAGCTACTGAGTCCTTACACCCTGCTGCTGGCCTCTGCTGGAGTAAGTTCTAACCCCCCAAGTTGTGCCCCCGAGGTCGTGAAGCATTTGCCAGTGGTCCCAAAAGCTGGGAATTAGAAAGTTTTTCTACAAAAACTTCCAGGAGAACCGACAGAAGACCGGGTCCTACCTGCCAGCCAATCTGCCACAGTGCTTTTCTGGTCGAACTGACTTTGCGGTAGCTCCCGCTACATTCTTCTCTGCAGCAGTAAATCCTGTGACAGCAAGACCACCCATTGATGGTATCCAGCTCAGATTCCTTTTTGGCTACAGCCTGTAGCTTCATCCCGCTGGACATTTTCGATCTCCAAAACGTTGTCTACGTGCGAAGGAAAAAATCTTCACCAAGCTCGATGCATCACTGAAAGAATATCGGAAACATAAATATTGTGTGTACATAATATCATATCAAAAATATCAAGGGCCAAAATATCGAGAAGGTAAATGCAAATAGGTAAGTATAGATTTACTATTCTTCACTCCACATCTATGTACCTTAAAGATATATGTGTTGTCAAGGTACACATATGTGGAGTTATATATAGTAAAACTTTGCTTACCTATAGAAACTTACCTTCGCAGTATTTGTGTCCTCGATATTCTTGACACAATATTTTGGTCCACTATGTTTCTGTTTCCGATATTCTGTTTAAATGCCGAGCTTGATGACGACCGGCTCCCCATCAATAATGACGACATCCCTGGCCATTGAATCCAGCTCTTCCAACTCTGTGCTGCCATCATCGACGTCTTCGCCAAAGCTTTGCCCTGCAGCTCCCCAGTGTTGAAGACTCCTCCTCGGACACAGCCTGCTGCTTTGCCCCACTGAACTCTACCTTTGGAGAAACTTTTTTATCACAAATTCTTCTAAGTTTGAAGGTAACCCTAGAACGGGCCCAATGCATTCCTTGTATACAAGCCATGTTCCATCGCGATCAGACTTAACTTTTGACTTCGACCCAGTTTTGCTCAACCAGATACCCACGGTTGTTGCTGTGATCTTTTAGACGCTAGAGCTTACTAAATACTTTAAAAAATCATTACTCTGTCTACCGACTAGAATGAATTTGTTTTGGTATCATTTTATTTATGAAAATGTTCTTTATTTTTCTAAACTGGTTTGCAATTTTTCTTGTGTTGTGTTTTCACTCTATTACTGTTTGTGCGCTGCATAAATACTTTACACATTGCCTCTAAGTTAAGCCTCACTGCTTTTGTGCAAAGCTACCAGAGAGTTAAGCACGTGTTAATTTAGTGACTTATGTGGTTCACCCTGACAAGGACTGTGGTTGTTGCCCAAGTGGGACTTCCATCCCCTCAACCAATAACCCAATTTCTTACAATATGTATATATGAAATTTCATGTACACGGCACTTATTTTTCTATTATTTGTTTTCTGGAATTACCAGCTTCCTATTGAAGTTGAGATAGTTGGATATAGTTGGGATAATACTCAAGTATAGCTATACTTAATCACAGTTACAAACGAGCCAGTTGGATCCTGCCCACAAGCTTGGAGCAACCTAACACCGGAGGAGGCATTTGGAAATCACAATCTTGGTCTCTGTTTTCCCAAGACTTCACTTTTAACTTGTTCTGTGGCATCCAAAGGAAAATCTCAGGCATTCAGGTTAATAGGAGTGTGATTTCAGATTTGGTGGTGTATTTATGCACTTCAAGCACAAATATATGTGCTTCCTTCCTTTATCATAATGTTACTTATCTATATCCAGCTGTACTCATGGTGATAGTCATATCAGACCAACGAGCTGTATTGAAATCTGGTAATATCCTATTTCTGCTGACTGATGTCTTGCAAAATCATGGATTTCATCACATCTGTGCTCTTGTAGTTTTGAATCACCTTCTCTCCATGAGTAAAACAATGTCTCAACATAGAGGTACTTTGGGGGCATGGCCAGTCCGCCCGCAAGATGGTCGCTAGTTCCTGAGTCTCCCACCGACCCAGAGCCTTCTCACGGAGCTTTGCCCTACCCAACATCCTGCCATGTGAGCTGTGGCGGCACTTGAGCATGAGCATGTGGGGAGTGGGATTTTATTGTTTTCAGACCATTTTATGGCCTTTTCCTTCTTTTTTCTTCCCCGTACTATCCCCCTCATGCTTGGCAATCACGGCTGCCATTTTGTATGCTCAACAGGCCGACAATGCGTGTCCCTGTGCTGGGTTAAGAAACAGCTAAACTCAGCAGAGAGGGAAAGACTGAGAAACAAATAAGCCTAACCTCAATGAGCAAATAAGAGAGCGTGCAAACAGCCAGGTTTTCAGTTTTTTCCTGAATAGGGATTCTGAATGTTCCATTCTTAGAAAGTCTGGCATGGAATTCAACAGATTCGATGCAAGGATGCCAAAGGATCAGCCCCCCATGTGGGCTCTGCATATACCGGGGACTGTTGCCAGATGAGCCTCAGAAGATCTGAGGCTACAAACAGGACAATAGGGGAAGACCAGCGAAGACACGTACTGTGGGCCCATGCCCACAGTACAGTTTAGTTATATATGATGTTTTTTTCTTGATGTTACTATTTTCATTTTTCTTTTTTTTCTCTTTATCCCCTACTCTTTTTGCAGATGTCCTTCCCACATTCTCATCCCAGATGTTTCATTCATTTGTGTTTCCTCCCCCCGACCCAGTGCATACATTCTGTTTCCATATGTTAGTAAGTATTCCTATTTTCCTTAATTTGTAGTCTTAAATTATGTTTTTAACTGTTGTTCTATTAATTTGTATTGTTTGTTAATTGTCTCAGAGGGTCTCATTAACAGCTTCTGGTTGACTCTGTGTTGGTGGTAAATCTTTTTCCTCGTGCTTCACCACCCCACCATTTCATTGCTGTGGCTTTGTATGCCTTCTTGTCAATCTTGGTTGAAGCCTTTTTGGCTTTTTACCATCTTTTCTTTCCTTATCATAATCCATCTCTTCCCTTTTCTCCTTTTCTTTTTCCTTTTTCTTTTCCCTCTTCTATTATCTGCATATTACCTTACAACAGTAGGCCTCAATTGCATTCTGACTAATTGGTTGTTTTACCTATTCTGTTTCAAATATTCCATTAAGTTGATGAACTATATTCATTAAGTTCTTTTCTTAACATATATATATATGGCTAACAATCTTTTTATTGTTTCCTGGAACGTCAAAGGTTTATGTAACCCTATTTAAAAGCAGAGAGTTCTTACACATTTATCTTGATTACAATTTAACATCGCATTATTGGAAGAAACCCACCTTACAGAAAAAGATATTAATTCATTATGGAGGCATTGAGTTTGTTAAGCCTTTTGCTCCCCCGCAAAACAAAACAAAAATGGGCTTGTATACTGTTTCACACGTCACTTTCATTGACGATTGAGAAGGAGGAAAGGGATGAGGAGGGTAGATAGCTTTTCCTTCATCTCACTATCAATAATACTCCAATTTCCCTTCGCAACATATACGGTCCTATGGTCCAATTGGCGTAGACATACAATTTTGGGAACAAATGTCAAACATCCGGTGGTCCAGTTCTAATACAAATCTCTTGATGGGGGAGATTGTAACTAAATCATGGATCTCTTTACTGATAGAGAATCTCTTGTCAGGTACGTCCCCAATAAAATGCAAAAAACATTTAAGCACACTATTCACTCCAGAGGGCTGGTAGACGCTTGGAGGATTTGCAATCCAGATATTCTAGAATTTACTTTTTACTCTCCTTCAAATCAATCCAAGTCTAGAGTTGACTACATCTTTCTAACACCTCACTTAATCTCCACATTTGCCCGTGCCGAAATTGGCTCTATATTATTATCTGATCATGCACCGGTTCTTGTTGATATAGAATTATTACCCGAAACCTCCAAATCAAATAGATGGCACTTCAAAAATTGACTCTTGAAGGATCACACTTTTATAGAACAGTTGGAAGTATTTTTGAACGACTACTTTGATTTCAACACCACTCCTGACCTTCAATTTCATGTTATCTGGGATGCCATTAAGGCAACCGCTAGAGGTCATTTTATTGACTAAGTCGCAGCCAAAAAGAAAAATTTCATTAAGGAATCCTTACTCCTACTCTCATCTATAAAACAACATGTGGATGAATATTACACATCCAATAATGATGTCACCCTAAATCCCCTTTTTCAAGCTAAGTTAGCCTTCAACAAAAAATTCAACGGAAGTATCCAGTGTGCTGTTGAAGATTAATTTTAAGTTTTACAGTGGGCGTAATAAAGCAGGAAAGTTGCTTGTGAACTACCTCAAGGTCAAATCTCAAATGCCCAAAATCATTACACCTATGGCCGCTATCACTTTAGATGCAGAAATGGAATTTGACTGGGTTCACTGGCATTTCATGTTGCGGGCTCTCAAATGGTTCGGTTTTAGACCAGGATTTTTAAAATATATCTTCCCCAACCACCTCAATTTTCGTAAATGGCATCCAATCTTCATATTTTCCCCTCCTATGGGGTACCCGACAAGGATGCCCACTATCACTGCTACTCTTTATTCTGTGTTTGGAACCTTTTCTTCACACTCTATGTCATTCGCCTTCTTTTCATGGTTTTACATACAAACACCTAAATCAAATTCACTGCATAAGCGGATGATATTGCCTTATACGTCTCAGATCACAAACATCCATTCCTACCTTTACAGATCATTTAACCACTTACTCCAATTTATCTGGATACAAGCTAAACTTCTCTAAATCCAAGGTCCTTCTGCTAAATAAATTTTGTTTAAAGGAAATTTTTGCTGATCGAGGTTTTAAATGGAACTCTAACTATATTAAATGTTTAGGGATCAAATATTCTTCTTCAATCACAAAAACCATCCAGACAAATCTGGACGATGTTCATCAAGGAATTCTCCAAATATCTGAGATGTGGTCCCCTTTGTATTTATCCTGGTGGGGAAGATTAGACACCATCAAAATAATGATGCTGCCTGTTATTTTTTCCATTTATCCATGTTGCCAGTGAAACTTCCTTTGAAGTTCTTCAAATCCCTTAATAGTTTGATGGGTAAAAAAATATATGGAATGGACGGAAAGCATGCAATCACTATTTTCTCTTTTCAAACCCAAAGACATGGGAGGTGTTAACTTCCCAAATTTTCGACAATATCATTACTCATTTGCAATAAAACAAGTTTTACCTCACTTGCTTCCCGATGCAGAAACACCCTCAACTATCTGGAACAGATTGGAGGATTCTTTGATTTCACCAATTTCTTTTTATTCTTTGGCTCATTTTCCACATCCTCCAAGATCCTTTGTGTCTCCCGCCATTAAACATTCTAAATCAACATTATATTCAGTCCTTACTAGGCCTCTTTCATCACTGCAAGTTTTTTTGGACTCTTCAGTATGACATAATAAAAATATTAAATAGTCTAATCATACAATTTTTGGGAAAAATTGGGTAGCTAGGGGAATAACTCAGGTTAAACAGCTTATGCGGGGTCCGCATCTCCTCTCCTCATCTGAAATACAAACCAAATTCGGCTTCTCCCCTGTTTCCACTCTTAAATATGACTCTCTTAAAAGTGCTCTAATAAAACACATATCCACCCTTTCACAGGAGCCCTCTCCCACCTCCACTTTGCTTCCGGGACAATTAAACCTCTTCTCACCTACTAAAGCCTCCTACATATATAAATATCTCCGATATACACTTCAAAATTGTCCCAAACATAAAAAAAAAATTCTTATGGGAATCGGAATTACAACACTCTCTTTCCTTACAAACATGGAATTTAATTTGGTTAAAAATCCACCACACCTCCTGCAACGCCAGCACTATGCAAACTTTATATTATTTTCATCATAGGCTGTTTTCAACTCCAATCTCTCTCTGCAAATATAACCCAAATATACAAAATACATGCTGGACTTGTCAGGGTTATATAATGTTATCTCTTCCCCTTTTCTTTCCTTATTTCTTTTCTTTTCTCTTTCCCATAAAACACAAAATTATAAACTATGGTAGTATTAAGGTACTCTTTTGTATAGTTTTTTAGGTCTCGCCTACGCAGCGCGCATGCGCTGCTTAGGAAAAAGACCTTTAGTAATCGGCACAGCTTTGCGGGCAAAAACATGCACGCGTTGCATTGCTTCCAATGGCAACGCGTGCAGGTCTGGCGATTCCCTTGCGGGAGCGAGCTTTTTCGCCATGTATTATCAATTATCTCTCCTGGCGCAGCTCGCTCCCGCAAGGGAAACGCTTTCGCGAAGCAGGAGGTTGTCACTTGGCACTGCAGCTCTCAAGCAGTACTGGCTCTGCCCCTTTCCAATTACCCGCCTCTGACACCTCAGAGGCCACCCTCCCCCTTCTTGCCCTATGACTTGTTTGGGGTCGTTGCCCGCACGTATTCCCGGGAGCGTACCTCCACTCCACGCGGGCCGCTTGGCCGGAGTGCCACTCTCCCTTTAACCTGCCGGGCCCGAGGAGATGCGCCGCTATTTGCGGCTGGCGCTGCTCTGCTTGCTCGTTTTTTTTCTAGGCGCGTGTGAAGTTTTTCTCTTGCAAACTTCCGTGACTATTACGATTCCTACCTGGAGTTATCACAATTTTCTACAAGTCCGTTTTTACCCTAAAATCTATACTTTATCGACCCTTTTCAGTTATTTCGAGGGAAAAAAAGAGCACTAACATCCATCCAGTTTCAATTTTGTGAAAAAAGTTTTACATTTAACTTGCAATAAAACGCCTCATTCGTTTTCAGTCCCAGCCAGCAACATTATTTTTTTCACTTCCTTTCTGAACCTATCATGCAGTGCCTATGACCACCCAGGTGGTAGTTGCATACCTATGAGCTATATGAACATACAATTGAAGAACAACAACACTTCTAAGTAGATACACGCCCTGCACGATGTCAGATAATTCTGTTTTGTCGAAAACACTAAATTTGAAATTGCTAGAATATTTCCGCGATTTTCCTCCCTAAGATGGCTGAACCACAGACAATGAATAGAAACGGCTATGATTCCCCTCTTATGTGAACAGTTTATAAATATGTCGTTTTTGGGCGCTCATGCCTGTGCTTTCAGAAGAGAGTGAAGTCAATCTTAAAAGCCTGAAGGATAAACATTTGTCAGTGAGCACTTCAGCTGAACTGGAGGACTATTTATCGAAGGCACAAGCCTTCTTTGTAACTCCACCGTCTGAAGGATGCATGTCCTATGGTGCGCGTGCGTGCCAAAAAGTTCTTCCTTCCACTCTGAATTGTTAAGTCATTGGGGAAACAACAGAGAAATTGGACTAACTTTAAACTTTACTCTCTTTGGTCTAAAGTTTACATTTTGAAAGCTTGCATATGTAAAATCTCGACATTTCTTTAGGTTGAAAAAAATAGAGGTATGTTGATAGTTTTCAGATTTTTTTATTTATTTCTGGCACTCAGGAGCCTCAGGAGCGAGCAACGGTGCGCAGGGTGGCAGCTGCATTCCTCGTGGGTCAGGTTACTATCTACACAACGCGACGTGCTTTCGTCTGGGGGCCGCCCGCTTTTGCATATGTTATTTTTTTATTAGAGCGCTGTGCTTTTCACAAGCGCTACTGCCTACTTGTTAATAGTAGTCCACTTATAAGGTCCCAAAGGCGAGACCTATTGGCTATGCCAATGCTTGTTTTATTGGTCTATGGTTCTATAGTGCATTACCCTGCATTTCATTTTCTTGAACAAAATCTGTTTGATCTAATTAGTAGACTTGCTTTATTTAGATGCACTTTTGCAAAAAAAATTCAAATAAACCTTATTTAATCAAAAAGAAAACCATTAGGGTACTGGCACAAATTAAAGAGGAATGAAAGTAGAACACCTTCAAGCAGGCAGGTTCTTTGGAAAAGGATGTCTGTACAGTGGCTTGAAGACTGAACACCATTCAATGTTTCTTGGTGAGAATTCTCCAATACAGTTTTCCCCAACATGTATTCAAAAGGTTCGAGCGCTTCTGAAAATATCAATTTTTTTCCATATTTTCTACAGTTTAACAGCTTCTTGTGCACGTTCATAGTCTAATGTTTCGAGACGAAAATGGAAGATAACCATGTTTTCGTGTCAACTAAGGTGTCAATAAAAAGAACACATTATCAGAAAGATCAGTTCTCTAGGATAAAGCCCTTGGCTTTGTGTGTCTGCGTCTCAGACAATGTCATGAGTGGCTCTATCACTGGGGGAAGCACACACCCACGTTACTGCGTGACTCTGAGTTTCACCGTCTAGACCCTAAGATGTTCTTTCTTCAAACACGTTTCATGGAATTATCATAAAGATGGTGTGTAAACCTATGGAAATGTCAAAATCCTTGCGACATCAACCGGTGCCGACAAGGAGCCCCGCCTTCCGAATTAAAAGAAAGAAAAACGTGCATGCGACACAATAGGAAACGAAAGTGAACAGGAAATAATGATCGGCTGGCAGTGGCATGTGGCATAGGATATTGCCATTCCTCACTTTCACCTGGTCTGTGTAGGCCGATGACGTGTCCCTCGCCTCAGGTGGGTGCTGAGTCAGCACTATCTTCTACGCGTCAGAGTCAATGAGTCAGGCGCGTGAAGGGGCTGCACAGAAGATGTGCAACTCTGTTGCATAATGCGAGTCACGGCGAGAATCCTCGTGTGCCCCAAGGGGACAGACAGAACTGTAAACTAAACTGAGCAGCCTGTGCTTGTAGTCTAGACCCTTGTGATGCGATTTCATTCATAATTTAAAAAAATTCTTGAATGAATCAGCGGTATTCAAAGTACCCGTCAACGTCTGTGACGTATGGGAGTCTCGGAGGCCCATTAACACATTTTGCCGCTGTGGGCTAGCATCATTTTTTTCGTAGCCCACTTGTAGCTTGCAGCGTTGATGTCACTTTAAAGCTGCCTCCACTAATCACGATACTTCCATTATAGCAAATTGAACCTCCTGGTGTCTTTGTAGTGTGTGTGAACAGGGATGCATGTCTAGTAGATACTGTAAATATCGCAAAATTTAATATTTTATTATTATTTATCGAAGGTATTTATCGTTCTGTTTAAGAATGTTCAGTGAATTTAATAGACCTAATTTCAGTGGTGAGTAATAGCAGTTGCAGTTATTACAAGACGGTATTTGCATGAGCAACTTCCTCTGTAGGCGCTACATTTGTTCATAAGATAATGCTGCCCAGTTGGCTTATCGGTCGGTCTGAAAGTGGCCCAATGTCTCACCAGTCTTTTAAACGAGATCACAAGCACCTGTGTGTGATTTTACCAGACGGTGTGCCGGAGTCCACTGCTAAAGAAGCGCACATTAAATATTGTTCGGGTGCTAGCAGGTAACAACGGGTTCCAGGTGTGACTAAGGAGCAGGCGTGTTAGAATGTGGAGAGACACATCTGCTTTTTATATGTGCAAACCCTGCTTCTAAGTATGATTCACTGTCACTGATAGAAAACGTTAAAACGTCATCTATGCTTTCAATATCACAAAACTAATCCCAAATAATAAAGTGTGGTCATCATAAACAACATTCTAGTGTAGAGCTCACGTGAGTACAGTGCATACTCTGAAGGCCAAGTGCTCTAGAGTTTATATTGTCTACTTTGGAAATAAAGGATCCCCATTCTAATCTCAGCTTTACTCAGATCAAATTGCGTGATTTTAGGAAATGATTTCTGTTTATTCTTGTAAGGCATTTCCCTTTCCTGCCAAATGAAAAACAGATGAAATTTCACTCCCATTATTAGGAACGACACGTGTTTAATCAAAATAATGCAGTAGCAACTCAAGATTTAAATTGAGCGTGCCTTATGGAAGCAAATGTCGAACAATTATTTTTTATAATGGAGCCCTGCAGTTTACAGGCAGATGAAGAAACGGTCAGGTTGCAAAACATTTTCATTCAGATATTCCCGAGAATCAGAATATGATGCCTGAAATGTGGCTTAAAATGAATACGCGCCAGATGACAGGCATTGCCAGGCAGCCTCGAGACAAACTTCCAAAGGAGAGGAACTCAGCAGACATGGTGATGCTGGTAGCCTAGGTGTGATGGAAAAATGCCCCCCTTCGGTCTGATGTGGTAGCCCACAGATGCCAAGGCTTCAAGAAAAGAAAAAAAAGACACTGAAAAATGCAAGAGTGAACAAGCTGAATGAAAAAGTGATAAAAATGTTGCCAGTTGACTTGCGTCCCCTTTTCTTTGTATAATACAGTAGATTCCAGGAATTCTGAGTGCTTTGTATTCCACAGATTCCAATTAAGAGTTATTTTTGCCCGAAATGATGTGCTACAATAGTTAAAACGTGTGGTTAGTAAGCTGCTGTGGTGTTCAGGGGGAAGCAGAGTGTTTCATTTCAGGCACAGATCATGTGTGGGTATAATTCTGACCATGTGAAGGATACCATAGATAGATGCTTGTTTTTTTGCATCATTCCAAGAGAGTCTGCGCTACTGCAATATTGCAACATTTGCACTGCCTTTTGTATCAAACAAGTACTGGGAAATTTCATTTTTACACTGGTCAGTCAGTATTTTTTTTTTTAATTTGCCAAGTGGTGACAATGGCTCCTAAATATTGAATATAACCTGACCCTTTAATACCTGTCAATTATCGGACCTTCTACCACTGCCAGCAGCAGTCAGAGCAGCTGTAGTCACTGACAACCTTCAAATTCCAAATGCAAATTAACAGCGTTTACAAATGTGTTAGATACTACATGGCCTCAAAAAACTCTTACATTAGCAAAGATTTAACTGTCGTGAGTTTGGACAAGTGGGTTGGCTGCACACCATTAAAGTCAAATCCAAAAATGCAAGAAAAACTAATCTGTGTTAGAGAGTCTAGGTATATGCTGTTTTAGAGCCACTAATTCATAATTTTAAACCTTCCCCCTCGTTGGATTATTTTTTTAGTTTAAAGGAGAATTTTTTTTATTTAAAGAATGCAACAAGGTATACACAGTCATCAAAATTGCAATGTACTTATTAACAATAGATTAACTATTAATAATAAAAAGTCAAAAAACATCAATTAGTTGCATACATGAAAAAGGTTGTAACAACTAAAGAGCAAAGGGAAATGATGTAATAACAATACATCTCTACATAATAATAAAGAAACAGGAAAGCTTAATACATTTGTTTTTAAAAAAGAATCAACATGTTGAAAAGTAATGGTGGAGAAGTAAACTTAGAAAAAGAAAGATAGAAATAAAAATATGAAAATACAATAGTTCATGGAGGTTTAAGGACTTCTTCCAAGAACGGGTGGTGAGGGGTGAACATTCTAGCAGAAGCATCTAAGAAAATGGTTATAGGGGACCATATAAGTTCTCTTTTAATAAGTAAAGTTAAAGGGGAGACATATGCACAATCAAGTCGATGGTTGTAGCAAACACTATACCACCAAGCTTGAAAAGAAAGTTCTGTGGACTGCTTCCAGTTTTTCGTTATTTTCTGGAAAGCAATTGCTACTAGTAAATCCACAATGGCTGTGTTACATGTAAGGGCTTGCCAATGTTCAAAAAGTGTGCCTAGAAAAATGCTTACAGATGAAAAAGGAAAATGAGTGCGAAAAATTGTATTAATTTGAGACCATACTTTCAACCAAAACTGATGAGTGCAGGGGCAAGAAAAAAGCATGTGAAATAAATCAGTGTTTAAACTATTACATGACCAGCAATTTGGGGCAATTGTAGAGTTAAATTTATATAAATAAGTTGGAGTAAACATAAGTCGATTGTATAAAAAGAAAAGTGTTTGAGTTGTACTTGCTGATCTTGAGGTCTTACGAATTTTTAGCCATAATTTGTCCCAAAACGCAGTGGACCACGAAGTATTAAAATCTTGTTCCCATTCTAATTCAATGTTGGTCTTATTTCTATGTTCTGGAGGTTTATTAAGGAACTTGAAAATAGATGAGGCACTTGGTTGGGAACTTAAAATAGGAAGAATATTACAATTAGATAGTAAAGGGGGCAGGATCGAAGATAGTGAGGCCAAAGAAGAAGATACAATTTGAATCAAAGTCTTACATTTGTTAGAGTAGGACTTCGGTAGATTATAAAGTGATTGTGCTTAAAGAAAGGTAAGAAAAGTTCCATTCGGATAAAGTTGATTAACCCAAAGCAGGTCCCTATCCCGCCAGGTCTTCCAGAAAATAGATTTATTATTAATTTTTATAAGGCGATTATGCCAGATTGAAGAGTTAAGAAATCGATCATTGTCTGAGAGGTGTGAAATGAGCATAGATTGAAAAAGTTTATGGGTAGTTTTATGAATAGGTGAAGATGAAAAATGTGTCTTATGAGTAAAAGTAAGAGATTCTTGGAGTGAAAAAGGTGAAAGGAAAGAGAGTTCAGTCTTTCCACAATGGAGATGAATCCGAGACTGACTGATTCAAACATTTAGAAAGTTGTTTAAGGAGGAAGGCATTATGATAAGATTGGAAATCAGGGAAGTTTACACCACCAAACGATTTATTGTGTTTAAGCATGACTAGGGACATACATGGTTTCTTTTTATTCCATAAAAAGGTAGATAACATAGAATTAATTTTTTTGAAAAAATATGAGGGAATATTGAAAGGAATAGCAGAAATAGTATATAAGACAACAGGAGCAAGCATCATTTTGATAGTGTTGAGTCTGCCCCACCAAGATAGAAATAAAGGATGCCATTTAGAAATGGAATTAGATAGCGTGGAAAGTACTTGAGTCATATTTAATGATAATGTCTGTTTTATAGAAGGAGCAAATCATAGCCCTAGATATTTAATTTTGTGGGAGTTCCATGTGAAATTAGTAGAAACAAAATCTTGTTTAAAACATGAAACATTTAGAGGAAGGATTTCGCATTTATCAGGATTTAATTTATAACCACAAAGTAAAGAAAAAGTATTGACTTCTGCAATGAAAGCTGGGAGAGAATATTCTGGCTTAGATAAATATAATAAAATATCATCCGCATAGACACTCATTTTAATATGAGTTTTACCATGTTGAAAACCGAAAATATTTAGATTTTGTTTAATTTTTGCAAGGAAAGGTTCCAATGCAAGGATGAAGAGGAGCGGAGATAGAGGACAACCCTGATGAACATCTCTATGTAAGGGGAGGGATTCGGAAATAGAACCATTAGCAAAAATAAAAGCTTTGAGCGATGTGTATAATAATGAAATATAAGATATAAATTTAGGGCCGAAGCCAAACCAGGAAAGCGTGTGAAAAATAAAAGACCAATCCATGCGGTCAAAAGCTTTTTCTGCATCAAGAGAGATAGCCGCCAATGATTGGGAATACTTGTTAGATTTATGGAATATGTTAAAGAAAATTCTTGTATTATCGGAGATAGTCCTACCCTTGATGAAGCCAGATTGTTCTTTGGAGATAATGGAAGGTAAAACGGTTCTAATCGAAGTGCAATTATTTTGGCAAATAATTTAAAATCGGAGTTGACTAAAGAGATCGGTCTGTAATTTTTACAAAAATGGGGATCTTTGCCCTCTTTAGGGATCAGACAAGTAAGAGCCTCCTGAAAGGTACCACTGGAAGCTTCAGATGAAGTAAAATACATAAATAAAGAATGAAGATGTGGAAGGAGAGATTTAGAAAAGTGAGAGCAAAATTCAACAGGAAAACCATCCGGCCCAGGTGCCTTTTTCGTTTTGATGAGCTTTAATGCATGAGAGATATCTTTTATCGAGATATCCCCCTCCAATGATGAGAAATCAATATCGGCGGGAAATTGTTTTTGTAACGAAGCAAGGTAACTTTCAATGTCAATAGAGTTCGGAATTATTTCGGGAGTATAACGGGAAGTATAATATTTCTTGAATTCCTTTAAAATATCCACATTTTTTACCATTGGGGATGAGTTAGAATTCAAAATATAGTCAATATTCATGCGCTCTTTTTTGATTTTAAGATATGAAGCAAGGAGTTTGCCTGCGTAGGAGTTAGCGTTTTCTGTAGATAATTTATTGTATTTAAATTTTTCTACAATAAGATTTTTAAGATCAGCTTTAGAATTAGTAGTAGTATAGAGTGACTCTAATAATTTAATATTTTTAAGAATATCAAGTGCTTTTTGTGAGTTATATCATTTCTTTTTAGCAACACAAGATATGATAAAGTCTCTGGTTGAAGCTTTTAAAGAGTCCCACACGACAGGAAAAGAGAGAACGGAGGATATGTTGCGATTAAAGAATTCAGTTATGAAAGATTCGAAAGAAGAGGTAAAAGTCTGGTAACTTAATAAAGAAGTATTGAAACGCCACCTTTTATTGGTCATAGTAATAGGGAGTAACTCTAAATCTAAAATTACTGGGACATGGTCAGAAATCAATATAGAGCCAATATCAGCCTGTAATATGTGTTGTGTTAATGATTTAGATACAAATAAATAATCTATACATGATTGAGAGAGGTGAGTAGGTGAGAAAAAAGTATATTCACGTAATTGTGGGTTACATAGTCTCCACGAATCAACAAGAGATCTAAGATTAATTAATGTGGTAAAGTGTTGATGCATAGGGGAAGGAACAAAAGGAGCCTTGGAAGTGCGATCAATGTAAGGGTCAACAACTAAGTTACAATCCCCATCAAAAATAACATATGGTGTAGAAATAGACATTAATAAGGTAGATATGTGTGGCCAAAAATTACAGTCAGGTTTAGTGGGAGCATACACGTTAAACAAGGAAATAGGTATATCGTTAACCTTAATATGAACTATCAACCAACGACCCTCATCATCTGAATTCTGAGATATAAGGGAAACCTTAAGCTTTTTATGACATAAGATCAATACCCCATTCCTTTTACCCGTACCTGGAGAGGAGAAAACATTCCCTACCCATTGGCGTTTAAGCTTTAAAACGTCTGAGGCAACTACATGAGATTCTTGTAAAAATACAACATCTGACTTAAGGTTAGATAAGTGGGTAAGAACTCTTTGCCTTTTAATAGGTGTACTCAAACCTTTAATATTCCAGGAAACAACTCGCAACGTCATTTATCAGAAGATAAAGAGAAAGTAGATAAAATCACAGCATAAGTAATAGAAAAACTTGTAATAAATAGAATGACAAAAGGTAAAACGCTCAAGTAGAAATAAGATACGATATGAAATGAAAGAAGATGTGAAAAAGAGAAGGGAGAAAAGACAGAAAAGAAGGATAAAGAGTGATATAAGAAAAAGTAAGAGAAGAAATACAAACAATAATTAAAAAGAACAATGAAACATACCAAAGACTCAAACATGAATGGAGGGTGTTGAGGCCACAAAGAGAAGACGGGACGGCCAGTCAAAAACTCCGGAAGAAACCACGAGGTGGGAAATATTCCAGACGAGTTATACAACACTGGGCGAAAAACAGAGAAACAGCACCTGATAAGGAGAAACATAAGGAGAAAAAGACAATTATTTAAGACATATTATAGACAACACAAAGACACAAGAACAATATAAAATTGCATTTAACATAATAAAAGAAAATTGTTATCAAGTAGAAGATGATCTTGCAAACTCCATGGATTCTTCTTTACAACTGTCGAGGAAACATTGAAGTAGAACTGAGTCTTCGTAAGTAGTTGTTTTATTCTTGTAAGTTACTTTAAAAAGGCAAGGATGGATTAAACCAAATCTGGCATTCAAGTCTCGGAATGCTGGTCACATGGCTAGGAAGCACTTCCGTCTGTCTGCCGTGACTTTTGCATAGTCTTGTGAGAAGAATAACTGGGAACCTTGCTAGGATATGTGACGTTTGAATTTGACTTCCTGTAAAACTTTCAGCAAATCAGTGTACTCTAGAAAGTACAATATTACGCCTCTTGGTTTGCGCTGGGACAATGAAGCATGAGGAATGTGACCAAGCCTGTGTGCTCTTTGTATATTTAAATGCTGGAATTCAGGAATCTCAAGGACCTGCAAAAGGAAGGTTTGAAAGAAAGAGATGGGATTGGAGCCTTCCAATCCTTCAGCTAAACCATAAATTTGCAGATTGTTGCGTCTGCTGCGATTTTCGAGGTTTTCCACCTGTTTTTGAAATTGCGAGATTTCCGCTTTCATAGGATGAATCTGTTGAGAGGGCGCTTGTAAAGATTCTACTTGACGCTCCATTGAATTGATTTTGCTGTCTAGAGTAGACCATTTATCTTCCAAGCCTTGTAAACGTATGTTAGTTTCTTCCATATAGGGTTTGAGAGCCCGTATCTCGTGCAGGAGTAACTCCAGGGATGCTGGTGGTGGAGAACCAGCTGGCGAGGGGGGATCTTTTTTAACTCACTTAGTGGAAGACAATCCTGAAGAAGATGTTAGCTTAGAATTGTTCTTCCCATTTGATAAAGAGGAATGAGCAGTAGTAGTAGGAATAAACGTAGGCGTAATATTAGATGATTCCATAAGAGAGGGCGATACAACCTGCTCCGAGTCCTCCATGTCACTTTGAAAAACAGAAAAAGGATTTGACGTTGACAGTGCGGAGGATTTAGAGCGCAGAGTAGAAGCAAGAGCTGAAGCAGCACCTTTAACAGGCTTGGTTCTCCCCATGAACATGAAGAAACACAGCAATAGAAGTGCAGTCTGTGAGAAAAAACTTAGAGAAATTTGCGCCAAACGGTTCAACTAGAGAGTAGAGTTGAGATAGTATATCCAGCTGTAATTATGGCAAATCTTATGAGTAGATATGTGCTCAAAAGTTATTAAAATATGAAACTAATATTTATTCCACACGATAACAAGGCAGTCATATACCCAGTATAGAAGAAATCAGTATTTGTTGTGAGACATAAAGTCAGGTGCCAAGAAACAGTCCAGGAGCATAGTTTTCTATATTTTTCCCTCAAGAAGATGTAAATTACGGGTATTCATAGAGCCGGCACAGTGAGGAGAAATGTGAGAAAATAAAATGGCGGCCGCGAATATAGTCATGGAGACGTGCCGCCGACTTCAGAGAAAAATGCGCGGCATCCAGTCCTTACCGCGGGTAATAGAAGGCATCCTGAGAGGGAGAGAGAGTTCACGAAAAGAACCCTTAGGTGAAGGAGAGTGTTGAGACGCTGCCACTATCCGAGAAAGCGATCCCTCTCGGGTTCCGATGCGGAGCGCTATCAGCCAGCCGCCATCTTCTTCGGCGTCAAGCCACGCCCCTCCCCTTGTTGGATTATTAACTCCATCCCGAAAGCTGCACATACTTAACCCTCCCCGTCATGTATCTCTCCACAACATGTTCCTCATCTGTGTCTTTCAAATGTTTATGGTCCTTGGTAGGCCTGTCAACTTTAGGGTGGTCTTACCCCAAACCTTTTGGCCTTCTCCCCTCTTGTTTTGCTGATCTCATTTTTGTTGGCCTTAGCACTCTGTGCAATTTATCAATATGAGCCAGTGCTAAAGTGCTTGTGCTCACTACCTAAAACATAGTAACATTGGCTTAGACCAGATTGGCATATTTAATTTACCTGTAAGCCCCTAGTAAAGTGGTGTATTAGAAAGCCAGGGGTGGTATATCAATTGGTACTAGTGAGCCTGCAGCACTTATTGTGCCACCCACTTAAGTAGCCCTCTAAAGCATGTCTGGGGCCTGTTATTGCAGCTGGTGTGTAGTTTTAAACTGCCAATTCATTCTGCAAAAATAAACCCTTTTGCCAGGCCTAAAAACTTCCTTTCTAATATATATGTCACCCCTATAGTAGGCCCTAAACAACCCACATGGCAGAGTGCATTGTGTTTTAAATGTTAGACATGTACTTTTAAGTTTTACCTGTCCTGGTAGTGAAAAACTCCCAAATTCATTTTCACTACTTGGATGCCTACCACTCCCATAGGATAACATTGAGTTACCTTATTACATTTAATAAGTGATATCCTTTGTTTGGGAGCATGTAGTAACATCATATTTAGTGTCTAAGGAATTATAATTTAAAATCCTCTTTGATGGTAAAATCAGATTTTAAGTCACAATTCTGAAAATGCCACTTTTAGAAAATTTACATTTCCTTGTCCCAACCATCTGGTGCTTGCAGCCTGTTTCCTGGGGGACATGATAAGATGTAGTTGGCAGTTGGCCTTTTATATTCCTCCAAGACAGCCACACAATAGAGGGAGTGGGTGTTGGCAGGATCAGTCATCCAAGGAGGGTTGGGGCAGAGCTATGCACAGCCCCATTTGCACTTCAAAGACACTGCCTCAGCGCACACACAAAGAACTTCACACTAGCCTTTTGTGACTGCAGACATCCTGGGACCAGGGCAGGGAGGCAAGAAATTCCAGAAACTTCTGTGGGTGGAAACTCCAGAAGTTTATTTCACTTCAAAGCTGGCACCATGTATAAAACTAGGACCTTCCGCCTAAGTGAATCCTAACTCTCCAAGTTTGGACCTTCCAGTCCTGGACCTTTGGATGTGGTGCTATAGGCGACAAGATAGCCCAAATCTAAAACTTGTGACTTAGAATTTTTCAGCCAAAAAGTGCTCTGAGAACCAAGAGGAGACCGGGACCTAATTGCTCATCGATCCACCCAAGGTGCATCGGCAGTTAGCCTGACTTTGCAGTAGTTCCCGCAATGTTTTTGTCCATGGCAACAAATCCTGTTCAGTGGCTGCTTGCAGAAGGGGTACCTAGCCTCATGGAGCCATCTGCAGCTTTGTCCCGCTGGTGAATTTTGACTTTTGATATAGATATATATATATCCAAATGAAAACTGCTCACACAGTGAAGACTCCACTCGCGATGTTCAATATGCCTTTTATTGTTAGACAGGCAGCAACAGACACAGGTACGGGCTCCCAGCGCAGATTCTGCCAAATGCCACACGCGTTTCTGGATAACTCCCTTGTTCACTGGCTGGCTTCTGGTGAACAACAGCTATAGGATTACCATCGCACCTGCGAGTGTTTATTTGTAGTCCCGCCCCCATGGGCGTGTGCAACAGTGCACTCTGGATCTTGAAGTTTTTACATACCATAGTGGTGTCGCTGTTAATGTCCCTTCATATTTGTTAAAACCGCTGTTTTTGGACGCACCTGGCATGCTGCTCGATTCATGCCTCACCCAACAGGCAACATCGCTCCTCATATGTGCTTAAAATTGAAAGCGCAAGGACCCGCTCAACTGCAGTGGGGTGTCTTCGTGGCCGAGAGCGGGCCACATAATATCCAAATGAAAACTGCTCACACAGTGAAGACTCCACTCGCGATGTTCAATATGCCTTTTATTCTTAGACAGGCAGCAGCAGACACAGGTACGGGCTCCCAGCGCAGATTCTGCCATATTCCACACGCGTTTCTGGATAACTCCCTTGTTCACTGGCTGGCTTCTGGTGAACAACAGCTATAGGATTACCATCGCACCTGCGAGTGTTTATTTGTAGTCCCGCCCCCATGGGCGTGTTCAACAGTGCACTCTGGATCTTGAAGTTTTTACATACCATAGTGGTGTCGCTGTTAATGTCCCTCCATATTTGTTAAAACCGCTGTTTTTGGACGCACCTGGCATGCTGCTCGATTCATGCCTCACCCAACAGGCAACATCGCTCCTCATATGTGCTTAAAATTGAAAGCGCAAGGACCCGCTCAACTGCAGTGGGGTGTCTTCGTGGCCGAGAGCGGGCCACATAATATCCAAATGAAAACTGCTCACACATTGAAGACTCCACTCGCGATGTTCAATATGCCTTTTATTGTTAGACAGGCAGCATCAGACACAGGTACGGGCTCCCAGCGCAGATTCTTGTGACTTAGAATTTTTCAGCCAAAAAGTGCTCTGAGAACCAAGAGGAGACCGGGACCTAATTGCTCATCGATCCACCCAAGGTGCATCAGCAGTTAGCCTGACTTTGCAGTAGTTCCCGCAACGTTTTTGTCCATGGCAACAAATCCTGTTCAGTGGCTGCTTGCAGAAGGGGTACCTAGCCTCATGGAGCCGTCTGCAGCTTTGTCCCGCTGGTGAATTTTGACTTTTGATATAGATATATATATATATATATATATACATCGTAAGTTTTCTCCTTCTTTGTCTCTGGTATTACACCCAAAAGATGGAAACAGACTCCTCTTTTTCTTTGTGCTTGATTATTTTTATTTTTGCTGTGCTGCCATGACGCGTTTCGGCCTCGCAGGGCCTTGATCACATGTTTCTTTCGTCATTTCCACCCTATTTTTAAAGTGCCAAGTGCTCAATAGACATTAAAGACAGACTGCTCGTCTGACTTTCTGATGTTACAGTACAATTGTAAGTAGACAGACGATCACACCGGTTGTTTCTTGGTTTTACATTGTCTGCCACCATGTGCAAATTGCGCAATTTTATCTGTATAAATACATTTTAAATAGCAGCATAGATAGATAAAATCTGGTACATAGCAATTAGGTAACATCTATAAAAACATATAAATACGAGTACACCAAATGCGGCCTTAAAATTGAATGTTAAAAACCACCAATAATTACTCGTAAAAAAATGCTTTTTTTAAAAAAATTCCCAAACAGTTATATAAATATGTAAAAACCACTTAAGAACAACCTCCTGTGCAACTGCTACTCACATCCAGGACACTATTGCCCCCATGGGCATTTGTCCTCTGGTATGTACTGTTTGAACATAAAGTGCTGTGTGCCCCTATGTGCAAAATAGTGCTGTTCACTAATTTTGATTTATATCAAAAAAAGTGTCTAGTGCTAAAAAGTGAAGATGAAATTGAAAAGGGTAAAAAGAACTTGGTTTGTGCGGTATTAGTGATGTAGCGGCCTACATTTTTTTATATAAAACCCCAATGGTTTGAATCTAGATTTGGAAATGTGTAATCAATGTGTAGACCTCATAACCAAGTATGTAAGTCCTCAGTTGTATTTAATCCTTGAGGACTCTTACTGTCTAGTTCTAGGATATACTTGGTTTCTAGTCTCCTCAAACTGGCCTCCCTATTGCCACCCCGTCTTTGTGCTGGGATGCAATCAATCACATAGTACTTCAGGTGGTCCAGATTCTTATCATGGACCTCACTGAAGTGACGAGCCACTGGGTAAGTAGTATCCAGATTTGATATGGCACGTAAGTGCTGGAGAATTCTCTTGTGGGCCGGCAGTATTGTGCTGCCCACATATCGCAGCCCACAAGAGCACTCCAGCACGTAGATTGCAAACTCGGTTTTGCAAGTGAAATGTTTATCAATCAGCACCGGTCTATCCTTAAAGGGTGTTTTAAATGATGTTTTGCTGGTGCCGAACTTGCATGCTCTGCATGATGTGCATCTCACAAATCCCTTGCTACCAGTTAGCCAACTGGTGCCAGTTTTAACTTCGGGACTACTACTTACTAGGAAGTCGCTGGTGCTGGGGGCTTTTCTATAAGTAATCACTGGAGATTGGGATACTGTGTCTCCTAGTATGGGATCACTGCGGACCAACTGCCAATTCTTTTTGATGATCCTTGCGAGGCTGTCCTTTTGTTTATTAAAGGTCATAATGAGTCTGGGATTACCTGTATCTTGACCTGCTTTTTGTGTCTGTTTTGTTTTACTGTTGGAAGGTTTAAAAAGCAGGTCTTCCCTATTTATTGTTCTGGTACGGGACATAGCTTTGTTGATTGTGGTACAGGTATATCCTCTAGCTAGGAACCTCAACTTGCATTCTTCTTGGGCCTCTATTAGATCATGCTCATTGTTGCAGATTCTGCGTATCCGCAGCATTTCTCCATATGGAATGCTGCTGATCGTGTGTTTTGGATGGAAACTACTTGAGTGTAGTATAGTATTACCCGCTGTTGGTTTGCGGTGTAATTTCGTGTTTAACCTGCCCTCATTTGTGTATACCTCCACATCTAGAAAACAAAGTGCATTTTTACTGATGTTGTGAGTCAGATGTAAATTTATGTTGTTATTGTTTAATTTCTGAATGAACTCTTCTGCAGTTTTTCTATCACCCCGCCATATAATAAACAAGTCATCAATGTAGCGTATCCATTTGATAACATGGTTGGCTATTACATCTGTGTGGGTGGTAGCTACAACTCCTTCCTCCCACCATCCCATGTGCAGACAGGCGTAGCTAGGGGAAAAACTAGCCCCTATAGCTACGCCTCTGGTTTGGTGGTACACCTGTTGTTGGAATAGGAAGTAGTTGTTTTCTAGGCAAAATTTGGTTAAAGCAACAATCATTTTGTTGTGCATATACAGTTCTATTGGCCTAGTACCCAAAAAATGTTCAAGTGCCCTTAGACCATCACTGTGATTGATCGACGTATATAGGTCAGATACATCCAATGTTAGTAATAGATAGTCCTCACACCATTGGACCTCATGGATTTGTCTTAGGAAGTCCGTTGTGTCCTGTACATAGGATGGTAACGTTTTTACTAGATTTTGCAAGAAATAATCGATGTACACAGAAATATTCTCCAGAAGGCTCTGTTTAGCCGATATTATTGGTCTACCTGGGGGTTTGTGTTTGTCTTTATGTATCTTTGGTATGAAATATATAACCGGTGTGATGGGATGGTCTTTTTTTAGGAATTTATATTCTTCCTGATTGATCATACCCATACTTTTCCATGCCAAAAGCTTTGAAAACAATTCGTTCTGTGCTGTTATCATTGTTTGTTTGTTTGCCAGTTTATAACAGCTCCTGTCCCCCAGTTGTCTCATGGCTTCCTCTAGATATTGATGTTTGGGCCATAACACAATATTGCCCCCTTTATCTGAATTTCGAATCACTACTTTGTCATCTTTCTGTAGTTTCTCAACCAATTGTTTGTATTTGTATTGCTGTATACTCAACTTTCTCTTGTTTGTTTGGATTTTGCCATGTAACGTCTTAATTTCTTTTGTGATTAGTTCATTGAAAATATCAATGTTGTCCCTGGGCATAATGGGTATGAAAGTTGATTTTGATTTGAATCCTGAATCCATTGTGGCCATAATGTTTATTTGTTGTCTGTCCATGGTGGCCTGTGTCGACTCTACCTGATCCTGATTGTCCACATTTTGTTCCAGTGCTTGTAGGTTCTGTAATAAGGTTACGTCTGAGGCAGCAAGTTTGGTAACATTACCAGGCGCTAAATTCATAGAGACATTTTCCACTTGTTTGTTTTGTTTAAGAAGATGAAATTTCCGCAATTTCAGCTTGCGTATATACTTGTAAATGACAACTCTGGTTTGGGGCTAATCGAAATTGTGCTCTGGGCAATATGAGAGTCTTAGTGCCAACAGTTGTTTTTCTGCTTGGTCCAGGACTATCGGTGACAAGTTTATGATGGTATTAGCGTTTGTTGTAAAATTCATTTCTTGCGCCGCCAATTTCTGTTTGTCGGTCTCTTGTCCCCTCGCATTCTGGCACCTTCTTCGCCTTCTCTCCTGGCGTTTTGCATTTCTCCTTTGTTTTGTGCTGATTGTGCTTTTCTCGGGCTCAGAGTCTGGCACCTTTGTTCTTGTAAAAAACCAAGTTCTTCCTCCAGAGACACGTTATTCTTTTTTGCCAGTGTGTCTCTTAATTGTGCCGTTTGCAATTCTGCCTCAGACTCAGTGTCGACAGACGAGCTCAAATCCGATATTGTTGATTGCTCTTCTCGACTTGGGCCAGCTATTGCTCCAGTGTTTGTGGCTTTCAGACCCTTGTGTGTGGCTCTCGCTGTCTCATACTTACGGGCGAAAGTGAAGATCTGTCCTTGATCATAATCATTTTTGTCTCGTTTAAACTTAAATGTTTTTCGCCTCTTTATAATGTCTTCCTCTTTTTTTAACCGGACCCTCATTTCCTCCCTGTTTTTGGACGTTGTCTCACTTCCTTCCATTTTCTCTATTTGTTGGTTTAACACGTCGATCTTTTTTTGTAATTCAATCCTGTCTATATCCGCGTATTTTACCAGAATCTCCACCAGCCGGCGGGATGACTCCAGACTACTTATGGCCCATTCACGCAGCATCTCCGGGTTTGGGCTTTCATAGCTTGGGGCCAGCATGATTCGAAGTCCTCGGGGGATACGGCCCACTTCAAGGTATTTCGAGAGGGACTTATGTTCCCACCACTTTGCTTGTTCGGACTTCATGAGCTTTTCCAATTTTTTGTACAGCTCACGAATATTTGACGGGGTTTCCTTGTTACTTCCCCTGTTCTCTTGTGCGTGTAGTTGCGCACTATCACTTTCAATGAACATTTCCTCTGCCGCCTCCTCCCTACCGCGTAGTATCTCGGCAGCCATTGCACTTTTGTTACTTAATATGTGGAGATTCCCGCTACACTCTGCAGTTTCCCCATGGGCACACCTCTCACCAGACAGTTTATTGACTTCGTACCTTTGTGCTTGGCTTGTGAAGATCGCGTCCTCCGACACCGATTTTCCAATGCTTTATCACGATGGGTCCGAAGTTTCCTTCGTCTGGGGGCTCTCGCAGCTCTCTCCTCCAGGAGATTTTTTTGGTTCCGGTTCAAGACCGGATCAGCTTCCTGCCGCTCTGCCCAAACGTGAGGGGGTCCGTTAGCTCCGAGGAAGCCGTCTCGGAATAAATCGTAAGTTTTCTCCTTCTTTGTCTCTGGTATTACATCCAAAAGATGGAAACGGACTCCTCTTTTTCTTTGTGCTTGATTATTTTTATTTTTGCTGTGCTGCCATGACGCGTTTTGGCCTCGCAGGGCCTTGATCACATGTTTCTTTTGTCATTTCCACCCTATTTTTAAAGTGCCAAGTGCTCAATAGACATTAAAGACAGACTGCTCGTCTGACTTTCTGATGTTACAGTACAATTGTAAGTAGACAGACGATCACACCGGTTGTTTCTTGGTTTTACATTGTCTGCCACCATGTGCAAATTACGCAATTTTATCTGTATATATATATATTCCACACTCCATCATCTTTTGAGTTCTCCTCGAACACACGGACACGCACCACAAAGTAAGTGTTAAATTCCTTATTTTAATTCGATGCCGCCATTACGCGTTTTAGCTCCTCAAGAGCCTTGATCACATGACATGATACATATATATAATATATATATATAAGATCCAAATGCCACTGGGTGATGCCGAACACTTGATACAACGGGTGCCTCCTCTGTGAAAGTGACCTTCACACAAATAATTTCCAAACAACGCCCCTCACGGAGCAAACAAAAGCACTCACAGGTCTTTTTCCTCTGATTTATTGAAACCAACAGACGCGTTTCAGCGTAATCGTCTTTCTCAATGTTGGGCACATCAATTGAAAACACATGACAGTTTGTTTAAATACCTCTTGACTGCTCGCTTATTGGATGGTTGTTTTTAGCAAGCAAAGACAGACTTCTGGATTTTAGAACCATTCTTACGTCAGCATGAATTGATCTTTACAGTCCAGAAATCATTGAAGGCTGGAATAATGACACCTGGGCCGTGCAACTGTGAAATCACACCCGTCTAGCTTCAATGTGCATTTCATTTCGTGTGTAGAACTTCCGACCCCCCCCCCGGGCGGCCAAGGCCATCTGGCGAAAAGACACAGGAGAGTGCTCCCCAGAGAGAGCTGCCGCTGCTGGATGCAGGGACTGCCCCTTGCATGCCATCATCTCAGCGCTACACATACCGAGACCCTGGCCCCTGCATTGGTCTGAGAGGTGAGGGGGTACTCCTGTAAATAAGCTGAGATGAAGAAAGCAACCTGTACTGTACCCTGCGTTCCCCCGCTACCTGTCACCTCTTCCTCCCTCTCCCCTGACACACTGCTCATGATCCTTCCCTACCAGTTACTGTGCAAATGGCAGAGTACAGGGGAATTTTAGAGACGCCGTGGGTCACAGTCATTGTGAGCCAAGGAGTGGGCACGTTTGTGAAAAATAGCAGAACAGTCACAGTCAAAAGGGCTGTGACCTGAAAGTAGATGGACCTGATGACTCTGCCCAAGTGAGCTTAACTGGTGAACAGACCCTACAGTTCCTAGAGAAAGGGTCTGAGTGAATCACGCCCGCGGCCCTCCACCTGAGAATACCCGTGGAGCTGGGAGTGCATAGACTGAAAGGTGCCCTCTGTGTGAATCCTTGGGCCACAACGCAGTGAGGATAAAATTGTGGTTCTCCTAGAGGGGCCCAGTGGTCTACAATGTAAGAGCAGTCCTCGTTGGAGGTGGTCACCGGCTGGGCATACAGGCAAGGTCCAGTAAATTGCTGCTGGCAGTCACCAGGGGTTGCTTCCCCTGTTTGTGCAATCTGCCGGACTGATTGGCTGGAAGTGCAACCAGCTGGTCTTTTCTGGTGGAGGTGCTAAAGGCTTGTTTGGCCCCCCGGTGGAATGAAGACCCCCAGCTGCTGTGAACTGGGCTGGGCGTTCCCCCCCCCCGGGAGCTGGGGGTGTCTCCCCCCATCCTTGCCCTGGCAGCTTCACTTGCCTACTACAGAAGAACTCTCTTGCCTGTGGCATTGGGTGCAGTGGTCATTAGCTGAAAAATATGGGGCGCACTAGGACAAAATGGACAAGCCAGCTTTACTGACTCGCTCCCAGTCGCCTCTTCCGGAGGGCTCTCCAGCCAAGTTCTGGACACTGATATGCCTTCCTCAGGAGTGACAGCTCCTTTGAACAAACTAGCCCTCATCCTGCAGGAAATCAGGGAATCGCATCAAGTAATGGCTGGGGGCCATTACCACAGACGTGAGCCTATTAAAAGATGACCATTGCAAATTATCAGACAGGGTCAAAGCAACTGGCAAGTGGCGCTCTCGACATTATCTCCTGGTCATGAACAACTTGCTACGCAAGTGGCAAAGCTGCAGCGTAGAGTGGATCTCCTAATGTGCAGAGCGGAGGATTTGGAGGGGAGGGCTCACTGCAATAATATTCGCATTATTGGATTTCTTGAGGCTACGGAAGGAACGTGCGTGAGTCAGTTCATGGAGGAATGGTTTCAGGCTGCAGTGGCTCTTACAGGGCTCTCATACATGTTTGTAGTTTAGAGGGCCAACAGGGTCCCTACCAAGCAGCCCATTCCCAGTGCTCCTCCGAGGCCGATTGTGGCCAAGATCCCTAATTATCGGGATCAAGATGTACTGTTGCAAGCAGCCAGAAACCGAGCAGATTAAACAATTGCTGTCCAATGGAGGCGGGCCTCCTTTTAAGAAGCCAAGAGGTGACTTTGAGATGCGGTCCTTACCTATGCCCTCCTCTTCCTGGCCAAACTTAAAGTGCTACAAAACAAACAGGCGCATTTTTTGACACCCTACAACTGTTCCTGGACTGGTTGGCCCAATACTTCCCTGATTCCCAAGGGTGGGAACGACCAGATACAGCACCATCAAACGCAAAGTGCAGGGTGAAGAGGAGAGGGAGAGACTTTAATGTTCACGGGGGCTGCGATGGCTGGGGAGCCCCCTTCCTGCAGCAGGTACTAGAGGGACAGCTGGTGGCTCTGCAGTCAGCAAGCTGAAGATTACGCACCCCCTCATCAGCTCCAGAATAGTGTCTCCGACTTAGATAGAGGAGGAAGCATAGCGCCATTCCCAACAGTTACTCCACAAACTGCAGATGAATTATGAAAGCGACCTAAGAACAATTACCTCTTAAAGCTCTATGTTTTTTATGCTGACCTACATAGATATTATGCACCACCTCGTTATACATACATCTTGGATTTTATATAACTATTCTTCCCCTCGGATTGAAACTGAATGCAGCCCACCATCACAGCGGTGCTGTCCCTTCTGACGTACTGTGATGGGCAGCTCGCAATGGAACTGTAATGTTGCCTATCATTGCTCGGTGTGGATTTGGGGCCCTGAGGGCCGGGCGGCCCTAAATCGCTCCCTGGACTGTGCTGAGCTACTAGAACATGTCTTACTTGTTGTGCTGTTTGTACCCCTATAGCAGGTGCACCAGGTTCTTAATGTTTGCATTGTTACCTTTTTTTCCACAGGTTTGGTCGAACGACCCACATTTGCTGGACCGAATATTGGCAGTTTGATTTCTAATATGTTTGCTTGTGTCACTGCTATCATTGGGGGTGGAGATTGGCTGGAGGCGCGCTGCGCCTGCGGGTGGGTTTATTGTCACAGTCACACAGATGTCATCAGTTACAAAACATTATAATCTGGCAACCTGAAACGTACGGGGTATGGGATCCATGCAAAAGAGGCATATGATATTAGCTCAGCTACACCAGCGCCAAGCCCATATTACATTTTCTTCAGGAAACACACTTGTGTACCATGGAGGAATTACACAAACATTGGCGAAGCCAAATATTTCACACCTCCTAGTCTGCCTATTCCCAAGGGGCTGCAATGTGCTGGGGTGCTGTTTGGGCTCCACGACTCGAGGGTGGATACACAAGGACGTTATGTTTTGGTGAGGGGCACCCTGGATGGGGACATGATAGTATATGAATGCAGATATGCCCCCAATACTGAGCAACATGCCTTTTATACACACTTGTCTGCTGTACTGGCAGATTGAGCTCCATACCCCTGGGTACTGGGGGCGAATTTTAATACAGTATTGCTTATTAACCTTGATAGATCACACCCCCCTGCTGCCCGGTTTCACACTGGCCCGTCAATCCCGAATGTTGAAACTATGGGTAGATGGCTGGGAACTGACTAATTTATGGCGTAGTCGAAATAAAGGTATGAGAGAATACTATTTTTATTCACACTCACATGCCCTGCATAGAAAATTAGACCACTTTTTATGCCCAACGCACCTCCAACTTCGCATAATCATGCCACTTATTTAGGCAAGACCATATTGGATCATAATCCCCTAGAGATTTCGGTGGCATGGGGCCAGGTACCAGCTCCGTATCCTACATGGCAGCTACAGCCTGTTTTATTAGAAGACACTGCCTTCCCCAACACCTTGGCGACTGCAATAGATATATATTTTGCAACTAACACTGGCACTGCTGCTTCACCCATCATAGAATGGGAAGCATTTAAGGTAGTATTTCGAGGCACTGCTATTAATTCGGTGGTAGGAGCCAGGAGGACGATTCTCCATGAGAGGTGGAAGACTCACTGGGGCCCCCTGAAACACTGCGTGTGTGTAAGTTGGTATTGTCACTGCGTTTCCGGGACACCGCATCTTTGTTTCTGCTGGAGCCTAGCAACTGGGTGTTTGGCAGCACATCAGCTGATGGAGTCTGCAGTATGACAGAATCAGGGCGTTGCTGCAGTGCAAGTTAGTGTGGATCGCGGTGATGTGCACACCTGGTGTTAAAATTCACAACTCGATACAAAAGGGGATGATGGACGGAACGTTTGAGCCAATCAAACACTCACCCCCAGTCAACTGATCTGGGTTTAATCCATCATCATTCTTTAGCTCACTCCACCACCCCAGTTCAGATATGGCCATATGCAAATCAGTCTGACCCTGTGCCTCATGGGAACAGTCCAGCCCGAACTGCCAAGCCATGTCTTCCTGGACCGGAAACAAGCATCCTAGGACCGGTTTCTGGCATTTCAGCCGTCATCAGCCAGGCTTGCTTGAATCCAGTGGCAAAGTGAGCAAGGGACCCACGTCTGGGCATACCCCGCCAACTTAGGGCGACCAAAGCGATACAAAGGGGATGATGGACGGAACGTTTGAGCCAATCAAACACTCACCCCCAGTCAACTGATCTGGGTTTAATCCATCATCATTCTTTAGCTCACTCCACCACCCCAGTTCAGATATGGCCATATGCAAATCAGTCTGACCCTGTGCCTCATGGGAACAGTCCAGCCCGAACTGCCAAGCCATGTCTTCCCTGGACCGGAAACAAGCATCCTAGGACCGGTTTCTGGCATTTCAGCCTTCATCAGCCAGGCTTGCTTGAATCCAGTGGCAAAGTGAGCAAGGGACCCACGTCTGGGCATACCCCGCCAACTTAGGGCGACCAAGCGATACAAAGGGGATGATGGACGGAACGTTTGAGCCAATCAAACACTCACCCCCAGTCAACTGATCTGGGTTTAATCCATCATCATTCTTTAGCTCACTCCACCACCCCAGTTCAGATATGGCCATATGCAAATCAGTCTGACCCTGTGCCTCATGGGAACAGTCCAGCCCGAACTGCCAAGCCATGTCTTCCTGGACCGGAAACAAGCATCCTAGGACCGGTTTCTGGCATTTCAGCCATCATCAGCCAGGCTTGCTTGAATCCAGTGGCAAAGTGAGCAAGGGACCCACGTCTGGGCATACTCGCCAACTTAGGGCGACCAAAGCGATACAAAGGGATGATGGATGGAACGTTTGAGCCAATCAAACACTCACCCCCAGTCAACTGATCTGGGTTTAATCCATCATCATTCTTTAGCTCACTCCACCACCCCAGTTCAGATATGGCCATATGCAAATCAGTCTGACCCTGTGCCTCATGGGAACAGTCCAGCCCGAACTGCCAAGCCATGTCTTCCCTGGACCGGAAACAAGCATCCTAGGACCGGTTTCTGGCATTTCAGCCGTCATCAGCCAGGCTTGCTTGAATCCAGTGGCAAAGTGAGCAAGGGACCCACGTCTGGGCATACCCCATCCTGGCTGATGACGGCTGGAATGCCAGAAACCGGTCCTAGGATGCTTGTTTCCGGTCCAGGGAAGACATGGCTTGGCAGTTCGGGCTGGACTGTTCCCATGAGGCACAGGGTCAGACTGATTTGCATATGGCCATGTCTGAACTGGGGTGGTGGAGTGAGCTAAAGAATGATGATGGATTAAACCTAGATCAGTTGACTGGGGGTGAGTGTTTGATTGGCTCAAACGTTCCGTCCATCATCCCCTTTTGTATCGCTTTGTTCGCCCTAAGTTGGCGGGGGTATGCCCAGACGTGGGTCCCTTGCTCACTTTGCCACTGGATTCAAACAAGCCTGGCTGATGACGGCTGGAATGCCAGAAACCGGTCCTAGGATGCTTGTTTCCGGTCCAGGGAAGACATGGCTTGGCAGTTCGGGCTGGACTGTTCCCATGAGGCACAGGGTCAGACTGATTTGCATATGGCCATGTCTGAACTGGGGTGGTGGAGTGAGCTAAAGAATGATGATGGATTAAACCCAGATCAGTTGACTGGGGTGAGTGTTTGATTGGCTCAAACGTTCCGTCCATCATCCCCTTTTGTATCGCTTTGTTCGCCCTAAGTTGGCGGGGGTATGCCCAGACGTGGGTCCCTTGCTCACTTTGCCACTGGATTCAAACAAGCCTGGCTGATGACGGCTGGAATGCCAGAAACCGGTCCTAGGATGCTTGTTTCCGGTCCAGGGAAGACATGGCTTGGCAGTTCGGGCTGGACTGTTCCCATGAGGCACAGGGTCAGACTGATTTGCATATGGCCATGTCTGAACTGGGGTGGTGGAGTGAGCTAAAGAATGATGATGGATTAAACCCAGATCAGTTGACTGGGGGTGAGTGTTTGATTGGCTCAAACGTTCCGTCCATCATCCCCTTTGTATCGCTTTGTTCGCCCTAAGTTGGCGGGGTATGCCCAGACGTGGGTCCCTTGCTCACTTTGCCACTGGATTCAAGCAAGCCTGGCTGATGACGGCTGGAATGCCAGAAACCGGTCCTAGGATGCTTGTTTCCGGTCCAGGGAAGACATGGCTTGGCAGTTCGGGCTGGACTGTTCCCATGAGGCACAGGGTCAGACTGATTTGCATATGGCCATGTCTGAACTGGGGTGGTGGAGTGAGCTAAAGAATGATGATGGATTAAACCCAGATCAGTTGACTGGGGGTGAGTGTTTGATTGGCTCAAACGTTCCGTCCATCATCCCCTTTTGTATCGCTTTGTTCGCCCTAAGTTGGCGGGGTATGCCCAGACGTGGGTCCCTTGCTCACTTTGCCACTGGATTCAAGCAAGCCTGGCTGATGACGGCTGGAATGCCAGAAACCGGTCCTAGGATGCTTGTTTCCGGTCCAGGGAAGACATGGCTTGGCAGTTCGGGCTGGACTGTTCCCATGAGGCACAGGGTCAGACTGATTTGCATATGGCCATGTCTGAACTGGGGTGGTGGAGTGAGCTAAAGAATGATGATGGATTAAACCCAGATCAGTTGACTGGGGGTGAGTGTTTGATTGGCTCAAACGTTCCGTCCATCATCCCCTTTTGTATCGCTTTGTTCGCCCTAAGTTGGCGGGGGTATGCCCAGACGTGGGTCCCTTGCTCACTTTGCCACTGGACTCAAGCAAGCCTGGCTGATGACGGCTGGAATGCCAGAAACCGGTCCTAGGATGCTTGTTTCCGGTCCAGGGAAGACATGGCTTGGCAGTTCGGGCTGGACTGTTCCCATGAGGCACAGGGTCAGACTGATTTGCATATGGCCATGTCTGAACTGGGGTGGTGGAGTGAGCTAAAGAATGATGATGGATTAAACCCAGATCAGTTGACTGGGGGTGAGTGTTTGATTGGCTCAAACGTTCCGTCCATCATCCCCTTTTGTATCGCTTTGTTCGCCCTAAGTTGGCGGGGGTATGCCCAGACGTGGGTCCCTTGCTCACTTTGCCACTGGATTCAAGCAAGCCTGGCTGATGACGGCTGGAATGCCAGAAACCGGTCCTAGGATGCTTGTTTCCGGTCCAGGGAAGACATGGCTTGGCAGTTCGGGCTGGACTGTTCCCATGAGGCACAGGGTCAGACTGATTTGCATATGGCCATGTCTGAACTGGGGTGGTGGAGTGAGCTAAAGAATGATGATGGATTAAACCCAGATCAGTTGACTGGGGGTGAGTGTTTGATTGGCTCAAACGTTCCGTCCATCATCCCCTTTTGTATCGCAAAATTCACAACTGAGCAGCGTTTTCACACACCTCTGTGGAGTTTACCTGCCAGCGTTTTAATGCGTTATGGAGCACGGTGATTCACACACCTCTGTGGAGTTTACCTGGCAGGAGCAGGCAACCCTGTGTGGTGGATCGCGGCAATCCGCACACCTTTGGTTAACAAGTGCAAGCAGAGTAAGTGCATGACAGTGGTTTTGCTATTTCCAGTGCGCGGATCCCGGTGATTTTCACACTCCACTTAGATTCCTGTTTGTGTGTGTCTAACAGACAGTGTGTATTATTTTGGGGGTCCTAAGTACTTAGGGGCCGATTATGATGGTGGTCGGATGACCGCCGCCTGGCCGGCGGTGGCAACCGCCGGACCGGCGGTGAACATCCGCCCGCAATCGCAAGCCAGAAACCGCCGGTCAGATTAGGATGGTGGTGGTGACCGCGGCGGTGGGAAATTCCGACCGCCGCTTTTCCGCCGGTTGCCATCCGCACTCCTGCCTGGCGGACGGAGAAGGACTGGGATAATGGTGGCGGTGCAGAGCAGGCTCCGCCGGCAGGATTATGATGCCGGCGGTAGCCAGCCTTACCTCAGCGGTCAGACCACCATGGAAAGGCATGCAGGAATTGTCTTCCGGGGGCCCGTTGCAGGCCTCCAATGTTTTGTGGGGGGGTGGATGCACTGGGGGGGTACCGATGGTCCCCCCTACATTTCCCTGTACCAGGTGGCAGGCACTGTGCAGTGCCTGCCATGCAGTGCAGGGAGATGCAGGACATGCTCCTTTTAACATGGCGGCGGTGCTGCGTGCATCAGCAACCGCCGCAATGTTAAAGCCCGCGATCCGACCGCAGCGGTCGGATTTCGAGCAAGAAACATCGTAATACGACCGGCGGTTATGTCGCTGGCCTTGCGGGCGGTCTTTTCCCGTTACCATGGCGGTCGGGGAGGTTTCCCGACCGCCATCGTAATAGACCCCTTAGTGTGGTAGATTACATTTCTTATTTGTTATTCATTTTAGATGATTTTGTTCAGCTCAACATGCAGCAAAGCATAATTCCTCCCCCTGCTTTTTATGCAACTCCAGGGTCTCCACAAATTGAATGGGAACAGTCAAAGGAAGGTTTCGAAAGAATATTTGGAGGCCATATAAGGTGAAGTTTTTATGCAAAAGAAGAAGTATGCTATTTTAAGGCATTTCTTGGGGCCAGAGGGTAGAAAAGTGTTGAAACATCTACCCAGTGTCAGCGTTTTGGGGAAGGGGGATGTTTTGGATGACTATGCCACGGCCATAATAACCATGTCTGGTTCAAGAAAAAGAAAAATATCATAATGGAAAGGAACAAATTTTATGCTAGACATACTTTTGGGGTGTTTGAAGAGGAGATGATCAGGGATCAGATCGTGAATAAAACTAAGAATAGAAAGATTCAGGAGAAATTGTTGACTATGGATGCCCTAACTTTGGATAAAACTGTTGAGGTTGCTAGTAGCATCGAGGCTACCACAATTTATATGGAACAAATGTCTCTTGGAGTGCAGGTACATGCTGTCCAGGGAGGGAATTCGGTCAAGCTTAAGGATAGGAAATGGGACACTAAGAAGAAAGTTTTAGAATGTTACAGATGTGGGAATAAGAATAATTTAGGGAATTCTCCGGAGTGTCCTGCTGTTGATAAATATGTGTGAAATGTAAGAGAAAAGAGCATTTTGCTAAAGTGTGCAAATCTAGTAACAGAAAGAGTGTTCACAAACAAATTAATGTGATTGAAAATACTATCAACAAGGATGACACTTTTGATTCTGATGGTGAGAGTGTTGTTTTGCATACAGGAGGTGGATGCTGATGTGGACAGTGTTTTGGACAAAGATGTGATGCAAATTACATCTGGAAAAGTTGAAAGACCGTTTTGTTTAGTAAATGTAGCTGATGTTCCGGTCAATATGTTGGCTGAGTCAGGATAGTTTTTACTCTAATTGGTACTAAGGAGTGGGAAAGATTCAAAGGGATCTGTTTAAGAAAATCCAATGTTCGTCCCATTGCTTATGGGGGAAAGTCTGTAGACTGTTGTGGGCGAATTTGATGCAGAATTGGATTTTAAAGGGAACAAAGCACTGTCTACTGTGTATGTAGCCAAAGATTGATCATGTCTATTGGGATGGCTGGGCAAAGCAAATTGGGAATAATAGTCGATCCCAATAGCCCCGAGCAGGTGTTGTTAAAAAACGAGCGTGTTGCAGCTGTAAATGAGTACCCATGAGTGAAAGCATTTCCAGAAATTTTTCAAGAGAAACTGGGGAAACTTAAGGGTTTAGATCATCTTAAAGGCTGGGGCTACTCCTGTGCTGCACAAAGTAAGGTGTGTGCCACTAACTATGTGGAGGGAGCATAGGCAGGAACTTAAATTTTTTTGTGAGCAAGGGATTATTGAGGCCATTGAGAGCCCTGAGTAGTTGTCTCCCATTAAGTTGGCAAGGAAGGCTAATGGGGCATTGCGATTGCGCATTGACCTGAGGGACCTGAATGATAGAATCTGAGTGAATAGGCATCCCCTGCCCAATATAACGAAAACGTTGGCCTCTTTAAAGGGTGCCCAGGTGTTCACAACCTTGGACATGACAGCCACGTATCATCAGATTGAACTTGAACATGAATCGAGGCACTTAACATCCTTTATCACTCCAGAATGTGCCTTTAGATTTAAACACATGCCTTTTGGTTCACCATCGGCCTCTTCTGTTTTTCAGAGGGTTGTGGAGGTACTATGCAAGGGTATACCGAATGTTTGATCTTTTCAGTACGATATTCTAGTTTTTGGACAAGACATGTCTTCTCATGACAAAGCTTTAGCAATGGTTTTATCTGTGTTGAAGGGTAAGGGTTTGACGTTGAGAGCGGATAAGTGCAAATTTACAGTTGAGTGTGTGGATTATTTTGGCTATAAAATTGCTGGACAAGGGGTAGAACCAAAGCAAAATGTCCCACTCCTACTAGCAAGTAACAGGTGCAATAGTTTTTTGTCATGTTGGAATTCTATTCTGGTTTTATTCCAAAATATGCAAAGAGGACCTGTAATTTGAAGAGTTTGCTCAAAAGGAATGAAAAGTTTGTGTGGAGCAAGGAGGTAGATAGAGAGTTTGACGTAATCAAACAGGAAGTTGCCAAAGCTATTCCTTTGAAGCCTTTTGATACCCAAGATTCTTCTATTATTGTTACTGATTACAGTCAGTATGGTTTGGGGGCTGTATTGTTGCAAAAATGGAGGGAAAAGATGAAGTTGATGCTTTTGCCTCTCATTCCTTGAGGGGTGCTTAAAGCACACACTCAGTGACTGAGCGTGAGGCCTTGGACTGTTGGTGGGGTGTTAATCACTTCAGGAACTACTTATGGGGTGTGGAATTCACTATCAGGACGGGCCATAAGCCTTTAATTAACCTTTTTTCCACCAAAGGTACCTGTAATGCCACACCACGGATAGCCAAGTTGCAATTTAGGCATTTAGAATTGCAGTACAGGTTGGAATACATTCGGGGGGCCAAGAATATCTTTGCAGACTGTCTCTCCCATTTGCCCTTGAATGATGTGGAGGAGGTTGTGGATACGCTGTTGATGATTTTGGCATGATCAATGCCGTAGCTATCATTACTGATGGGTGCATTTCGGAAAATGAGTGAATATCTGCTTTGGAGTGCGAAAAAGATTTGCTAGACATTAGGAATCATGTTGGCAAGGATTGGCCTAAGGACAAATCTTTTGCCCATGTGGACGCCTATAAGCATGATTTTGCTGAAACAAATAATGTGGATGGTTTGCCGAGGAGAGGAGATGTGTTGATTGTGCCCTGTGGGTTATGTGGCAAGGTGTTGGAGTTAGCTCAAGAAGGCCATGTAGGGATGAGGGCAATAAAGAGAGGGATTAGAGAAAAAATGTTATGGCCAGGTTTGGACAAGGAGATGGAGCATTTCATGAGGGACTGCATTGCGTGTGCCATCAGTGACAAGTCTCAAGTTACTGTGCCTTGTCTGGTCGAATTTGTACCTTTTCCTGACAGGGCGTGGTCCAGTTGGGGACTGACATTATTGGACACATTAATGTGGTGAAGGAAAGCTCTAGGTATGGAATAGTACTTATTTTTCACATTGGCCGGAGGTTGTATTTGTAAGGTCAGCTGATTCTAGTGCAGTAGTGGATTTTCTACAGTCGGTGGTTATGAGAGAAAGTGTGGCTGATGAGGTTGTGATGGATAATAGCGTTCAATTCCTGTCTGGTGAGTTTGAACAATTTTTGTCTCATTGGGGTGCAAAACACACTAAAACCTCATAGTACCACCCTCACCGTAATGGCCTTGTGAGAGGTTTAACAGAGTCATTAATAACAAGATTCAGTTCTCTATTGGCAGTGTTTGGATTGGTGCAAGGAGATGAAGGATTTACCATGGGCAATTCACACCACTCCCAACACGGCCACTGGGGTGTCGCCTTTCAATCTCCTCAAGGGGCGTGAACCTACAGCCAAGCTAGATGGTCCTTGGATGGGGAAATCAGTGAAGGAGAGGGATCTAGTATCTGTAAAAATGAAATGTGAAAGGTCTCAAATGAAATATGCTGAGGGTGCAAGGCAGGAGAGAATTCATACCTCGTCCATCAAACCAGAAGTCATGGTCAGAATTCAGCTTCCTGGAATAGGGGTAAAAGGCAGATTCAAGTTTTCCCAGCCCAAGAAAGTTGTTATGGTCCGGGATCATATGGTCATGCTTGAGGATAACAAATGGTGGAACAAGAAGAGGTTATCACCTAAGAGGGGTGGAAGTGTAGTTGTGAGTGCTGATGGGGGTTGGTGGTGTGTGATGGGAATGCACCTGTTTAAGGTCACCCGATATGAGAAGACCTCCCACCCGATTTCAGGACTATGTGTAATGCTTTATGTTACAATGTTTCTCACAATGTTTTCTCCTTGTACAATGTTTCTCACAACTTTTTTTCCTTGTACAAACTGTTGTGACACCCATGTGGGTGTTTTAATTGTGTAGTGTTTTAGGTATAGGTTTTATGTTCATTTGTTTTTGTTGATTCTGTAAAATAAGTATAAAGGGGAAGATGTGTATGGGTTGAATTCTGTCTTAGAATTTAGTGATGCAATGATGTGATGCATGGAATGTTATTGGAAGAACTGGTGAGGAAGTTGCAGCGGTTTCCCTGCCTGGTCGGTTGTGTATCCTCATACTTGTTGTGTACTGGAATAAAGAAGTGGAAAACGTACCTGTGCCTGTGCTCCCTTTTAGTTTCCTTCCTTAATAATTAATTTACAGGTGCTTCCTTCCTCAGGACTAGTTGTAGTCTGATCAACATCTAATTCTACTATAAATCCAAAGGCATTTCCAAGAAAGTATTGGGCTATATGTGCAAGCCACTGCCACAGACCCTGAAGTATCCATGCAGCACCCAACATCATACCTTTTCCCTGAGATGCAACTATTTGCCATTTGGGCATGTTAAGGAGAAATCCATGCTGTTCTAGTCAGGAATGAAGAACATCCAATCCATTTAGTGCCCCCCTGGTGAAGGAGCAAGTAGTAGCCAGTCATCCAAATAAGAACATATTGACCAACCTCGTAGATAAAGAAGAGCTAAAATGGGAGTAATCATCTCGAATCACACTCGAGGGGTAGAGTACAGACTAAAGTGCAAGACCCAGATCTGAAAGTCCTCTTTTAGAATGCACAACCATAGAAGCTTTTGAAGACATGTTGCTATAGAAATATCAGGAATATTAAAGTAAGCATTCATGAAGTTGATCATTTTCATATAAGCTCTTTTTGGAAAAAGAGGATTATTCCCTAAAGAGTCTCTATTTTCAAAGGGAATTCTTATATCCAGCAGTTCATTTCCTGAGGTTGATAATCAACTGAAATCCTCCCATATCATTGGGCACCAGAAACATAATGGAATAAACTCCAGTCCCCTATTTCTCTGTAGGAACTAGTACCACCTCCTATTTTTGAAGTATTGTCATGACATCTTGAAATATGGTTAGATTCTTGAATTGAGGATGAGGACAAGGAGAAAGAATGGTGCCAGAGCCTGAACGAAGACTGAAGAATTTGATTTGATATACCTACTTCACTATCTGCAAGACCCAGGCATCAGAAGTGGACTACTCCCAATTTTTTTAAATGCTTAATCTTACCTTCCACAGGACAGTTGAGGCTACCTTGAGTATAGTTAGTAATGTAAAGATTTCACTGGAGAAGAAAGTTTTCTTTTCTATTTACAATGACCAGAAAACCTTCTCCCCCTCATGTGATTTACCGGAGGAGGAAGGCATCAAACTGGCAATCAGAGAGTCCACTAGGACAAGATCAGGGATGGTTTTCTCCATATCCTCAATAGTACACAAATTCAACATAAATCTGGACTGATATGGTCAGGATCCCTCCATTCTCTCAGGATGATATAATGATTGTTCTGATAAAGAGGCAAGTCTAGTTGAGGGGCACATTATAATTGACATAGAGCAGGGAGAGAGGACGTGTCTGGAGCTTTGAATTCATGGAATCCCATATTTTCACAAATACTTGTTTGAAAACCAGATAGCAGATCACCATCTATGTAGAAGCCCATTTGATCTGCCGCAGGAGTCTGCTCACCTCCTTTATCATAAAAAGAAGATCTGACTGAGGAGGTCCTTACTAGATCAGACTTGTGAGAAGAGGGAGGGGGAGCAGGAACACATAAAGTTTCCACCTCTTCAGCCACCATGGGTTTAATAGCTAGATCCTCACTGGCATGCCCAGTCAACCGCCTGGCATGTTTTTTTCAGCGAGGATGAGGAGATGGGGCAGGGGAGGAATAGCTATTCACCTGATGCTGCTTAAAACTGTTTACCCAAGGCCTGCACACCAGCCATGAATAAAGCCTCTATAGGAACGCACAAAGAGAAATTCCCACCCAGCAACTAATCACAGCACTGACTTTGAAAATGTATTCCCTGTCTCCATCACCTGTCTGAGCTGAAAACAAAAGTTTGTGCACATGTAGAAATCAGCAGTAAAAGGCACAGTGAATGAAAAACGATGAGTTGCAATGCTGCACTAAGCGATTGCCACTACTCAGCCTACATGAAAGTATTTCTCCCATCACTTTTGTGTGTCCTCTGCTTGCTTTGCTACAGGATCCAAGCTATCCCTCACTGATAAAACCTCAATAGGAAGTAGCCGGACTGAAGTTGCTTGTGTTTCCTTCTAGAGGGCATGTCCATATGCTAACTGAATGATTGACAATGTTTAGACCATTTGCAAATGTTGCAATTGAGCTCTGCCCATTCAGTACACCCAGATAATTTTTGGGGGATTGCCCACTTTTGAACTTTTTACTGTGGGTGAGTCTCATCACATGTCTCACCCACGGTAATCACATTGCAATCAAACTGCACATGTTTAACACCAGTGTCCACCTTTTAAGATAAGACCACTGTGATGCAGATAGGGTAAGGAGCACTTGGCTGGTTACACATTTGTGAGGTTGCGCATGTGACACTACTGCCATGCGCAGCCCGGTAACTGCGCACAGGTAGTCTGGCGCAGAGCGGGCTATGCAGCATTAGCTATTGACCTGTGGTAGGCCTTATAATGTTGTCAGTGTCATTGACTGTTTTGCCTGGTAGTGACACTTTATTGTACAGGTAGGGGGGCATTTCTTTGGCCTACAAATTCCAGCGAGATATCAAAATGGGATGGGACATGTGCGCGAAAACCAAATCTGAGTGTTCCAAGAAGATATCTGTACTACTTATCGATCAACCAGGTTAGTCATATTTCTCTGGCTCAGCTCAGGATCAGAGCCCATGCCTTTTTTTCACCCTCATGTGCCAAGTTAATTACATTCCTCTTCAGCAGCAGCAACAAAGACCTCCCCACACAAAAAAGCAATTAACTGTGCTTCCCTCAGCTCCTGAGCAGGTATGGGTGGGTATAAAAATCTGCATTTGTTGATTACTTGCTACACTGCACCAGGGCTGATAACAGCCCAGGCTCACTGAATAAAGGAGGAAGCCCAGGCAACTCAAGCCAACACAGGAGGGGGCTCTTCTTTGAACTTTTGGTGGGAGAGGCCCTGTCAGTGATGTGTGGAGCTGAGAGCCAGGAACAGATGTGACCAGTGAATCCTCAGTGACTCCAACTTGAACTGCCCCAGCATGCAGTGCAAGAGGGTTGAGATAGGGGTGGAGAAGTGATGTGGCATCCCAGGATTGGCCATGGGCGCCTGGCTTCTAGAACCTTCCACCCCCTTTAAAAACTCTTGCAAAAGGGAGAGAGGGAGCTGTTGCTGTTTTTGTGCTCTTTGCCGCTGGACCCTGGGACTGAAACAGCCATGGACAACTGGAAGGGCAAACCCCCTGATTCCCAAAAGGACTTAGGACTCTGTCCCCCAGTTGACCCCAGGATCAGTGGGTTTTTACAAGGCTGGCCCCCTTAGACCCCTCCTAAGGACCAGTTGGTGGAATGATCTGTACTTCTGCACCCAAGAACAAAGACCAGGAGGAGAGCTGGCACAGGGAGCCAGTGGAACCAGCTCACTGCAAGGTACACCACTTTGAAGTCCAGGAGCTCTGCTCTTGTTGGCTAGAGCTCAACACCAAGAGTAAAATGAGCCAAGGATCATCCGCATCAGTCCAAAGAGGCCTGAGTTATGGACATTTTAAGGTTGGTGGCCTTTGACCCCCTGGAGAAACCGAGCCTGTGGCGCTCTGCTATTTTTTAAAAAAAAATTACCCCAGGATGGGCCAGGGTTGCCGCAAGGAGCATTCTCAATTTTTTAGCTCTGGGATGGGAGTGAATGGGTCCCGCTCCCAGACTCATCCCAGGCTCAGTTCTATTGACAGGGGGACAGGACCCCCAACTGCAGGCTCCCACTGCCATAAAAAAAAGCAGGAAGCACTGTCACACCCCTGAGAGTCCAAGGAGGGGCATGTGATCCATTGGTCCCGGAACAACCAAGAGGAGGAAGGGGGAGTGCTGTTGTGCTCCCCTCAACTGTGGTGGGCCTGCCTCACTCCTCGTGTCTGTGTCTGGGGGTAGCGAGTGGCCACCATCAAAGGCAAGCGCCCTGCCTGCAGGAGTGTGCAAGGGAGAAGAGCTGCCAACTCCTGCGGCAGCAGAGAGAGAGGCTGCCATGTGGAAGCCAGCTGGGCAGCCATGGGTGGGCTCCCTGGTTTGCCCCCAACGTTGGAGGCATGCAGGGGTGCCCAGTTGGGACCAGGCATCCCCAAGGAAAAAAAGGACACAGGAGGCGCAAGGCCTCAAAAAGGAAATGCGGCTCTTCCTGAAGCCGCATGAAAGCTGTCCATTTGATATTGATTGCTTGCGGCAGGAGTGCCCCATAATGCCTAATTTGAATGTTCTTCTCTTCTTGTGGTGGCTCCAGAAGGACAGGGCACCACCAACAAATCCAGAAAGTGTTGTGGGGGGCCTTAGGAGTTACAGCAGCCCTCCAGGAGTAATGTTTGTAAACTAACCCTATGTTTACGGGGTCAAAGAAATCCATGACCCTATACGATTTCCTCACATTTTTTTAAAGCACTTCTAAGGCTTGAGCTTTTGTACTACAGCTAGCAGTTCAGCATTCTCTAGGAACTGGTTCTATGACTGTATTTATATGGCCTAAAGATGTTTAAAGAACATATATGGAGCGCAGCTCTCTCTAGGAGTTGAATCTATGGTTGCATTTTATGTGATCAGAAAGTGGTGCCCTTTAGGGACGGGTTATATGAGTACATTGTATATGGTCAGAAAGTATATAAGCATCACACAAGCACATGTTTATGTTCATTTTAAAATGTATTCTTGAAATAATAATGCTAACTGATTACTAATGAAGGTTGATATGTTTTATTGATATTAATATTTGCATTTACAAATGTTTTTTATTGATTTTTCCATTTATGCACAAAATATGGTGTTTTAAACATGTGGTTTGTTGATCTTGATAAAGCCAAAAGGTCTGCTTTATCTAAAGTTATGTCCCCTATATTGTGATGTGTTATCTGGTATAGGTGAGGAGTACTGTGATTTATGGGGCCATGACCGTATAGGAGTCAAATGTGATTGCACAATGTAATCTATGGTATTTTCAATCTGCCTAATGTATATATCTGTAAATTAGTGCATAGTATTTAGTAGGAAATGTGTAATAAATGTACTTTCCCTTTTCCTAAATAAAAAGCACTGACTGGACTATCATTTATTGAGTGTTATTATTGTGTGCCAGCGAATGGTGATGAGAAGCCCACACCACCTTTTTTGAGTAGGCCTTGAACTGCTCTGCTTTGCTACCCTGAGAAAGCCAAGTGCTATAATGGGGTGCTTGGTTCCCAGTAAGGGGAATTTGTGGACCTATTACTTGTGCAGGCCTAATGTCCTGCACAACTAATAACTCAATTTCCTACAGTAAATATTTTCCTCTCACATCACATTTGTTGCTTGATGTAATGTCATAAGTGGGGTGTTTGGACAAAATATCGAATAAAAAAGATTGTTAAACAAAATATTGTGTCAAGAATATCAGGATGTTAAAAATCAGGAATCAGGAATATCAAAGATAAAAATATTGTTTTGACTGTTGTTTCAACATTGTTTTAAAAAATATCGATTTAGAAATGATGTTCTATGTAGCATTGTTTGTCTTATTTTGTATGTAATTAATTGCAATGTGTTTTATTCTATGTTTATTAAAAAATGTAATTTGTGTTTTAGTAAGATAATTTATTATTTATGGAATTGTTGAAATTTGTGCCTTTAGTTGCATTATTACTGTGTAAGATTTTTGAAAAGTGAATATATTAAAGTGAATTTAATGTTAATTATTTGAATAATATGCAAATTAATATTGTGAAATTTATAAATGTATTTTGTTTCACTAATACTTTTCATAAATAATTTATCATTAATTACAATATATATTAATTATAGTAAAATTAGAAAAGTATAATTGTATTGGAATTATTAAAATAAATATTTACATTATTTTGTTAATTTAGAAATATATACTAATTACATTTAATAAAGTAGATTCTTTTTATAATTTTTTTAATACAAAATGTACATTTTAATAGTTTTGAAAAACAAAATATTGTAATTAAAATATGCTTACATTTGTTATGTTGAAATTAATAATGTCACTGTAAAAATATTTTTTACATGTACATATTAAAAATTTGTGTTATTTTTTATTTTATGTTTATTCATTTTGTATTATGCTTTTAGTTTTTATTTTATGTTTATTAATTTGATGATTTTTTTTAATGATTTTAAGTTTAGGGCTGGTAGTAAATAATTTAGAAAAAATTACATTATAAATGTTCTTTCATGTTTTAATGTTTCAATATGAGTATATAGTTTTGTAGATTTTTGTATTGTGTTTTTAAACTAACTTTTAGTTTATTTTATATATTCAAGATTTTATGTGAGTATGGGGTAATGCTTGTGTATATAAGAAAACATTTGTTTTTAGCATCTTGCATAAAATGTTTTACATTGCAGTGGAAATAGTACATTTCACCCCTTTAGCGTTCAACATCTTCCCCCAATTGGGTTAGATTGGAGTGGGAATAATAAATATCAAAGCAAACACAAGAACATGATGGATGGAGCCCTGAAACTTTTCAGACATTCACCCCCAGGCACTATTAGATCTGGGTTAAATCCATCATCATTCTTTAGCTCACTTCGCCACCCCAGTTCAGACCCAGCCATTGGCAAATCAGTCTTGACCCTGTTCTTCATGGGAACAGTTCAGCCTGAACTGCCAAGCCATGTCTTCCCTGGTCCGGAAACAAGCATCCTGGAACCGGTTTTGGGGTAACACCCCTCATCAGCCAGGCTAGCTTGAATCAAGTGGCAAAGTGAGCAAGGGACCCACGTCTGGGCATACCCTGCCAACTAAGAGTGAACAAAGCAAACACAAGGAGATGATGGACGGAGCACTGAAACTTTTCAGACACTCATCCCAAGTCACTATTGGATCTGGGTTAAATCCACCATCGTTCTTTTGCTCACTTCGCCACCCCAGTTCAGACCCAGCCCTATGCAAATCAGTCTTGACCCTGTTCTTCATGGGAACAGTCCAGCCCGAACTGCCAAGCCAGGTCTTCCCTGGACCGGAAACAAGCATCCTCAGACCGGTTTTGGGGTAACACCCCTCATCAGCCAGGCTAGCTTGAATCCAGTGGCAAAGTGAGCAAGGGATCCATGTCTGGGCATACCCTGCCAACTAAGGGTGAACAAAGTAAACACAAGGAGATGATGGACGGAGCGCTGAAACTTTTCAAACAATCACCCCCAGTCACTATTAGATCTGTGTTAAATAGATTATCGTTCTTTAGCTCACTTCGCCACCCCAGTTCAGACCCAGCCATATGCAAATCAGTCTTGACACTGTATCTCATGGGAACAGTCCAGCCCGAACTGCCAGCCCAGGTCTTCCCTGGACCGGAAACAAGCATACTGGGACCGGTTTAGGGGTAACACCCCTCATCCAGTTTGGGCTGGACTCTTCCCATGGGCTGATTTGCATATGGCTGGGTCCAAACTGGAATGGCATGGAGAGCAACATAACGATTGATTAAACCCAGATCTGTGACTGGGGTAAATGTTTGACAATGTTCAACATTCGGCCCATCATCTTTTTGTGTTGCATTTTCACCCTAAGTCTAAAGGGTATGCCCAGACGTGGGTCCTGTGTTCGATACACCACAGGTTTCAAGTTAGGAATGACACCTCGTCAACTACTTGCACCTCCTGAACTGATTCTCCTGCTCCTCCGGAGATAGCTTTGCAAATGTCTCAAGATATTGTCTGATACTGAATATGCTTCTTTACACCACACTGTGAAGTTAACCCTCTTGCTTCCTCCACTGGCTGCGACCTTTCCACTTACTGGATTATGTCAGGTTTGTCACCCATCTCAGGTATGCAATATACACCATTATTAATGGACATGGATGACATGTTCTTGTGTTAAATGATGATTATCTACCAGTGGGTTAATATCAGTAGATTGTGTTTCCTGAATCTGTGGCTCCCAGCACACATTCTCACTCTTAAGCGGGATAAACGCCTAGCGTCCCATTTGCCCTCCCCATTAGATAGCTGTCTAACAAACTTCAACTAAAAGTGCTAGTTCTTTGTTTGGGTGAGCACCTGTTGTGTTACTGCTCTATTGGGATTCACAGTATAGTTTCACAGTTTAAACATGTTGTATAATTTGGTGTGACTCACTTCATTTACAGGCTTTCTCACATGCCTCCTATTGCTGTTCCCTAATGATCATGTCCCAGCTCCCACCTCCGTGGGGTGATGACACCGGGGGGGAGGAAACATTTTCATCAATGCTTATGGCCCACTATAACATAATTACATGGAATGTTCAGGTCATGCATACTCCATCATGACGTTACGCCGTGTATGCTTATCTAAAACAACACTCCGTGAACATTGCATTGTTGCAGGAAACACACCTGACCCATATAGATATCACTAGACTGCAGAGAATATGGAGGTGTCAGTTACACGCCACTGTATTCTCTAGTTATGCCTGTGGAACTCTCCTATGGGTCAGAACCGGTACACCATTTGTTCTATAAGAGTTGCCGGCGAACACACAGGGCCGGTATATGCTGGTGAGGGGAAACCTAGATGGGCACCCTATATTACTGGGATCACTCTATGCACAAAATGCTCACCAAGCTCCCTACCTACATCAAACATCCTTTCGCAATGGGACGGGATACCGTGGTTGCTTGAAGGGACTTTAAGAGTGTGATGGGCGTCACCCTTGATCACTCCTTCCCTCCATTGTCATGCACGCTTGCCACTGCCAAAGTTCGTATATTATCCAACTGGCTGCAACAGTGACATCTTGAAGATGCATGTCACAGTCGTAACCCAACCTCAAGGGTCTACTCCTTTTATTCAGCACCTCATAAGCTACATGTTCGCATAGATAGATTGGAGGCTACCAAGTCCCTGCTCCCATTCATCACGTCAATAGATTATTTAGGACATGCACACTCTGGTCCCAGTCCCCAAATCCTACAGTTGCAATGGGAGACTATCACTCCTCCTATTCCCACATGGGGGTTTCAACCGACACTTCTGGAAGACTCATCCTTTCGCACATCACTGGGTTCTATGATAAACAACTATTTCCAACACAATGCAGGTATGGCCTTAAATGGCCTGATTGAATGGGACGCCTTTATGGTGACAATGAGAGGCCACTGTCTGGGCGTACAATGCAATATAAGATGTGAAGTCACCGGGACATCACTAACTTAGAATGCAGGCTACTGGGACTGGAGACTCAAGCGACTGAGAGGTTGGACAACTAAGGGGCCCATTACGATGGAGGGCGGACCACCGTAACGGTAAACGGGACCAACTGCCAGAGGTGCAGCGGTCCCGCTGTGCCCATTAGGATGCGACCGCCACCCCGGCGGTCGCATCCTACATATTTAACATTGTGGCGGGCGGGGCTGTAAGCAGCACCCGCCACAATGTTAAATATGCATGTTGTGCATTGGCATGCACAACGTGACAGGCACCGCGCGGTGCCTGCCACCTTGTGTATGCCAATGAAGGGGGGTACCATAGGTACCCCCCAAGTGCAGCCCCCCACCACCCCACTCCCCCGGGGGGCCGTAACGGGCCCCCAAAGCAATCTGCGCCGGCCTTTCCATGGCGGCATCGCCGCCATGGAAAGGCTTTTCTGAATGCCCATGATAATATGGATGGCGGTGCCTGCAAGGCACCGCCACCATATTGTCTCCCTTTTCCGCCCGATCGGCAATCCGACCGGCGGAAAAGCGGTGGACGGACTTTCCGTCCGCCGCTGTACCCCCGCCATGCTAATGTGGCGGGGGTAAATGGCGGGCGGGGAGTTATCGCGGGCGGATCGCCACCGTCGGTCGGGCGGTGGCTATCCGCCCGTGATCATAATGACCCCCTAAGTCACATTGGCCAACGCAAGCATATGTCATTAATAGAACAGCTGGCAGTCTCAATTAGGCAGCACATTTAGCACGCACACACGACAAGGCGGACAAATCGGGGTGACTGCTGGCGTGACTGATCCGGCATGATCATCCCCACTGACCTATTACAGTGCTAAACTAAGCAGCTGGTCCCCTGCTTTTTACTCAAACCGCCATAAACGATGACCTCACCCATCACTACACTCACACCTAGCAATCAAATACAGACTTGGACCCCAACAAATGCAGGGAGTTTTTGTCTGATTTATCCATATCCAGTATCCCACTAGACACTAGGCTGGAACTGAATGAGCCACTAACCGAAGCTGATATTCGCAATGCTATTAGAGCGCTAGTCAATGGCAAGAAGCTGGGCCCTCCGAGCTATACATAACTTACGTGACACAGCTTGCTCCACGCTGGCTGAAGTTATATGGCGAAGCCTTATCTTCTGGGACACTCTCTGGCCATCTTGAATATGGATTTCAAAATATTAGCAACATAGTTGCAGATTGCTTAGCGCCATTAGTACAAACTTGGTTTCGTCCCCACACGGAACACCTCCCTAAACTTGTGCCGCTTCTTTAGTATCCTTACAAATGCCCCCACTGCGTGGCCTGAACTGGATGTTTAGTATTAGACCTCGAGAAAGCATTTGACTCATTAAAATGGAACTATCTGATTGCAGCATTCACCCGATATGTAATTTTCACTCGATTCCTGAGGATGGTGAAATTACGATATACCAATCCACTCATCAGAGTTAAAACAGGTTCTCTACTGTCTGCAGATAGCCCTATAAACAGAGGTATGTGTCAGGGCTGCCCATTGTCGCCACTATTGTTCTCATTGGCTATCGAACCACTATCCTTAGTGTAGGAGAGTAGGATCTGCCTCTTATGTTGCCCCCACTTTTTTTTCTGATGTTTACACTGGTTTCTGGCTATAGTCTGGCTGGGACCCTGCCAATCAGGGCCCCAGCCTCTCTGTTCTCTCTAAACGATTTGGAGTGCACTCTAGGTGCACTAGTGATTGGATACTGTGGTACCTTCTGAGTCCCTAGTATATGGTACCTTAGGTACCAAGGGCATAGGTACTTCACAGGCCTACCAGGGGCCGAAGCATGTATTATGCCACCCCTGGGAAGCAGACTAAATCTGACACCACAGGCCTGCTACTGCAGCCTGGGTGAGGAAGTGCTAGCACCCCTCACTGAGATATAGGTCCCCTACATCTCTCCTGCACACACATTGAGACTTATCAGTCAACCCTAAAGCAGGCCCTATCAATCCTGAGGGCAGGGTGCTTAGTTTCCATGTGAGGGGGTGCCTCTGCCTGAGCAGGGCCCCTCTGCAGCTCTCAGAGTCCATTCTCTGGGGCTGTTTGTGGATGCGGTTAAACCATATACTTTTAAGTGCATTATATCCTCGCGGTAGAATGCTAACTTTGGAATGGCTGCATCGAAACATGTCGTGTTTGGTGTCAAACATCTTGGAATACTACCCCCCGCCAGTCCTGGCGGCGGGGGTAGCATTCCACCCTTCTAGAGGGATAGACATGTACCTACTGTGGAAACGCGGTAGAATCCTGCAGAGCCCTGGCATCACAAAATGGATGCCACCAGTCACAGACACTGGGCTGACCTCCTGCTGATGACCAACACTCGCAGTGGAGGAAGCCCAACAATAGATATCCTGTCCCAAGGGGGTGTGACCACCTTCCAGACAGGGTTTAGTGTATTGGGGCTGGGTGGGTGCACTCTTAGAGTGCTTTGAAGTCCTGCACTGGGGGAGCAGAAGGCTCCTCTGTGCATACCCCAGTTCAAACCGGCTCAGGGGCTACCTGCCCCTGCTCTGGCGCAAAACTGGACAAAGGGAAGTGGGTGTAGCCACCCACTCCCCTGACCCTCCCATAGGTAGGGTCATAGAGCTAGTCCCTCCCTTTCTTTTAGTATAAGAGGGGGAAACTGTGCATTGCAAACTAGATTTCCCTGGACGACGCTCTGAAGAAGAATCCCGGACCTTCGATGTTCCCCTACCTTTGGAAGACTGAAGAATCTCCCTTGGAGTCAAGGAGTGACTCCCCTGCTTGGCAGGCACCAAAAACTACAAACAACGGTCGCAAACTACGCCGCTCCCGCCGAAGTGCGAAGTCCCTGCAGCCCAAGAAGTGGATTTCCTGACTTCTCAAAGGCCATCGTGAGTCCCCAGCGAAGCTGAGGCCAGTGGACCCCAAGAGTGACGAGGAACCGCGACCCCTGGGTACCGTGCACTAATGTCAAGTGCAACCCCTTCACAACGTTCCACGAACTTGTGCTTTGGACCACGTGTGGTCCTAGCCTCCAGCAGGAATCCCTCCGAAGATCAGAGGCCTACTACGTCCCGAGTGACTGTGGGCCTCTGTTGAGCGAATCCTCCTGAGGCGTCTTTGCGATCCCTTGCCAGCCAGCTTGTGGGTCCCCAGAAGACTTTCTAAAGAAACCAAAGGGCTCCTCTGGTTGCTCCAGGCCTGCCCTGACTTACCCTCACTGGGTGAGTCCCACAGACCTTGCTGGTCTGCGCCATTGCCTCTTCACACTTTCCCCGAGACTTGCTCTTACCAAGGCTTGTTGGCTCCAATCAAGTCGCCGACACCGCAGTAAGCTGCAGACATTGTGGAACACGCCGAATACAGCTCCTGGTCGTCGTCGACGCCTCCTGCACCTCATGGCTGAAGAGTCAAGGCACCCGCAAACAACCTGAATCTTGCGACGACGGTGGGCATCCATCTTCCTTGCCCCGAGTCACTGCCAAGTGACTTTGAACACTGTCCCCTCTGCTTTCAGGTCTTCCATCTTCTGAATCCAGGCTTGGATTCCTCCGGACACTTCTCCTGTCGCCGCAAGCAGCAAGTGTTCACTGGCTCCCATTGAAAACGACGCCGCGACCGGACACCAAAGAACACCTATGCACCCGGCTCCCCTGGGTGAGGTAACTTCAGCACTACGGTGCTCCTGTGGGTGTGGGCCCTAGAACTACTTACCCTGTAAGTGACTTGCTTGTAGCTACCCTAGAAGTGCCCTAAAACTCTTATTTTCTAAGTGCGACAATTGCGCTGACTCGTACAGGGTTCGCGTCTGTGTTAGACACATCGCGTCCATCTCCCTTGTAACACTATCTATAACTGTGTCCTTCGACTCGTACTGAGTCCGATTGGTGTTCGCCTCGAACACAAGGGGCCTGTAACATTGAGATCTCCATTGCGCTGACTCGCACAAGGTTCGCGTCTGTGTTAGACACAGCGCGTCCATCTCCCTTGCAACTCTATCTGTAACCGCGTCCTTCGACTCGTACAAGGACCGATTGGTGTGTTCGCCTCGAACATGCAAGGGACCTTTAACATTGAAATCTCAATCGTGTCTGTGCGCATAGACTCGTACAGGACTCGCACCGGTGCCATGACACCGCGTCCGTCCCCTGTGGGTCTCCTACAACTACCTGGGGTGGTTCTTGGGGGTCCCTCGATTCTAGATGCCCTAGACCTAGGTCTTGCCAAACTAAGATTGTGATATTCGATTGTGCTAAACTTATTTTGATAACATTTGACTTGTACATATGTTCCTGACTTCTAATCTCAAAAAGAGATTAGTAGAGAGTGTTTATTAATAAATACATATATATTTGATATATATACCTGTGTGGTGTCTTTTCATTTGGTGATTCAAGAGATTGTGTGGTAAAACAAGCTGCTTTACATTCCTTCAAGACTTAGCCTGAAGGCTGCTCTCCACAGCTACCACTAGGATAGCTTTCTATAAAGGTTGTTTTAAACCTATCTACCATAAGAGTCGAATTGTTCTGGAGCAAGGTGTCCACTTTAATTAGTGAACAGCATATACCAGGCCAACTTCTCACATTGGTGGCAGCGTTCGGATTCCAGCTTGCTATTGTTTTACCAGAAAATCTCTATTTGAATTACTAACTGAAAACCACTATAGGTACTTAAGGTACATATAAAGTCAAGGTTAGTATCAATAAGTTCTACTGAACTTAGAGCTGTGTGCCAAGGGACAGCACACCCTTTCTACAGCTCAAGCTAGTATCAGTAGGCCACAAACTAGTGTAGGTAGTACAACACTGCACAACACTAGAATGTCCTTAAAGGGTGGAACCAGTGGATCCACTCAGCCTCAGTATAAGGACATGGCTTTCTCTGACTTGAGAGCCATGTGTGTTGAAAGACACCTGAAGCTAGGACAGAGTCCCTCCACACTACACCTGATATATCTGCTGACAGCAGATGATCTTAGATTGGCTCTAGGAGCTAATGGGTCTGAATCAGGGGGTGGGTCGATTACAGTGTCTGGGTCAGATGATGAAAATCAGAATGACCAAGACTCTGTGATTGAAGGGCCAGGCTCCAAGGGGCCTGAAAAGGACAGAGGAATTCTCCCTAAGAGAACTGACAGAGTGGAGGAGAGGCATAGGTCCCCTTCCAGGGAATCTGACCACTCTTATCACTCTGGCAGAGAATTTGTCCAGCAGAGGAACTCATACTTTCCCATAAGAGAGAGCTCCTCTGAAAGAATGTGCAAACTGCTGCAGTATGAGGAAGCAAGAGTTGCCCTCAGAACCAAGCAGTTGGCACTGGATAGAGAAGCCCTGGAGATCCAGAGAGCTTCTAGAAGAGAGGGGTTAGAACCCCTTGGTGGCAGCAACAGTGTCCCTAGAGGCAGAGAATCTATTCCAGACCATAGGAACCTGAACAAGGTTGTTCCTCCCTACCAGAGTGGGGATGATATCCACAAGTGGATAACTGCTATGGAGAGGGCCTGTAGAGTACAGCAGGTCCCCCAAAAGCAGTGGGCAGCAATCTTGTGGCTCTCCTTTTCAGACAAAGGTAGAGACAAGCTCCTCACTGTTAGAGAAGAGGATGCTGATAATTATGAAGTCCTGAAGAGTGCACTGATAGATGGGTTTGGCTTAACCACTGAGCAGTACAGGTTAAAGTTCAGAGACACCCAGAAGGCACAGACTCAGGACTGGACTGACTTTGTAGATTGTGCAACCAAGGCTCTGGAGGGTTGGCTGACAAATGGGTCAGAACCAGGGTAAGGCAGAAACCCCAGAACCAATGGGGTGACACCAAGAAGCAAGATCCTAAGGGCTCTGAGAAAGGTGGGGATAAGTCAAAAGACCAGAAGTCTTCACAAGGGCCCCAAAAATCTGCATCTGGTGGGGAGTCACAATCCAACAAGGGGAAAGGCCAAAAGAAGCCTTGGTGCAAATTCTGTAAACAGAAAGGGCACTGGACTTCTGATTGTAACAAGTCCAAAGACCAAACCACCACCACTCCTGCCCCTAAGGCAACTGTTCCCCCTAGCTCAGCTACTGGTGGAGGTGGTACTCAGAATAAGGGTGTAGTAGGGTTGACCCTGGGTTCTGAAGTGGACTCTGACCTAGTCAGAGTGCCCACTCAGGCAATGCTGATTTGTGAGGGAGACCTTAATATGTCCTTCCTAGTAAGTCCCAGTAATCTGGGCAAATACAAACAGCAGCCTGTAATAAATGGCAAACAGGCTTTGGCATTTAGGGACACAGGTGCTAGTGTCACCATGGTGGCAGAGGATCTTGTGGACCCTGGACAGATCATCCTGGGCGAAATGTACCAGGTGACCAATGCAAGCAATGTCAGGACCAACCATAGTCTGGCAGTTGTGAATTTCTCCTGGGGAGGGGTAACTGGCCTCAAGAAGGTTGTAGTCAGTGCAGACCTCCCTGTCGAATGTCTATTGGGCAATGATCTAGAGACTTCAGCCTGGTCTGAAGTAGAGTTATGGACTCATGCTGAGATGTTGGGCATCCCTGCAGAGGTATTTGCTGTGACCAGGTAACAAGCCAGAATGCATAACACTGAACCAGCTCTGGATCCTGGAACAATGGACCAGATGCTTCCCAAGAGGAGGAGCAGTAGGGTAAAGGCAGTGCCTTCCCCTCTGTCTCAGATCACAGATTCCCCCCCAGAGGGAGGTGAAGCAGATCCTGAAGAAGGAACTGCCCCAGAGGGACTTGAGCCTGATCAGGTTGAGTTCTTGGGGGCAGGGGGCCCTTCTAGGGAAGATCTGAGTAAGGAGCAACAGTGCTGCCCCTCTCTTGAACCCCTCAGACAGCAGGCTGCTGCTGAGGCTGCTGGGAGTGCTAGTGGGTCCCATAAAGTTTATTGGGATGAGGGACTCCTATATTCTGAGGGTAGAGATCCAGCCCCTGGAGCCACCAGGAGGATGGTAATACCTCAGAAGTTTAGGGGGTTCCTCTTGACCCTAGCACATGATATCCCTTTGGCAGGTCACTTGGGCCAAAACAAGACCTGGGACAGGCTTGTCCCACATTTTCATTGGCCACATATGTCAGAGGACACAAAGGAGTTTTGTCGCTCCTGTGTCACATGCCAAGCCAGTGGTAAGGCAGGTGGCACAACAAAGGCCCCCTGATACCACTACCTGTGGTGGGGGTACCCTTTGAAAGGGTAGGGATTGACATTGTTGGTCCCCTTGACCCTCAAACTGCATCTGGGCACAGGTTTATCCTGGTGGTAGTGGATCATGCCACCAGGTACCCAGAAGCAATTCCCCTGAGGACCACCAGAGCCCTCATTGGAGTTTTCTCCAGAGTGGGTTTCCCAAAGGAGGTCATTTCTGACAGAGGTACCAACTTCATGTCAGGATATCTGAAAGCAATGTGGAAGGAGTGTGGTGTAACTTATAAGTTCACCACCCCCTATCACCCACAATGCAATGGTTTAGTTGAACGCTTCAACAAAACCTTGAAAGGAATGATTAAAGGACTCCCAGAGAAGCTTAGGCGGAAATGGGACCTTCTTCTTCCTTGCCTGTTGTTTGCATACAGAGAGGTTCCACAGAAGGGGGTTGGTTACAGCCCATTTGAGCTTCTGTTTGGGCATCCTGTGAGAGGTCCATTGTGTTTGGTAAAAGAGGGCTGGGCGTTACCTCTCAAGCCCCCCAAACAAGATGTGATGGACTATGTACTTGGTCTCCGCTCCCGGATGGCTGAGTACATGAAAAAGGCAACCAAAAACCTGGAGGCCAGCCAAGAATTACAAAAAGCTTGGCATGACCAAAAGGCTGTACTGACTGTATACCAGCCAGGACAGAAGGTGTGGGTATTGGAGCCTGTGGCCCCAGCAGCCCTCCAGGACAAGTGGAGTGGCCCCCATACAATAGTTGAACAGAAGGGAGAAGTCACCTACCTGGTGAATCTTGGAACTCCCAGGAGCCCCCTGAGGGTGCTCCATGTCAACAGATTAAAGCCATATGTTGACAGGGCTGACATGGGCTTGCTCATGGCAACTGATGAGGAACAGGAGGAGGAGAGTGACCCTCTCCCTGACCTGCTCTCTCAGAACCCTGATAATGGGTCAGTAGATGGTGTTGCTTTGGCAAGCAGCCTCACTGACCATCAGCAAACTGAGTACAGACAAGTTCTGCAACAGTATAGACATATGTTTAGCCTGACCCCTAGTCAGACTTCCTGGTGCACCCATGAGGTGGACACTGGAGACAGTCTGCCTGTCAAGAATAAAATCTACAGGCAACCTGACCATGTCAGGGACTGTATCAGGACTGAAGTCCAGAAAATGTTGGAGCTAGGTGTAATTGAGCCTTCAGATAGCCCTTGGGCTAGCCCAGTAGTCCTGGTACCCAAGCCTCATACCCAGGGTGGTAAGAAAGAAATGAGGTTTTGTGTAGACTACAGAGGCCTCAATGCAGTCACTAGGACTGATGCCTATCCCATACCAAGGGCAGATGAGCTGATTGATACTTTGGCCTCAGCCAAGTATCTAAGCACGTTTGACCTGACAGCTGGCTACTGGCAGATCAGGTTAGCTGATGATGCAAAAGCCAAAACAGCATTTTCGACCCCTGGTGGGCACTACCACTTTGTGGTGATGCCCTTTGGATTGAAAATGCTCCTGCCACTTTTCAGAGGTTAGTGAATAAAGTTCTGACAGGGATGGAAACTTATTGCTCAGCTTATCTAGATGATATTGCTGTCTTTAGTTCCTCCTGGCAGGATCACCTGGTCCACCTCAGGAATGTTTTGGAGGCCCTGCAGAATCAGGCCTCACTATCAAGGCCACTAAGTGCCAGATAGGGCAGAGTCAGGTTGTGTACCTGGGCCACCTTGTGGGTGGAGGCCAGGTTCAGCCTTTACAGAGCAAAATCCAAACCATAATGGAATGGGTTGCTCCAACCACCCAGACACAGGTGAGAGCCTTCTTAGGCCTGACTGGGTACTATAGGAGGTTTGTCAAGGGATATGGATCTATAGAGACCCCCTTGAATGATCTGACCTCAAAGAAAATGCCAAAAAAGGTTCAGTGGACAGCTAGCTGTCAGAAGGCATTTGAAGACCTAAAGCAGGCCATGTGCACTGCCCCCATCTTTCAGAGTCCAGACTACACCAAAAAGTTCATTGTCCAAACAGATGCTTCTGAGCTGGGTGTGGGAGCTGTACTGTCTCAACTGAATGATGAAGGTCAAGACCAGCCAGTAGCTTTTATTAGCAGAAGGCTGACCCCTAGAGAGAAACGTTGGTCAGCTATAGAGAGGGAGGCCTTTGCTGTGGTGTGGGCCCTGAAGAAGCTGAGGACAGACTTGTTTGGCACTCACTTCATAGTTCAGACTGACCACAAGCCCCTCCTATGGCTTAAACAGATGAAAGGTGAAAACCCAAAACTTTTGAGGTGGTCCATTTCCCTACAGGGGATGGACTATACAGTGGAACATAGACCTGGGACCCAACATGCCAATGCAGATGGACTCTCAAGGTATTTCCACTTTGAACACGAAGACTCAAGTGGTCAAGGTTAGTTTAGTGTCCCTGCGTTTGGGGGGGGGTTGTGTAGGAGAGTAGGATCTGCCTCTTATGTTGCCCCCACTTTTTTTTCTGATGTTTACACTGGTTTCTGGCTATAGTCTGCCTGGGACCCTGCCAATCAGGGCCCCAGCCTCTCTGTTCTCTCTAAACGATTTGGAGTGCACTCTAGGTGCATTAGTGATTGGATACTGTGGTACCTTCTGAGTCCCTAGTATATGGTACCTTAGGTACCAAGGGCATAGGTACTTCACAGGCCTACCAGGGGCCGAAGCATGTATTATGCCACTCCTGGGAAGCAGACTAAATCTGACACCACAGGCCTGCTACTGCAGCCTGGGTGAGGAAGTGCTAGCACCCCTCACTGAGATATAGGTCCCCTACATCTCTCCTGCACACACATTGAGACTTATCAGTCACCCCTAAAGCAGGCCCTATCAATCCTGAGGGCAGGGTGCTTAGTTTCCATGTGAGGGGGTGCCTCTGCCTGAGCAGGGCCCCTCTGCAGCTCTCAGAGTCCATTCTCTGTGGCTGTTTGTGGATGCGGTTAAACCATATACTTTTAAGTGCATTATATCCTCGCGGTAGAAAGCTAACTTTGGAATGGCTGCATCGAAACATGTCGTGTTTGGTGTCAAACATCTTAGAATACTACCCCCCCGCCTGTCCTGGCGGCGGTGGTAGCATTCCACCCTTCTAGAGGGATAGACATGTACCTACTGTGGAAACGCGGTAGAATCCTGCAGAGCCCTGGCATCACAAAATGGATGCCACCAGTCACAGACACTGGGCTGACCTCCTGCTGATGACCAACACTCGCAGTGGAGGAAGCCCAACAATAGATATCCTGTCCCAAGGGGGTGTGACCACCTTCCAGACAGGGTTTAGTGTATTGGGGCTGGGTGGGTGCACTCTTAGAGTGCTTTGAAGTCCTGCACTGGGGGAGCAGAAGGCTCCTCTGTGCATACCCCAGTTCAAACCGGCTCAGGGGCTACCTGCCCCTGCTCTGGCGCGAAACTGGACAAAGGGAAGTGGGTGTAGCCACCCACTCCCCTGACCCTCCCATAGGAAGGGTCATAGAGCTAGTCCCTCCCTTTCTTTTAGTATAAGAGGGGGAACCTGTGCATTGCAAACTAGATTTCCCTGGATGATGCTCTGAAGAAGAATCCCGGACCTTCGACGTTCCACTACCTTTGGAAGACTGAAGAATCTCCCTTGGAGTCAAGGAGTGACTCCCCTGCTTGGCAGGCACCAAAAACTACAAACGACGGTCGCAAACTATGCCACTCCCGCCGGAGTCCGAAGTCCCTGCAGCCCAAGAAGTGGATTTTCTGACTTTTCAAAGGCCATCGTGAGTCCCCAGCAAAGCTGAGGCCAGTGGACCCCAAGAGTGACGAGGAACCGTGACCCCTGTGTACCGTGCACTATTGTCGAGTGCAACCCCTTCACAACGTTCTAAAAACTTGTGCTTTGGACCACGTGTGGTCCCAGCCTCCCGCAGGAATCTCTCCGAAGATCAGAGGCCTACCACATCCCGAGTGACCGTGGGCCCCTATTGAGCGAATCCTCCCAAGGCATCTTTGCAATACCTTGCCAGCCGGGTTGTGGGTCCCCAGAAGACTTTCTAAAGAAACCAAAGGGCTCCCCTGATTGCTCCAGGCCTGCCCTGACTTACCCTCGCTGGGTGAGTCCCACAGACCTTGCTGGTCTGCGCCATTGCCTCTTCACACTTTCCCCAAGACTTGCTGTTACCAAGGCTTGTTGGCTCCAATCGAGTCGCCGACACCGCAGTAAGCTGCAGACATTGTGGGACACGCCGAATCCAGCTCCTGGTCATCGTCGATGCCTCCTGGACCTCGTGGCTGAAGAGTCAAGGCACCCACGAACGACCTGAATCTTGCGACGACGGTGGGCATCCATCTTCCTTGCCCCGAGTCACTGCCAAGTGACTTTGAACACTGTCCCCTCTGCTTTCAGGTCTTCCATCTTCTGAATCCAGGCTTGGATTCCTCCGGACACTTCTCCTGTCGCCGCAAGCAGCAAGTCTTCACTGGCTCCCATTGAAAACGACGCCGCGACCCGACACCAAAGAACACCTATGCACCCGGCTCCCCTGGGTGAGGTAACTTCAGCACTACAGTGCTCCTGTGGGTGTGGGTCCTAGAACTACTTACCCTGTAAGTGACTTGCTTGTAGCTACCCTACAAGTGCCCTAAAACTCTTATTTTCTAAGTGCGACAATTGCGCTGACTCGTACAGGGTTCGCGTCTGTGTTAGACACATCGCGTCCATCTCCCTTGTAACACTATCTAGAACTGTGTCCTTCGACTCGTACTGAGTCCGATCGGTGTTCGCCTCGAACACACAAGGGGCCTGTAACATTGAGATCTCCATTGCGCTGACTCGCACAAGGTTCGCGTCTGTGTTAGACACAGCGCGTCCATCTCCCTTGCAACTCTATCTGTAACCGCGTCCTTCGACACGTACAAGGACCGATCGGTGTGTTCGCCTCGAACACGCAAGGGACCTTTAACATTGAAATCTCAATCGCGTCTGTGCGCATAGACTCGTACAGGACTCGCACCGGTGCCAGGACACCGCGTCCGTCCCCTGTGGGTCTCCTACAACTACCTGGGGTGGTTCTTGGGGGTCCCTCGATTCTAGATGCCCTAGACCTAGGTCTAGCCAAACTAAGATTGTGATATTCGATTGTGCTAAACTTATTTTGATAACATTTGACTTGTACATATGTTCCTGACTTCTAATCTCATAAAGAGATTAGTAGAGAGTGTTTATTAATAAATACATATATATTTGATATATATACCTGTGTGGTGTCTTTTCATTTGGTGATTCAAGAGATTGTGTGGTAAAACAAGCTGCTTTACATTCCTTCAAGACTTAGCCTGAAGGCTGCTCTCCACAGCTACCACTAGGATAGCTTTCTATAAAGGTTGTCTTAAACCTATCTACCATAAGAGTCGAATTGTTCTGGTGCAAGGTGTCCACTTTAATTAGTGAACAGCATATACCAGGCCAACTTCTCACATTGGTGGGCAGCGGTGGGATTCCAGCTTGCTATTGTTTTACCAGAAAATCTCTATTTGAATTACTAACTGAAAACCACTATAGGTACTTAAGGTACATATAAAGTCAAGGTTAGTATCAATAAGTTCTACTGAACTTAGAGCTGTGTGCCAAGGGATAGCACACCCTTTCTACAGCTCAAGCTAGTATCAGTAGGCCACAAACTAGTGTAGGTAGTACAACACTGCACAACACTAGAATGTCCTTAAAGGGTGGAACCAGTGGATCCACTCAGCCTCAGTATAAGGACATGGCTTTCTCTGACTTGAGAGCCATGTGTGTTGAAAGACACCTGAAGCTAGGACAGAGTCCCTCCACACTACACCTGATAGATCTGCTGACAGCAGATGATCTTAGATTGGCTCTAGGAGCTAATGGGTCTGAATCAGGGGGTGGGTCAATTACAGTGTCTGGGTCAGATGATGAAAATCAGAATGACCAAGACTCTGTGATTGAAGGGCCAGGCTCCAAGGGGCCTGAAAAGGACAGAGGAATTCTCCCTAAGAGAACTGACAGAGTGGAGGAGAGGCATAGGTCCCCTTCCAGGGAATCTGACCACTCTTATCACTCTGGCAGAGAATTTGTCCAGCAGAGGAACTCATACTTTCCCATAAGAGAGAGCTCCTCTGAAAGAATGTGCAAACTGCTGCAGTATGAGGAAGCAAGAGTTGCCCTCAGAACCAAGCAGTTGGCACTGGATAGAGAAGCCCTGGAGATCCAGAGAGCTTCTAGAAGAGAGGGGTTAGAACCCCTTGGTGGCAGCAACAGTGTCCCTAGAGGCAGAGAATCTATTCCAGACCATAGGAACCTGAGCAAGGTTGTTCCTCCCTACCAGAGTGGGGATGATATCCACAAGTGGATAACTGCTATGGAGAGGGCCTGTAGAGTACAGCAGGTCCCCCAAAAGCAGTGGGCAGCAATCTTGTGGCTCTCCTTTTCAGACAAAGGTAGAGACAAGCTCCTCACTGTTAGAGAAGAGGATGCTGATAATTATGAAGTCCTGAAGAGTGCACTGATAGATGGGTTTGGCTTAACCACTGAGCAGTACAGGTTAAAGTTCAGAGACACCCAGAAGGCACAGACTCAGGACTGGACTGACTTTGTAGATTGTGCAACCAAGGCTCTGGAGGGTTGGCTGGTTGGCAGTAGGGTTACTGATTTCAAGGGATTGTATAATCTGATGATGAGAGAACAGATCCTTAATAATTGCCAGAACCAGTTGTTGCATCAATACCTGGTGGACTCAGATCTGACCTCTCCCCAAGAATTGGGAAAGAAGGCAGACAAATGGGTCAGAACCAGGGTAAGGCAGAAACCCCAGAACCAAGGGGGTGACACCAAGAAGCAAGATCCTAAGGGCTCTGAGAAAGGTGGGGATAAGTCAAAAGACCAGAAGTCTTCACAAGGGCCCCAAAAATCTGCATCTGGTGGGGAGTCACAATCCAACAAGGGGAAAGGCCAAAAGAAGCCCTGGTGCAAATTCTGTAAACAGAAAGGGCACTGGACTTCTGATTGTAACAAGTCCAAAGACCAAACCACCACCACTCCTGCCCCTAAGGCAACTGTTCCCCCTAGCTCAGCTACTGGTGGAGGTGGTACTCAGAATAAGGGTGTAGTAGGGTTGACCCTGGGTTCTGAAGTGGACTCTGACCTAGTCAGAGTGCCCACTCAGGCAATGCTGATTTGTGAGGGAGACCTTAATATGTCCTTCCTAGTAAGTCCCAGTAATCTGGGCAAATACAAACAGCAGCCTGTAATAAATGGCAAACAGGCTTTGGCATTTAGGGACACAGGTGCTAGTGTCACCATGGTGGCAGAGGATCTTGTGGACCCTGGACAGATCATCCTGGGCGAAATGTACCAGGTGACCAATGCAAGCAATGTCAGGACCAACCATAGTCTGGCAGTTGTGAATTTCTCCTGGGGAGGGGTAACTGGCCTCAAGAAGGTTGTAGTCAGTGCAGACCTCCCTGTCGAATGTCTATTGGGCAATGATCTAGAGACTTCAGCCTGGTCTGAAGTAGAGTTATGGACTCATGCTGAGATGTTGGGCATCCCTGCAGAGGTATTTGCTGTGACCAGGTCACAAGCAAGAATGCATAACACTGAACCAGCTCTGGATCCTGGAACAATGGACCAGATGCTTCCCAAGAGGAGGAGCAGTAGGGTAAAGGCAGTGCCTTCCCCTCTGTCTCAGATCACAGATTCACCCCCAGAGGGAGGTGAAGCAGATCCTGAAGAAGGAACTGCCCCAGAGGGACTTGAGCCTGATCAGGTTGAGTTCTTGGGGGCAGGGGGCCCTTCTAGGGAAGATCTGAGTAAGGAGCAACAGTGCTGCCCCTCTCTTGAACCCCTCAGACAGCAGGCTGCTGCTGAGGCTGCTGGGAGTGCTAGTGGGTCCCATAAAGTTTATTGGGATGAGGGACTCCTATATTCTGAGGGTAGAGACCCAGCCCCTGGAGCCACCAGGAGGTTGGTAATACCTCAGAAGTTTAGGGGGTTCCTCTTGACCCTAGCACATGATATCCCTTTGGCAGGTCACTTGGGCCAAAACAAGACCTGGGACAGGCTTGTCCCACATTTTCATTGGCCACATATGTCAGAGGACACAAAGGAGTTTTGTCGCTCCTGTGTCACATGCCAAGCCAGTGGTAAGGCAGGTGGCACAACAAAGGCCCCCTGATACCACTACCTGTGGTGGGGGTACCCTTTGAAAGGGTAGGGATTGACATTGTTGGTCCCCTTGACCCTCAAACTGCATCTGGGCACAGGTTTATCCTGGTGGTAGTGGATCATGCCACCAGGTACCCAGAAGCAATTCCTCTGAGGACCACCACAGCCCCTGTGGTGGCAAGAGCCCTCATTGGAGTTTTCTCCAGAGTGGGTTTCCCAAAGGAGGTCATTTCTGACAGAGGTACCAACTTCATGTCAGGATATCTGAAAGCAATGTGGAAGGAGTGTGGTGTAACTTATAAGTTCACCACCCCCTATCACCCACAATGCAATGGTTTAGTTGAACGCTTCAACAAAACCTTGAAAGGAATGATTAAAGGACTCCCAGAGAAGCTTAGGCGGAAATGGGACCTTCTTCTTCCTTGCCTGTTGTTTGCATACAGAGAGGTTCCACAGAAGGGGGTTGGTTACAGCCCATTTGAGCTTCTGTTTGGGCATCCTGTGAGAGGTCCATTGTGTTTGGTAAAAGAGGGCTGGGAGTTACCTCTCAAGCCCCCCAAACAAGATGTGATGGACTATGTACTTGGTCTCCGCTCCCGGATGGCTGAGTACATGAAAAAGGCAACCAAAAACCTGGAGGCCAGCCAAGAATTACAAAAAGCTTGGCATGACCAAAAGGCTGTACTGACTGTATACCAGCCAGGACAGAAGGTGTGGGTATTGGAGCCTGTGGCCCCAGCAGCCCTCCAGGACAAGTGGAGTGGCCCCCATACAATAGTTGAACAGAAGGGAGAAGTCACCTACCTGGTGAATCTTGGAACTCCCAGGAGCCCCCTGAGGGTGCTCCATGTCAACAGATTAAAGCCATATGTTGACAGGGCTGACATGGGCTTGCTCATGGCAACTGATGAGGAACAGGAGGAGGAGAGTGACCCTCTCCCTGACCTGCTCTCTCAGAACCCTGATGATGGGTCAGTAGATGGTGTTGCTTTGGCAAGCAGCCTCACTGACCATCAGCAAACTGAGTGCAGACAAGTTCTGCAACAGTATAGACATATGTTTAGCCTGACCCCTAGTCAGACTTCCTGGTGCACCCATGAGGTGGACACTGGAGACAGTCTGCCTGTCAAGAATAAAATCTACAGGCAACCTGACCATGTCAGGGACTGTATCAGGACTGAAGTCCAGAAAATGTTGGAGCTAGGTGTAATTGAGCCTTCAGATAGCCCTTGGGCTAGCCCAGTAGTCCTGGTACCCAAGCCTCATACCCAGGGTGGTAAGAAAGAAATGAGGTTTTGTGTAGACTACAGAGGCCTCAATGCAGTCACTAGGACTGATGCCTATCCCATACCAAGGGCAGATGAGCTGATTGATACTTTGGCCTCAGCCAAGTATCTAAGCACGTTTGACCTGACAGCTGGCTACTGGCAGATCAGGTTAGCTGATGATGCAAAAGCCAAAACAGCATTTTCGACCCCTGGTGGGCACTACCACTTTGTGGTGATGCCCTTTGGATTGAAAAATGCACCTGCCACTTTTCAGAGGTTGGTGAATAAAGTTCTGACAGGGATGGAAACTTATTGCTCAGCTTATCTAGATGATATTGCTGTCTTTAGTTCCTCCTGGCAGGATCACCTGGTCCACCTCAGGAATGTTTTGGAGGCCCTGCAGAAAGCAGGCCTCACTATCAAGGCCACTAAGTGCCAGATAGGGCAGAGTCAGGTTGTGTACCTGGGCCACCTTGTGGGTGGAGGCCAGGTTCAGCCTTTACAGAGCAAAATCCAAACCATAATGGAATGGGTTGCTCCAACCACCCAGACACAGGTGAGAGCCTTCTTAGGCCTGACTGGGTACTATAGGAGGTTTGTCAAGGGATATGGATCTATAGTGACCCCCTTGAATGATCTGACCTCAAAGAAAATGCCAAAAAAGGTTCAGTGGACAGCTAGCTGTCAGAAGGCATTTGAAGACCTAAAGCAGGCCATGTGCACTGCCCCCATCTTACAGAGTCCAGACTACACCAAAAAGTTCATTGTCCAAACAGATGCTTCTGAGCTGGGTGTGGGAGCTGTACTGTCTCAACTGAATGATGAAGGTCAAGACCAGCCAGTAGCTTTTATTAGCAGAAGGCTGACCCCTAGAGAGAAACGTTGGTCAGCTATAGAGAGGGAGGCTTTTGCTGTGGTGTGGGCCCTGAAGAAGCTGAGGACATACTTGTTTGGCACTCACTTCATAGTTCAGACTGACCACAAGCCCCTCCTATGGCTTAAACAGATGAAAGGTGAAAACCCAAAACTTTTGAGGTGGTCCATTTCCCTACAGGGGATGGACTATACAGTGGAACATAGACCTGGGACCCAACATGCCAATGCAGATGGACTCTCAAGGTATTTCCACTTTGAACACGAAGACTCAACTGGTCAAGGTTAGTTTAGTGTCCCTGCGTTTGGGGGGGTTGTGTAGGAGAGTAGGATCTGCCTCTTATGTTGCCCCCACTTTTTTTCTGATGTTTACACTGGTTTCTGGCTATAGTCTGGCTGGGACCCTGCCAATCAGGGCCCCAGCCTCTCTGTTCTCTCTAAACGATTTGGAGTGCACTCTAGGTGCACTAGTGATTGGATACTGTGGTACCTTCTGAGTCCCTAGTATATGGTACCTTAGGTACCAAGGGCATAGGTACTTCACAGGCCTACCAGGGGCTGAAGCATGTATTATGCCACCCCTGGGAAGCAGACTAAATCTGACACCACAGGCCTGCTACTGCAGCCTGGGTGAGGAAGTGCTAGCACTCCTCACTGAGATATAGGTCCCCTATATCTCTCCTGCACACACATTGAGACTTATCAGTCACCCCTAAAGCAGGCCCTATCAATCCTGAGGGCAGGGTGCTTAGTTTCCATGTGAGGGGGTGCCTCTGCCTGAGCAGGGCCCCTCTGCAGCTCTCAGAGTCCATTCTCTGGGGCTGTTTGTGGATGCGGTTGAACCATATACTTTTAAGTGCATTATATCCTCGCGGTAGAATGCTAACTTTGGAATGGCTGCATCGAAACATGTCGTGTTTGGTGTCAAACATCTTGGAATACTACCCCCCCGCCAGTCCTGGCGGCGGGGGTAGCATTCCACCCTTCTAGAGGGATAGACATGTACCTACTGTGGAAACGCGGTAGAATCCTGCAGCGCCCTGGCATCACAAAATGGATGCCACCAGTCACAGACACTGGGCTGCCCTCCTGCTGATGACCAACACTCGCAGTGGAGGAAGCCCAACAATAGATATCCTGTCCCAAAGGGGTGTGACCACCTTCCAGACAGGGTTTAGTGTATTGGGGCTGGGTGGGTGCACTCTTAGAGTGCTTTGAAGTCCTGCACTGGGGGAGCAGAAGGCTCCTCTGTGCATACCCCAGTTCAAACCGGCTCAGGGGCTACCTGCCCCTGCTCTGGCGCGAAACTGGACAAAGGGAAGTGGGTGTAGCCACCCACTCCCCTGACCCTCCCATAGGTAGGGTCATAGAGCTAGTCCCTCCCTTTCTTTTAGTATAAGAGGGGGAACCTGTGCATTGCAAACTAGATTTCCCTGGACGACGCTCTGAAGAAGAATCCCGGACCTTCGACGTTCCACTACCTTTGGAAGACTGAAGAATCTCCCTTGGAGTCAAGGAGTGACTCCCCTGCTTGGCAGGCACCAAAAACTACAAACGACGGTCGCAAACTATGCCGCTCCCGCCGGAGTCCGAAGTCCCTGCAGCCCAAGAAGTGGATTTCCTGGACTTCTCAAAGGCCATCGTGAGTCCCCAGCGAAGCTGAGGCCAGTGGACCCCAAGAGTGACGAGGAACCGTGACCCCTGGGTACCGTGTACTATTGTCGAGTGCAACCCCTTCACAACGTTCCACAAACTTGTGCTTTGGATCACGTGTGGTCCTAGCCTCCAGCAGGAACCCTCTGAAGATCAGAGGCCTACCATTTCCCGAGTGACCGTGGGCCCCTGTTGAGCAAATCCTCCCGAGGCATCTTTGTGATCCCTTGCCAGCCGGCTTGTGGGTCCCCAGAAGACTTTCTAAAGAAACCAAAGGGCTCCCCTGGTTGCTCCAGGCCTGCCCTGACTTACCCTTGCTGGGTGAGTCCCACAGACCTTGCTGGTCTGCGCCATTGCCTCTTCACACTTTTCCCAAGACTTGCTGTTACCAAGGCTTGTTGGCTCCAATCGAGTCGCCGACACCGCAGTAAGCTGCAGATATCGTGGGACACGCCGAATCCAGCTCCTGGTTGTCGTCGATGCCTCCTGGACCTCGTGGCTGAAGAGTCAAGGCACCCGTGAACGACCTGAATCTTGCGATGACGGTGGGCATCCATCTTCCTTGCCCCGAGTCACTGCAAAGTGACTTTGAACACTGTCCCCTCTGCTTTCTGGTCTTCCATCTTCTGAATCCAGGCTTGGATTCCTCCGGACACTTCTCCTGTCGCCGCAAGCAGCAAGTCTTCACTGGCTCCCATTGAAAACGACGCCGCGACCCGACACCAAAGAACACCTATGCACCCGGCTCCCCTGGGTGAGGTAACTTCAGCACTACGGTGCTCCTGTGGGTGTGGGCCCTAGAACTACTTACCCTGTAAGTGACTTGCTTGTAGCTACCCTAGAAGTGCCCTAAAACTCTTATTTTCTAAGTGCGACAATTGCGCTGACTCGTACAGGGTTCGCGTCTGTGTTAGACACATCACGTCCATCTCCCTTGTAACACTATCTAGAACTGTGTCCTTCGACTCGTACTGAGTCCGATCGGTGTTCGCCTCGAACACAAGGGGCCTGTAACATTGAGATCTCCATTACGCTGACTCGCACAAGGTTCGCGTCTGTGTTAGACACAGCGCGTCCATCTCCCTTGCAACTCTATCTGTAACCGCGTCCTTCGACTCGTACAAGGACCGATCGGTGTGTTCGCCTCGAACATGCAAGGGACCTTTAACATTGAAATCTCAATCGCGTCTGTGCGCATAGACTCGTACAGGTCTCGCACCGGTGCCAGGACACCGCGTCCGTCCCCTGTGGGTCTCCTACAACTACCTGGGGTGGTTCTTGGGGGTCCCTCGATTCTAGATGCCCTAGACCTAGGTCTAGCCAAACTAAGATTGTGATATTCGATTGTGCTAAACTTATTTTGATAACATTTGACTTGTACATATGTTCCTGACTTCTAATCTCATAAAGAGATTAGTAGAGAGTGTTTATTAATAAATACATATATATTTGATATATATACCTGTGTGGTGTCTTTTCATTTGGTGATTCAAGAGACTGTGTGGTAAAACAAGCTGCTTTACATTCCTTCAAGACTTAGCCTGAAGGCTGCTCTCCACAGCTACCACTAGGATAGCTTTCTATAAAGGTTGTCTTAAACCTATCTACCATAAGAGTCGAATTGTTCTGGTGCAAGGTGTCCACTTTAATTAGTGAACAGCATATACCAGGCCAACTTCTCACATTGGTGGGCAGCGTGTGGGATTCCAGCTTGCTATTGTTTTACCAGAAAATCTCTATTTGAATTACTAACTGAAAACCACTATAGGTACTTAAGGTACATATAAAGTCAAGGTTAGTATCAATAAGTTCTACTGAACTTAGAGCTGTGTGCCAAGGGATAGCACACCCTTTCTACAGCTCAAGCTAGTATCAGTAGGCCACAAACTAGTGTAGGTAGTACAACACTGCACAACATTAGAATGTCCTTAAAGGGTGGAACCAGTGGATCCACTCAGCCTCAGTATAAGGACATGGCTTTCTCTGACTTGAGAGCCATGTGTGTTGAAAGACACCTGAAGCTAGGACAGAGTCCCTCCACACTACACCTGATAGATCTGCTGACAGCAGATGATCTTAGATTGGCTCTAGGAGCTAATGGGTCTGAATCAGGGGGTGGGTCGATTACAGTGTCTGGGTCAGATGATGAAAATCAGAATGACCAAGACTCTGTGATTGAAGGGCCAGGCTCCAAGGGGCCTGAAAAGGACAGAGGAATTCTCCCTAAGAGAACTGACAGAGTGGAGGAGAGGCATAGATCCCCTTCCAGGGAATCTGACCACTCTTATCACTCTGGCAGAGAATTTGTCCAGCAGAGGAACTCATACTTTCCCACAAGAGAGAGCTCCTCTGAAAGAATGTGCAAACTGCTGCAGTATGAGGAAGCAAGAGTTGCCCTCAGAACCAAGCAGTTGGCACTGGATAGAGAAGCCCTGGAGATCCAGAGAGCTTCTAGAAGAGAGGGGTTAGAACCCCTTGGTGGCAGCAACAGTGTCCCTAGAGGCAGAGAATCTATTCCAGACCACAGGAACCTGAGCAAGGTTGTTCCTCCCTACCAGAGTGGGGATGATATCCACAAGTGGATAACTGCTATGGAGAGGGCCTGTAGAGTACAGCAGGTCCCCCAAAAGCAGTGGGCAACAATCTTGTGGCTCTCCTTTTCAGACAAAGGTAGAGACAAGCTCCTCACTGTTAGAGAAGAGGATGCTGATAATTATGAAGTCCTGAAGAGTGCACTGATAGATGGGTTTGGCTTAACCACTGAGCAGTACAGGTTAAAGTTCAGAGACACCCAGAAGGCACAGACTCAGGACGGGACTGACTTTGTAGATTGTGCAACCAAGGCTCTGGAGGGTTGGCTGGTTGGCAGTAGGGTTACTGATTTCAAGGGATTGTATAATCTGATGATGAGAGAACAGATCCTTAATAATTGCCAGAACCAGTTGTTGCATCAATACCTGGTGGACTCAGATCTGACCTCTCCCCAAGAATTGGGAAAGAAGGCAGACAAATGGGTCAGAACCAGGGTAAGGCAGAAACCCCAGAACCAAGGGGGTGACACCAAGAAGCAAGATCCTAAGGGCTCTGAGAAAGGTGGGGATAAGTCAAAAGACCAGAAGTCTTCACAAGGGCCCCAGAAATCTGCATCTGGTGGGGAGTCACAATCCAACAAGGGGAAAGGCCAAAAGAAGCCCTGGTGCAAATTCTGTAAACAGAAAGGGCACTGGACTTCTGATTGTAACAAGTCCAAAGACCAAACCACCACCACTCCTGCCCCTAAGGCAACTGTTCCCCCTAGCTCAGCTACTGGTGGAGGTGGTACTCAGAATAAGGGTGTAGTAGGGTTGACCCTGGGTTCTGAAGTGGACTCTGACCTAGTCAGAGTGCCCACTCAGGCAATGCTGATTTGTGAGGGATACCTTAATATGTCCTTCCTAGTAAGTCCCAGTAATCTGGGCAAATACAAACAGCAGCCTGTAATAAATGGCAAACAGGCTTTGGCATTTAGGGACACAGGTGCTAGTGTCACCATGGTGGCAGAGGATCTTGTGGACCCTGGACAGATCATCCTGGGCGAAATGTACCAGGTGACCAATGCAAGCAATGTCAGGACCAACCATAGTCTGGCAGTTGTGAATTTCTCCTGGGGAGGGGTAACTGGCCTCAAGAAGGTTGTAGTCAGTGCAGACCTCCCTGTCGAATGTCTATTGGGCAATGATCTAGAGACTTCAGCCTGGTCTGAAGTAGAGTTATGGACTCATGCTGAGATGTTGGGCATCCCTGCAGAGGTATTTGCTGTGACCAGGTCACAAGCAAGAATTCATAACACTGAACCAGCTCTGGATCCTGGAACAATGGACCAGATGCTTCCCAAGAGGAGGAGCAGTAGGGTAAAGGCAGTGCCTTCCCCTCTGTCTCAGATCACAGATTCACCCCCAGAGGGAGGTGACGCAGATCCTGAAGAAGGAACTGCCCCAGAGGGACTTGAGCCTGATCAGGTTGAGTTCTTGGGGGCAGGGGGCCCTTCTAGGGAAGATCTGAGTAAAGAGCAACAGTGCTGCCCCTCTCTTGAACCCCTCAGACAGCAGGCTGCTGCTGAGGCTGCTGGGAGTGCTAGTGGGTCCCATAAAGTTTATTGGGATGAGGGACTCCTATATTCTGAGGGTAGAGATCCAGTCCCTGGAGCCACCAGGAGGATGGTAATACCTCAGAAGTTTAGGGGGTTCCTCTTGACCCTAGCACATGATATCCCTTTGGCAGGTCACTTGGGCCAAAACAAGACCTGGGACAGGCTTGTCCCACATTTTCATTGGCCACATATGTCAGAGGACACAAAGGAGTTTTGTCGCTCCTGTGTCACATGCCAAGCCAGTGGTAAGGCAGGTGGCACAACAAAGGCCCCCTGATACCACTACCTGTGGTGGGGGTACCCTTTGAAAGGGTAGGGATTGACATTGTTGGTCCCCTTGACCCTCAAACTGCATCTGGGCACAGGTTTATCCTGGTGGTAGTGGATCATGCCACCAGGTACCCAGAAGCAATTCCCCTGAGGACCACCACAGCCCCTGTGGTGGCAAGAGCCCTCATTAGAGTTTTCTCCAGAGTGGGTTTCCCAAAGGAGGTCATTTCTGACAGAGGTACCAACTTCATGTCAGGATATCTGAGAGCAATGTGGAAGGAGTGTGGTGTAACTTATAAGTTCACCACCCCCTATCACCCACAATGCAATGGTTTAGTTGAACGCTTCAATAAAACCTTGAAAGGAATGATTAAAGAACTCCCAGAGAAGCTTAGGCGGAAATGGGACCTTCTTCTTCCTTGCCTGTTGTTTGCATACAGAGAGGTTCCACAGAAGGGGGTTGGTTACAGCCCATTTGAGCTTCTGTTTGGGCATCCTGTGAGAGGTCCATTGTGTTTGGTAAAAGAGGGCTGGGAGTTACCTCTCAAGCCCCCCAAACAAGATGTGATGGACTATGTACTTGGTCTCCGCTCCCGGATGGCTGAGTACATGAAAAAGGCAACCAAAAACCTGGAAGCCAGCCAAGAATTACAAAAAGCTTGGCATGACCAAAAGGCTGTACTGACTGTATACCAGCCAGGACAGAAGGTGTGGGTATTGGAGCCTGTGGCCCCAGCAGCCCTCCAGGACAAGTGGAGTGGCCCCCATACAATAGTTGAACAGAAGGGAGAAGTCACCTACCTGGTGAATCTTGGAACTCCCAGGAGCCCCCTGAGGGTGCTCCATGTCAACAGATTAAAGCCATATGTTGACAGGGCTGACATGGGCTTGCTCATGGCAACTGATGAGGAACAGGAGGAGGAGAGTGACCCTCTCCCTGACCTGCTCTCTCAGAACCCTGATGATGGGTCAGTAGATGGTGTTGCTTTGGCAAGAAGCCTCACTGACCATCAGCAAACTGAGTGCAGACAAGTTCTGCAACAGTATAGACATATGTTTAGCCTGACCCCTAGTCAGACTTCCTGGTGCACCCATGAGGTGGACACTGGAGACAGTCTGCCTGTCAAGAATAAAATCTACAGGCAACCTGACCATGTCAGGGACTGTATCAGGACTGAAGTCAAGAAAATGTTGGAACTAGGTGTAATTGAGCCTTCAGATAGCCCTTGGGCTAGCCCAGTAGTCCTGGTACCCAAGCCTCATACCCAGGGTGGTAAGAAAGAAATGAGGTTTTGTGTAGACTACAGAGGCCTCAATGCAGTCACTAGGACTGATGCCTATCCCATACTAAGGGCAGATGAGCTGATTGATACTTTGGCCTCAGCCAAGTATCTAAGCACGTTTGACCTGACAGCTGGCTACTGGCAGATCAGGTTAGCTGATGATGCAAAAGCCAAAACAGCATTTTCGACCCCTGGTGGGCACTACCACTTTGTGGTGATGCCCTTTGGATTGAAAAATGCACCTGCCACTTTTCAGAGGTTGGTGAATAAAGTTCTGACAGGGATGGAAACTTATTGCTCAGCTTATCTAGATGATATTGCTGTCTTTAGTTGCTCCTGGCAGGATCACCTGGTCCACCTCAGGAATGTTTTGGAGGCCCTGCAGAAAGCAGGCCTCACTATCAAGGCCACTAAGTGCCAGATAGGGCAGAGTCAGGTTGTGTACCTGGGCCACCTTGTGGGTGGAGGCCAGGTTCAGCCTTTACAGAGCAAAATCCAAACCATAATGGAATGGGTTGCTCCAACCACCCAGACACAGGTGAGAGCCTTCTTAGGCCTGACTGGGTACTATAGGAGGTTTGTCAAGGGATATGGATCTATAGTGACCCCCTTGAATGATCTGACCTCAAGGAAAATGCCAAAAAGGTTCAGTGGACAGCTAGCTGTCAGAAGGCATTTGAAGACCTAAAGCAGGCCATGTGCACTGCCCCCATCTTACATAGTCCAGACTACACCAAAAAGTTCATTGTCCAAACAGATGCTTCTGAGCTGGGTGTGGGAGCTGTACTGTCTCAACTGAATGATGAAGGTCAAGACCAGCCAGTAGCTTTTATTAGCAGAAGGCTGACCCCTAGAGAGAAACGTTGGTGAGCTATAGAGAGGGAGACCTTTGCTGTGGTGTGGGCCCTGAAGAAGCTGAGGCCATACTTGTTTGGCACTCACTTCATAGTTCAGACTGACCACAAGCCCCTCCTATGGCTTAAACAGATGAAAGGTGAAAACCCAAAACTTTTGAGGTGGTCCATTTCCCTACAGGGGATGGACTATACAGTGGAACATAGACCTGGGACCCAACATGCCAATGCAGATGGACTCTCAAGGTATTTCCACTTTGAACACGAAGACTCAACTGGTCGAGTACGATGCGAAATCGCCGACCGACTCGTTCGGGCGTCCCAACCGCTCCGACTGACTCGTTCCCGGGTCGAACCGCACCGACCGACTCGCTCGGACACGACTCGCACCGCGCAATGGAGACGTTCCACGGCCGGGTAAGTACGATGTGCGCCGCGAGCAGTCCGACTGACACGCGCCGTCCGGCTCGAAAGAGCAGTCGAAGCCATACTTCAGGGGTCCGTGTCGGACCCCCCTGTACGCGTAGCCGCGCGAGTCGCACACAGGGGGGACCCATGGGTCCCCCCTACCTGTGCGTGTACGGCGCGAGTCGCTTCGCCACGTACCCGCTGTAGGGGGCGCCCTTGTTCGCCTCGCACCCATTGAGGCAATGGGAGCCCGCGTACGCGTTGTACGACCGGCTCCCATTGACTTCAATGGGAGTCCGACCGACTCGAGTACGATAGCATACGGACGCATCGTACTCGTTCGGTCGGGCTGCACGGGTCCGATTCGGTCGGAAATCTCTCCGGGTCCGGCTCGGTCGGAGAGATTTCCGGCCCGAATTGGAATCGGCCCCTTAGCCTGAAGGCTGCTCTCCACAGCTACCACTAGGATAGCTTTCTATAAAGGTTGTCTTAAACCTATCTACCATAAGAGTCGAATTGTTCTGGTGGAAGGTGTCCACTTTAATTAGTGAACAGCATATACCAGGCCAACTTCTCACACTTAGCACTACGTAAACAGGGTGCACAGTGGGGCATTACTTTGGGCGATGGACTACATGTCGTCTCCCTGTACGCCGACGATATGTTACTATATTTGCAGGACATTCACGATGTTCCAAATTCAATAAACACTACCCAGAGACATTTTGCAAATATATCGGGACAGAGGGTTACTTGGTCCAAATCTTGTCAGTTCCTCTTTCACCCGCACACGGTTAACCCTGAGCTGAGGATAGGGGAGACGCAACTGACCTGGCAATACGGTACATTTAAATATCTGGGCATACAAATATATCACAACATGACAGATCTGTTCGATGGCAATGTACAGTGGGCAACCACTGCACACCATGCGCAGATGACGCTTTGGCACATACTGCCTTTAGCGGTTATGGGAAGAATAGCTCTACTCAAAATAGTGGTACTGCCCTGTTTACTTTATTCCTTCACCAATCTAGCCATATACATCCCAGCTAAGTTTTTGGGAAAAATCGAAACACATGTGAGAAATTTTATTTGAAATGAATCAAGATGGTGGGTTGCCTTCACAAAACTCTGCGCCCCCACTGGTGAGTGCGGACTTGCGGCCCCCCAATTTGAACATTATTACCTGGCTGCTCAAATTTAATGGATTGCACAATGACTAGCGGGGTTATACTTATCGGACACAGCCAAAATCACACCGGGGAGATCCAGCGAAAAAATAAAGCACCTATTTGACCCTTGCACGAAGTTGGGTACACCTCACTCGCTACTGCTGGGAGTGGCGCATAGATGGTACCACAGGTGCCTACACATCACTAAATGGTTTCTCCAATATGCACCAGGACTGGCACTTCTAGGTACTCCTAGGATATCAGGCTCGACAACGATGGTGGAACTGGAGGCATTGCCGCAGCAGGAATAACTACTTTGAGCAACATATACAGGAAGGGTGAGTTAGCAATTTATGATGTTCTAATGGAACACGATGGACTACTTTCACGCCAGTTCTTACTTCACCAATCATTGCTAGGCTCACTACAACAGCACTGTGGGGACATATCATCTGAACCTCAGATGCACCTCACAATCCAATACCTGCAAGTGATGGGTTGGGGTAGACACCTCACACTTTGGTTAGCCGATACTCTGCGCCAATACACTACCCACAACTCCTAAGCCTACGTTGTCGATGGGAGACAGACTTGACCAGACCTTGCACTGATCAGGAATGGAATGTGATACTGGAGGTTCCCTGCCATGTTCCACACAATGCTCGCTTCAAACTTCCTCATTTTCATACACTACACAGGGTCTACCTTACCCCGCTAATATCAACAGATATTATCACACAACAAACGCTCCATGCGCCAGATGCTTATGCATTGACACAGACCTAGTACATACCTACACACCTACTGGCATGCCATTACAATGGCATTAATCACCTGTTATTTCTTATGGTTATTGTTAACAGAAAAGTAACAAACTATATTGAATATCATTGTCTCTTGTACACTCACTACACCGGGGTCTCCCTGGTTAGACGTATCTTATGGAAACATACTTGGTACCCAGTACTTAGATGTTTGCCCACTATATTGTGCTTTCTGCAATGTTCCATCTCGGAGCTAACATGATGTGTATTGTATCCATACTGAAACTTTGTACATGCAGAAATGTTCACGTGGCATGCTACTGTCTGAATTTACCCCACTATATTTTACTCAATGTAACATGTTTGTGGACACTTGTATGTAATTTGTACTGGAAAATTAAGTGATACTGGAAATGTAAACGGTAAAGTGATATTGATCATCAAACTTATATTCAATAAATAGATTAAGAAAATAAAAATAAAGACGTAACACAATTTTCTAAATGTATTTGTTTTCAAAGTTTATTTTACTTACATCTTTATATTTTTAAACATATATATTTCAAATTAAAAATAAACATTTATATATAGATAAATAAATAAAACATTTTAATACATATTTATTATTACATAAAAAATGTAAATCATATTTAAATTGTATTGCTTGTGTACATTTTCCACTTTTTTACATTGTTTGACATTTTGTTAACTTTTCCTACATTGTTTTATATATATATATATATCCTCAACACACCTGTCCACATTAGGAACAAGCACCAGGACGCTCGGGCTCACTTTCAAAGACGGTTTTATTTGCTGCACAGGTAACGCGTTTCGATCGCAGTCGCGATCTTTGTCAAAGATGCATTTTTGGGCCGCTTTTTGGAAAATATTTTTCTCTTTTTTGGTGGATTTTTATTTTTGACTACATGAATACACAAGAAGATCTGCAACTACTGAACAATAAGTTATATTTATTTATTTTTTTCGGTGGGAAATGTTATATTATAATGTTTGTCAAACTACGAGGTGATTCTTATTTGGAAATGCATGGTTTATGTGCTGTGTTTATTTTACTTAATGAATTGAGTTTGTTATTTGAGCTTTTTGTTTGGTCAGGTTTACATTTTTTATGTAAATAATTTATATATTATTTATTATCTCAGTCTTATTTAGAATGTAAGTTTTATTTAATGTTTAGACTGGTGTAATAAAATGTTATGCTTATTGTTTATATCAGCAATGATTTGCCATGTTGGTTTCGATTTTGTTACAGTTTTGTGGGACTTTTGTAGATTACTTTTTTTTTATAATGTGCTTTTGGCTAACATTGTAGCATGTTGTACATTCTTTTGGGTAGTTTTCTAGGTTTAGGTGTAATTTGGGTAACAGATCGCTTAATTTGTAGTTGTTGGTAGCTCTGCCGTGCTTTTGTGCTTGTAATGCTTCTATACATTTATAGAGTGTAGGTTGGGTTCTGCCTAATGTGGATTGGAAGGCCTTGTGCAATCCTTCCACTGCTTTGTTTGTTTTGGCTTCCTTTGCCAAGGTGCTGTCATAGACATTCCACCATGGTATTTGGAATTTGGGTGGCATCTGTGTCTTGAGTGACTTGGAAATAATCCATTAGGGGGGCTTAGTTTGTTTTCGTTTGTTGGTATGAAGGACTTTCTATTAGCAAATTGTAGTGGTTAGTTACCTCTGTGATGGGGACACAGGAGTGCTATCATTTTTTATTTCAAAGGCAAATTGGCTCTCTGTAGAATATTCTGCACTTAGTGCAGGTTGTTTAAGGTGTCTCCATATGCTTTGATTGAAATGATAGTAACAGCTTTATATGGCTGTGTTGGGGTACATTTTTTAAATTGTCTGAAACATGGCTTGTTCATACTCTAAGATTATTTTGTGGGTAGTAGTTATTTGTTTTTTGTCTAATGTGGTATGAGTTCGGAGTCAGTGCTGTTTTGTTTATTTGGAAGTAGGGCATATGTAAAGGCATGTTTCTGTTTTGATATTCACCATGTATGGTGTATATCTGAATGAATGGCTTGGGACACATTTTGAAGGTCCCATCCATCATCCAGGATTGACAATGGCTTAGTTTTAGTAACTTATGTGCTGTAGAGAATATTAGGATTCATTTCTTTTTGTTTAAGTTGTCAAATAAAAGGAAAGACACCTCATTATGTGTCATTGTTCAATGTTCAGGTATTTCTATGTCTTGGTATCTTCTAGGGCAGGAGGAGTATCTCTGGTGGCTTTTTAGTTAATGCAATTCAACGTTTTAAAGTGGGTATAGGTGGTAGTTGCCCTGTGATGTGCTCAGGGACTTTAGACAGTATATCTTTTAGGATTTTGTTTGTGAGTTTCTGGAAGCTAGTGCATGCCTCCCTTATATCCTGCAATACCTCCCTTACTTCTATTTCTGTCATATTCGGGGGGTGGCTGTGTTTTCTTACAAGAATTACAACATCATCTTTTGTAGTGGCCCTCTCATAGCATGCAGTAGAATAATATTTAGGACATTTCCAATTCACATTTTCTACTGATGCACTTTCTTGGTTCTAGGTGAACCCACGTGACTTAGGTCCAGACTTACGTGTTGACGGTCTTCCTGTAGGACCGCCACCTCAGTGGTCCCAGGAAGACTGCCAAGCCTATGGTGAACCCACCCACCAGATTCCAAGTTGAATCCAGGGCTGGCGGCGAGTATGTTTGGCTCATAGGAGAGCCTAAACAACATACCGCTGCTGTGAAAGTACCTACAGCACGTTTGTGCACAGTGTGGCATGCACCATGTCATGCATGCCACATGGTGCATGGCACACAGTGCATGGAGGTGCAGGAAGTGCTCCTTTACATGGCGGCTTGTGCTATGGCCATTTTCCTGGGCCGCAGCACAAGCCACTGTGTAATAGAGCAGTTTGAGACTGACAGTCTGACGGTCACATCGTAATGCAACAATCGGACCACCCACTGCTTGTCGGACGGTCTCCTGACCATGGCAATAGCAGTCAGCGGTCCGACTTACCAATATCTAAAATAAGGCCCTAAGTTAGTTTGCTATTTGATGCTTTACTTCAAATATTTTTTTATTCTGGAGGTCGACCTTATGTTAAACCTCTCGCTAATGAATAATTGATTTAAACTAACTAAATAGCCACCTTTTTCTTTCTCTAATGATTCATAATTTTATATAAACATTTATGGTTTTGACTCTGAATATTGTCTTGAGAAGGTTTTCTTTATTTTCCTTGGGCTCCCATCCTTTGAGATTCACACAACCCCAATTAGCTTATCAGCCCTTTGAATTTATTGGTGCAGAGTACCGACATAAGGCTGAGCCTATCCATGTAATATTTCAGGAAATAGCTAATAATACATACCTTCATTATATATTGATGCACGGGTCTCCATAAGCCCAACCACTCACTAGTTTCCATAAGCACTTGTATTCATGTACCATTTAAAATATGTAACTGTTCTTGGCTGCACTTTGTAATAATGCACAAATGGCTAATATTCCAGCTTCAATGTTAAGCTCCCTGCTGCCATCCAGTGACAGGCCTGTGATATATAAATAGTCTAAAATGTATTATTAGAAGTAAACATAGTAAAAGTGGTAATAATGGTAATGTTATTGTTGTTATGACATTTATTATAAGTATGAGTAGGAGCAGCTCTATCATTAATTAGTAGTAGTAGTAGTATCTTTATTCAATATTTCATAGAGAAAACCATAAAAGCACATAACATATAAATAATTTAAAAGAATTTCCCAACTCCCCATCGTCACAATAAGATAGTATTATAAAATACAACATGTGTGTGACACATAGCATAATCACAATCCATGTTATCGTCTACAAGTTATTGTAATTACAAAAATACTTCTAGAAATCACTAGATGATTGTACTGTATAACCACCAATTTTGAATTTGTTAAAGTGACAAGTGCGTAACAATAAAGTTAAAATAAGCTATGTTAATGAGGCAAATTATACAATACTACCAGAAATCGAAACTTCTTATCAGTTCCAATATAATTATAATATATTTTTTAACAGAAAGGATACTGCTATTTAAAACCTGCTAAAAATTGAAATTATCCTTGCAATAAAATTATACTCACAGTTGCCGATATCCAATTCATGTAGAGTATATTTAAAGCTTGTGAATTTGACTTGTGACTTTAAAACTTTATTAGCATGACTTCACCTTCATTTTCACACAGAATTTATCTTTAACTAATAGGTTCGATGCTATCATTGCTAAAAAACTCATTGGTATTTCTATTCTATAGCTTGGTATATATTTTACTAGTAACAAATGCATAAAGTGCTTTATATATTTTTAGATCAGTTCAGGTTTAGCAATATCCTATTTCTTGATCGCCATGCATATAACAAATATCTTGACAATTCAAAGATTAAAAGTTCTGTACAATCACTTTTTAAAATCATGGTGATCGCAATTAATCGATTGGCGGCCAGGATCCGACATATCGGAACCAGCCATGTTTTTCTAATATGCTTATACTTCGGGCAAAAGAATAAGAAATGTGCTTCTGTCTCAGGTACCCTCACATACAGGACATCTGTGCGAACCATTAGAGCCATTCCATTTACTACAGAGACTGTTGATCGGCAGGATACTACACCTAAATTTAAGGTATAAGGATCTCGCTAGTGGTGGTTCAATGCGATTCAAAAAGTCTTCCTGTTGCATATTATCCTTAAAACTTAAAAACCTGTTTGTCAATGTCCCTGCTGTTCTATTACATAACCAATTATCATCCACGTAACTCCAATATCTCTTTTTGAGGAGATTTAAAGATTTTTTCTGAATACTATCAGGGTTGAGCCACAAGTCACTCATGCCCAATTTGACCAACCATCCCTTTATGTAGTTGAGCCACTGCACACGCCCTCTGGTATCTAATCATAGTACATCTAAAAGTGATTCCTTCATGGGGAGTGATGAGTCATTCGACCAAATGCAAATCTAAAATGTGAGAGGCCTAAGGGCAATTACATGAGCAACAATCTTCATGCCCATGTCCAATCGCATTGGAATTAGTGGGGGGGGGGGTTTCTAGGGAGCTCCAAGACTGATCTCATAAATATGTTTTTTTTTCTTTCAATGAGAGTCACATTAGTATAGCTCCGACCCATAGAGTGCGGCTCCTAAACCCTGTGCCTGATAGACTTGGATTACTGGCGTCAGCGGTCTGTCTATAAGTTGACTTCCTTGATTTTTTATTTACGGTTGTCCCTACGTGTTGTAGCGAAAGCTGGCTTTTGACTATTTGTGGGGACCATGATCGTGTGCTAGTCAGCCTTACCCCTAGATAATCAAATTGTTTTACCTCCTCTAATACTGTCGAGCCCAGCTTAATGCTACGATTAAACAGCTTAGGACGATTAAAAAACATACATTTTGTTTTTAAACAATTTATTTCCAATCCAGATTCATTGCATCCCTTCCTGAACTGGTCTACTAAATTTTGGAGCCCAAGCGGGGTTTGGGAGATGATCAGGGTATCGTCTGCAAATAAAAGTGCAGGCACTACTTGCCCAGCAATCCTTGGTGGGTTGTCCCTACAGTTCAAGAGTGGTTCAATCAGACCATTAATGTAAAGGGTAAAGAGAGTAGGAGCAAGGACACACCCTTGCCGCACTCCTCTGTTTACCTTGATCCAATCGGTAAGCCCCCCTCACTCCCCCATCTAATTCTAGCATAGTTATTTGTATGCAATCTAATAATAATTTGCAGGAGTTTTTCCGGGATCCCAATTTTATTGAGTGCTGCCCACAAATTTTCTCGGGGAACTAAATCAAATGCAGAACGGAGGTCTACAAACACTACATATAATGGAACTTTCTTATTTGTAGCATATTTCCAAAGGATCAGTTGAAAACGAAATAACTGATCTATAGTGCTTGTTTTGCCTCTAAATCTTGCCTGCAAAGGTGATAATAAATTCCCTTCTCTCATCCCGTCCTGGGTCCTCTCTAGCAAGTGCCGGCAAAATATTTTCTGAGCAATATCGATGAGGCTGATAGGCCTGTAATTTGCTGGATCACTTTTGTCCCCCTTTTTAAATATGGGCACTACTTCGGCGCCTAACCATGTGTCCGGGATTTCAGCGCCTTTTAATATGGTATTAAAGGTACAATTTAATATTATGCTCCATATTTTAGGTTCTGGTTGGTAGAGATCGCCTGGAATTTTATCAAGGCCAGGGGTTTTCCCCCACTGAAGAGTTGCTATTGCATCTAAAGTTTCTTCCATAGTGAAGGCAAGGTGGGCTCAACCTGATTCTAAATCAAAATACTCATAGATTACTCCTCCACTATCTTTTGGTCCTGTATATAGTTTAGAGAAATGGTCTCCCCAGATCTGTGGAAGGATATGAAAATTTTCCTCCACAACTGGATTTTTTGTCCCATTCTTGATCAGATGCCAAAATTCCTTAGTATTTTTAGTTTGGGCTGCCGCTAGTAAATCTTGCCACTACCGTATATGCCAATTCCTTTGTGCCTCGTGTTGGACTTGCCTATATTCTTTCCTTTTTAAATCTACCAGTGTTCTGTGGCCAGCTTTGATCGTCCCCATCAAAGATTTCCGAGCTTGAATACAAGTCTCATCAAACCATTCATTCTTGGTGTTCCTTACTTTTTTATTTCTAGTGCTATCTTTATAGAAAAATATTTTGATATTGTTAAGTAAATTTATAAATATTTCCACCAGAGGTTGTATCTCCAATCTTCTAACACCCACAGTGAACAATCAGTTGGCAACTAATGTGTAAATTTGCACCAAAGTATCAGCGTAATTTCCAATTGAAGGCCATTTAATCCTCCATTTGTTGTTACTAAGGCAAATGAGCTTGGATAGATTGGGTTCTGGAGGTGATTCAAGGAACCCAAATACTTCTGGTAATTCTAAAGATAGGGCATTATGGTCACCGTCATATCTCCCTATTACCCACATGTCAACAAGATTCTGCCATAGTTGCATATCAAGAAGGAAATAGTTGATTCTTGTTTTACAATTTACCCTCTTGTATGTGTGTTTAAGTCTTGATCAGAAATTGAACGCTCATTTACAGCCCTCAGCCCGTATTTATACGTAAGAGTAGTTATTTGGAATGCAACCTAATTATATAATATATGGGAGCATGCATGTGTAAACTCCTGTGTTTTCTTCTCTTGTTACAAGCATAGTTTGATGTTAATAAAAGTACAGTTGTTTATTTCAAGTGAGTTCTTGTGTCACAATAACCAACTGTCAGAAAATTGGATGTTTCTTCCCCTCAGAAACTGTGAGAGATTGCAAATCCACATGAACTGTCTGTGTTCCAGAAACAAAGGGAAAACACAAACATCTACCTCTTTCAGCACACTGGGGCTATGTTTGGATCTGTCCCATTATTTACATAGTAAACTCTGACGGAACATCTCTGTGTGCCATGCCTACAACCCACTACCCTGGCATAGATCAGTCACCCCTCTAGCTGGGTGCACTATTCCATTGGTGAGGGTACAGTTGCATGAGCCCTGTACCCCTACAGTGTCTAAGTCCATTCTTAGACATTGTAAGTGCAGTGCTGCCATTAAGAGTATATGGTGCTGGGAGTTTGTCATTACGAACTCCACAGCACCATAATGGCTACACTGAAAACTGAGAAGTTTGGCATCAAACTTCTCAGCACATTAAACCCACACTGATGCCAGTGTGGGATTTAATGAAAAGTGCACACAGAGGGCATCTTAGAGATGCCCCCTGAAAACTAACCCACAACTAGTGTCCAGGCTGAGTGGCTGCTTTCAGCTGCCACCACCAGACATGTTTCTGGACCCCTGGGTCGAGAGTCTGCTGCTCTCTGGGGCCTGAAACAATGCACATCCTGGGACGAGGTGCCAAGCCTCCTCCCCCAGGATGGACAGGGTTCACGAAGGGAAAGCTTCAAAGGCTTGCCGCCTTTGTGAGCTTCCCCAGGCCACTTGCTGCTTTCAGCAACTGGCCCCCACTGGTTCTGACACCCACTTTGGGCAGGAGAACCGGCGGGAAAAACAAGTGAGGAAGAGAGGTGTGCCCACCTCTGCCAACTCCACCCCTCAGGTGGAGGAGGCGAGGTGAAGCACAACTCCCAGTCCCCGCCATCTTGCAGATGGGGGGACTCAGCCAACCAGGGAGGGGCTCATGCCACCCTCCCACTGGAGGGTGGTATAATAGGGGGTGTAGCCACCCCAGGGAAGGGACCCATTGGTCCCTGCCTTTTACCTACCTGTAACGCCCCTAAACCTAGTATTTAGGGGCAGCCCTGAACCTTGCTTCGGCAGACAAGAAGAAACTGCAACAAGAAGAAGAAGAAGAACCGAACAGCCGTGCAGCAGCTAACAAGAGGAAGATGCCCACTGACTTGGCCCCAGCCCTACCGGCCTGTCTCCCCCTCGAACCTCCTCCTGCGAAATAACAGTGTGTCCTGCAGCCAGCAACCTCAAAAACCCCGGAGGACCTGCCTGCCTTCAAGCACAAAGACTTTGTCTCGCATGAACACTGGATTTTTCATCTGCAACCTCTGGCTCCGGCCGGACACCGTGGATCCGCCCCACTCTGCACCCGCTGTCTACGGCCCGAGCTCGAGTGGGCAAACACCATGAGGAGGTCACCCCGGCGATCCTGACCCGAGATCCAGCGACCCCTGACCTGCCTCAAACCTCCAGCCGACGCCTGCAGCCTAAATCCAGAAGGTCCCCCAACCGCGACCAGGAGCTGGTAAGAAGATCCGACCCTAAAAGGCACCCCTGCACCCGACGCCCCACCGCCTTGTGTGCCCAAACCGATGGTGCCTAACCAACCCCTAACTTCCCAACTTACCTCTCGAAGTGGTGGTCGCACCCAGAAGACCTTCGTCCCCAAGCCTGCAGTGCCTTTGCAAACCGGAGGTTCCCCATTGAAACCAACAGGGCGTCCGACGTCGAAACAGCACCCTGCACCCGGCCGCCCTAGTGCCGCTGAGGGTGCACCTTTGGTGCTACTTTGTTTCCCCATTTGCCCTGAGCTAAAGTCCAGGAGCTTTGCTCCCACAACCAAGTGGCCTGCTTGCCAGCAGCCACCAACCGGAGGCCCCCTATCCCCCATTGGATAACATTGGGCCTCAGCACTCTGCACCCGGCCGTCCTAGTGCCGCTGAGGGTGTAACTAGAGTGCATCCTTGACCCTGGGGGACCCGTGAGTCTACCCCAGAACCTCAACTCCCACTACCAAATACTTACCTCAAAACCGATAACACTATTATCCTCCATAGGATAACATTGACTGTTTTTCTGTGAAAAGTTTCTAAGTATGGAGTTTGAGAAACTAAAGAAATTCTTTAAAATTGCATAATCTAACAAAAACGATTTTACTTTCCTGTTTTCAGGAAATGTCCCAGAGTAGTATCTAGGTATACTCTGTGTAAGCCTAGTAATCTCAAAAGTTACTTACCTGCTATTTTACTAAAAAGCCTATTCAAGTCTATCTACTGCATTTACTAAGTATTGCATTTCTCTGCATCCATACTGTAAATCAAACCAAAGTGCATATACAATTATTCAAACTGTATTTCAATTGCATTACTACTGTAAAGTATTTATTGCTTACCTGCTTGCTTGGTTCTAGAAAATAAAATAACTAAAAGAATATTTTTATACAAAAACAATTGGTCTGAAGTTCAGTCTTTGAGTGTGTGAATTCATTTGCTGAATGAGTGTATACAACAAATGCTTAACACTGTCCTCTGATACTTCCTTACTGCTCGACCACACTACCACAAATAGAGAGTGAGGTGCTATCTAACTTTACCTCTGCCTACCTTTGGGTTCCACTGGACTCTGTGCACACTATACCGCACTTTGGTATAGTATATACAGAGCCAGCTTCCTACATTGGTGGATCAGCTGTGGGATATACAACTTTGCATTTGTTGGACTACTTGGTTACCACCTGATCACACGACAGAACTCTTAAATTGTCTTTAGAATTCTGATTTTTACAAATTGGCATTGTTGCAAAACTACTAAAAGTCTTGTTAGGGCCTTGACTTTTAGAATTTTAGAAAAATAAAAAGTCACTTTAGCTAGGGTTAGAGGGGTTAGAAGTTTTTTTTAACAATGTCTCAAAACAAGAACCCAGCTGTTAGTGAAAATAACCACAATGACATAGAGGACTTGTTTGAGGAGCTCGACCTCACCTCTTACCTTCACTTGTCTTTCAGGGAGGTAAGGTCCCTATGTAAACTTAAAAACATAGCCATGGGTCCCCATCCCACCAAACAAAAGCTCCAGGAGCTGTTGGCAGGGTATGCTAAGGACCACCCATCTGAAAATGGTGAAGACCAGTCAGATGAGGAGGAAGGAGGGATGACCTGGTAAATCAACCCCCTCCACTTCCTAGGGAGAAAAGGGTCCAAGTACCCCTGACTCCCAGAATCAACCTCTCAGTACCTAGATCCCACACAGGTGGGTTAGGCACTACTGAGGACATTGAGGAAAGCCTTAATGAGGAGGACAGCCTTTTAGCAAGGCTGACCAAAAGACTGGATCTAGAGACCAGGTTGCTGGCTCTAGAAAGAGAGAGAGCAGAGATGGGCCTAGCACCCATCAATGGTGGCAGCAATTTACTAAATAAGGATAAAGAGCAATCTTATGATCCTAAAATCCTCAAAGGGATTGTCCCTAAATATGAAGAGAGTGATGATATCACAAAATGGTTCACAGCCTTTGAGAGGGCTTGTGAAGCCAGAAGAGTGAAGAAAACTCACTGGGGTGCAATCCTTTGGGAACTGTTCTCTGGTAAGTGCAGAGACAGACTTCTGACCCTTAGTGGGGCAGATGCTGGGTCTTATGACCTCATGAAGAGAACTCTGATTGAGGGATATGGACTCACAACTGAGGAGTATAGAATTAGATTCAGGGGGGCTCGGAAAACCCAGAGTCAGCCCTGGGTGGAATTTGTAGACTACTCAGTTAAGACACTAGATGGCTGGCTGACTGGAAGCAAAGTGCAAGATTATGATGGTCTTTATAATTTGTTTATGAAAGAATACATATTAAGTAATTGCATTGATGAAAAGTTGCATCAGTATCTGGTAGACCTAGGTCCAATTTCTCCCCAAGAAGTGGGAAAGAAGGCGGACCATTGGGTCGAGACAAGGGTAACTTGGACGTCCACTGGGGGTGACCAAAAGAAAGGGGTTACAAAACCTCCCCAGAGGAAAGACAATGAACCTCTAAAAGATAAAAGTAAGGAGTCCCAGGTAGCCCCCCAAAAACCTGACCAGGAGGGAGGGCCCAAAGAGACTTCACAAACTAAAACTGGGCACCAAGATATGAATTGGGATCCCAACAGGGTATGGTGTCACAACTGCCAAAAGGCAGGACACCACACCAAGGACCCTAGCTGTCCTAAAAAATTTTACAGCCCCTAGTGTAGCTCCAGGGGTTGCCAGTGTAGCCTTAGAGGGTGATTCCTCAGATGAGGAAGCCCTCATAGCCTTCAACTGGAAAATGGGCCCACAAGGTGAGTTGGAGATTCCAGAGGGGAGTAGACACTTCCACCACCTACTGGTGAATGGAATCTCAGCCCTTGCCCTGAGAGATACCTGTGCCAGTCACACTATGGTGCATGACAGGTTGGTTCTCTCAAACCAATATGTCCCAGGGGAAACAAAAAGAGTAAGGACTGTCCCAGGGGGTGTCACTGTTAGGCCTGTGGCTGTAGTGCTCCTAGAAATAGCTGGGTCCCTTAGATGGTGAAAGGTGGTAGTCAGTAAAGACCTCCCCCTTGATTGTCTCCTTGGGAATGACCACCCAGAAGTTGGTCTGAGCCAAAGAGAGGTACTGGTCCAATGCCAGACCTCACCCAAGAAACCTGGGGGGGCTCACCCTGCAGTTAGTGCAGATAAGCCCCAAATGAAAAAGAAGAAACAGTGTAGGAAAGGTGGGCAACTGTTAGCCACAGTTCCAGTGGGCCAGGGAGATTCTATCCCAGTAAGGGAGAACTCCAAAATTGGCACTGGTGAAGTCTCCCCTAGCCAAAAAAAAGACCTGACTACTCAGGCAACTGTCCAGCCTGAATTGATGGCCCCTCAGATGGCAGAACAGAGGGTGGAAGAAGGGTGTTCACTACCAAGTGTAGTGACCCCCCACCCTAAAAGAGCAGACAGGCCCCCCAAATCCAAAGAAGCCTGTAAGTTAGCTACTCCACCTACCAGTGAAGAGCTAAAGGTGTGGTACTGGGCACTGACAGCTGTCAGTAGCCTCTGCTGGGTGTTAGCCTTCATGGCAGCACTCTCCTTGGCATGGTGGCCTAGCCACCTGCCAAATAGCAAGTTAGGCCCCCTGACCCTATTGCTCATGGTGGGGTTGCTCAAGCTGTGGGTGACCTCTGTGGGTAACCTGGGCTTTGCCCTAGCTAAGTTAGAATTTTCAGAGGAAGGCACCTCTGAACCCAACCTAAAAAGAAGAGGGGTAAAGAGCTAGGAAAAGAGCATTGGGAATTAGGTCCTGAAACTGTTGAGGTAGGCCAGCTCCCCAAAAGGGACTGACCTGGACAGAAGGATGTAAGGCAGAGTAGGCCCTGCAACTTTCAAAACACTTCCTCTACTCTTCCTCGCCTGAAAGACTAGGAAGACTCTCCCAGCTTTGGCTGAGTCTCCTGGCCTTTTGGCTGGGGGGGCTTGTGTAGGAAAGTGGGTTTCTGTTGCAGTAACCCCCCCCACATACTTTTTGCCAGACTACTGATGCACTTTGACTTGATGTGACCTGGGTCCCTGCCAATCAGGTTCCCAGGGCCTGTGTTCTTTCCCCAAAACTAACCCAATTAGCATCTCTGGCCACAGGTCAGCCCCTGGTAAATGGTACCACAGGTACCCAGGGCACTGTGACCAGAGAAGGCCTCTAAGGGCTGCAGCACTTATTGTGCCACCCTTAGAGGTCCTGTACCCTTACACACACACACTGCCTTTGCAGGCTGCGGGTTTTGGTGCAGAACAAAGTGAAGAGTCGACATGGCACGCATCTCTGTGTGCCATGCCTACAACCCACTGCCCTCGCATAGATCAGCCACCCCTCTAGCTGGGTGCACTATACCAGTGGTGAGGGTACAGGTGTATGAGCCCTGTATCCCTACAGTGTCTAAGTCCATTCTTAGACATTGTAAGTGCAGTGCTGCCATTAAGACTATATGGTGCTGGGAGTTTGTCATTGCGAACTCCACAGCACCATAATGGCTACACTGAAAACTGAGAGGTTTGGTATCAAACTTCTCAGCACATTAAACCCACACGGATGCCAGTGTGGGATTTAATGAAAAATGCACACAGAGGGCATCTTAGAGATGCCCCCTGAAAACTAACCCACCACTAGTGTCCAGGCTGAGTGGCTGCTTTCAGCTGCCACCACCAGACATGTCTCTGGAGCCCTGGGTCGAGATCCTGCTGCTCTCTGGGGTCTGAAACAATGCACATCCTGGGACGAGGTGCCAAGCCTCCTCCCCCAGGATGGGCAGGGTTCACGAAGGGAAAGCTTCAAAGGCTTGCCGCCTTTGTGAGCTTCCCCAGGCCACTTGCTGCTTTCAGCAACTGGTCCCCACTGGTTCTGACACCCACTTTGGGCAGGAGAACCGGCGGGAAAAACAAGTGAGGAAGAGAGGTGTGCCCACCTCTGCCAACTCCACCCCTCAGGTGGAGGAGGCGAGGTGAAGCACAACTCCCAGTCCCCGCCATCTTGCAGATGGGGGGACTCAGCCAACCAGGGACAGGCTCATGCCCCCCTCCCACTGGAGGGTGGCATAATAGGGGGTGTAGCCACCCCAGGGAAGGGACCCATTGGTCCCTGCCTTTTACCTACCTGTAACGCCCCTAAATCTAGTATTTAGGGGCACCCCTGAACCTTGCTTCGGCAGACAAGAAGAAACTGCAACAAGAAGAAGAAGAAGGACCGAACAGCCGTGCAGCAGCTAACAAGAGAAAGATGCCCACTGACTTGGCCACAGCCCTACCGGCCTGTCTCCCCCTCGAACCTGCTCCTGCGAAATCCCGGTGTGTCCTGCAGCCAGCAACCTCAAAAACCCCGGAGGACCTGCCTGCCTTCAAGCACAAAGACTTTGTCTCCTGTGAACACCGGATTTGTTTATCTGCAAACTCTGGCTCCGGCTGGACACCGCGGATCCGCCCCACTCTGCACCCGCTGTCCACGGACCGAGTTTGAGTGGGCAAACACCACAAGGAGGTCACCCCAGCGATCCTGACCCAAGATCCGGCGATCCCTGACTTGCCTAAAACCTCCAGCCAACGCCTGCAGCCTAAATCCAGAAGGTCCCCCCAACCGCGACCAGGAGCTGGTAAGAAGAACCGACCCCAAAAGGCACCCCTGCCCCCGACGCCCCACGGCCTTGTGTGCCCAAATCGACGGTGCCTAACCAACCCCTAACTTCCCAACTTACCTCTCGAAGTGGTGGTCGCACCCAGAAGACCTTCGTCCCCAAGCCTGCAGTGCCTTTGCAAACCGGAGGTTCCCTATTGAAACCAACAGGGCGTCCGACGTCGAAATAGCACCCTGCACCCGGCCGCCCTAGTGCCGCTGAGGGTGCACCTTTGGTGCTACTTTCTTTCCCCATTTGCCCTGAGCTAAAGTCCAGGAGCTTTGCTCCCACAACCAAGTGGCCTGCTTGCCAGCAGCCACCAACCGGAGGCCCCCTATCCCCCATTGGATAACATTGGGCCTCAGCACACTGCACCCGGCCGCCCTAGTGCCGCTGAGGGTGTAACTAGAGTGCATCCTTGACCCTGGGGTACCCCTGAGTCTACCTCCAGGACCTCAACTCCCACTACCAAATACTTACCTCAAAACCGATAACACAATTTTCCTCCATAGGATAACATTGACTGTTTTTCTGTGCAAAGTTTCTAAGTGTGGAGTTTGAGAAACTAAAGAAATTCTTTAAAATTGCATAATCTAACAAAAACGATTTTACTTACCTGTTTTCAGGAAATGTCTCAGAGTAGTATCTAAGTATACTACTCTGTGTAAGCCTAGTAATCTCAAAAGTTACTTACCTGCTATTTTACTAAAAAGACTATTCAAGTCTATCCTCTGCATTTACTAAGAATTGCATTTCTCTGCATCCATACTGTAAATCAAACCAAAGTGCATATATAATTATCATTCAATCTGTATTTCAATTGCATTACTACTGTAAAGTATTTATTGCTTACCTGTGCCAGGCCTGCTTGGTTCTAGAAAATAAAATAACTAAAAGAATATTTTTATACAAAAACAATTGGTCTGAAGTTCAGTCTTTGAGTGTGTGAATTAATTTGCTGACTGAGTGTGTACAACAAATGCTTAACACTGTCCTCTGATACTGCCTTACTGCTTGACCACACTACCACAAATAGAGAGTGAGGTGCTATCTAACTTTACCTCTGCCTACCTTTGGGGTTCCACTGGACTCTGTGCACACTATACCTCACTTTGGTATAGTATATACAGGGCCAGCTTCCTACAATTTCCCATTTTTGACAGGCCTAAACATTCCTTTTAAATATTTATATGTCTCCCCTAAGTAGGCCTTATTGCCCATAAAGCAGGGTGTATGGCATTTAAACGTAGGACATGTGAAAGTTTAATGTTAAATATGCCCTTAAACTGAAAAGGACCCAAAAACAATTTTCACTCTAGCAGGGTTGCTTAGGAAAAGGAAAGCATTGGGATACAATAATATATTTAACAATGTTATTCCGGGCTAGGAAACACCTCCAAATTTAAGTCTTATCTTTTAAAATATTTATTGCAAACCCAATTCATTGGTGGAGTCAGATTTGTAAGAAATAGTTTGGAAAAGGTAGTTTTAAAAGCTTATCTTTCTCATGCTGAAAGTCTCACAAGGCTGATTTACATGAGCGCTATATAAATGCAAACCCTTCCATCTTCTATGCCCCCACTATCCTTTTCAATCCAAATAACAGACTAACATGGCCACTGCTCAAATTAATTTCATATTTCCCTATACTAATTCACTACTATTTCTTTTTTGGTTCTGGAGTAGTGTGCTACTCATCAAAAAAGCGATTTGGAGCCTCGTCAGGGGTAGTAAGTGCTATATAAATGCAATTACAATACAATACAATACAACTGTTACCTACCAGCTGATAGTCCTGTTAATGAGGTGTTAAAACTGCTCCCAGAGCAGCACTAGGGCTTGTTTGTTGAGGAGGTGTCCAGGAATTTGATTAACTTCAAAGAGCCCAACCCTGTCACAGGCAAATGTCAGATGAGAGCCCCCAGAACTGAAGTTTTGAAGTGACCACAGAGGACTTCACCCCTTGTGAAGAATCTGTGTTCCAACCTCTGGGGTGTGCACACAGGTTCTGCACGAGGGGAGAAGTGTTTCACCATCTTGGATTTGGGCAGAAAGGGGCACTATATGATTGCTTGCAGTAGGGTATACTGGAAATGCTGAAAAAGTGAGTAGGATTACTGTTAGAAATCGGGTTTCTGGTTGTCAGAGTATGCACCCTGTACAAGCAGGAACCACCACTCTAGTCAGAGTAAGCTAGATACACACTATATCAGAGAAGTCAGGCTTATCTACAGAGGCAATGTGTAAAGTATTTGTGTAACACACACACACACACACCATGACACAATGAAAACACCACAAAAATACTCCACACAAGGTTACAAAAATAGACAATACTTTTTGAGTAAATCAAGACCAAAAGACCAAAATTACAAACATTCAATAAATAGAACTGGTGTTATGAATTTTTAAAGATCAAATCAAATTCTAGTGCTTAAGACATAAAGCGCCAACCAGGGACATCTGGTTGTGCTAGACCGGGGTAAATTCAAAGTCAGGCTGAATGCAATTGAGGGCAGGCCAACTACAGGTCTCATGCACATCCCACTGAAAAAGTATGTTGGATGGAGAGAGCATCGATGTAGAAGACTTGATGCGAGGAGCAGAGGAAGCGAGGCGGCGATCCCGTGGATGCAGGCAATTAGTCATTTCCGATCCGCGCAGTCACAGAAGGCTTCGTCGATAAACCTCTTTACGATGCTGGCGATGAGTCGATGTCGAGTCGCACAGTCCGTTGTCCTGCACAGTCCATCGAAGAGATGTCATTGGGTGCCAGCCGCGTCGAAGGGCGATGTGTCGGTTCCGATCAGCGCAAAGCTGTCAATGTAACAAAGATTTTTGTAAAAATCAAAGATACCAATTTAGGGAGAATTGAAAAAAGTTTGAACTGATTTTAGTATAGAGTTGTAGTGAACAATGAGTTACTATATGGTATTGCACAAACACAAGTCCTATCCTCACCGCTGAACACAAATGTTAGAAATGAGGTTTCTGGTTGTCAGAGTATGCACCCTGTACAGGCAGGAAACACCACTCTATTCAGGGTAAGGTAGATACACAATAAAAGATAAGCCTTGCTCACCTTCTGGTACCTTGGCACAGAGCAGGCAGGCTTATCTAAATAGGCAATGTGAAAAGTATTTGTGCAACACACACACTCAGTAACCCAATGAAAACACCCCAAAAATACCCCACACAGGGTTAAAAGAATAGACAATAATTTTATGGGTAAATCAAGACCAAAACTACAAGAATTTAATAAGTAGAAGAGAAGTTATGAATTTTTAAAGATTAAATCAAATTATAGTGCTTAAGTCATAAATCGCCATCCAGGGACATCTGATCACACTAGACCAGGGTAAATCCAATGTTCAGGTTGACCACGATGGTGGGCAGGCTGGCTACAGGACTCACGCAGGTTCCGCTGTAAAAGTACCTTGGATGGAGGAAGCGTTGCTGTCAAAGACTCGATGCAAGGAGCAAAGGAGGAGAGGCATCATCGTTGATCCCTTGGATGCAGGCGATACACCAGTTCTGATCCGCGCAGACGAAGAAAGCTTCATCAATGAACCCCTTTATGATGCAGGTGATGCATCATTGTCAAGCCACGCAGTCCATCGTCGTTGGCCTGCTTTGGCATCGAAGGGTGATGTGTCGTTCCAATCGTGAAAAGCTGTTGATGTGTCAGTTTTGATGGATCAGCACAGCAGAAATCACCTTTCAAGGGCCCAGGACTGGATTGGCACCAATTGGCAGGGCAAGACTCACAGATGGCAGAGTCCAGGTGCTAATGCAGGGTCGAAGAAAGTCTATGATGGGCCTGAGACTGCAGAACAGGGGGCAAGCCAGCAAGCCCTTGGAGTCACTCTGGGTTAAAGTGAGATGGGTCCAGTCCTTGTCCTCAGCAGGCAGCAGAGCAGCACAGCAAAACAGAAAAGCAGTTCTTCCAGAGCAGCAGTCAAGCAGAGTGTAACTCCTTGTAGCATAGCAGTCTTTACTCCTGGCAGAGTTCTTGACAGGTCCAGTAGTGTACTGTCTTGGTAGGGTCAGAACCCCAGATTGTATACCCAGTTGTGCCTTTGAAGTGGTGGTGACTTCAAAGTAGGCCCTTGAAGTGCACAGGTCCCCCTTTCTACCCAGCCCTGGCTCCAGACTATCAGTACGCAATAATCAGCCCTTTGTGTGGGAAACAGGACAGTGCCTATTCAGGTGTAAGTGTCAGCTCCCACTCTTTCTTCCTGCCTAGAAACAGCGATCAGAATGAGGATGAATGCAGATGAGTTCTATGTCACACCCATCCTTCCTGTGTTTCTGGCTGTCTAGAGGGAATGCACAAAGTGTAGCTGTCACCCACCCAGACGTGTATTGGAGACAGGCTGCAAGGCACACAGAGCAGTAAGATCAGGGAAATGTCTGCTTTCTAAAAGTGTGTTTTCTAAAATAATAATGTTAAATCCAACTTCACCATTAAAGAGGATTTACCATTATCATTCTAAATATATAAAACTTGATGCAGCTACTCCTTTCTGATCAGACATTACAGCTTAAAAGTGCATTAAGGAACTCCCAATGTTAGCGTTTGAGAGGAGTAGGCATCACAGTAATGAAAAATGAATTTAGCTGTTTGTAACTATCAGGACATTCACAATTTAAAAGTACATGTCCTAAATTTTACTTACATAGCACCCTGCCCTATGGGCTACCTAGGGCCTACCCAAGGGGTGACTTATGTGTAATAAAAGGGGAGTTTAAGGCTTGGCCAAGGGTTTTAAATTCCAAGTCAAAGTGGCAGTAAACTGCACACACAGGCCCTACAATGGCAGGCCTGAGACAGGTTTGAAAGGCTACCTGTGTGGGTGGCAGAATCTGTGCTGTAGGCCCAATAGTCGCATTTAATTTAAAGGTCCTGGGTATATGGTACACCACTTTACAAAGGACTTACAAGTAAACTAAATATACCAATTGTGTATTCATCATTGTTACCATGTTTAGGGAAGACGTACATGTATTTTAGCACTGGTTAACAGTGGTAAAGTACCCAGAGTCCTAAAGCCAACGAGAAGAAGGTCAGAAAAGAGGAGGAGGAAGGCAAAATGTTTGGAGTGACCCTTCAGAGAGGGCCATTTTTCAACAGTTGCCCCTGGGAACTTTTCCCAATTGGTTTGGGAGGGGCGAGGAGTCACCCCCCCCACCACCACATAGGCTAGTGGCAGGCATAAATATGGCATCCCTGAATGTCAGCTGTTTAATCCTCCTGCTTCGCCTCCTGAATGACGACTTGAACGAATCTGGTCTCCCCACGGCGAGGTGCAGCAGCGGTGAGTACCGCGACATTGCGGTCCGGTGCCCCCGATTTTGCTCTTACTTTTATTCTTCGAGCCTGGGAGTCGCGCCCCCGTTCCCCGCTGCAACTTCCCTTCTCCATGGCTGCTGCCTTGGCGCTCGAGCCGACTTTCCCCTGACTTTTGTGGCATACCTAAAGACGACACGTCTGCACCTGAACCTGTGCACATTAATGACTCGTTGCTGAACGGCGATCTCCTTGCCCTCCATCCTCCCTGACCGGTTGGCTGCCTCCCCTTCTTGCCCCGCTCCGTGGAGCCAGCTCCCCTGTTATTTCTCTTGATTGGATTTTTGGTCTCCCGCCATTTTGTTGATATTGCTATCGGCGCCCGTTGTTCGGGGCCCTCCATCTTAGTAGCTTTGACCTTATCCTCTTTGACGCTGACTGCTCCCTATCCGCCAGCTTGACCTTCCCCCTTAAGTCTCCTACACCCCTCTCTTCTTGTACTGTCTCCCATTCACTGGTTGTTGAGCTTGCCTTTGCCCAACCGGTCTGTAGATCTTTCACTTTGTTCTGCTTTGTCCCCCTGAAGTACTTTCCCCCTTATTGGTCTGCCTGTTCTGATCTACATTCATTACCCCTTTTTCTCCCCCCCCCTCTTTTTCTATGCTCTAAGGACATGTGTCCTTGTAATTCTATACTCCAGTAACTTATGAAGTATATTTGTTTTACCTTGCTCCTGTAACCCAGGTTTTACTGTGTATCACTGTTTGTTTTTCCTATGTTTCACTATGTTCTAGTAACTGTCGTAATTTTTGTAACTTGTAACACGCTAATCCTCATGTAAAGCGCTCTGACACCCAGCGCCTCACAGAAGCGGCTTGTAATCCCTGATCATCGCTGCTCCCTGAGAATGCTACACTGGCTCCCCTCCAGCCATCTCTGAGTCCAGGGTCCTGATGTTCCTTCCAGGATTTTTGGCACTGTGCTTTTTAACCAACTTTAGAACTGGTGGCAACTAGAACTAGCCACTGAGCCATGGAGACTAATAGACTTGACGTGCCTGACTCTAAGATGGCTGCCAAAACCACACTCCTCCTACCTTGCCATCCTCGCCAGCGCCTACCACCCGTCTTTGGTTTCTAGCCTTCTGATCCCCTCCTGATCCTCACTCTTCTCTGGCGGAGCCCTAAACGCATACATGGCCGCTTCCCGGTGGAGCTGCACCGACAGCTATAGGGGAGATTGGCCCTGGCACACCGCTATGGCCGTCACCTATCCAGCCGGATCACGGACATTTGTCTCGTTTTCTTCCCCGCTGCCGTCTCCTTCCTGTGGATTACCTTCTGTCCCTGGTCTTTCCTTTCCTGACTTTTGTGTTCGCTAAGTTACTCCTGTATTGTTTATTTATCCATTATGTAACTACTGTGAAACTTTTGTAACTTGTAACTCGCTGTGTCCTTATATAAAGCGCTCTGATACCTCCGGGTCTAGCCAGCGCTATATAAAACTCAAGTAAATAAATAAATAAATAAATAAATGTCCTCTTCAGAACACTGAAAGACCTGTGGAAGAAGAAGAAGGACTGAACTTGCTGTTGAGACCTGTGAGGACATCAGAAATGTTGGGCCTGCTCCCACTTGAGCTCAGCACACAGTAGTGGACTCCAAGAGTCAGTTGGCTGACCCCTGTTAAGCTACAAGGACACAATAAGCTTCCTGAAGAGCCCAGCAGACCAGTTTCAACCTGACCTGCTCTGGACTCTGCTGGTGGCTTCTGGTGAGGTGAGCCTTGATCACAAAGTGCTGCTTCTGAGGTCCTGGGACCCTTGGAAGTGTCAAGGTGTATGCCTCCTAACATCCTGAAAAACCTGGGAATTGGAAATGTTTTGGCTCCATAGACCTCCTGAGGATCTTGACAAACCTGCAAAGTCAATCTGACAAAGTTGCATTGCTGCTAGGCCGAAGATTCAGGTTGCTCCCACATGGAACATTTCCGCGACAGCAAATCAGTTTCAGCGAGACGTTGCCTGGAGGGTATCCGGCCTCATTGACACCTGTTTGGCTAAAGTGTGTAGCCGTGCTCCACTGGAAGAATCAGGGTTCCAAAAAGTGACTAAATTCTTTATGTAGAAATCTTCATCGGGCAGAGGTACCAAAAGTATCCAGCCAGTGAGGGACCTTCCTTGGGTCTGAATTTTGAATTTCTCCAGTTTGGAGCTTTCTTCCCAAAAATCAACTGCTTCACCGGGACCTCATCCAGCGGCTATCCGGCCTCGTAGAGCACAACCTTCTGCCTTACCTTACTGAGGATTTTTGACTTCCACATCAGACACTAAGTTAGAAGATAAAACTTACAATGCCTGAATCTGGTTAATGTATCTGGCCCATGTTCCATCGCGGTCGGCCTTAAATTATGCCTAAATACCAGTCAAGTGTAGGCAGATGACAGCGGTTGGTGCTCAACACATTTTGGTGCAATTTTATTTAATATTTAAAACTTTAAAAATTCATATCTTGGGTTACACTTATTGGATTTTTGGTGATTTGGTGTCATTTTGCTAATTAAATTATTCTCTATTTTTATAAATTGGAGTGTGATTTTTATTGTGTTGTGTTTTTACTTTTCAACTGTTTCTTGGTACTTCTAAATGCTTTATACATTATCTTAAGTTAAGCCTGTCTGCTCTGCTTTATAGCTACTAGGTTTTGAGCTCAGATTTAAATTTCTGAAACCTTTACTGGACCTAACAAGAATCGTGACATTATTACTTATGGTAGACTACCATCCACCCCAATTAATAATCCCATCTTTCACAATGTAGGGCTGCAGGACTTTGTGGTGTAGGACTGACAGAAAATGAACTGGAGAATGTTTGGCATAACTGCAAAGTGATCCAATAGCATGTGTGACAACTTCAGCCATGTCTAGCCTGTAACGTGCTGTGTTACTGGATCTATAGATTACATTTAACAGTTCATTTAACAGTAGGTATTCTGGCAAAAATATTCCTGCATGGAAACTACTACTTGCTAAACAGCCACGATTACCTAACAGTGTCAATGGCCACTTCATAAGAATGAAAGTTGAAGAAAAATGAAGACACATATTTTAGGTAGTACAGCAGCCCTGAACATATGTAATACTGTATTACAATTGACTAGTGACATTTTCAGTAACCCATCCCAGCTATTTTCCATCAGGCACTGTGGGAGAAGATACTGTGTGGAAAAGAGTGGCTTGGGTGTGCAGTAGCAGCAGTGTAACATAACTTGTGACCTTGATACTAGCATGCACAGAGAGAGCTACTGGCACTTGAACAACATATTCCCTTATATTTTTATAGGTAAGGTGTGCACGCATTCAGGGACATAGCTTCCAGGGGGTATTTGAGGCATGCCACCCCCAAATAAATGCTTTCTTGGCTTGGCAGTTGGGTCTGGAGACCCTGACTCGGGTCTGCTATGCCTGTGTCGTTTTACTCATTGTTCTCACCTCACTAATAGGTTTTAACTTGTTCATTTTTTGGATTGAGAACTTGGATTGCTGAGTTTCTTTCTGCTTTGGGCTGTCACCACTCACACAGTTCTTTGACTGCTCACAGTGCTTTGATGCCTTCTGGTTTAACACGCTTTAGAAATAATACAAATACCAACAGATATCTATATAGTGACCAGTTTATCAAAAAAGGAGTACATCTGCATCCATAGACGTACTTCTTGATTGGGTGCAAATGTACTACTTCTTGGAATTCACAAACATTGGCAGTGGTAGACTGAGAAAGCTGTCCCAATCGCAGGGAACAAGGAACAGAGGCCCCTAGTTGAATGAATATACAGACATTATATGTAATCAAATGACAATTTTAATCAATTAAACAATTAAAGTGACTAAAACGATGCAGTGAGTGCCAGTGCAGAACGTGTTCGGGTCTCCCTCATAAGCGGCACAGGCGTGTGATAAACATGATTATCTGGTGTGTCAAAATAACAAGAACAACACAGCCCATCATAACAAGTCAGTTATTCAAAAGTGGTTCTGCGCTAAAATCAGTCAACGGTGTTTCGATCCTCAAAAAATACCAGGATCACTATCAGAACTCTAACATTTGCAATGAGCCCGAGACCTTATTAGCAGAAACTATAAAATAAAATTGAAGAAGAAAGCAGAATGAGTAAAACATAAGAAATAAAAGTGTTGTACATGTTCAGAAAAGGCGAGGAAGTAGGGGAGCTCACCCGAGAAGCATAATAACTCCCAAGCAGACAACTGTGATAAAAGAATTAGTCAGAATAGCCTGTAAATGGTTGTAATAGCAAAAAGGGAATTGCAAGGGCCAAAGAATTTAAACTTTGGGGCCGATTACGATGCGGTCGGAAAAGGCTCTGACCTTCGGTTGGAGCCTTTCCGACCGCATCGTGATATGCCTGTCGGATTCCTTTCCGACCACCTCATTACGATGGAGGGGGTCAGAAAGGAACCCGAACGGTCATTCTGACTGGCTTCCGAGCCCGTCCGCAAGTCGGAATGCGGCCAGTAATCCCAAGGGTGGCTCTTTCCACCCTTAGGATTACGATGTCGGGTTTCGGCAGCCTTTCCGTGCAGGCCTTTCTGACATATAAAGTCTGACTGAACTCGACTTTGGGGGCCCCCAGCAGGGCCCCCTTGGGTGCATGGCCTCCAGTTGGAGGCCGAGGGGGCACCTATGGTGCCCCGCTGTTGATCCCTGCACCCCGTGGCAGGCACCTCGAGATGCCTGCCACGGGGTGCAGGGATGAACTGCACCTCCTATTTTACAATGGGAGCATGCATTCCGGCCGGTTCACAGCTGGAATACATGCTCCCATTGTAAAGTATAGGAATGCGACCGAACAGTGTTTGGTTGCATCCTAATTAGTCGGTCGGGACCGCCAACCGGGTGTCGGTTGCTCACATGACCGAGACGATGTCGGGCAGAGAAAACTCCGCCCAACATTGTAATCAGCCCCTAAGTGTTACCTTAAATTCCAAAATGGGAGGCAGACGCCAGGGGTCGGTTGAGTGGGACTGTTTGGGAGTGCCTGTGTGTGGAATCACCATGAGGTAGGCAGAGGCCAGAGAGGACTGAAACAGACTACAGGAGCAGGGGCAATGAAGTCCCGTTAGCAAAAGCAGGAGCAATGTCCGATGACTACATGGCCATGTTGCAAGAGTCATAAAAGCAAAAAATAAATGAAGGACTACAACCAGCCCCGGAAGATGGCAACCATGTTGTGAGGAATGAGGAAACCAGAAAGGGCCTATTTAGCGGACACATTGGAGGTATACATGGAATGGAAAGGACTGAAGAAGGAAAACAAATACAAACAGCAGGTAGAAAAGAAGGAAATGGGAACAGCACAAGGGTATAATCAAGAAGTAAGAGTTAAATTAGTTATCTGCATACCCAGTAAAACATAGAAAGATATGTACATAAGTACATAACCTCAACCAAAAGAAATATATACAAGAGACAGCTCAGTCTTTTTGGTTCAAAAATACTCTCCAGTCACAATAAAGAAACTGTGGAGTATGTTATGCCACAAAATGTTTGTGAGCATAAGTCTCTAGATCAATGATGTCTAGTCTTCATAAGGGTTGAGTCCAGAATTCATTCTGTCCAATTTGTGTATTGATTCCAGCTCCTCTTTGTTCAAGAGTTGTTTAGGAATTCCTCCTCCTTCTGGTATCGATATTGTACGAATGACCAACCATTTCAGATTGTTTTCAGAGTAATTGGAATCAATAAAGTGAGCAACCAATAGGGCTGTGAGGACCTTGCATCTGATCCTACTCAAGTTAACAAATTCTTATTTTCACTTTTTGCGTAGTCTGGACAATATAAAGCAGGGAGCTTGGGCAAAGTACGGAATGTATAAAATTAACCGTATTGCAAATAGAGAGTGTTTTTAAGCATAACATAATGTTGTGAGTGAACACCTTTGTCTTAATAGTGAATTGACAAATGCTACAAACACCACAGGTTTGCAGGCATAATGCTGGCAATCAAGCACCCAAAGGTGATGGGTCAAATGATTGCATGTAGTCTAACTGCTGGCAATTGCTTGGAGCAGCATTTCAACCCATTGTTTTTCTCCCACTGAGCACTCTAGACAGAGGCCCTACTAATGCAAATCAGTACTGATTCAGTTTTGCATTGAAACAGGCAACATGAACCTTGATCATCTCACCCATCCACACTACAGCCCACAACTTTTTAAGTTGGTAAGTTTGAGATTCACCCCCCCTTCCCCGAATCTCACTGACTAAGCTACACCTATGCACATTTTGTGCGTTTTGCAGTACATAACCAATCTCCGGCCCACACAGTGCGATTGTGCTAACAAAAATTGCATCGCTGCTGGCGAAAGTTGCTTCGCTCGCCAAAGAACAAAATAAAAGGAAATTGTCACATGGAACATTTTCAAAATTAAAATATTTAAGTAGTATAACGAGATGGAAAGGTAAAAGGTTTCAAAAAGTATTTCAAAGTAAATTAATACAATTCTAGGAAAGAGCACTTTTATTTTGAAAATGGCGAACAAAGCCGAAACAAGGCATAGCTGGCTGCCTTCTACCCCCAAAGAGTCGCACTGTTCTCTCCTTCCGTTGCTACAACCATTCACCCTTTTTCTGGTCTCTCCCTCTTACCTTAGCTCATACCTCAGGCCTTTATCATGGTTTCCCCAGTCTCTGTGTCCTGCAACTTTCGGTGTGTAAGCAGCTAGACCTGACTTACCTCGCTTTCACAGCAATTCCCAGCTCAGAATGAATGCAGGGCTCCACCTGTAGCCTCTTTCCTCAGCAGCTGCACACGTCACCCAGGCACTCTGGCTTCCTTCTGTACAGCCAGGGTTTTAAGTAGAGTGGGTACATACATGCCAATCCAGTCCTTGGCCTCTCTGCAGATCACATTGAGCAGTGATCATGAATAGGCCTGGGTGGAGTTCGCGGCATTCCAAGTAACCAAAAGATTCCGTCACGCTACGAGGATTTCCAGAAGCAGTGGAGTGCGTTACGTCATGCTGTTTGCGCTGATTTTTAGCGCCGGGTGATTGTCCTGCACTGTGAAATCAGTGCAAATGGCACCACATGCAGCGCAAGAGGCCATTGCTTCTTTCTGCCACTCGAGTAGATGTTCTACTCAAGCAGCAGCTTCCTCAACGCAAACGGAAGGTTTCTCACAGCGAGCGGTAGCGACCATCCGTGACCGCCAGCATTGAGAAATCTCATCGGGAGGTGGTCTGGAGTAAGATTTTCCTCGCTCGCACTCTCCAGCTTAATGTTGGTGAGCGAGGAAAAATCTCCACTCCACTTCCCTGAGTGTTTGTGTGTAGGGTGATGGTGAAGTGAAGGATGTGCAAGAAAGCGCTTGAAGGAGAGAGTGAAAAGAAGATGCAGAAGATAGCAGGTGATTTCAGAAAGAAGTGGGGATAATATGGTGTGTCTCACAGTGAAGCTACAGAGGCAAGAGGTGTGAAAGTGGGAACATGATTGATTGCAACTTTCTAAAGACCACTACCCTTTTCACAGAGCTCAGTAACATTTAATTAAGGGCCAGCTGTACAACGTGCAAAATAGCGCCTTGCAAATTGCGACTCATTTGCGACTCACAATTTGCGAGGCGCAATTTGGCATATACAACAGTGTGTTTAACACTGTTTGCGATTCCCAATGGGGTCGCAAATTGCGAGGCTCATGAATATTAAGGCTCTCGCAATTTGCGACCCCATTGGGAATGACAGGCCTCCCAGGATGGTGGCCTGCTGGGCTCAGCAGACCACCATGTCTGGGACTGCTTTTAAATAAAGCAGTTTTTTTTTTAACCCTTTCCCTGCGACGCGAATTCCCCCGCTGTGCGGGAGAATTTGACGCGTGCGCACATCGGACGGCACCCGGCCGTCCGACGCACACGCCCACCGTGACGTCGGACGGAAAACGGGATGCATTTAAAAAAAATATATGAAACGTTTTCGTTTCATTTTTTAAGGGCATGTAGTGGTCCCTGGGACCACTGCCTGCCCTTAAAAAATATTTTTAGAGACAGTCACAAAGTGGAAGGGGTCCCCCGGAGACCCCTTCCAAATTGCGACTGCATTACCACCCTCTTGAAGAGGGTGGTAATTTACGAGTGTTTTGCAACCGCAATTGCGGTCGCAAATCATTCGTACATGGGGTTGCGGTCGCTATTAGGAAGGGAACGCCCCTTCCTAATAGCGACTCGCAATTCCTAAATTGCGTCTCGCTATTTAGGAATTGTACATAGCCCTTTCACATTTTGCATGCGCAAACGGGTCGCAAACCCGTTTGCACATGCAAAAATAGGGTCGTACATCTGGCCCTAAGTCTCTTATTTTCAGAATGACATTTTCAATTCAAATTATTCACAATAAAATCATTGTTACTTTTTTGTCTGATGCTGCAAATAGGCATTGGCAAATTGCATAGGTTTGGCTTATTTTAAATGCATGTCTGTTATTGTGTGATATGTCTGAATATAATAACCGAAAGCTCATAGAGGGGCACCAAAATGCTGGTTGGGTGGCATGCTATAGAAAGCACAGGATTTTAGTTTACATGCTTTACAGCTATGCCCTTAATTGCATAGACCATGCCTCTTGGAAAGGATTCCTATGTGCGTTTCCTTGGCCATGTCCATTTTAGAGAGGCACAATGACATAGAGGACTTGGTTGAGGAGCTCGACCTCACCTCTTACCTTCACTTGTCTTTCAAGGAGGTAAGGTCCCTATGTAAACTTAAAAACATAGCCATGGGTCCCCATCCCACCAAACAAAAGCTCCAGGAGCTGTTGGCTGGGTATGCTAAGGACCACCCATCTGAAAATGGTGAAGACCAGTCAGATGAGGAAGAAGAGGAAGGGGATGACCTGGTAAATCAACCCCCTCCACTTCCTAGGGAGAAAAGGGTCCAAGTACCCCTGACTCTAAGAATCAACCTCTCAGTACCTAGATCCCACACAGGTGGGTTAGGCACTACTGAGGACATTGAGGAAAGCCTTAATGAGGAGGACAGCCTTTTAGCAAGGCTGACCAAAAGACTGGATCTAGAGACCAGGTTGCTGGCTCTAGAAAGAGAGAGCAGAGATGGGCCTAGCACCCATCAATGGTGGCAGCAATTTACTAAATAAGGATAAAGAGCAATCTTATGATCCTAAAATCCTCAAAGGGATTGTCCCTAAATATGAAGAGAGTGATGATATCACAAAATGGTTCACAGCCTTTGAGAGGGCTTGTGAAGCCAGAAGAGTGAAGAAAACTCACTGGGGGGTTCTCTGGTCAGTGCAGAGACAGACTTCTGACCCTTAGTGGGACAGATGCTGGGTCGTATGACCTCATGAAGAGAACTCTGATTGAGGGATATGGACTCACAACTGAGGAGTATAGAATTAGATTCAGGGGGGCTCAGAAAACCCAGAGTCAGCCCTGGGTGGAATTTGTAGACTACTCAGTTAAGACACTAGATGGCTGGCTGACTGGAAGCAAAGTGCAAGATTATGATGGTCTTTATAATTTGTTTATGAAAGAATACATATTAAGTAATTGCATTGATGAAAAGTTGCATCAGTATCTGGTAGACCTTGGTCCAATTTCTCCCCAAGAAGTGGGAAAGAAGGCGGACCATTGGGTCGAGACAAGGGTAACTTGGACATCCACTGGGGGTGACCAAAAGAAAGGGGTTACAAAACCTCCCCAGAGGAAAGACAGTGAACCTCTAAAAGATAAAGTAAGGAGTCCCAGATAGCCCCCCAAAAACCTGACCAGGAGGGAGGGCCCAAAGAGACTTCACAAACTAAAACTGGGTATCAAGATATGAATTGGGATCCCAACAGGGTATGGTGTCACAACTGCCAAAAGGCAGGACACCACACCAAGGACCCTAGCTGTCCTAAAAAAAATTACAGCCCCTAGTGTAGCTCCAGGGGTTGCCAGTGTAGCCTTAGAGGGTGATTCCTCAGATGAGGAAGCCCTCATAGCCTTCAACTAGAAAATGGGCCCACAAGGTGAGTTGGAGATTCCAGAGGGGAGTAGACACTTCCACCACCTACTGGTGAATGGAATCTCAGCCCTTGCCCTGAGAGATACCTGTGCCAGTCACACTATGGTGCGTGACAGGTTGGTTCTCTCAAACCAATATGTCCCAGGGGAAACAAAAAGAGTAAGGACTGTCCCAGGGGGTGTCACTGTTAGGCCTGTGGCTGTAGTGCTCCTAGAAATAGCTGGGTCCCTTAGATGGAGAAAGGTGGTAGTCAGTAAAGACCTCACCCCTTGATTGTCTCCTTGGGAATGACCACCCAGAGGTTGGTCTGAGCCAAAGAGAGGTACTGGTCCAATGCCAGACCTCACCCAAGAAACCTGGGGGGGCTCACCCTGCAGTTAGTGCAGCTAAGCCCCAAATGAAAAAGAAGAAACAGTGTAGGAAAGGTGGGCAACTGTTAGCCACAGTTCCAGTGGGCCAGGGAGATTCTATCCCAGTAAGGGAGAACTCCAAAATTGGCACTGGTGAAGTCTCCCCTAGCCAACAAAAAGAACTGACTACTCAGGCAACTGTCCAGCCTGAATTGATGGCCCCTCAGCTGGCAGAACTGAGGGTGGAAGAAGGGTGTTCACTACCAAGTGTAGTGACCCCCCACCCTAAAAGAGCAGACAGGCCCCCAAATCCAAAGAAGCCTGTAAGTTAGCTACTCCACCTACCAGTGAAGAGCTAAAGGTGTGGTACTGGGCACTGACAGCTGTCAGTAGCCTCTGCTGGGTGTTAGCCTTCATGGCAGCACTCTCCTTGGCATGGTGGCCTAGCCCCCTGCCAAATAGCAAATTAGGCCCCCTGACCCTATTGGTCATGGTGGGGTTGCTCAAGCTGTGGGTGACCTCTGTGGGTAAGCTGGGCTTTGCCCTAGCTAAGTTAGAATTTTCAGAGGAAGGCACCTCTGAACCCAACATAAAAAGATGGGGTAAAGAGCTAGGAAAAGAGCATTGGGAATTAGGTCCTGAAACTGTTGAGGTAGGCCAGCTCCCCAAAGGGACTGACCTGAACAGAAGGATGTAAAGCAGAGTAGGCCCTGCAACTTTCAAACCACTTCCTCTACTCTTCCTCGCCTGAAAGACTAGGAAGACTCTCCCAGCTTTGGCTGCGTCTCCTGGCCTTTTGGCTGGGGGGGCTTGTGTAGGAAAGTGGGTTTCTGTTGCAGTAAACCCCCCCCCACATACTTTTTGCCAGACTACTGATGCACTTTGACTTGATGTGCCCTGGGTCCCTGCCAATCAGGTTCCCAGGGCCTGTGTTCTTTCCCCAAAACTAACCCAATTAGCATCTCTGGCCACAGGTCAGCCCCTGGTAAATGGTACCACAGGTACCCAGGGCACTGTGACCAGAGAAGGCCTCTAAGGGCTGCAGCACTTATTGTGCCACCCTTAGAGGTCCTGTACCCTTACACACACATACTGCCTTTGCAGGCTGCGTGTTTTGGTGCAGAACAAAGTGAAGAGTCAACATGGCACGCATCTCTGTGTGCCATGCCTACAACCCACTGCCCTCACATAGATCAGCCACCCCTCTAGCTGGGTGCACTATACCATTGGTGAGGGTACATGTGCATGAGCCCTGTACCCCTACAGTGTCTAAGTCCATTCTTAGACATTGAAAGTGCAGTGCTGCCATTAAGAGTATATGGTGCTGGGAGTTTGTCATTACAAACTCCACAGCACCATAATGGCTACACTGAAAACTGAGAGGTTTGGTATCAAACTTCTCAGCACATTAAACCCACAATGATGCCAGTGTGGGATTTAATGAAAAATGCACACAGAGGGCATCTTAGAGATGCCCCCTGAAAACTAACCCACCACTAGTGTCCAGGCTGAGTGGCTGCTTTCAGCTGCCACCACCAGACATGTCTCTGGACCCCTGGGTCGAGAGCCTGCTGCTCTCTGGGGTCTGAAACAATGCACATCCTGGGACGAGGTGCCAAGCCTCCTTCCCCAGGATGGGCAGGGTTCACAAAGGGAAAGCTTCAAAGGCTTGCCGCCTTTGTGAGCTTCCCCAGGCCACTTGCTGCTTTCAGCAACTGGTCCCCACTGGTTCTGACACCCACTTTGGGCAGGAGAACCGGTGGGAAAAACAAGAGAGGAAGAGAGGTGTGCCCACTTCTGCCAACTCCACCCCTCAGGTGGGGGAGGCAAGGTGAAGCACAACTCCCAGTCCCCGCCATCTTGCAGATGGGGGGACTCAGCCAACCAGGGACAGGCTCATGCCCCCCTCCCACTGGAGGGTGGCATAATAGGGGGTGTAGCCACCCCAGGGAAGGGACCCATTGGTCCCTGCCTTTTACCTACCTGTAACGCCCCTAAATCTAGTATTTAGGGGCACCCCTGAACCTTGCTTTGGCAGACAAGAAGAATCTGCAACAAGAAGAAGAAGAAGGACCGAACAGCCGTGCAGCAGCTAACAAGAGAAAGATGCCCACTGACTTGGCCCCAGCCCTACCGGCCTGTCTCCCCCTCGAACCTGCTCCTGCGAAATCCCGGTGTGTCCTGCAGCCAGCAACCTCAAAAACCCCAGAGGACCTGCCTGCCTTCAAGCACAAAGACTTTGTCTCCTGTGAACACCAGATTTGTTTATCTGCAACCTCGGATCCGCCCCACTCTGCACCCGCTGTCCACGGCCCGAGTTCGAGTGGGCAAACACCACAAGGAGGTCACCCCGGAAAACTATCCACTTCTTCAGGTGATCTAAAATTATACATTTTATTGTCTAGCATGACCTTTAGAAATGCCGGAAACCTTAACTGCACTTGCGCACCTAGCTCTTTTAGGGAATCTATCCGCTTGCCTAATTCCCACCTTCTATCCTCTGTGATACGTGAAATGTCCGATCTTATTCTGAACAATGCACTTTGCACCTGGATGGTTTTAAGCTTTAGAGCTGCCCCAAGTAGTTGTTCCTTAAGAATATATGATTGGATATACACCAAGATTTTCCTGGGCTTCTTCCGTCCAGGATTTAGTTTAAATGGATCCCTGTGAACTCGTTGAATCTCAGATTCCCAAACTGACGCAGAGGCAACCTGAGGGAATGCTTTAGTCAGGATCTCTATAACAAAGTTCTTGATGTTATCCCCCTCCATTCCTTCTGCTAGATCAAGAATCCTGATATTATTCCTTCTGGAATTATTCTCAAGTCTCTCCAGTCTTTCCGAAAGATCTCTCTCTTTTTCCTTCAACCTACTCACTTCTAGAGTGTTCCCCTTCACATCCAAACTTAGCTCTCCCACTTTGTTCTCCAACTCCTCCATACGACACGTTAATGCGGAAATGCTCTCCTCCAAATTAGTACATGTATCCTGTTTCTTTTTTTGGTTTACTTCTGATATGGAAAAACGTTCCTTAATCTCTAGGGACAGCTGAGTCAACATCCCCTGAATTGGATCCAAGCCCTGAGTTGTTATCAGCTGCGCCCTCTCTGATATTTCGTTCCTTATATGGGCCCCTTCTTGTAAAGGATTTGCCTCATCTAAAGAGCTTGCCTCAGTTAAAATAGAAAATCTATTTGATAGTGTGATAGCAGTATCTACTGGCGAGGTGATCTGTGCTGAGGATGCTGAAGATGCTCCCTCCCTTATGATTTCCTTATTACTCTGCATATTTAATTTAAAGTATGACCTGAGTGATGGAGTCACCCTTGCTGGAGGCAGGATAGATTTCTTCTTCTTCCTCTCCCTAATGGGTGTCAACCTCCCTGCCTTATCTGATGAGTTCCTGGGTCTATGCTTGCTTAGCGCAACAGCTCGAACTTGACTAGGCTGCGTAGCTTGGTGTAAAAGAGGTTCCTTCCCTAGAAACGTATTAGATCTTAGTTTATATCTCTTCCCCGATAATGTCTCGCTTTCTACAGTTAGGCTAGTAAGAGAACCAGGAAGTGTGTTAGATTGAACAAGGGGGTCTCCCTTATGTGACTGTTTCTTTCCCCCGCACTGGAGAGAGATTAACTCCATAGACCTAGATCTAAACCTGGAGACTGAATCATACCTTAACTCATCTACTTTTACCTCAATTGGATGATGGCATATATCAAGGCATCTGCGTTTCCAAATAGCCTGGGGAACAGGAGCAGAACACACCTCAGTTTGAGGCAAGCTTGTACCCTGTGTTCTTACCAACAAACATACATAATAGGTACAAACCCTTCCTGGGCTGATCCGATAACAGGGAGTCACCTCGAGCGAACAGGAACGAACTCGGCGGGACTCACCAAGCGCCCCAGCGGCTCGGAGAAGAGCAAAAACCGAACCACCACACATCCAGTACCAGGGGGGGGGGAAGGGGAGGGTGTGTGGAGGGTATGTGGAAAGATTGAGAGAGCTGATTAAAACAGATTCTGTACCTATATGTTGCCGCTCACCTCTTATCTTAATGTCAAACTCATCTTCTCCATGCCGCTACTACCCAGGGGAACCATACCCTGAAACTCCAGTAGCTCCAGTAACTACTCGGAGGCAGTCCAGAGCCCAAAAAATGAAAATACAAAGCAAGAAAGCTCACCGTTCGTGTCGCTACCTCGCTCAGCCCAAAGGAGAGAAACCAGAAAGAGATGATCCCCGTTAGTCTAATAACAAAAATCTAGACGGCATCCAGACGGCATCACTGACCCCCAGCCGGGAGTCACAGAAGCAGCACGCTTCCGACCTTTCTACAGCCACCAGCCACCAGCCGCCTCCAACTACTGATCCCGGAGCGAGCCTACATTGACCCGCCCCCAGGATCACGGCCGTGAACGCCGCCCCACAGCTCCACAGATCAATCCCAGCAAGCCGCCTTGGAGTGGAGAACCAAAGCCGCCAAAAGCCGCTCGGAAAAGAAAAGGTAAAACACACCAAAAAAGAAAAAACCACAGCCGCCGGTCAACCGCAGTCATGCAGCCATGCAGCCGCCCAGCACCAACGGGAGTTCAGTTTCTAATGAGGTTAGTGGGACGCGACCCGCGACCGGCTTCCTAGCTGGCCGCCATGTTCCCAGCCTGCTGAAATTGATGTATACTGTTAAAGGAGGGAGTTCAGTTGTTATATATATATATTTTTTTCCTTTTAGTTTTTTGTAGAGGTTAGTGGGCCTCGGTCCATAAAGGCAAATTTTTATTTGCCAATGAAAAGTCAGGGAGGGTTCCCAAGGGTGGGGTGGGGTGGGATGGTAGGGGGTTGTTGCACGTGTGTGGGTTGGGAGCATTGGGAGAAAATTTAAAAAAAACGAAAATCTTAATAGGGACCTCATGGGACTTAATATTCATCTGTAGATGCAGCTTGGGGAAGAATCAGGAATATGACAGGGGGTAGATTTGGGTCAGGGGGGTGAGTGCCTTGACATTCTATGTTGGAATGTGAATGGTCTGAGAGTTAAGAGAAGGCAACGTCTGGTTTTGCAGCATCTTAAGGATAATCCGGCCAGGATTCTTATGCTCCAGGAGACACATTTACTACAATCAGAATGTAAGGCTTTGTTTGGGAAACAAAGATGGGTTGAGAGGATTGTAGCCTCAGACCAACAATGTTCTTCAAAGGGGTGGTTATAATCTTTAAAGCAAACTCAGGAGTGGAAATTATTAAGACACAGGTAGATGACAGAGGACGGTGGGCAATAGCAGAGGTGATGATTCAAGATACCAGATATACTCTAGCTAATTATTATGGTCCTAACAATGATGATACTGCCCCCTGAATAATTTATGTTTATCTTTGGCAGACTTTGAGGCTCCCATGATTCTAGCTGGTGATTTCAACGTCTTGCTTAATAACAAGTTAGATAGATCTTCCCCTAGAACACAGATTGTGGTACCACGAGTTAAAGCCTATTTAGCCTCAATGCTAAAAAATTTCAATCTCTGTGATGTGTGGCGAAAAAAAATGGGTGAGGTGAGGGAATATTCCTTTTATAGTAAAATAAATTGCCACTACTCCAGAATTGACTATATATTTATTGATCTTTTGGAGCTAGAAACAGTAAGGTTAATAGAATATCTACCGATTCACATCTCGCATCATGGTGCTATTGTCTTAAAGTTAGAACGTCCCTCTGAGCTGACTTTGAGGAGGTGGACTTTGAACAGGAGATTTCTTTTGCAACCTTCAACCCCGGATATATTAAAGAGAGAAACAGCCATCTTTTTCCAGGATAATCTAGATTCAGCCCCTCTGCATATAGTGTGGGATGCCTTTAAGGCCTGGTTGAGGGGGATGTTAAAGGGAGCAGTTGCGGGCTGGGTAATGTCGGAAAAAAGCGAGATGGTTGATTTAGAGAAACAACTAGTACTTGCAAAGACGGCTTTAAAAAGTGGGAAGGTGGCCAACGGGGAGAAAGAAACCTTACTAGAAAAAGTCGAGGATCTACAGTTGAAGTTTAGGCTCAAAACCGAAGAAATTATGCTTCAAAAGTGGGAGGCAAGTAAAATGAGAGATTTTGACCAGGGCGAGAATTGTGGTAAACTACTCGCCATGAAGACCAGAGTTGATAGATCTCGTAATAATATCGGCAAGATTAAGGCTGGTAATAAAATTGTGGAAGAAAAGAGGGATATTGAGCAAGCTTTTGTTGAATTTTTTCAAGGTTTATATAGTGAGGAATTAACGGTCGAGGATGATGTTATAGATCAGTGGCTTTGTGAGAAACAATTACCAAAGTTGAACTCAGTTAGCCAAAAAATTCTTACCCAAGATATAGATGGGAGTGAAATACTTGCAGTTTTAAATAAAGCTAAGAAAGGGAAAGCTGCGGGACCCGATGCAATTCCAATAGAGGTCTATACATTGATTTCTGATACAATTATCCCGATCTGGCTGAGATTGTTCAACGAAATCCTCAGAGGAAGTTCCTCTCTGCCGGATTCATGGAGTGAGGCTGTTATCACCCTCATTTTGAAGCCCGGGAAGGACCCAACTCAGTGTCAGTCCTATAGACCCATATCATTACTAAACTGCGATTATAAAATCTTTGCTGGCATATTGAATGCTCGGCTTAGTAAGATAGTGGGGTCAATAATCCACCAAGACCAAAAGGGTTTTCTCCCGGGCAGACAGATGCTGGACTTGGTTTACACACTAATTGGCTCGGTTGATTTGGCAATGATGCAGGGGACTCCTCTTTCAATTATCACGGTTGATGCAGCAAAAGCCTTCGATCAAGTTAATTGGCACTATTTAAATAATACTCTGAAGGCTTTTGGTTTTGGAGATATTTTTAGAGAAGTTCTCAAAAAATATACAAAGCCCCCGGGCTCAGATCTTGGTTAATGGTAATCTTACTGCGGCAGTAACAATTCAGCGTGGTACGAGGCAGGGATGCCCTTTATCTCCCATCCTTTTTGATCTGTATATCGAGCCATTGGCTCAAAGTTTAAGGCAGAATGATAAAATCTCTCCCTTTAAAGCTAATGGGTTTACTAGGAAGGTAGCATTGTATGCGGATGACCTCATTTTATTGTCATCAAATATCAATCCCACGTTATCTGAGTTACTGGCTGAAGTTCAGGCTTTTGGAAAAATGTCGGGATATCAAGTTAATAGCGACAAAACAGAAATTATGGCTTGGAATACTTCAGCTCAGGGAGTGAGGCTCTCTAAGGAGTTAAGATATTTGGGAGTAATAATAACACAGGACATAGGAAAGATCCCTAAATCCAATCTAGATAAAGTTTCTAAGGAGGTAGAGATCTTATTAAAGAGATGGCAAAGTATCCCTCTATCTCACTTTGGGTGAGTCAATCTGATTAAAATGTGTGTCCTCCCTAAGTTTGCCTACCTTTTTAATAAAATACCCTTGGAATTTGATAAAGGTGATCTTCTTAAAATACAGGGTAAGATCTCCTCATTTATCTGGGCAGCTAAAGGGATTAGATTGTCTTGGAAGAAACTAAGGCGGAAACTGTCACAGGAAGGAATGGGCTTGCCGGATCTTCAGTTGTACTGCTGGGCATACTAATTAAAAAACTGCAGGATGTTACTCTTAAAGCCAGATAGCTCCCTGATAGGCAGTATGTTTAAAGCTATGCTCTTAGACCTAGATGAGGTAGGTTTTATGTATAAATTTGGTGCTCCTAAATTCTTTAAAAAGGTCAGATTGAAGACTTTATATATGGCAGCTAAGGTATGGTCGGAGTGCCGGGTTTGCTTGGGACTGTCCTACTATAGTGAATGGGCTTCAGTGTGGGACTCCCCAGGAACACCAGAATGCCTTTTGGATGCTTTAGTTCAGCCACTGAAAGAGGCTGGAGTTACACACTGGAAGGATATGATGGATGGTAGCAAATGTTATCCTTGGGATGTCTGGTGGAACCTCACTAGTGGGACTCTTTCCAGATTTAAGTTCTACCAAATCTCCTCATGGTGTAAGAGTCAACGTTGGTCTTTTCCGGAGGATAACACTATGGAGGATGAGTTACAAGACCCAACTGTTAAAAAAAGGAAGTAGGACAGTGGTATCATCACCTTCTTGCTGCAGTGGATAGAAAGATGGAGCATCCATATTTGGTCTGGGAGAGGTGCTTGCCGAGTGAAGATCTGAAAAAATTATGGCAAGTATCCTTAGATATTTTATACCCTCTGATTAAACCTGCTGCACTCAGGAAGAATCACTTTTTTACACTCAATAGGATATACTGGTCACCTCTGAAGCTATCGAAAATAAAGGGTAATGGAGAAGCAAAGTGTATGAGATGCGGAGTCCCGAAAGCGGATGACGTACATGTATTTGCAGCTTGCCCTGTGATTCAAGAATTCTGGAGTAGCGTGGGTAAGACTTTGTCTGATGTTCTTGGTTCAGAGGTTGAGGTAAGCCCTTCTCTTATCCTTTTTGGTATTGTTTTGAAGCCAGAAGGGGTGTTGGGGTTCTCGGGGTTACAAAGTAAATTGGTATTTTACTTGGTCCTTTTGGCAAGAAGGGAGATCTGTAAGTTATGGCGTCAAGCTGTACCCCCAACATGGAGAGCCGGGTGGAATGCAGTAAGATATTTTAGAGATCTGGACCAAAAGGTTAATCTAAATAGAGATAGAATAGATTTTGGGTTATTTTGGAATTTGTTAGATCGTTTAGAAGCTGTTTAAATTATTCTTATACTATCCAATGATTACACCTCTTGGTCAGCTCATGATGTGTGGTGCGGTTGTGTCTCGCAAGAATAACATCAGTGGAGTATTGATCCCTCAGATAAGAGCAACAGGGATGGTACAGATTGCAAGGTTGCTTCTTTTATGGAGGTCATATGAGGATTAAAAAAAAAAAAAAAAAAAAAAGGAGGTCACCCCGGCGATCCTGACCCGAGATCCGGCGATCCCTGACTTGCCTCAAACCTCCAGCCAACGCCTGCAGCCTAAATCCAGAAGGTCCCCCCAACCGCAACCAGGAGCTGGTAAGAAGATCCGACCCCAAAAGGCACCCCTGCCCCCGACGCCCCACTGCCTTGTGTGCCCAAATCGACGGTGCCTAACCAACCCCTAACTTCCTAACTTACCTCTCGAAGTGGTGGTCGCACCCAGAAGACCTTCGTCCCCAAGCCTGCAGTGCCTTTGCAAACCGGAGGTTCCCTATTGAAACCAACAGGGCGTCCGACGTCGAAATAGATCCCTGCACCCAGCCGCCCTAGTGCCGCTGAGGGTGCACCTTTGGTGCTACTTTCTTTCCCCATTTGCCCTGAGCTAAAGTCCAGGAGCTTTGCTCCAACAACCAAGTGGCCTGCTTGCCAGCAGCCACCAACCGGAGGCCCCCTATCCCCCATTGGATAACATTGGGCCTCAGCACTCTGCACCCGGCCGCCCTAGTGCCGCTGAGGGTGTAACTAGAGTGCATCCTTGACCCTGGGGTACCCCTGAGTCTACCTCCAGGACTTCAACTCCCACTACCAAATACTTACCTCAAAACCGATAACACTATTTTCCTCCATAGGATAACATTGACTGTTTTTCTGTGAAAAGTTTCTAAGTGTGGAGTTTGAGAAACTAAAGAAATAAAGAAATTCTTTAAAATTGCATAATCTAACAAAAACGATTTTACTTACCTGTTTTCAGGAAATGTCTCAGAGTAGTATCTAAGTATACTACTCTGTGTAAGCCTAGTAATCTCAAAAGTTACTTACCTGCTATTTTACTAAAAAGCCTATTCAAGTCTATCTACTGCATTTACTAAGTATTGCATTTCTCTGCATCCATACTGTAAATCAAACCAAAGTGCATATACAATTATCATTCAATCTGTATTTCAATTGCATTACTACTGTAAAGTATTTATTGCTTACCTGTGCCAGGCTTGCTTGGTTCTAGAAAATAAAATAACTAAAAGAATATTTTTATACAAAAACAATTGGTCTGAAGTTCAGTCTTTGAGCGTGTGAATTCATTTGCTGACTGAGTGTGTACAACAAATGCTTAACACTGTCCTCTGATACTGCCTTACTGCTTGACCACAGTACCACAAATAGAGAGTGAGGTGCTATCTAACTTTACCTCTGCCTACCTTTGGGGTTCCACTGGACTCTGTGCACACTATACCTCACTTTGGTATAGTATATACAGAGCCAGCTTCCTACAATTTCCCATTTTTGACAGGCCTAAACATTCCTTTTAAATATTTATATGTCTCCCCTGAGTAGGCCTTATTGCCCATAAAGCAGGGTGTATGGCATTTAAACGTAGGACATGTGAAAGTTTAATGTTAAATATGCCCTTAAACTGAAAAGGACCCAAAAACTATTTTCACTCTAGCAGGGTTGCTTAGGAAAAGGAAAGCATTGGGATACAATAATATATTTAACAATGTTATTCCGGGCTAGGAAACACCTCCAAATTTAAGTCGTGTCTTTTTAAAATATTTATTGCACACCCAATTCATTGGTGGAGTCAGATTTGTAAGAAATAGTTTGGAAAAGGTAGTTTTAAAAGTTTATCTTTCTCATGCTGAAAGCCTCACAAGGCTGATTTACATGAGCACTATATAAATGCAAACCCTTCCATCTTCTATGCCCCCACTATCCTTTTCAATCCAAATAACAGACTAACATGGCCACTGCTCAAATTAATTTCATATTTCCCTATACTAATTCACTACTATTTCTTTTTTGGTTCTGGAGTAGTGTGCTACTCGTCAAAAAAGCGTTTTGGAGCCTCGTCAGGGGTAGTAAGTGCTATATAAATGCAATTACAATACAATACAATACAACTGTTACCTACCAGCTGATAGTCCTGTTAATGAGGTATTAAAACTGCTCCCAGAGCAGCACTAGGGCTTGTTTGTTGAGGAGGTGTCCAGGAATTTGATTAACTTCAAAGAGCCCAACCCTGTCACAGGCAAATGTCAGATGAGAGCCCCCAGAACTGAAGTTTTGAAGTGACCACAGAGGACTTCACCCCTTGTGAAGAATCTGTGTTCCCACCTCTGGGGTGTGCACACAGGTTCTGCACGAGGGGAGAAGTGTTTCACCATCTTGGATTTGGGCAGAAAGGGGCACTATATGATTGCTTGCAGTAGGGTACACTGGAAATGCTGAAAAAGTGAGTAGGATTACTGTTAGAAATCGGGTTTCTGGTTGTCAGAGTATGCACCCTGTACAAGCAGGAACCACCACTCTAGTCAGAGTAAGCTAGATACACACTAAATCAGAGAAGTCAGGCTTATCTACAGAGGCAATGTGTAAAGTATTTGTGTAACACACACACACACACACACACACACCGTGACACAATGAAAACACCACAAAAATACTCCACACAAGGTTACAAAAATAGACAATACTTTTTTGAGTAAATCAAGACCAAAAGACCAAAATTACAAACATTCAATAAATAGAACTGGTGTTATGAATTTTTAAAGCTCAAATCAAATTCTAGTGCTTAAGACATAAAGCGCCAACCAGGGACATCTGTTTGTGCTAGACCGGGGTAAATTCAAAGTCAGGCTGAATGCAATTGAGGGCAGGCCAACTACAGGTCTCATGCACATCCCACTGAAAAAGTATGTTGGATGGAGAGAGCATCGATGTAGAAGACTTGATGCGAGGAGCAGAGGAAACGAGGCGGCGATCCCGTGGATGCAGGCAATTAGTCATTTCCGATCCGCGCAGTCACAGAAGGCTTCGTCGATAAACCTCTTTACGATGCTGGCGATGAGTCGATGTCGAGTCGCACAGTCCGTTGTCCTGCACAGTCCATCGAAGAGATGTCATTGGGTGCCAGCCGCGTCGAAGGGCGATGTGTCGGTTCCGATCAGCGCAAAGCTGTCAATGCGACAAAGATTTTTGTAAAAATCAAAGATACCAATTTAGGGAGAATTGAAAAAAGTTTGAACTGATTTTAGTATAGAGTTGTAGTGAACAATGAGTTACTGTATGGTATTGCACAAACACAAGTCCTATCCTCACCGCTGAACACAAATGTTAGAAATGAGGTTTCTGGTTGTCAGAGTATGCACCCTGTACAGGCAGGAAACACCACTCTATTCAGGGTAAGGTAGATACACAATAAAAGATAAGCTGTGCTCACCTTCTGGTACCTTGGCACAGAGCAGGCAGGCTTATCTAAATAGGCAATGTGAAAAGTATTTGTGCAACACACACACTCAGTAACCCAATGAAAACACCCCAAAAATACCCCACACAGGGTTAGAAGAATAGACAATAATTTTATGGGTAAATCAAGACCAAAACTACAAGAATTTAATAAGTAGAAGCGAAGTTATGAATTTTTAAAGATTAAATCAAATTATAGTGCTTAAGTCATAAAGCGCCAACCAGGGACATCTGATCACACTAGACCAGGGTAAATCCAATGTTCAGGTTGACCACGATGGTGGGCAGGCTGGCTACAGGACTCACGCAGGTCCCGCTGTAAAAGAACCTTGGATGGAGGAAGCGTTGCTGTCAAAGACTCGATGCAAGGAGCAGAGGAGGAGAGGCATCATCGGTGATCCCTTGGATGCAGGCGATACACCAGTTCTGATCCGCGCAGACGAAGAAAGCTTCATCAATGAACCCCTTTATGATGCAGGTGATGCATCATTGTCAAGCCACGCAGTCCGTCGTCGTTGGCCTGCTTTGGCATCGAAGGGTGATGTGTCGTTCCAATCGTGAAAAGCTGTTAATGTGTCAGTTTTGATGGATCAGCACAGCAGAAATCACCTTTCAAGGGCCCAGGACTGGATTGGCACCAATTGGCAGGGCAAGACTCACAGATGGCAGAGTCCAGGTGCTAATGCAGGGTTGAAGAAAGTCTATGATGGGCCTGAGACTGCAGAACAGGGGGCAAGCCAGCAAGCCCTTGGAGTCACTCTGGGTTAAAGTGAGATGGGTCCAGTCCTTGTCCTCAGCAGGCAGCAGGGCAGCCCAGCAAAACAGAAAAGCAGTTCTTCCAGAGCAGCAGTCAAGCAGAGTGTAACTCCTTGTAGCATAACAGTCTTTACTCCTGGCAGAGTTCTTGACAGGTCCAGTAGTGTACTGTCTTGGTAGGGTCAGAACCCCAGATTGTATACCCAGTTGTGCCTTTGAAGTGGTGGTGACTTCAAAGTAGGCCCTTGAAGTGCACAGGTCCCTCTTTCTACCCAGCCCTGGCTCCAGACTATCAGTACGCAATAATCAGCCCTTTGTGTGGGAAACAGGACAGTGCCTATTCAGGTGTAAGTGTCAGCTCCCACTCTTTCTTCCTGCCTAGAAACAGCGATCAGAATGAGGATGAATGCAGATGAGTTCTATGTCACACCCATCCTTCCTGTGTTTCTGGCTGTCTAGAGGGAATGCACAAAGTGTAGCTGTCACCCACCCAGACGTGTATTGGAGACAGGCTGCAAGGCACACAGAGCAGTAAGATCAGGGAAATGTCTGCTTTCTAAAAGTGTGTTTTCTAAAATAATAATGTTAAATCCAACTTCACCATTAAAGAGGATTTACCATTATCATTCTAAATATATAAAACTTGATGCAGCTACTCCTTTCTGATCAGACATTACAGCTTAAAAGTGCATTAAGGAACTCCCAATGTTAGCGTATGAGAGGAATAGGCATCACAGTAATGAAAAATGAATTTAGCTGTTTGTCACTATCAGGACATTCACAATTTAAAAGTACATGTCCTAAATTTGACTTACATAGCACCCTGCCCTATGGGCTACCTAGGGCCTACCCAAGGGGTGACTTATGTGTAATAAAAGGGGAGTTTAAGGCTTGGCCAAGGGTTTTAAATTCCAAGTCAAAGCGGCAGTAAACTGCACCCACAGGCCCTACAATGGCAGGCCTGAGACAGGTTTGAAAGGCTACCTGTGTGGGTGGCAGAATCTGTGCTGTAGGCCCAATAGTCGGATTTAATTTAAAGGTCCTGGGTATAAGGTACACCACTTTACAAAGGACTTACAAGTAAACAAAATATACCAATTGTGTATTCATCAATGTTACCATGTTTAGGGAAGACGTACATGTATTTTAGCACTGGTTAACAGTGGTAAAGTACCCAGAGTCCTAAAGCCAACGAGAAGAAGGTCAGAAAAGAGGAGGAGGAAGGCAAAATGTTTGGAGTGACCCTTCAGAGAGGGCCATTTTTCAACAGTTGCCCCTGGGAACTTTTCCCAATTGGTTTGGGAGGGGCGAGGAGTCACCCCCCCACCACCACATAGGCTAGTGGCAGGCATAAATATGGCATCCCTGAATGTCCTCTTCAGAACACTGATAGACCTGTGGAAGAAGAAGAAGGACTGAACTTGCTGTTGAGACCTGTGAGGATATCAGAAATGTTGGGCCTGCTCCCACTTGAGCTCAGCACACAGTAGTGGACTCCAAGAGTCAGTTGGCTGACCCCTGTTAAGCTACAAGGACACAATAAGCTTCCTGAAGAGCCCAGCGGACCAGTTTCAACCTGACCTGCTCTGGACTCTGCTGGTGGCTTCTGGTGAGGTGAGCCTTGATCACAAAGTGCTGCTTCTGAGGTCCTGGGACCCTTGGCAGTGTCAAGGTGTATGCCTCCTAACATCCTGAAAAACCTGGGAATTGGAAATGTTTTGGCTCCATAGACCTCCTGAGGATCTTGACAAACCTGCAAAGTCAATCTGACAAAGTTGCATTGCTGCTAGGCCGAAGATTCAGGTTGCTCCCACATGGAACATTTCCGCGACAGCAAATCAGTTTCAGCGAGACGTTGCCTGGAGGGTATCCGGCCTCATTGACACCTGTTTGGCTAAAGTGTGTAGCCGTGCTCCACTGGAAGAATCAGGGTTCCAAAAAAGTGACTAAATTCTTTATGTAGAAATCTTCATCGGGCAGAGGTACCAAAAGTATCCAGCCAGTGAGGGACCTTCCTTGGGTCTGAATTTTGAATTTCTCCAGTTTGGAGCTTTCTTCCCAAAAATCAACTGCTTCACCGGGACCTCACCCAGCGGCTATCCGGCCTCGTAGAGCACAACCTTCTGCCTTACCTTACTGAGGATTTTTGACTTCCACATCAGACACTAAGTTAGAAGATAAAACTTACAATGCCTGAATCTGGTTATTGTATCTGGCCCATGTTCCATCGCGGTCGGCCTTAAATCATGCCTAAATACCAGTCAAGTGTAGGCAGATGACAGCGGTTGGTGCTCAACACATTTTGGTGCAATTTTATTTAATATTTAAAACTTTAAAAATTCATATCTTGGGTTACACTTATTGGATTTTTGGTGATTTGGTGTCATTTTGCTAATTAAATTATTCTCTATTTTTATAAATTGGAGTGTGATTTTTATTGTGTTGTGTTTTTTACTTTTTAACTGTTTCTTGGTACTTCTAAATGCTTTATACATTATCTTAAGTTAAGCCTGTCTGCTCTGCTTTATAGCTACTAGGTTTTGAGCTCAGATTTAAATTTCTGAAACCTTTACTGGACCTAACAAGAATCGTGACATTATTACTTATGGTAGACTACCATCCACCCCAATTAATAATCCCATTTTTCACAATGTAGGGCTGCAGGACTTTGTGGTGTAGGACTGACAGAAAATGAACTGGAGAATGTTTGGCATAACTGCAAAGTGATCCAATAGCATGTGTGACAACTTCAGCCATGTCTAGCCTGTAATGTGCTGTGTTACTGGATCTATAGATTACATTTAACAGTTCATTTAACAGTAGGTATTCTGGCAAAAATATTCCTGCATGGAAACTACTACTTGCTAAACAGCCACGATTACCTAACAGTGTCAATGGCCACTTCATAAGAATGAAAGTTGGAGAAAAATGAAGACACATATTTTAGGTAGTACAGCAGCCCTGAACATATGTAATACTGTATTACAATTGACTAGTGACATTTTCAGCAACTCATCCCAGCTATTTTCCATCAGGCACTGTGGGAGAAGATACTGTGTGGAAAAGAGTGGCTTGGGTGTGCAGTAGCAGCAGTGTAACATAACTTGTGACCTTGATACTAGCATGCACAGAGAGAGCTACTGGCACTTGAACAACATATTCCCTTATATTTTTATAGGTAAGGTGTGCACGCATTCAGGGACATAGCTTCCAGAGGGGTATTTGAGGCATGCCACCCCCAAATAAATGCTTTCTTGGCTTGGCAGTTGGGTCTGGAGACCCTGACTCGGGTCTGCTATGCCTGTGTCGTTTTACTCATTGTTCTCACCTCACTAATAAGTTTTAACTTGTTCATTTTTTGGATTGAGAACTTGGATTGCTGAGTTTCTTTCTGCTTTGGGCTGTCACCACTCACACAGTTCTTTGACTGCTCTCAGTGCTTTGATGCCTTCTGGTTTAACACGCTTTAGAAATAATACAAATACCAACAGATATCTATATAGTGACCAGTTTATCAAAAACAGAGTACATCTGCATCCATAGACGTACTTCTTGATTGGGTGCAAATGTACTACTTCTTGGAATTCACAAACATTGGCAGTGGTAGACTGAGAAAGCTGCCCCAATCGCAGGGAACAAGGAACAGAGGCCCCAAGTTGAATGAATATACAGACATTATATGTAATCAAATGACAATTTTAATCAATTAAACAATTAAAGTGACTAAAACGATGCAGTGAGTGCCAGTGCAGAACGAGTTCGGGTCTCCCTCATAAGCGGCACAGGCGTGTGATAAACATGATTATCTGGTGTGTCAAAATAACAAGAACAACACAGCCCATCATAACAAGTCAGTTATTCAAAAGTGGTTCTGCGCTATATTCAGTCAACGGTGTTTCGATCCTCAAAAAATACCAGGCTCACTATCAGAACTCTAACATTTGCAATGAGCCCGAGACCTTATTAGCAGAAACTATAAAATAAAATTGAAGAAGAAAGCAGAATGAGTAAAACATAAGAAATAAAAGTGTTGTACATGTTCAGAAATGGCGAGGAAGTAGGGGAGCTCACCTGAGAAGCATAATAACTCCCAAGCAGACAACTGTGATAAAAGAATTAGTCCGAATAGCCTGTAAATGGTTGTAATAGCAAAAAGGGAATTGCAAGGGCCAAAGAATTTAAACTTTGGGGCCGATTACGATGCGGTCGGAAAAGGCTCTGACCTTCGGTTGGAGCCTTTCCGACCGCATCGTGATATGCCGGTCGGATTCCTTTCCGACCACCTCATTACGATGGAGGGGGTCAGAAAGGAACCCGAACGGTCATTCCGACTGGCTTCCGAGCCCGTCCGCAAGTCGGAATGCGGCCAGTAATCCCAAGGGTGGCTCTTTCCACCCTTAGGATTACGATGTCGGGTTTCGGCAGCCTTTCCGTGCAGGCCTTTCTGACATATAAAGGCTGACTGAACTCGACTTTGGGGGCCCCCAGCAGGGCCCCCTTGGGTGCACGGCCCCAGTTGGAGGCCGAGGGGGCACCTATGGTGCCCCGCTGTTGATCCCTGTACCCCGTGGCAGGCACCTCGAGATGCCTGCCACGGGGTGCAGGGATGAACTGCACCTCCTATTTTACAATGGGAGCATGCATTCCGGCCGGTTCACAGCTGGAATACATGCTCCCATTGTAGTATAGGAATGCGACCGAACAGTGTTTGGTTGCATCCTAATTAGTCGGTCGGGACCGCCAACCGGGTGTCGGTTGCCGACCCATGCCCGCCTAGGATCTTTCGGATGGCCCTGCCGGCCCTGGAGAGTCAGATTCTCACTCTCTTGAATAACTCCTTGGCGAATGGTCAAGTCCCCGTCAATTTTAAGGAGGCCAGAGTTACTCCCCTACTAAAGAAACCGGGAGCAGACAAGGCTGAGCTGAAAAATTATAGACCCATCTCCCAGCTCCCGTTCCTGGCGAAGGTTGTGGAGCAACATGTCTTGAAGACAACCTCAGCGTTCCTGGAGGAACAGGAGTTACTCCAACCTCGCCCGGCTGGGTTCAGAGCCCACCACAGTATGGAGCTAGTCATGCTATCTGTACTTGACGATCTTAAGATGAAGGCCGATAACAAAGAGCCGAGCGCCCTGATTCTTTTAGATCTTTCGGCGGCGTTCGACACGGTCAGCAACACAACACTACTGACCCGGCTGACGGCCCTGGGCATTCGAGGGCACGCCTATAACTGGTTAGAATCTTTTTTATCGGGACGCTCGCAGAGGGTCCAACTTGGTGCCCAAGTGTCAGAAAAGGGCAATATTTCCTGCGGAGTCCCTCAGGGCTCCGCACTGTCCCCGCTCCTCTTTAATATATATCTGCAGCCCCTGGTAGCTGCACTAACCAATATGGACTGCCGGGTTTTTAACTACGCGGATGATACCCAGCTCATCCTGAGGATTGATAACTCGGTCTGTGCCCAAGTATCAGTCCAGAACATCCTCAGGTTCACAGTCAACTGGATGGCGGCAAATTCCCTAAAAATTAACCCAGATAAAACCGAAGTACTAGCCTTCCCATCAAAAAACAACCCCTGGAGCGGCCTGTTTTGGCCCCAAGAGTTGGGGGCCCCTCCCAGCCCATCACCAGTGGTAAAAAGCCTGGGAATCAAGATCGACTCTGAGCTCTCTATGATCCATCAATGCAACTCGGTGGTGGGCATATGCACTGGGCTTCTAAGGCAGTTGAGGAAACTGGTTCCTCTGCTCTCAGTGTCATCTCTGAAAATTATAGTATCAGCAACTATTGTCTCACGACTCGACTATGGCAATGCGCTGTATGTCGGACTCCCCCAGAAACTCACAAACAAACTACAAGTGGTACAGAATGATGCAGCTAGGCTGATCTTCAGGCTGCCTAGAAGAACTCATGCCACTCCTCTGCTGTGTAAGCTGCACTGGCTGCCTGTTAAGCAGAGAGCGAAATTCAAGGGACTCTGCATTGTCCACAAAGCTCTCTACGGACAAGCCCCAGGGTACATAAGGGAACGTTTAACCAAATATGTGCCAAGGCGGGCCCTTCGTTCAGCAGAAGCCGTCCAGCTGGTTTGCCCTCGAAGTAACTTGGTTTCCAAAGGGGACGAGCCTTCTCGGTCCTCCTGCCACAACTCTGGAACCAGTTGCCCGATACTCTCCGGAAAGAACCTGTCCTGCTTCTTTTCCGGAAACAGTTAAAAACTGTTCTCTTCAGGGAAGTACTAGATGCGACGTAAGACCTCTCAATACTATGGAGACCTCCCCGCTTTGACGCTGTCTTGCTTCTCTCCAAGCGCTAAGAGACCTGTCGGTGTATATGCGCTATATAAGTATAAATAACATAACATAACATGACCGAGACGATGTCGGGCAGAGAAAACTCCACCCAACATTGTAATCAGCCCCTGTTACCTTAAATTCCAAAATGGGAGGCAGACGCCAGGGGTCGGTTGAGTGGGACTGTTTGGGAGTGCCTGTGTGTGGAATCACCATGAGGTAGGCAGAGGCCAGAGAGGACTGAAACAGACTACAGGAGCAGGGGCAATGAAGTCCCGTTAGCAAAAGCAGGAGCAATGTCCGATGACTACATGGCCATGTTGCAAGAGTCATAAAAGCAAAAAATAAATGAAGGACTACAACCAGCCCCGGAAGATGGCAACCATGTTGTGAGGAATGAGGAAACCAGAAAGGGCCTATTTAGCGGACACATTGGAGGTATACATGGAATGGAAAGGACTGAAGAAGGAAAACAAATACAAACAGCAGGTAGAAAAGAAGGAAATGGGAACAGCACAAGGGTATAATCAAGAAGTAAGAGTTAAATTAGTTATCTGCATACCCAGTAAAACATAGAAAGATATGTACATAAGTACATAACCTCAACCAAAAGAAATATATACAAGAGACAGCTCAGTCTTTTTGGTTCAAAAATACTCTCCAGTCACAATAAAGAAACTGTGGAGTATGTTATGCCACAAAATGTTTGTGAGCATAAGTCTCTAGATCAATGATGTCTAGTCTTCATAAGGGTTGAGTCCAGAATTCATTCTGTCCAATTTGTGTATTGATTCCAGCTCCTCTTTGTTCAAGAGTTGTTTAGGAATTTTTAAGTTGGTAAGTTTGAGATTCACCCCCCCTTCGCCGAATCTCACTGACTAAGCTACAACTATGCACATTTTGTGCGTTTTGCAGTACATAACCAATCTCCGGCCCACACAGTGCGATTGTGCTAACAAAAATTGCATCGCTGCTGGCGAAAGTTGCTTCGCTCGCCAAAGAACAAAATAAAAGGAAATTGTCACATGGAACATTTTCAAAATTAAAATCTATAAGTAGTATAACGAGATGGAAAGGTAAAAGGTTTCAAAAAGTATTTCAAAGTAAATTAATACAATTCTAGGAAAGAGCACTTTTATTTTGAAAATGGCGAACAAAGCCGAAACAAGGCATAGCTGGCTGCCTTCTACCCCCAAAGAGTCGCACTGTTCTCTCCTTCCATTGCTACATCCATTCACCCTTTTTCTGGTCTCTCCCTCTTACCTTAGCTCATACCTCAGGCCTTTATCATGGTTTCCCCAGGCTCTGTGCCCTGCAACTTTCGGTGTGTAAGCAGCTAGACCTGACTTACCTCGCTTTCACAGCAATTCCCAGCTCAGAATGAATGCAGGGCTCCACCTGTAGCCTCTTTCCTCAGCAGCAGCTGCACACGTCACCCAGGCACTCTGGCTTCCTTCTGTACAGCCAGGGTTTTAAGTAGAGTGGGTACATACATGCCAATCCAGTCCTTGGCCTCTCTGCAGATCACATTGAGCAGTGATCATAAATAGGCCTGGGTGGAGTTCGCGGCATTCCAAGTAACCAAAAGATTCCGTCACGCTACGAGGATTTCCAGAAGCAGTGGAGTGCGTTACGTCATGCTGTTTGCGCTGATTTTTAGCGCCGGGTGATTGTCCTGCACTGTGAAATCAGTGCAAATGGCACCACACGCAGCGCAAGAGGCCATTGCTTCTTTCTGCCACTCGAGTAGATGTTCTACTCAAGCAGCAGCTTCCTCAACGCAAACGGAAGGTTTCTCACAGCGAGCGGTAGCGACCATCCGTGACCGCCAGCATTGAGAAATCTCATCGGGAGGTGGTCTGGAGTAAGATTTTCCTCGCTCGCACTCTCCAGCTTAATGTTGGTGAGCGAGGAAAAATCTCCACTCCACTTCCCTGAGTTTTTTGGAACTCCAAGCACTGTGCGGAGTGGGAAAAACTCTGCAGATTCCATGAGCGGAGTAGAATTTCACACCCAGGCCTAGTCATGAATGCCACTTGTAATTGTGATTATAAGCAAAAGTGTGTGAAGGAGGTACACAACTGTACACAACTGTCAAATTATTTACATTGCGAAAATGCAGTGCTAAGAGGTGAGTGGGTGCGTAGTGTGTGTTTGTGTGTAGGGTGATGGTGAAGTGAAGGATGTGCAAGAAAGCGCTTGAAGGAGAGAGTGAAAAGAAGATGCAGAAGATAGGTGTTAAATATGCAGGTGATTTCAGAAAGAAGTGGGGATAATATGGTGTGTCTCACAGTGAAGCTACAGAGGCAAGAGGTGTGAAAGTGGGAACAAGATTGATTGCAACTTTCTAAAGACCACTACCCTTTTCACAGAGCTCAGTAACATTTAATTAAGGGCCAGCTATACAATGTGCTAAATAGAGCCTTGCAAATTGCGACTCATTTGCGACTCACAATTTGCGAGGCGCTATTTGGCATGTACAACAGTGTGTTTAACACTGTTTGCGATTCCCAATGGTGTCGCAAATTGCGAGGCTCATGAATATTAAGCCTCTCGCAATTTGCGACCCCATTGGGAATGACAGGCCCTCCCAGGGATGGTGGCCTGCTGGGCTCAGCAGAACACCATGTCTGGGACTGCTTTTAAATAAAACAGTTTTTTTTTTTTAAACCTTTCCCTGCGACGCGAATTCCCCCGCTGTGCGGGAGAATGTCACGCGAGCGCACATCGGACGGCCCACGGCCGTCCGACGCACACGCCCACCGTGACGTCGGACGGCCGGGGGCCGTCCGACGCACGCAACGGGTTAAATGCAGCCCGTTTTCCTTAAAGGAAAACGGGATGCATTTAAAAAAAATATATGAAACGTTTTCGTTTCATTTTTAAGAGCAGGTAGTGGTCCCTGGGACCACTGCCTGCCCTTAAAATATTTTTAGAGACAGTCACAAAGTGGAAGGGGTCCCCGGGGACCCCTTCCAAATTGCGATTGCATTACCACCCTCTTGAAGAGGGTGGTAATTTCGAGTGTTTTGCGACCGCAATTGCGGTCGCAAATCATTCGTACATGGGGTTGCGGTCGCTATTAGGAAGGGAACGCCCCTTCCTAATAGCGACTCGCAATTCCTAAATTGTATCTCGCTATTTTGTACATAGCCCTTTCACATTTTGCATGCGCAAACGGGTCGCAAACCCGTTTGCGCATGCAAAATAGGGTCGTACATCTGCCCCTAAGTCTCTTATTTTCAGAATGACATTTTCAATTCAAATTATTCACAATAAAATCATTGTTACTTTTTTGTCTGATGCTGCAAATAGGCATTGGCAAATTGCATAGGTTTGGCTTATTTTAAATGCATGTCTGTTATTGTGTGATATGTCTGAATATAATAACCGAAAGCTCATAGAGGGGCACCAAAATGCTGGTTGGATGGCATGCTATAGAAAGCACAGGATTTTAGTTTACATGCTTTACAGCTATGCCCTTAATTGCATAGACCATGCCTCTTGGAAAGGATTCCTATGTGCGTTTCTTTGGCCATGTCCATTTTAGAGAGCCACAATGACATAGAGGACTTGGTTGAGGAGCTCGACCCCACCTCTTACCTTCACTTGTCTTTCAAGGAGGTAAGGTCCCTATGTAAACTTAAAAACATAGCCATGGGTCCCCATCCCACCAAACAAAAGCTCCAGGAGCTGTTGGCTGGGTATGCTAAGGACCACCCATCTGAAAATGCTGAAGACCAGTCAGATGAGGAAGAAGAGGAAGGGGATGACCTGGTAAATCAACCCCCTCCACTTCCTAGGGAGAAAAGGGTCCAAGTACCCCTGACTCCAAGAATCAACCTCTCAGTACCTAGATCCCACACAGGTGGGTTAGGCACTACTGAGGACATTGAGGAAAGCCTTAATGAGGAGGACAGCCTTTTAGCAAGGCTGACCAAAAGACTGGATCTAGAAACCAGGTTGCTGGCTCTAGAAAGAGAGAGAGCAGAGATGGGCCTAGCACCCATCAATGGTGGCAGCAATTTACTAAATAAGGATAAAGAGCAATCTTATGATCCTAAAATCCTCAAAGGGATTGTCCCTAAATATGAAGAGAGTGATGATATCACAAAATGGTTCACAGCCTTTGAGAGGGCTTGTGAAGCCAGAAGAGTGAAGAAAACTCACTGGGGGGCAATCCTTTGGAAACTGTTCTCTGGTAAGTGCACAGACAGACTTCTGACCCTTAGTGGGGCAGATGCTGGGTCTTATGACCTCATGAAGAGAACTCTGATTGAGGGATATGGACTCACAACTGAGGAGTATAGAATTAGATTCAGGGGGGCTCAGAAAACCCAGAGTCAGCCCTGGGTGGAATTTGTAGACTACTCAGTTAAGACACTAGATGGCTGGCTGACTGGAAGCAAAGTGCAAGATTATGATGGTCTTTATAATTTGTTTATGAAAGAATACATATTAAGTAATTGCATTGATGAAAAGTTGCATCAGTATCTGGTAGACCTAGGTCCAATTTCTCCCCAAGAAGTGGGAAAGAAGGCGGACCATTGGGTCGAGACAAGGGTAACTTGGACGTCCACTGGGGGTGACCAAAAGAAAAGGGTTACAAAACCTCCCCAGAGGAAAGACAGTGAACCTCTAAAAGATAAAAGTAAGGAGTCCCAGGTAGCCCCCCAAAAACCTGACCAGGAGGGAGGGCCCAAAGAGACTTCACAAACTAAAACTGGGTACCAAGATATGAATTGGGATCCCAACAGGGTATGGTGTCACAACTGCCAAAAGGCAGGACACCACACCAAGGACCCTAGCTGTCCTAAAAAAAATTACAGCCCCTAGTGTAGCTCCAGGGGTTGCCAGTGTAGCCTTAGAGGGTGATTCCTCAGATGAGGAAGCCCTCATAGCCTTCAACTAGAAAATGGGCCCACAAGGTGAGTAGGAGATTCCAGAGGGGAGTAGACACTTCCACCACCTACTGGTGAATGGAATCTCAGCCCTTGCCCTGAGAGATACCTGTGCCAGTTACACTATGGTGCATGACAGGTTGGTTCTCTCAAACCAATATGTCCCAGGGGAAACAAAAAGAGTAAGGACTGTCCCAGGGGGTGTCACTGTTAGGCCTGTGGCTGTAGTGCTCCTAGAAATAGCTGGGTCCCTTAGATGGAGAAAGGTGGTAGTCAGTAAAGACCTCCCCTTGATTGTCTCCTTGGGAATGACCACCCAGAGGTTGGTCTGAGCCAAAGAGAGGTACTGGTCCAATGCCAGACCTCACCCAAGAAACCTGGGGGGGCTCACCCTGCAGTTAGTGCAGCTAAGCCCCAAATGAAAAAGAAGAAACAGTGTAGGAAAGGTGGGCAACTGTTAGCCACAGTTCCAGTGGGCCAGGGAGATTCTATCCCAGTAAGGGAGAACTCCAAATTTGGCACTGGTGAAGTCTCCCCTAGCCAACAAAAAGACCAGACTACTCAGGCAACTGTCCAGCCTGAATTGATGGCCCCTCAGCTGGCAGAACAGAGGGTGGAAAAAGGGTGTTCACTACCAAGTGTAGTGACCCCCCACCCTAAAAGAGCAGACAGGCCCCCCAAATCCAAAGAAGCCTGTAAGTTAGCTACTCCACCTACCAGTGAAGAGCTAAAGGTGTGGTACTGGGCACTGACAGCTGTCAGTAGCCTCTGCTGGGTGTTAGCCTTCATGGCAGCACTCTCCTTGGCATGGTGGCCTGGCCCCCTGCCAAATAGCAAATTAGGCCCCCTGACCCTATTGGTCATGGTAGGGTTGCTCAAGCTGTGGGTGACCTCTGTGGGTAAGCTGGGCTTTGCCCTAGCTAAATTAGAATTTTCAGAGGAAGGCACCTCTGAACCCAACCTAAAAAGATGGGGTAAAGAGCTAGGAAAAGAGCATTGGGAATTAGGTCCTGAAACTGTTGAGGTAGGCCAGCTCCCCAAAGGGACTGACCAGAACAGAAGGATGTAAGGCAGAGTAGGCCCTGCAACTTTCAAACCACTTCCTCTACTCTTCCTCGCCTGAAAGACTAGGAAGACTCTCCCAGCTTTGGCTGAGTCTCCTGGCCTTTTGGCTCGGGGGGCTTGTGTAGGAAAGTGGGTTTCTGTTGCAGTAAACCGCCCCCACATACTTTTTGCCAGACTACTGATGCACTTTGACTTGATGTGCCCTGGCTCCCTGCCAATCAGGTTCCCAGGGCCTGTGTTCTTTCCCCAAAACTAACCCAATTAGCATCTCTGGCCACAGGTCAGCCCCTGGTAAATGGTACCACAGGTACCCAGGGCACTGTGACCAGAGAAGGCCTCTAAGGGCTGCAGCACTTATTGTGCCACCCTTAGAGGTCCTGTACCCTTACACACACTGCCTTTGCAGGCTGCGGGTTTTGGTGCAGTACAAAGTGAAGAGTCGACATGGCACGCATCTCTGTGTGCCATGCCTACAACCCACTGCCCTCGCATAGATCAGCCACCCCTCTAGCTGGGTGCACTATACCAGTGGTGAGGGTACAGGTGCATGAGCCCTGTACCCCTACAGTGTCTAAGTCCATTCTTAGACATTGTAAGTGCAGTGCTGCCATTAAGAGTATATGGTGCTGGGAGTTTGTCATTACGAACTCCACAGCACCATAATGGCTACACTGAAAACTGAGAGGTTTGGTATCAAACTTTTCAGCACATTAAACCCACAATGATGCCAGTGTGGGATTTAATGAAAAATGCACACGGAGGGCATCTTAGAGATGCCCCCTGAAAACTAACCCACCACTAGTGTCCAGGCTGAGTGGCTGCTTTCAGCTGCCACCACCAGACATGTCTCTGGACCCCTGGGTCGAGAGCCTGCTGCTCTCTGGGGTCTGAAACAATGCACATCCTGGGACGAGGTGCCAAGCCTCCTCCCCCAGGATGGGCAGGGTTCAGGAAGGGAAAGCTTCAAAGGCTTGCCGCCTTTGTGAGCTTCCCCAGGCCACTTGCTGCTTTCAGCAACTGGTCCCCACTGGTTCTGACACCCACTTTGGGCAGGATAACCGGCGGAAAAAACAAGTGAGGAAGAGAGGTGTGCCCACCTCTGCCAACTCCACCCCTCAGGTGGGGGAGGCAAGGTGAAGCACAACTCCCAGTCCCCGCCATCTTGCAGATGGGGGGACTCAGCCAACCAGGGACAGGCTCATGCCCCCCTCCCACTGGAGGGTGGCATAATAGGGGGTGTAACCCATTGGTCCCTGCCTTTTACCTACCTGTAACGCCCCTAAATCTAGTATTTAGGGGCACCCCTGAACCTTGCTTCGGCAGACAAGAAGAAACTGCAACAAGAAGAAGAAGGACCGAACAGCCGTGCAGCAGCTAACAAGAGAAAGATGCCCACTGACTTGGCCCCAGCCCTACCGGCCTGTCTCCCCCTCGAACCTGCTCCTGCGAAATCCCGGTGTGTCCTGCAGCCAACAACCTCAAAAACCCCGGAGGACCTGCCTGCCTTCAAGCACAAAGACTTTGTCTCCTATGAACACCGGATTTGTTTATCTGCAACCTCTGGCTCCGGCCGGACACCGCGGATCCGCCCCACTCTGCACCCGCTGTCCACGGCCCGAGTTCGAGTGGGCAAACACCACAAGGAGGTCACCCCGGCGATCCTGACCCAAGATCCGGCGATCCCTGACTTGCCTCAAACCTCCAGCCAACGCCTGCAGCCTAAATCCAGATGGCCCCCCAACCGCGACCAGGAGCGGGTAAGAAGATCCGACCCCAAAAGGCACCCCTGCCCCCGACGCCCCACGGCCTTGTGTGCCCAAATCGACGGTGCCTAACCAACCCCTAACTTCCCAACTTACCTCTCGAAGTGGTGGTCGCACCCAGAAGACCTTCGTCCCCAAGCCTGCAGTGCCTTTGCAAACCGGAGGTTCCCTATTGAAACCAACAGGGCGTCCGACGTCGAAATAGCACCCTGCACCCGGCCGCCCTAGTGCCGCTGAGGGTGCACCTTTGGTGCTACTTTCTTTCCCCATTTGCCCTGAGCTATAGTCCAGGAGCTTCGCTCCCATAACCAAGTGGCCTGCTTGCCAGCAGCCACCAACCGGAGGCCCCCTATCCCCCATTGGATAACATTGGGCCTCAGCACTCTGCACCCGGCCGCCCTAGTGCCGCTGAGGGTGTAACTAGAGTGCATCCTTGACCCTGGGGTACCCCTGAGTCTACCTCCAGGACCTCAACTCCCACTACCAAATACTTACCTCAAAACCGATAACACTATTTTCCTCCATAGGATAACATTGACTGTTTTTCTGTGAAAAGTTTCTAAGTGTGGAGTTTGAGAAACTAAAGAAATTCTTTAAAATTGCATAATCTAACAAAAACGATTTTACTTACCGGTTTTCAGGAAATGTCTCAGAGTAGTATCTAGGTATACTACTCTGTGTAAACCTAGTAATCTCAAAAGTTACTTACCTGCTATTTTACTAAAAGCCTATTCAAGTCTATCTACTGCATTTACTAAGTATTGCATTTCTCTGCATCCATACTCTAAATCAAACCAAAGTGCATATACAATTATCATTCAATCTGTATTTCAATTGCATTACTACTGTAAAGTATTTATTGCTTACCTGTGCCAGGCTTGCTTGGTTCTAGAAAATAAAATAACTAAAAGAATATTTTTATACAAAAACAATTGGTCTGAAGTTCAGTCTTTGAGTGTGTGAATTCTTTTGCTGACTGAGTGTGTACAACAAATGCTTAACACTGTCCTCTGATACTGCCTTACTGCTTGACCACACTACCACAAATAGAGAGTGAGGTGCTATCTAACTTTACCTCTGCCTACCTTTGGGGTTCCACTGGACTCTGTGCACACTATACCTCACTTTGGTATAGTATATACAGAGCCAGCTTCCTACAATTTCCCATTTTTGACAGGCCTAAACTTTCCTTTTAAATATTTATATGTCTCCCCTAAGTAGGCCTTATTGCCCATAAAGCAGGGTGTATGGCATTTAAACGTAGGACATGTGAAAGTTTAATGTTAAATATGCCCTTAAACTGAAAAGGACCCAAAAACTATTTTCACTCTAGCAGGGTTGCTTAGGAAAAGGAAAGCATTGGGATACAATAATATATTTAACAATGTTATTCCGGGCTAGGAAACACCTCCAAATTTAAGTCTTATCTTTTTAAAATATTTATTGCAAACCCAATTCATTGGTGGAGTCAGATTTGTAAGAAATAGTTTGGAAAAGGTAGTTTTAAAAGCTTATCTTTCTCATGCTGAAAGTCTCACAAGGCTGATTTACATGAGCGCTATATAAATGCAAACCCTTCCATCTTCTATGCCCCCACTATCCTTTTCAATCCAAATAACAGACTAACATGGCCACTGCTCAAATTAATTTCATATTTCCCTATACTAATTCACTACTATTTCTTTTTTGGTTCTGGAGTAGTGTGCTACTCGTCAAAAAAGCGATTTGGTGCCTCGTCGGGGGTAGTAAGTGCTATATAAATGCAATTACAATACAATACAATACAACTGTTACCTACCAGCTGATAGTCCTGTTAATGAGGTGTTAAAACTCCTCCCAGAGCAGCACTAGGGCTTGTTTGTTGAGGAGGTGTCCAGGAATTTGATTAACTTCAAAGAGCCCAACCCTGTCACAGGCAAATGTCAGATGAGAGCCCCCAGAACTGAAGTTTTGAAGTGACCACAGAGGACTTCACCCCTTGTGAAGAATCTGTGTTCCCACCTCTGGGGTGTGCACACAGGTTCTGCACGAGGGGAGAAGTGTTTCACCATCTTGGATTTGGGCAGAAAGGGGCACTATATGATTGCTTGCAGTAGGGTACACTGGAAATGCTGAAAAAGTGAGTAGGATTACTGTTAGAAATCGGGTTTCTGGTTGTCAGAGTATGCACCTTGTACAAGCAGGAACCACCACTCTAGTCAGAGTAAGCTAGATACACACTAAATCAGAGAAGTCAGGCTTATCTACAGAGGCAATGTGTAAAGTATTTGTGTAACACACACACACACACACCGTGACACAATGAAAACACCACAAAAATACTCCACACAAGGTTACAAAAATAGACAATACTTTTTTGAGTAAATCAAGACCAAAAGACCAAAATTACAAACATTCAATAAATAGAACTGGTGTTATGAATTTTTAAAGATCAAATCAAATTCTAGTGCTTAAGACATAAAGCGCCAACCAGGGACATCTGGTTGTGCTAGACCGGGGTAAATTCAAAGTCAGGCTGAATGCAATTGAGGGCAGGCCAACTACAGGTCTCATGCACATCCCACTGAAAAAGTATGTTGGATGGAGAGAGCATCGATGTAGAAGACTTGATGTGAGGAGCAGAGGAAGCGAGGCGGCGATCCCGTGGATGCAGGCAATTAGTCATTTCCGATCCGCGCAGTCACAGAAAGCTTCGTCGATAAACCTCTTTACGATGCTGGCGATGAGTCGATGTCGAGTCGCACAGTCCGTTGTCCTGCACAGACCATCGAAGAGATGTCATTGTGTGCCAGCCGCGTCGAAGGGCGATGTGTCGGTTCCGATCAGCGCAAAGCTGTCAATGCGACAAAGATTTTTGTGAAAATCAAAGATACCAATTTAGGGAGAATTGAAAAAAGTTTGAACTGATTTTAGTATAGAGTTGTAGTGAACAATGAGTTACTATATGGTATTGCACAAACACAAGTCCTATCCTCACCGCTGAACACAAATGTTAGAAATGAGGTTTCTGGTTGTCAGAGTATGCACCCTGTACAGGCAGGAAACACCACTCTATTCAGGGTAAGGTAGATACACAATAAAAGATAAGCTGTGCTCACCTTCTGGTACCTTGGCACAGAGCAGGCAGGCTTATCTAAATAGGCAATGTGAAAAGTATTTGTGCAACACACACACTCAGTAACCCAATGAAAACACCCCAAAAATACCCTACACAGGGTTAGAAGAATAGACAATAGTTTTATGGGTAAATCAAGACCAAAACTACAAGAATTTAATAAGTAAAAGCGAAGTTATGAATTTTTAAAGATTAAATCAAATTATAGTGCTTAAGTCATAAAGCGCCAACCAGGGACATCTGATCACACTAGACCAGGGTAAATCCAATGTTCAGGTTGACCACGATGGTGGGCAGGCTGGCTACAGGACTCACGCAGGTCCCGCTGTAAAAGTACCTTGGATGGAGGAAGCGTTGCTGTCAAAGACTCGATGCAAGGAGCAGAGGAGGAGAGGCGATACACCAGTTCTGATCCGTGCAGACGAACAAAGCTTCATCAATTAACCCCTTTATGATGCAGGTGATGCATCATTGTCAAGCCACGCAGTCCGTCGTCGTTGGCCTGCTTTGGCATCGAAGGGTGATGTGTCGTTCCAATCGTGAAAAGCTGTTGATGTGTCAGTTTTGATGGATCAGCACAGCAGAAATCACCTTTCAAGGGCCCAGGACTGGATTGGCACCAATTGGCCGGGCAAGACTCACAGATGGCAGAGTCCAGGTGCTAATGCAGGGTCGAAGAAAGTCTATGATGGGCCTGAGACTGCAGAACAGGGGGCAAGCCAGAAAGCCCTTGGAGTCACTCTGGGTTAAAGTGAGATGGGTCCAGTCCTTGTCCTCAGCAGGCAGCAGGGCAGCACAGCAAAACAGAAAAGCAGTTCTTCCAGAGCAGCAGTCAAGCAGAGTGTAACTCCTGGTAGCATAGCAGTCTTTACTCCTGGCAGAGTTCTTGACAGGTCCAGTAGTGTACTATCTTGGTAGGGTCAGAACCCCAGATTGTATACCCAGTTGTGCCTTTTGAAGTGGTGGTGACTTCAAAGTAGGCCCTTGAAGTGCACAGGTCCCCCTTTCTACCCAGCCCTGGCTCCAGACTATCAGTACGCAATAATCAGCCCTTTGTGTTGGAAACAGGACAGTGCCTATTCAGGTGTAAGTGTCAGCTCCCACTCTTTCTTCCTGCCTAGAAACAGCGATCAGAATGAGGATGAATGCAGATGAGTTCTATGTCACACCCATCCTTCCTGTGTTTCTGGCTGTCTAGAGGGAATGCACAAAGTGTAGCTGTCACCCACCCAGACGTGTATTGGAGACAGGCTGCAAGGCACACAGAGCAGTAAGATCAGGGAAATGTCTGCTTTCTAAAAGTGTGTTTTCTAAAATAATAATGTTAAATCCAACTTCACCATTAAAAGGATTTACCATTATCATTCTAAATATATAAAACTTGATGCAGCTACTCCTTTCTGATCAGACATTACAGCTTAAAAGTGCATTAAGGAACTCCCAATGTTAGCGTTTGAGAGGAGTAGGCATCACAGTAATGAAAAATGAATGTAGCTGTTTGTCACTATCAGGACATTCACAATTTAAAAGTACATGTCCTAAATTTTACTTACATAGCACCCTGCCCTATGGGCTACCTAGGGCCTACCCAAGGGGTGACTTATGTGTAATAAAAGGGGAGTTTAAGGCTTGGCCAAGGGTTTTAAATTCCAAGTCAAAGGTTTGAAAGGCTACCTGTGTGGGTGGCAGAATCTGTGATGTAGGCCCAATAGTCGGATTTAATTTAAAGGTCCTGGGTATATGGTACACCACTTTACAAAGGACTTACAAGTAAACTAAATATACCAATTGTGTATTCATCAATGTTACCATGTTTAGGGAAGACGTACATGTATTTTAGCACTGGTTAACAGTGGTAAAGTACCCAGAGTCCTAAATCCAATGAGAAGAAGTTCAGAAACGAGGAGGAGGAAGGCAAAATGTTTGGAGTGACCCTTCAGAGAGGGCCATTTTTCAACAGTTGCCCCTGGGAACTTTTCCCAATTGGTTTGGGAGGGGCGAGGAGTCACCCCCCCACCACCACATAGGCTAGTGGCAGGCATAAATATGGCATCCCTGAATGTCCTCTTCAGAACACTGATAGACCTGTGGAAGAAGAAGAAGGACTGAACTTGCTGTTGAGACCTGTGAGGACATCAGAAATGTTGGGCCTGCTCCCACTTGAGCTCAGCACACAGTAGTGGACTCCAAGAGTCAGTTGGCTGACCCCTGTTAAGCTACAAGGACACAATAAGCTTCCTGAAGAGCCCAGCGGACCAGTTTCAACCTGACCTGCTCTGGACTCTGCTGGTGGCTTCTGGTGAGGTGAGCCTTGATCACAAAGTGCTGCTTCTGAGGTCCTGGGACCCTTGGCAGTGTCAAGGTGTATGCCTCCTAACATCCTGAAAAACCTGGGAATTGGAAATGTTTTGGCTCCATAGACCTCCTGAGGATCTTGACAAACCTGCAAAGTCAATCTGACAAAGTTGCATTGCTGCTAGGCCGAAGATTCAGGTTGCTCCCACATGGAACATTTCCGCGACAGCAAATCAGTTTCAGCGAGACGTTGCCTGGAGGGTATCCGGCCTCATTGACACCTGTTTGGCTAAAGTGTGTAGCCGTGCTCCACTGGAAGAATCAGGGTTCCAAAAAAGTGACTAAATTCTTTATGTAGAAATCTTCATCGGGCAGAGGTACCAAAAGTATCCAGCCAGTGAGGGACCTTCCTTGGGTCTGAATTTTGAATTTCTCCAGTTTGGAGCTTTCTTCCCAAAAATCAACTGCTTCACCGGGACCTCATCCAGCGGCTATCCGGCCTCGTAGAGCACAACCTTCTGCCTTACCTTACTGAGGATTTTTGACTTCCACATCAGACACTAAGTTAGAAGATAAAACTTACAATGCCTGAATCTGGTTAATGTATCTGGCCCATGTTCCATCGCGGTCGGCCTTAAATCATGCCTAAATACCAGTCAAGTGTAGGCAGATGACAGCGGTTGGTGCTCAACACATTTTGGTGCAATTTTATTTAATATTTAAAACTTTAAAAATTCATATCTTGGGTTACACTTATTGGATTTTGGTGATTTGGTGTCATTTTGCTAATTAAATTATTCTCTATTTTTATAAATTGGAGTGTGATTTTTATTGTGTTGTGTTTTTTACTTTATACATTATCTTAAGTTAAGCCAGTCTGCTCTGCTTTATAGCTACTAGGTTTTGAGCTCAGATTTAAATTTCTGAAACCTTTACTGGACCTAACAAGAATAGTGACATTATTACTTATGGTAGACTCCCATCCACCCCAATTAATAATCCCATTTTTCACAATGTAGGGCTGCAGGACTTTGTGGTGTAGGACTGACAGAAAATGAACTGGAGAATGTTTGGCATAACTGCAAAGTGATCCAATTGCATGTGTGACAACTTCAGCCATGTCTAGCCTGTAACGTGCTGTGTTACTAGATCTATAGATTACATTTAACAGTTCATTTAACAGTAGGTATTCTGGCAAAAATATTCCTGCATGGAAACTACTACTTGCTAAACAGCCACGATTACCTAACAGTGTCAATGGCCACTTCATAAGAATGCAAGTTGGAGAAAAATGAAGACACATATTTTAGGTAGTACAGCAGCCCTGAACATATGTAATACTGTATTACAATTGACTAGTGACATTTTCAGTAACCCATCCCAGCTATTTTCCATCAGGCACTGTGGGAGAAGATACTGTGTGGAAAAGAGTGGCTTGGGTGTGCAGTAGCAGCAGTGTAACATAACTTGTGACCTTGATACTAGCATGCACAGAGAGAGCTACTGGCACTTGAACAACATATTCCCTTATATTTTTATAGGTAAGGTGTGCACGCATTCAGGGACATAGCTTCCAGGGGGTATTTGAGGCATGCCACCCCCAAATAAATGCTTTCTTGGCTTGGCAGTTGGGTCTGGAGACCCTGACTCGGGTCTGCTATGCCTGTGTCGTTTTACTCATTGTTCTCACCTCACTAATAGGTTTTAACTTGTTCATTTTTTGGATTGAGAACTTGGATTGCGGAGTTTCTTTCAGCTTTGGGCTGTCACCACTCACACAGTTCTTTGACTGCTCACAGTGCTTTGATGCCTTCTGGTTTAACACGCTTTAGAAATAATACAAATACCAACAGATATCTATATAGTGACCAGTTTATCAAAAAAGGAGTACATCTGCATCCATAGACATACTTCTTGATTGGGTGCAAATGTACTACTTCTTGGAATTCACAAACATTGGCAGTGGTAGACTGAGAAAGCTGTCCCAATCGCAGGGAACAAGGAACAGAGGCCCCTAGTTGAATGAATATACAGACATTATATGTAATCAAATGACAATTTTAATCAATTAAACAATTAAAGTGACTTAAACGATGCAGTGAGTGCCAGTGCAGAACGTGTTCGGGTCTCCCTCATAAGCGGCACAGGCGTGTGATAAACATGATTATCTGGTGTGTCAAAATAACAAGAACAACACAGCCCATCATAACAAGTCAGTTATTCAAAAGTGGTTCTGCGCTATAATCAGTCTACGGTGTTTCGATCCTCAAAAATACCAGGCTCACTATCAGAACTCTAACATTTGCAATGAGCCCGAGACCTTATTAGCAGAAACTATAAAATAAAATTGAAGAAGAAAGCAGAATGAGTAAAACATAAGAAATAAAAGTGTTGTACCTGTTCAGAAAAGGCGAGGAAGTAGGGGAGCTCACCTGAGAAGCATAATAACTCCCAAGCAGACAACTGTGATAAAAGAATTAGTCAGAATAGCCTGTAAATGCTTGTAATAGCAAAAGGGAATTGCAAGGGCCAAAGAATTTAAACTTTGGGGCCGATTACGATGCTGTCGGAAAAGGCTCTGACCTTCGGTTGGAGCCTTTCCGACCGCATCGTGATATGCGGTCGGATTCCTTTCCGACCACCTCATTACGATGGAGGGGTCAGAAAGGAACCCGAACGGTCATTCCGACTGGCTTCCGAGCCCGTCCGCAAGTCGGAATGCGGCCAGTAATCCCAAGGGTGGCTCTTTCCACCCTTAGGATTACGATGTCGGGTTTCGGCAGCCTTTCCGTGCAGGCCTTTCTGACATATAAAGGCTGTCTGAACTCGACTTTGGGGGCCCCCAGCAGGGCCCCCTTGGGTGCACGGCCTCCAGTTGGAGGCCGAGGGGGCACCTATAGTGCCCCGCTGTTGATCCCTGCACCCCGTGGCAGGCACCTCGAGATGCCTGCCATGGGGTGCAGGGATGAACTGCACCTCCTATTTTACAATGGGAGCATGCATTCCGGCCGGTTCACAGCTGGAATACATGCTCCCATTGTAAAGTATAGGAATGCGACCGAACAGTGTTTGGTTGCATCCTAATTAGTCGGTCGGGACCGCCAACCGGGTGTCGGTTGCTCACATGACCGAGACGATGTCGGGCAGAGAAAACTCCGCCCAACATTGTAATCAGCCCCTAAGTGTTACCTTAAATTCCAAAATGGGAGGCAGACGCCAGGGGTCGGTTGAGTGGGACTGTTTGGGAGTGCCTGTGTGTGGAATCACCATGAGGTAGGCAGAGGCCAGAGAGGACTGAAACAGACTACAGGAGCAGGGGCAATGAAGTCCCGTTAGCAAAAGCAGGAGCAATGTCCGATGACTACATGGCCATGTTGCAAGAGTCATAAAAGCAAAAAATAAATGAAGGACTACAACCAGCCCCGGAAGATGGCAACCATGTTGTGAGGAATGAGGAAACCAGAAAGGGCCTATTTAGCGGACACATTGGAGGTATACATGGAATGGAAAGGACTAAAGAAGGAAAACAAATACAAACAGCAGGTAGAAAAGAAGGAAATGGGAACAGCACAAGGGTATAATCAAGAAGTAAGAGTTAAATTAGTTATCTGCATACCCAGTAAAACATAGAAAGATATGTACATAAGTACATAACCTCAACCAAAAGAAATATATACAAGAGACAGCTCAGTCTTTTTGGTTCAAAAATACTCTCCAGTCACAATAAAGAAACTGTGGAGTATGTTATGCCACAAAATGTTTGTGAGCATAAGTCTCTAGATCAATGATGTCTAGTCTTCATAAGGGTTGAGTCCAGAATTCATTCTGTCCAATTTGTGTATTGATTCCAGCTCCTCTTTGTTCAAGAGTTGTTTAGGAATTCCTCCTCCTTCTGGTATCGATATTGTACGAATGACCAACCATTTCAGATTGTTTTCAGAGTAATTGGAATCAATAAAGTGAGCAACCAATAGGGCTGTGAGGACCTTGCATCTGATCCTACTCAAGTTGACAAATTCTTATTTTCACTTTTTGCATAGTCTGGACAATATAAAGCAGGGAGCTTGGGCAAAGTATGGAATGTATAAAATTAACCGTATTGCAAATAGAGAGTGTTTTTAAGCATAACATAATGTTGTGAGTGAACACCTTTGTCTTAATAGTGAATTGACAAATGCTACAAACACCACAGGTTTGCAGGCATAATGCTGGCAATCAAACACTCAAAGGTGATGGGTCAAATGATTGCATGTAGTCTAACTGCTGGCAATTGCTTGGAGCAGCATTTCAACCCATTGTTTTTCTCCCACTGAGCACTCTAGACAGAGGCCCTACTAATGCAAATCAGTACTGATTCAGTTTTGCATTGAAACAGGCAACATGAACCTTGATCATCTCACCCATCCACACTACAGCCCACAACTTTTTAAGTTGGTAAGTTTGAGATTCACCCCCACTTCCCCGAATCTCACTGACTGAGCTACACCTATGCACATATTGTGCGTTTTGCAGTACATAACCAATCTCCGGCCCACACAGTGCGATTGTGCTAACAAAAATTGCATCGCTGCTAGCGAAAGTTGCTTCGCTCGCCAAAGAACAAAATAAAAGGAAATTGTCACATGGAACATTTTCAAAATTAAAATCTATAAGTAGTATAACGAGATGGAAAGGTAAAAGGTTTCAAAAAGTATTTCAAAGTAAATTAATACAATTCTAGGAAAGAGCACTTTTATTTTGAAAATGGCGAACAAAGCCGAAACAAGGCATAGCTGGCTGCCTTCTACCCCCAAAGAGTCGCACTGTTCTCTCCTTCCGTTGCTACATCCATTCACCCTTTTTCTGGTCTCTCCCTCTTACCTTAGCTCATACCTCAGGCCTTTATCATGATTTCCCCAGGCTCTGTGTCCTGCAACTTTCGGTGTGTAAGCAGCTAGACCTGACTTACCTCACTTTCACAGCAATTCCCAGCTCAGAATGAATGCAGGGCTCCACCTGTAGCCTCTTTCCTCAGCAGCAGCTGCACACGTCACCCAGGCACTCTGGCTTCCTTCTGTACAGCCAGGGTTTTAAGTAGAGTGGGTACATACATGCCAATCCAGTCCTTGGCCTCTCTGCAGATCACATTGAGCAGTGATCATGAATAGGCCTGGGTGGAGTTCGCGGCATTCCAAGTAACCAAAAGATTCCGTCACGCTACGAGGATTTCCAGAAGCAGTGGAGTGCGTTACGTCATGCTGTTTGCGCTGATTTTTAGCGCCAGGTGATTGTCCTGCACTGTGAAATCAGTGCAAATGGCACCACACGCAGCGCAAGAGGCCATTGCTTCTTTCTGCCACTCGAGTAGATGTTCTACTCAAGCAGCAGCTTCCTCAACGCAAACGGAAGGTTTCTCACAGCGAGCGGTAGCGACCATCCGTGACCGCCAGAATTGAGACATCTCATCGGGAGGTGGTCTGGAGTAAGATTTTCCTCGCTCGCACTCTCCAGCTTAATATTGGTGAGCGAGGAAAAATCTCCACTCCACTTCCCTGAGTTTTTTGGAACTCCAAGCACTGTGCGGAGTGGGAAAAACTCTGCAGGTTCCATGAGCGGAGCAGAATTTCACACCCAGGCCTAGTCATGAATGCCACTTGTAATTGTGATTATAAGCAAAAGTGTGTGAAGGAGGTACACAACTGTCAAATTATTTACAGTGCGAAAATGCAGTGCTAAGAGGTGAGTGGGTGCGTAGTGTGTGTTTGTGTGTAGGGTGATGGTGAAGTGAAGGATGTGCAAGAAAGCGCTTGAAGGAGAGAGTGAAAAGAAGATGCAGAAGATAGGTGTTAAATATGCAGGTGATTTCAGAAAGAAGTGGGGCTAATATGGTGTGTCTCACAGTGAAGCTACAGAGGCAAGAGGTGTGAAAGTGGGAACAAGATTGATTGCAACTTTCTAAAGACCACTACCCTTTTCACAGAGCTCAGTAACATTTAATTAAGGGCCAGCTGTACAACGTGCAAAATAGCGCCTTGCAAATTGCGACTCATTTGCGACTCACAATTTGCGAGGCGCTATTTGGCATGTACAACAGTGTGTTTAACACTGTTTGCGATTCCCAATGGGGTCGCAAATTGCGAGGCTCATGAATATTAAGCCTCTCGCAATTTGCGACCCCATTGGGAATGACAGGCCCTCCCAGGGATGGTGGCCTGCTGGGCTCAGCAGACCACCATGTCTGGGACTGCTTTTAAATAAAAGTTGTTTTTTTTAAACCTTTCCCTGCGACGCGAATTCCCCCGCTGTGCGGGAGAATTTGACGCGTGCGCACATCGGACGGCCCCCGGCCGTCCGACGCACACGCCCACCGTGACGTCGGACTCGACGCACGCAACGGGTTAAATGCAGCCCGTTTTCCTTAAAGGAAAACGGGATGCATTTAAAAATATATGAAACGTTTTCGTTTTATTTTTAAGGAGCAGGTAGTGGTCCCTGGGACCACTGCCTGCCTTAAAAATATTTTTAGAGACAGTCACAAAGTGGAAGGGGTCCCCCGGGGACCCCTTCCAAATTGCGACTGCATTACCACCCTCTTGAAGAGGGTGGTAATTTGCGAGTGTTTTGCGACCGCAATTGCGTTCACAAATCATTCGCACATGGGGTTGCGGTCGCTATTAGGAAGAGAACGCCCCTTCCTAATAGCGACTCGCAATTCCTAAATTGCATCTCGCTATTTAGGAGTTGTACATAGCCCTTTCACATTTTGCATGCGCAAGCGGGTCGTAAACCCGTTTGCGCATGCAAAATAGAGTCGTACATCTGGCCCTAAGTCTCTTATTTTCAGAATGACATTTTCAATTCAAATTATTCACAATAAAATCATTGTTACTTTTTTGTCTGATGCTGCAAATAGGCATTGGCAAATTGCATAGGTTTGGCTTATTTTAAATGCATGTCTGTTATTGTGTGATATGTCTGAATATAATAACCGAAAGCTCATAGAGGGGCACCAAAATGCTGGTTGGATGCCATGCTATAGAAAGCACAGGATTTTAGTTTACATGCTTTACAGCTATGCCCTTAATTGCATAGACCATGCCTCGTGGAAAGGATTCCTATGTGCGTTTCTTTGGCCATGTCCATTTTAGAGAGCCCCCACTTAAAGCCCTGTGCTCAGGACACGTGTAAGAGCAGCTGGCAGGCGCAGCTGCAACCAGGACTCTCTCTCCAGTCCCACAGTCCATACTCTGGAGGAGGGACACGGGCGTCAGCAAAGCCCACCTGCACAGGCGACAGGAGAGTTCCCTGCACAGGTGTCGCTCTGTTATTAGATACCATCCTCCACAATGTATCACAAGAACTGAATTTGATAACCCATTGCTTGGGAGAGTGTGTATGTCTTACAGTAAATATGCGATTCCTGCCCTTTCATGGTGTCTCTGAACCCCTATAGACCAACACCTTTTCACGCTGAAATGTGATCTTCCCTCTGGCATGGGTACCTAGAAACTGTAGGTCCAAGATACACCCAAAGCTACATTCAAAGGATTGCCATTGGAAAGAGACACATATTTCGAGAGAAAATAACCTAAAAGACAAACGATTATATAATTCCCTTTTTAATGTGCATTAAGTATTTTACATATATTGTAAGGCATTCTCGTAGCTTAAAACAATTCAGCAATTATTTCGAAATGATGGGGTCATGAGAAGGGTCCATTGGCCTACAAGTCTAACCTAGGATATGTAAACTTAGGATGGAGCCCTACATTCGACAGTGAAATAAAAATGATAATTTAATCTTACAAATAGGTTACAGTTCTCAGTGAACGTTGGCATAAACAATGACTTCCTGGTATATCTCTGGGAAATGGGTGCAGGAGAGAATATCACTCAGATCCCGGTAAAAAATAAATTCTTTAATAAATAAATATAAAAAATAAATATATGCGGTCTGGAAAAGTGTGACTTCAACAGTCCTGAAAAAATAGATCTAGCTTTGTTTTGAGGTGTATCGCCATCCAGTAGGGCAGGAAGTGTAGAGTAGCAAGTCCACATACAATGTGTTACTCCAAATAGCAGATCATTCAATACTCCTCCAATCCATACTGAGGTTCATTCATAAATCAGGTTGGTTGTTTGAGTTTGCAGGTTATAATGAATTTGGTAATTCAGTAAAGGCAGGCACCAGCAGCATGGGTTAACATAATAGAATACCATAACCCATCGGTCACCGATCCTTCAAGGTGCAGTTACCATAAGTAATTTTGCCCTGTCGGCTTTGCAGTCTCTTTGTCCTAACCCCCACCGGTTGGTAGAACGCAGCCTTCCAGCCAGCAGGCCTCTTTCAGCTCTCCAGAGGCCAAGGGTCTTCATCATGCCTGGGTCTGTCATCCTTCGTGGCAAGGATGAGTGGTCTAAGTCTGGCTTCCTTCCCACCCTCGGACGCCTCTCTCAGCTGTAGCCCAGCACGTCCTTGTAGAGCTCAGGCACTCGCTCTGGGTCCACAGGCCTGGGTAGGAAGTGGGTGAACTTCTGATGCCTCTTCGACCTGGTCCCATCCCTTGGGGTGCCATCTTTGTTTAGGGCAACAAAGTAGCGCCTCCCAGAGTCCCCGTGTTTGTAGAGATTGGAGGAGTAGGTGTTGTACCAGTTCTCTTCAAACTGCTCCTTGAAGATGCACTCTGAAGTCAACTTTTCCTAAAGACGACAAGAAAAATGCAAAGGATTAAATAATCAATCTAAAAGTGTTGATGAAATGCACAATTTCGCTACGCGTTGAATCTACATGTCACTGTCGTCTAACCTCATGATGTCTCTAACTGACATGGTTATTTATGTTATATGTTATATGGTTTGTAAAGCGCTCTAATACCTTAAAAGGTGTCTTGGCGCTAGTGTTATGAAACATGATATGGCCGTAACTGATATATGTCCCAGAGGTGCAGGACTCTATAGGTGACCCAGCAGAGTACTAGAGATTTGAAAAAAGCCAGGTTTTAAGGCCTTATCTAAACTTTAACAGATTGGGTTGATTTCTCAGATGAAAGGGTAAGGCATTCCACCACTTGGAGGTTGAAAGAAGGAAACTTCTTCCTCCCCAATTTGATTTTTTTAATTCTGGGGCCAAGTACTTTTTTTGCTGAGCTTGATGGTAAGGAGCGAGCGGGGGATACCATTTGAAGGCCTCTTGAAAGAAGCTCGGGCCTTCTTGATGAAGTCCTTTGTGCGCCCAGCACCGTGCCTTAAACTGTATCCGAGATCTGATTGGAAGCCAATGGAGCTTTCTAATGGTGGAGCATTAACAGGGTATGTGAAACCGGTGCATTTCAAAAACATCTGTAGTTCAATATCTGTATTAAGTAATGACACAACTTTAGTGTCTCTGCTTTGGAAATGCCCTGGCTGGAAAAGTGCTGTGTTTCCTCTACTTAGTGAAGACGAGTAAATTGCTAAGCATGAGAAGCATTGCAGTCTCACTAAAGGAACTCATGACCCCTGACCTCTCGACTCAAGTACCACACAAGAGTTTTGTGTTACACAATTCTGTCTAGTGTAGCGATTTTCCTGAAATAGAACACGTGACACGGGCATGGCATATTCAGTTTCAAAAACATGTTTGTATAGCTATTTATCTCTTGAGTGTACTGATACGAAGAAACTGTTTCCCCATGCGCCATGACACCTCCAGGCTTTGCTCTAGTACTCTACTGTGGACAGGATAGAGCTCGGACAGCTTATTTCCGGGCACATTGTGCACCTTGAAAAGCTGAAGCCAAGGGAAAGAAGAAGGAAGAGGCGCTAGAGGAGTGAAGGCCAACACACACACGGATGACGCAAACGGGGTGCATGTTATTTATTCTGAAAGACGTCAACGTCAGGAGATGCATGGACCTGCTTCCTCCACTCAACTTACATCTATTTAGGAAATACTGCAAAGGCGAACTGCTCTCTGTAAAATAAGATCGTGCTGCACCTACGTGTCTTACTCGTGCGGGCCGGGCAGTGCACAATACTTCTGGTACACAGCTCAATGGGTGTACAGTCTGAGTCTCCCCCTAGTGACCATGTACTATAAATCATGTACAAGGCAGGATGCTTCAGGCTTCAGATTGTGTCGTTAGTTCTGAGTGGCTCAAGTCGCACAGCGCCACCTGCTGTAGAACAGCGGTAAGACAGACCCTCAAAGCACCGACAAAAAAAAGCAAATATGCCTCGCTGACGGATTTATATTCAGGTGTGTTCCACGGCATTGTATGTCTTCGTAGACTTTCGTGTTGGATATTAATTTCTCGGTATCTGGCACGCTTTTCTCTGTTGTTTGTCACGATGCCCTTCCAGGGATCACCAGACGTCTCGCACGTGGATGTTTCTTAGAAGGAGGAGGGGGCAGAGGGGGTTGTTACCACTGTAACACTGAGGCTAAGGCCGAGGGGGGCAAATTGTGGGTCATTTGCTTTGAGCTAATTCAAATGATGATTCACTAGATGGAATAATCAAAGCGAATCAGCAGCCTGATTACTTTATCAAAAGCAGATCCCATCAGCGCCTCGTCAGTGGGAGGCGCGCGGACACGGGGGCGCGTGAGGTGAATCTGACAGATGATTGTGTATTCCGAGGCTGTGCACTGTCAGATACAGAGGCCCCCTCGATGAATCCTCGCCCCTCTCCACCCACAGCACATTTTAATATCGCTTTGTTCCTCTTAGATGGAGGGAAGTACGGAAAATGCATTGATCGTTTTCTCTCTTGGAATCGATTAATCGATACATCGCTCACTGCTTGCGGGCGAGCCCCAGCTGTTGAAGCTCTGGTGTTGCTGTCTCACTAAGTGCCATGTAAGTGCTGAAATATAAATAAACTGATGTCTCTGCGTCGTGCGTCAAACACCCCCAAATAAGCGCACCCTTCGAATATTTCCGATCTAGCACGCGCGGCCCGTGTAAGGTGGGCCTGTGGGGTGCTCGCCTCATCCCCAGACCCGTGTGAGTTCGGCACTGAGGCCGGATGGGGTGCGAGTGTACAACACTTACCGATCCGTACAGCTCCCCCTTGTCGTTCATTCCCAGGTACAGGCCGCTGTCCACCCCTCTGATGCTGACCAGCCCCACGGCCACGCTGATGAACTCCAGGATGCCTGAAAGAAAAGAGGGATTGGTTAATGCGATGACGTGGCGACGGGGACAGGTGAAAGCAGGCCACAAATTGATAGGAGCAGAAAACAGTCCCTGGGGTAGTCCACCGAACATGAGACTGAGGCGCACTGAAGCACCCCCACACAAAGAGCAGTCCATCAGGCATCCCTGAACAATTCCCGAACATGAGACTGAAGCACACAGACATACATAGAATTAAAAATCCATCATACATCCCAGAGTACAACACCACGCATTAGACTGGGGCACACTTACACCCAAAAGTACCAATCCAAAATACATCCCTAGAGCACATCACCAAACATGAGATTAGCAAGTGAGCGCGCCCCCTCCCCCGCCACCACCTAATATTGCAAAATACATTCCCAGAGCATACCCGGTGTATGAAACTGGGACACATCCAGAGAGAGAGAGAGGGGTAGAAAGAGAAAGACAAAGCTGACCATCAGAAATACATTCACAGAGCGCACTGCGCACGAGAATGGAGCAAACACACACATACAAAAATTAACGATTAAAAATGCACCCTAATAGCAAGTGTTAACTTTTAGATTTTTGGGCCCGACCAAAACATATATTGGGGCCCTCTGTTAGTAGCAAGTTTGAACTTTATTATCAATTTTCTGGTAATTTCAGGCCATATTATGCCATACAATCTTGAATGAAAGTTAAAGTTTCTGGCCTGGGGTCACACAAAAACAGCCGGAATATGTTTTCCGAGGTCCCCAAAAATCCGTGCACTGACAAAGGTGCACTGACAGAGTGAGCGGTAGAGGTGGGCAAGAGTCAAGGGGAGAGGTTGAGATAGGTAGGAATGAGATAGAGACAGAAATGTCATCTTTCCAGGGGGCCCTTGGAGGGTGGGGGCCCTGGGCAATCGCCTACTCTGCCCATGCCTTAAAACATCTCTGCCAAGAGCACTCACAGGATTAAGTACACATAGAGAAAGAATCTACAATACAAAATACACCCCAAAGCACACAGCGCACATGACAGTGGGGCACACACAGAATCAACAACCCAACACAGATCAGTAGCAAACCTCGCACGAGACTGGGGCACGCGCAAAGCCTGGTACCTCCTGGACGCTAAACTGGATTTTGTATGCATCCAAGAATTCGCTCCCCGGAGGTACAGAAACAAATCATGTTCGTGCGGTGCTGAAATGATGCGACCCTCGAGGAAGAACCTACTGACTTTCGAATGGGTACAATAGCTTCATAAGAACTTTCATTCCACCGCATGTATAAAAATAGAATGTTTAACGGCTGTTGGGTTTAGACTAAGGTTTTATTCTTGTGTCGTTTGGTGTCTTTATTTCTTAATCCCCGAAACTCGAACGTGTGCTGAAAAGCCACAGCGCGGAGGCCGCAGCGAGCCCACTTCAGTGAAATAGTGTAATTGTCATCCCAATGTCCATGTGTTTCCCCTACATATGACTATAGTTGATGCTGTCAGTTTTAGTGTTGACACCAGTTCGGGGCTAAAGACCCTTGCGAACTGAAGCATTGAGGGGGCTTCCGTGCCCATCACTTGAGACTCTGGTTACACAAACGGGCTTCTGCACATTGAATGTTTGCACTGCAGTGGTGGCTTGAAATCACGTGACTGCGACCAGGCTCTGTCCCCGTGTGAGAGGGGAAGTGGACGTTGTAATCCAGCGGAAGTTTGTGTGTCTGGCACAACCTCGAGGCCATATTACATGCTATGGACTGGTAGCTGGGTCAAGTGGCAGTTTTGCACCAGTGTCTGGACTGACTGGCGAGGGCAAAGGACATGTGACTTGACCCAGCAATATGACAGTTTCATGGAAAGCAATGACGTTTTTCAGTAGTCGGTCAGTTTCAGTGCAAATCGCCTGCCACCGGTGAACTGACTGAAATCATGCATGCCACTGCCAAGTGTGAATGTAGTGTCCCTCCAAAGACATGTTTCTGACCTCCCAAGACAATGCTCGAGATTGTATCGCTCGTTTCATATGTGTAAAAACATTTTAAAAACATTTTAAAACTGGCCTGACGTTCAGCTTGACTGCGTTCACTTGCAGTGCGGGTTCTCTCCACTCAGGTCTTCTGGGCGCGCTGTAACGGACTTGGGTGCAATGGAGCCCAGTGCCTCAGCCTGTTGAAACGGATACATACTAATAGTGTCTGGGAAGTGAGCGGCCTGCCAGGCAGGCCTGCCCTGAGAGCGCATGGAGGTATTTTGTCTTTACGCAGCGCTCCTTTTCAAAGCCGCCCCTTTCTGTAAAACCATAATAAGGCGGTGAGTCAGCCGAGAGGCCGAGACCACATCAGAGGCGGCCGCCCTGGAGCATAGGGGCAGGACAAAGGCGGCGAGGGGAGACACTGCGCCCTGTTTGAAGTCTGCTGGGCAGCACCTGATGTAGGGCTGAGGGGGTGTTTACATACTGGGGGAGCCCCGCGACCTCACTTATCAAAGGCAGAACTGCTACAAGCTCTGGCGCTAAAGCCGATATCAAACATCCCAACTTCAAGGGGCAGCGCGCATCGGAGAGCGCTCCCTCACGTGTTGTGTCTATGCAGGTGGAGGTGAGGGGGCTGAGAGAGCAGAGTGTAGGTAAACCGGCAGCGAGGGAGAGAAAGATGCGAGGTGATGAGCTAAAATATCATAACACTGAACATACGCACCCTGGCCGCTCTGCGCGGGCCAGGCGTGGGCTCTTGTTAGCCCTCGAGCCTACTGCAGGGCACTTTAACAGGCAAACCCGGGCACGTGCATATCCTCACAATCAATCTGTATGCATTAAAACCCGGTGCTGCTTTCTGGGGAGGGTCAAGGCGTCAAAACTCTTACCACAGAATTGCACAGTAGCCTGCAACAAGTTACTGTAGGCACAGACATGCACACACGCACGCGCAGCTGGGCTTAGCATCTGCATGCATATCTCCGTCCTGTTAATAGACAACGTGCTTACACGGAACCCGAGTGAACGCACGAGGATTTGTGCAATACATGCACGCACCACACTGAGGGGTAGTGGGGTTGAAGAGGCTATCGTAGACTGCCACGAGGAACGCACAGCAAAGGCAAGGGGCGACTGTTCAGTGTGTTCGCTTTGCTCTACAGCTGCTGTGCTGTTGCGTGCACCATCGCCTGAATAAAGATGTGGGCTCCTTTTACACTCAAGCACTCGAACTCAGGTGTCTCACAGCAGCACCAGGCATGGGGTTAGTCTGTGAGTGTACAGACAGACAGAGAGACAGACAGACAGACAGACAGACAGATAGATAGATAGATAGATAGATTCTGCTTAAAATGTAGCGTTGCCGCTGCCTTGAATTACTGTTGCTCGACATCTATACGCCTATGCGAAATTACTAAAAAATCCAATACATAATGAGCACAACATTAAATACAAACTAAACTCTTAAAAAACAGTAGCCAGATGCAAAACACCGCCCCGGGGTGCCTCCCCGCCTCTGTGTACCTTTCACCTGCGCAGTCTTCCCATCTACTTGTGACAGTGCATGTGTGTGAATACGATGCTCGTGGAAGTTTATGTGGCGAAGTTGTGTGGGTATCTCTGTGGGCCTTCATATGCTCTCTGAGCACACGCAGTTGCGTAATTGTGCCCATAAGTAGGTGTATATGTGTATCTATGGGAGTGTGCAACTTTTGGGCGCCTTTGTGTGTTAGGGCAAGTGTGAAAGTGAAGGTCTGTGGGATCCCGTCAGTGCAGATGTCTGTATGAGTCTGCACGTTTCGGTGTCAGTAAAGGCATGTGTTGCGGCGTGGATCTGTGAGTGCAGGTGTCTGTGCGAGTGTGTGCCAGTTTCTGTGTTATAGTAGATGGGTCGGTGCGATCCTGCCAGTGCTGGGGTCTGTATGAGGCCCAGTCTGAATGTGGGCGCCTGCGTGTGTCTGTGCCCTTGATACTGAGCCTGGCGCAGGGGTGGGTCACTCACCGAAGCGGCTGTGGTCGCGGCGGGTCCCTTGCACGGTTCCGTCCGGAAGGAGCTGCAGGTGGAAGCCAGTCCTGCAGTAGAGTTGCCGCCGGCGCAGGATGCCCTGCATAAAGTGGGGGGCCGTTTCCCCGCGGGGCCCTCCGCTCGCGTGCTGGTCGGTCATCATCAGCAAAGGATTCTCTGCCACAGGGGGCAACAAGAAATGTGAGCCCACCTGATGTCCCAGTCCCTCCAGGCCGCCGAAGAAACTACCGGCCTCGGCCAGTGGGGCCATGGGGCGAGGCACCAAGTCACAGGATGCGAGTCCAGAAAGGACCCGGCGTGAGTGCAGGGACCCTGGGCTGTGCGGGACAGATGCTCCAACGTGTGAGGATCAAATGCTCCGAGGGAGCTCTCTGCGCCGTGAGCTCCTCTGACCTGGTCGTCTCTCTTTAAGTGTCAGATGCTCGGGTCTAGGCGATAGGCAGGTGCCAGCAGGGCTGCTGCGAGACCCCCTACTGATGCTGCTGCGCCTGGCTGCAGGCTCGAGCTCCTTAAATACACACTCGACGCCTGACAGGTGGTTGCTGAGCAGGCCTTAGTGGACGCCGCGGCAGGTCACCTGGAATCCTTAGATCTCATCTCATCCCTCGGACATGCCCTCGTGTCTGGAGAGGGCAGGGCCGATCCTTGTCCCAGCCTTGGTTCTAGGCAAGTCCTGCTGCAGTGCGCGCTGGCTCAGGGCTCCTGGGAGGCTGCTGCAGTGTGCAGGTCTCACCGGGCCAGGACGGTGTGCGGAGGAGGCGCTCCTAGTCTGCAGTGGACAGGTGCGAGCAGGGGACGCATGAGGAGCAGCAGAGGGGCGGCTCTCCTGGCTGGACCTGCCTCCCCTCCCCTCCCACACCCACCCACGCGCACAACCTGTCGGGCTGGGGAGGGGGGCTTGGGAGATTCCCTCACTGATGCTCGCTCATTTCCCAGCAGTTCTCTGCCTACGGACATGGGGCATTTACCATTTAGCAGTTCGTTTGAGGGAGTAAAATCATTGAAGGTGTTGTATCTTGCATCTTCAACTTTTTTTAGCATTTTTATGAATATTTCTACCCCCACTGTTTGAACCAGTCCGTAGCAAATAAACACTTTCCTGCATCTGGATAACATCCAGCAAACTGATTTTGTGCGGGTCACAACTAATAACTGCAATAAGGGGGAGCCTGATGAACGCCCCTAAGCAAGTCCAATGGCACAGAGAGGCATTGGAAGTAGCAGCTAATTTGACCACATCCATGCACCCACACTGCAGTGGCAGCCTAAGAGGAAGAAAGTACCCATTCTTGCAGTCTTTGCCAAAACTGTACCTTTATAGATGTATTGCTTTCTCTTCACCTTACTCGTCCAATTCCTGACAATTGTGAGTAATGTGACAGCATTACTGACACTTGCTCATCCTTTCCAAAGCATAAAAAAGAGGGGAGACTAGGAGCATTGAGGTCCAGCAAACAGGATCCTCACTATATCAAGTAGTATCAGAAAGAGCAAGCAGTTCCTATAGTGCAGCAGTTAGATAGATGTGTTAAGGTACGGTTGTTTCAGAGTTGAATTATGCTCCAATAGGGGCAGGTGCCCTCACACACCCGTGTGGGTGTCATGCTTCATCTTTGGGCAAGCTCCTTATTGGGCCGGCGCTGCAATGCCCGACGGGCACCATCGAGGGGGCTCTTTGCCTGGAGATCTTCTTTCGGTAATGCCGTTTGATGAAGTGCGGGTTTGTGGATTGAACGTGTAGATTGGAAGTAAAGTGATGTAGGAGGGAAAAGTGTATTAAAATAGATTAAGTGTTCCTAAAGAAACCTATATAATGCAATGAGTTCACTTGCCTGGTTAAAAGGGTGAGTGCTAATGTTTCTATTACTTACCGGCAATCACATTACTCCTAGTCCTACTCTCGCTTCTCTCCATTACGCAATGAGGCCCCTGCGCCTCGTAGACACACCCCCTACCAAAATAAAAATGCACCGCCCCTTCCACAATGCCTGTATGTACCAAGCCACCGTAGACACAGTTGGCTGGTTCACCGGGAGGGAGGGCGGGCCGTAATGGAGAGAAGCTAGAGTAGGACTAGGAGTAATGTGATTACCGGTAAGTAATAGAAACATTACCTCCACGTTCCTCTCGCTTCTCTCCATTACGCAATGAGACATACCAAGCCAAGAAAAACCAGGCCAACTGTCCAAGCACAAGCCCAGACCATCGGAACAAAATGCACCAAAGAAGGGGAAACAAACAGGAAAGGCAAGCCAGACACAACACAGCTGACCAGAACCCAGAGGCAAGCCCAGCCCCCAAACACGGGCAAGAAAGAAGACCCAGAAAACAAGGCCCGAGGACCCCCCAAGCCAGCAAGCTGACACCACAGGGCAAAAAACAGCAGAGCCAGAAGGCGCAACCCCCCACAGACAAAAGACAAAAGGGGAACACCAGAGAGCCCGCCAAACAGGAGGGAAAGCCCCAAGAGGGACACCTCCACCGATGGAAGGACCACCCCACAACGAAACAGGAGACCAGACCGACCAACAGACCCCATCCACAGGACCGCCAAGCCCAGAAAGGCTAGCCCAGGACACCAGCGGCAGAGAAACAGAAAAGGGAACCATGTGCGCACAAGCACACCAAGCCCCCAACCAAGAGCCAATGCAGAGCCAAAGGAGACCAGGCAGACGCCAAAAGAACCCAACAGTCCAGGACAGCAGAGGAGGCCACCACCGGCACCACAAGGAGCGAAAGAAGCCATGGCCACAAGAGGAGCACAAAAAGCAACAAAGCAGAACGCACAGGGCCACAGCGCCGCCCCCAACCACCCAGAAAAGGGAGAAGCAGGAGCCAGAGAGCACGCCCAACCACGGAACCGAAGAGGGCAAAGCCCAAACCGGACCACGGAAAGCCACAAAACACAGACCACAAGGCAGGAGAGTCAAGCCAACAGCACCAGGCACACCCAGGCGGGCACCCATCCAGGCAAGAATCAGGCCCGACCCAGCCCAATCCCCGGGAGCAGACGAGAACAGGCAACCCAAGGCGGCAGGACCACAGGAAGAGGAGACAGCGAAGCCCACAGCACCCGGCAAGCCCAGACATCCACACAACCAGGAACGAACCAGGGCCGACAACGCCGAACGCCTGAGAATAGACGCAGGCAGGACCCACCATGGCCTAAAGGCCGCAGGACACAGACACCCCCAACCAGAACTGCAGACGCAACACTCTGGAAGACCACAGGACGGGACAACAGCACCCGCGAAACCAGTACACATGCCCCACCGGTACAATAAGGCAGGCAAGGCCATAAACCAGAGGCCAACCAACAGACCGAAAAGCCACCAGAGGCCGGCAAACCATCGGAACAGCAGGCAAAGAGGCCCACTACAAGAAACCGCCAACAGGCGGAACCAAGACGGAACAACCAGGCAGAAAGAAGCCACCACGGCACCCCACCAAACAGCACACAGGGGAAGCCAAAGAGAAAAGACCACAGCCATACTCAAGGGGGAGAAACTGCACACAGAGAAGCCCCCAGAGCGACGAGCAACAGCCCAAACAGACACCGAAGCCAAAAACAGGGACCCCGGCAGGAGTGCACTCCTCCCCGAAGGCCCCCATCGCCACAGGAAGCCAAAAACAGAGGGAGCACAGAAACGCAGGGGAAGGCCGGCCTGAAGCCCTGCCCTGCATCCAACCCGGATGCCCAGCAGCCGGGGGGACGCCCCTAGCATAAACAGCGCCAGGCCTGCAAGCACCGCAACGCAGAAACAGAGGGAGAACACAGGAGAACCCACAAGAAATGGGAACAGGAAACAACCCAACAACAACAGGCATAGCACCGCAATGCATAAAACAAAAAAGGACGTCCAACCCAGACGGACGGAGGGGCAAAGGGAAAGGAGCACCGCACCCACCAACAACAGACCCCCACCACAGAGGCCGAGAGGGCCAGCACCCGAAACAGAAGGGCCAAAAAGGGAGCAGCACCCGTACCGAGGGGCCCAACAAGCCACCGCGACAGCCAGAGCACCGCTCCGAAGCGCAGCGACAAGCCCAGGGACAGCCGCAGGGGAAGGAGGCCCCAAAACTCAGGAACCATGACAGAGCCAAACCCGCACGTGGAACAGAACAACGCCAGACACGGGTAGACAGGACCACCAGGACGAAGGGAAACCCCCGCAGCAACCACCAGAGGACAAGCCCCCATAAGGAAGGAAAGAGCCGAAACCCAGAAGAAAAGGCCAGGCGGACAGGGAAAACCAGAAAGACAACCCGGCAAGACCCAAGGCCAAAAGCAGCAAAGCAACCCCCACCAATGCAGCCTACAGCACCAGGTACACCCCGAGGACTCCCATGCGGGCAATAACCAAGCCCAACCCTGCGTAACCTCTGAGAACAGACGAGAGCAGGGGACCCAGGGCGGACCAGCCGTAGGCCCTGGCACCCACCCCAGAGGCAACCGACACCAAAGACCAGACGTCGACAAACCATCGTAGGAGCAAGCCTGCACAAACCCCTGTGGCAGGACACGGACACCCGGCATGAAAGCCCAGCCCCAGCAAGAAACAGGAGCCAGAGACAGGGAACCACCGCCGAGGGCCGCAAGTGGGCCTGGACAAAATAGATAGAAAAGCACCACAGGGAAAAGTGCCGACACCAGAGGGCCAAGGCCCCAAACGCCCAGACAGGCCGGAAAAGGCACTCCAGCCCACCGTCCAGACGAAAACCAGAGCACCGCACGAGGCCCCGCTAGGCACCAAACAAATGCACCCCACGTGGCGCCCCACACAGAAACAAGCCAGCGCCAGCCAGAAACACCCCCCAGAGCACCACTGACAGGGAAGCCGAGAGCCAGCAACAACGCCTCACCGGAGAAAATCCACCGCAGACCTCCGGCCGGGAGAACAAAACCAGCAAAAAGGTAGGGACAAGTCTGTCGCACCACACTGCTGTGCAAAATGGCTAAAAGTAAAGAAAGTAAAAGCGCTATGACACAGTTAGCACTGGCCGTGTTATAGCAATTGTTTTCTTTACTTACTGCCATTTTGTGCTGCTGTGCTACGTGGGTAAATAAGTATTGACAAGGCAATAAATCTCGTATAGGCCAGACCTATTGGCTTTGCTAGTCATTGTTTATTACTGTGGTCGGCCAAAGACTTACATACGAATGCACTGTCCCTCTCCCTTGATGCAGAGAAAGCGTTTGACTGCATTGAATAGGACTATTTCTTCACTACAATGGAGCGATTCGGCCTGGGGGACCAATTCATAGCTAAAGTACGACTGTTATATGATTGCCCTATGGCCCAGGTTTATTGTGGGGGCTTCCTGTCTGATCCATTCCGATCCGAAGGGGCACCCTTTTCACCACTCCTTTTCCTCCTAGCCATGGAATCCCTAGCCTCTACTATCTGCAGCTCTGCTAACATAGTAGGCACTCCACTCCCAACCAGGCACTCCAAAATATATTCATATGCAGACGATGTCCTTCTTACTCTGACCGATTTACAAAAGATCCCTCCCGGCCCTGCTAGACATCTTCGATGATTTCTCAACACTTTCTGGCTATAAAATAAACTGGGGCAAAAGCGAAGCCCTCCCAGTTTCGTCCGGCACCACCAAAGCGGACTTACACGGCTTCCCTTTCCGCTGGCAACCTTCCCGCCTTAAGTATCTGGGGATCCTGGTGAACAGGGGCACGGAGGGTATGGTCCTGGACCACATGGACTCACTACTAGCCCAGATGAAGCGTGACTTCAAAAAAATGGGCTGCGCTGGGGCTTTCCATGTGGGGCAGTGTGCAGGCGATATGGATGGTAATGCTACCACACTTCACGTACACGCTTGGGATACTTCCAGTTCAAGTACCCCTATCCACACTACGTCTCATTGACTCCCAAATCCAGTCTTTTGTATGGGGCTCTTCGAAACCCAGATTAGCCATGGCCAAGCTCTTGGCGCGGCGCTCCTGTGGAGGCCTAGGCCTACCATTGGTGGAACACTACTCCCTTGCTCTTTAGCTCTCTCAACTGGCGCACATGCTACCTAGCTTCCATGACCCCCCGCAGTGGGTTCACGTTGAACGGGCAATACTACCCGCTGACAGGGGCCTTTCTATCCTGTATGGAGCCAGTCCCGGCAGCCACAACACTATTTATCCGGTGCAGCATGCCATGCAAAAGGCCTGGCAACGCGCACACCACCTACTCGGGACGAATCCACGATTGCATGAAAAGGCCCCCCTGTAGGGCAATGCCAGCATTCGAATCGACGGACAGACCCTACACTGTACTCACTGGAGGGAAGCAGGTATCTAGACCAACTCTTACTAAATGGAGACCTTAAACCATTTGCCCAACTAAGAGAAGAATTTGGCCTCCTCCCGAAACCAACCTGGTGCTACTTGCAATTACAACACTGCTTGAGGAGCTGCATGGGCCCTCGCCTGTGGTCCCTTCAGTCCTCGCCTGTAGTATTCTATCTGCATACATGGGGGAGGTGCAAAGGGGTGATGTCAGGACTATACAGCACACTCTCGCGAGCCCTACATGCCAAATGACATGCCCAACTTTCAGTCACAAATGAAGACTACACGACTGCCATTGGACCCTGACTAAACTGAATAGATCAGGTCTCCTTCTGCACGCGCACTGCTGGAGATGTGCGAGCACCCACTGCAATACCACGCACATAATCTGTGAATGTCCCTCGATCCAACCTTTTTGTTCGTATGTTGTCAGTCTTGAGTGCCTCAATGCCTCCGCAGCTATCACTCACGCCCTCAGCTATTCTCCTCCACAACACACAGAACTCACCAGAGAATTCCCAACCACAACACCGCCTCTTCCATACAGCTCTGGCCACGGCCAAGATATGTATCCTCCACCAATGGAGGTCGCCAACGCCCGCGTCACAGGAGGCCTGACTAGTAGCCATGATCCAGACGGCTTCACATGAGCGTGTCATCTATAACCTGCAAGACTAGCCTGATTTGTTCCTCCAGACATGGACACCCTTCCTACGGGATGAGAACAATGGCGGGCACTCTGCCCCGCTATTCCAGACCCCCTGCCCCAATGACCTACGCAGGGCCACCCTGAAACACATAGCAGACTGTCGCTATTATCACCATACAGAACTCTGATTTGCCACCTCACACCCCACTCCCCCATCTCTCCTACCTTCACTAGTATAATATCGGCCTCTACCTTCCTCCCCACTATTACCACACTCCGTCCCATCGTGCCCAGTTCCTCCCTCTCAGCTACTCCCCCTCCTCCTCCACTACACACCCAAACACCCATGGACCCCCTCACCCGCTCCTTCCCAGATCCCTCATGAAACCCGCAGGCTAGTTTAGTGATGTTTGTGGTTTTTGCCTGTGGCCTCCAGTTCCTGCTTGTTCCAGACTGATGCAATGGCACCGCCGAAGCCTGGGTTTCCCCGCCCGGGCTTTCCCACTCACTGTTCTTCCAGCCAACAGAAGCCCCACCCACCCTAGGACCTACTTAATGCAGGCTGGAGCACAACCACATCAGTAGGCACATAGGCACCTAGCCTGCCACTTGCCTGTGGCCCCCAGTTCCTGTTTGTTCCAGGCTAATTCAGTGACACCACCATCGCCCAGGTTTTTCCGCTGGGGTTTTCCCATCTGGGTTTTCCCACTCATTGTTCTTCCTGCCAACAGAAGCCCCGCCCACCTCAGGACCTACTTAATGCAAGCCGTAGCGTGACTGCATTAGACACCTGCACACCTAGCCTACCACTCACCTGTGGCCTCCAGTTCCTGCTTGTTCTAGACAGATCCAGTGACACCGCCGCAGCCTGGGTTTCCCCGTTGAGATTTTCCCGCCCGAGTTTTCCTACTCCCATTTTTGCCACCAAAAGAAGCCCCGCCCACCCTAAGCAGTGGCCACAAGTTCCTACTTGTTCCAGACTGGTCCAGTGACATCGCTGCTGCCTGGGTTTTCCTGCTGGGGTTTTCACACCCAGGTTTTCCCATTCATCGTTCTTCCCACCAACAGAAGCCCCGCCCACCCCAGGACCTACTTAATGCAGGCTGCAGCGTGACCATGCAGCAGACAGGTGCAGCAGGCATGCTGCTGGTTCACTGAAGGCAAGCCAAAAACACGCCCGTCTACACGTGTCTGGGCCTGGACCGTGGCCAGTGCCATGACCCCTGGCCCTCCTGCCTCCAAAGATACACCACTGCCGAGCTCTACACTCTCAACCCTGTACGCTGCAACAAACACTGCCACTGCACAATCCACACCCTACGGTAGGACCTTTCACCTGCACCCACTGCCACTTCACCTGCCACAGCACACACACCCGCCCATGACCAGCCCCACCCAAACACACCACAGATATCGGCTGAACAAAAACACCAACTTGCATGCCCCCTTCGCAACACATGCTCACTTTGCAAGCATGCTATGTAAGAACTTCAAATGGCTAATCCTACACACAAGACACACCAAGACACAGGCCCTCATCACCAGCCGACTGGACTACAGCAACGCCCTCTACGTAGGAATCGCCACACACCTCCTACAGGTACTTCAGATCATATAGAACGCACCAGCCAGACTCTTTCTTGGTCTACCCTGATGAACCCACATCACGCCCCACCTCAGGCAACTCCACTGGCTCCCCATACAGAAGAGATGCCAATTTAAGCTGCTGACCCATGCACACAAGGTTCTACACGACCAAGGACCCGTCTGAACTTCCACCAACCATTGAGACTTCTACGCTCCTTATCCTTTTCACTTGCCCATAATCCCTGCATCTACCGAAGCACAAGTTGAGGACGCTTCTCCCCCCACATCACAGCAAAGACCTGTAACAGCCACCCCATGCAACTCCAGACCATCACCTCCCTTTCGGAATTCCGAATGACCCTCAAGACCTGGGTGTTTGAATAAGCATCTGGGACCTGCAAGTGCCTGGATACCCTATTGGTGATTAGCCATGCTTTATAAATCCTGATTGATTCATTTGTTGACCCTTATAGCGATTTTGGTTGTTGCTCGAGAAGGTTTTTCACCCCCCTAAATCAGAAACCCAATTTCCTACAATGAAGAACCAAAACTATATTTTACAAGACCTGGCAGAACATTAAGTGGTAAACAACCGGCAGAAGTAGTGAATATGATTCATTTCATATTTACTGCAGTTTTTTTTAAAATAAATGTTCATTTGTGGGTGCACCCGTAAAAATTGGCACCAGCCCTGGCGGGATGGGTTCTCAGGGACTTTAAAATGCTTGGGGAGGGGCATGCACACACCCTGGTATCGGTCCTAGATGAAGGGGGTCTCTAAGGCCTTGAAAAGGCTTCGAGAGGGGGGCTTTGGGGAAAGAAAACAAAGGTGAAAGTGACGTTATAGTTAGGTGAAAATGTTGGTTAAAACATACTAACAAAACCACTGAAATTCACCAGCTATAGTTATTTAAAGTAACTACAACTTGTGCCCTAAAGTAACTTGTGCCCTGGCCATTCACTGCCAATTACCTCTCAAATTACATCAATCATGACATGTTTTATGACATCATTGATAACCTCTCTGCAACATCTGAAATTACATCATTGATGACAACACTGCTTGGTGGGGGTGTGAGTTATAAATACTTTAAGGCATGGGTTGTCCATTTAATTTCACAATGGAGAAATGTGTTTAGTTTTCAATATTGCCATTAAGGGGTTCTACTGAAAATATTAACCATGAGGCTGAAGGCCAAGTGATATGTCAATGTAACCAGTAACCAGAGATGGCTAGATAGGAATGTATTACAGATGTTACCCCTTAGGTACTTAGTTTTATGTACCACGTTTATTTTACCTCTACATGCTAGGGCTGGTTGAAACTTGTCATGACAAACCTAAATCAGATGAACAGTTTTTTGGAAACATTTTGTACTAATTTGTCGAACAGCACCAAAGTTATGGTGAGTAAATGGTCCATATTGCACATTTACCCCCATCTTTTGCTGAATTGTATTGCTGGTTTTTGGACTCTGCAGACAGGCACACTACTGTCCAGTGCCCAGTGTATGTGCTCTGCCCACTAAAACATGTAACAAGCATTGGCATAGCCAATAGGTCTCGCCTTTGGGGCCTTATAAGTGTTTAGCCAGAGCTATTGACTTTGCCAATGTCTTCAAGCTGTGCTGTAGAGAAGTGTGGCTGCTGTGCAGCATGCTGAAAAGTTATAATAAAAAAGTGTCGAAAGCATTTTTGTTACTTTATATATGACCAAGAAGGCATTATGTAAAACTGAACGACCATATTAAAAAAAGTATTTACAATAAAAAATTTCCTCCGTTTTCTTTTGTTCTTGCAATGCTGGCAACTTGTTTCTGCCTATTGCAATGGTTGTTTTGTAAAGCTTTTTTTTTGAGGGGGCATAAACAATCGGAGGGTGAAGGTTGGGAACTAGTACCTGTTTTATAACACTAGCAGCGGCCAGACGCTAGGGGAGAATCAACAGATGCCAGATTCCGAGAGCAGGCTGAGGTGGTGCTGAGAGATGCTGAGGTGGTAGTGGTGGTGGTGGTGACTGTTGCGGAGACGATGCTGAGGTGATGCTGAATGATACTCAGGTCTTGCTGAGTGATACTGCTGTGGTGCTGAGTGATGCTGTGGTGGTGCTGAGTGATATTGTCTTGGAGCTGAGTGATGCTTTGGTGGTGCTGAGTGATATTGTCTTGGCGCTGAGTGATGCTGTGGTGGTGCTGAGTGATGCTGTGGTGGCCCTGAGTGATGCTGTTGTGGCCCTGAGTGATGCTGTTGTGGCCCTGAGTGATGCTGTGGTGGCCCTGAGGGATGCTGTGGTAGTGCTGAGTGATGCTGTGGTGGTGCTGAATGATGCTGTGGTGGTGCTGAGCGATGCTGTGGTGGTGCTGAGCGATGCTGTGGCGGCGCTGAGTGATGCTGTTGCGGCGCTGAGTGATGCTGTGGCGGCGCTGAGTGATGCTGTGGCGGCGCTGAGTGATGCTGTGGTGGCGCTGAGTGATGCTGTGGTGGCGCTGAGTGATGCTGTGGTGGCGCTGAGTGATGCTGTGGTGGTGCTGAGTGATGCTGTGGTGGTGCTGAGTGATGCTGTGTTGGTGCTGAGTGATGCTGTGGTGGTGCTGAGTGATATTGTTGTGGCACTGAGTGATGCTGTGGTGATGCTGTGGTAGTTCTGAGTGATGATGTGGTGGTGCTGAGTGATGCTGTGGTGGCGCTGAGTGATGCTGTGGTGGCACTGAGTGATGCTGTGGTGGCACTGAGTGATGCTGTGGTGGCGCTGAGTGATGCTGTGGTGGCGCTGAGTGATGCTGTGGTGCTGCTGAGTGATGCTGTGGTGGCGCTGAGTGATGCTGTGGTGGCCCTGAATGATGCTGTGGTGGCGCTGAGCGATGCTGTGGTGGTGCTGAGCGATGCTGTGGTGGTGCTGAGCGATGCTGTGGTGGTGCTGAGCGATGCTGTGGTGGTGATGAGTCATCCTGTGGTGGTGCTGAGTGATCCTGTGGTGGTGCTGAGTGATCCTGTGGTGGTGCTGAGTGATGCAGTGTTGGCCCTGAGTGATGATGTGGTGTCGCTGAGTGAAGCTATGGTGGTGCTGAGTGATGCTGTGGTGGCGCGGAGTGATGTTGTGGTGCTGCTGAGTAATGCTGTGGTGGCGCTGAGTGATGCTGTTGTGGCGCTAAGTGATGCTGTGGTTATGCTGAGTAATGCTGTGGTTGCACTGAGTGATGCTGTGGTTGCACTGAGTGATGCTGTGATGGCGTTGAGTGATGCTGTGATGGCGTTGAGAGATGTTGTGTTGGTGCTGAGTGATGCTGTGCTGGCTCTGATTGATGCTGTGCTGGCTCTGATTGATGCTGTGGTTGCGCTGAGTGATGCTGTGGTGATGCTGAGTGATGCTGTGGTGTTGCCGAGTGAGAGATAGAGTGAAGATATAATGCCCAATTAGAGAGGGTGGTGAGAGAGAAAGAGAGAGAAAGGGTATACATAAAATAAAGAGTGGAGCGGGATAGAGAGAGAGAGAAGAAGGGAGAGAGAGTGAATGAAGGAGTTTGAAAGAGAAACAGATAAAGGGGTGAGAGAGAATGAAAGGCTAAAAAAGATAGAGAGGGAGAGTTAATTAAGTAGAGAGAGAATTAGAGAGGAGAGAGAGAGAAGGAGAGAGACAATAAGAGTGGGGGTGTGGAGTTTAAATAGAGTGAAGAAGTGACGCGGAAAAAGTAACCTTAAATATAGCTTTGTGCTTTGCGCGAATAAATATTAAAAAAAAAACAGAGTGAGACAAAAATACTGGTAATTAGGCTGTGACTCCCAATATAAAACAAATAGCGATATAAGGTGAAATCAACCCACCGAAGCAATATTTCTAACTAGACAAAAAAAAGCTTGCATTTCAATGCTAATCGCTGTTGTTTTTCATGTGACTGTAGTCCAGGGCCGTCAGTTGGTAATGTGAGCTGCTGCTGCGATTGAAACATCAGAGTCCAGAGAGTTAATGAGCCATGACGAGGAAATGAGGAAGAGATAGGAAACCCAGATGGCAGCTGCGCGCGTGCACGCTATCGTGAACGCAAGCTGGTCGCCAGCCCAAAAGCCAGTGTTTGCACTTCCAAAACCCGCTTACTAAAACTCTCGGCCAGACCAGCGCAAGCGCTGGTGCAGGCCGAGACCTAAAAATGGCTAATCCCTGATTGGCTTATTTAACTTTCTCATAAAGGCTATCGTACATGGTGAAGAAAAATAACCAATGGCATAGAAAGTTAAAATCTTAGCCGTGGACTGCAGAACATATTGTTCCATCCACTATTGTAGCAAAGGAAAATTTGGCTTCAGGCTTACCATTGTAACCTGAGTGCTGCAGTTTTACACCTTTAGCTTGATCTGTCAAACTTACACTTTTTGAGGGAGACTACCTCACTTTTAAATATTATTAGGTCACCCTGTGTAAGTCTTCAGTTCACAAGGTAGGTTGCATGATATTTAAAAGTGGGGCATGTATATTGTGTATTTTCACTGTGAAAGACCTAGCTATCCTATGTAGAAAACCAGATTGCCAATTTAAATACAAAACTGTAGCTAGTAAATTGACCCATGTAGAAAAATAATGAAATAAGCATTTTTAATAGTTAGTAAAAATCCAAGTCAATGGTGAATTTGGATATTTAAAAAATATTAAAAGGTAAAATTTTAAAGGCTGACCTGAATGGACAGTGATGCCTCCTTTGAATATGCCGGGTGTAGGCTGTGGGTGTTGTTTTTTTGATATTACAATATCAAATCCTTCTTGACAGAACTGCTCTGCCACATGTAAAACTTGGGGCATACTTGGAAGAGAGAGAAAAGCACGCTAAAACACTTCATGTGTATCCACTGTCTGGTTGCTGGAGGACCCAGCTTTAGTTCTACCAGACGTCTGTCTCTGAGTTTGTAGTTGTGCCTACCTCAAACTGGATTTTAGTGTAAAATGTGGGAGGACATCTAGTATTACCATAGTACACTCCACCCACAAACACCCCAACCTCAGAACTCAGGCTTAGTGTGGCCAAAGACTTTCACGACAGTGGTAGAGTTCTCTCACCGTCAAGACTACGGTATGCCCACCTGATTAAAATGCGGCAATTTAAATGAGAGCAGACCATAGTTTGATGATGGCACTCTATCCCTGCTATGGTTAAACCTCTCTGACGGTCCGACAGAGTAAGGGTTGCCAGAGAATTGGCTATATGTCCACCCACCTGATTTAGATGGGTGGACAAATAGCCATTTCGAAATTACTCTCATGGCCAGGAAAAACATGGCGATAAAAGGCTCTGACAAGTGCTCAATGCTTCCCTTGCAATTGAAGCAAACTCACATGGTGAGGGGGGCATTGTTTTTTTAAATTTTCAACAAGAAAATCCCGCTTTGGGATTTTCTTTTTGAAAATAAAAAAAATTGCAACTTTGCCGTACAGCTCCATCATATTTGACAGAGCCATCCATCAATGCTACAAAGTGTTGGTAGGAACCTTCCTGAAAGCGATTGTCAATGCTTGAAATGTCAGCCATACCGACAGACATATCAAATTTGCTGGTCAGCACCTCCACCAGGCTGACAGAGTAATTTACTCCGTTGCCCTGGCGGAGACCAGAAAACCGCCCAAAATTAAGTCATTCCCTAAGTCAGAAGGTAAAATCTTTGATTAGAACCAACCTGTGGTGTATTCGACCTGTGCTCCATCGTGATCAGCCTCAAATTGCGCCTAGGTCCCCACAGCCTACTGCAACCATAGACTATCATTGGTGTGTTGTGCTTTTTTAGGTACCATTTTCCCTTAAATCTTTACAAAGTAATATCTCCAGCTCCCCTTATTGGATTTATGTCATTTTGGTGCCATTTTGTATCTTGAATTTATTTCGCTCTACAATTCTAATTCAATTTGGGATTTTTATTGCTTTGCATTTTAACTTTAGGTTTCTCTTTTATTGAAGGGCATTTCATGCTATGGTGTATACATGGATAAATAATCCTTTTCGCATATAACAACATATGTCCCTCCCGTTAAACTTTGATGAGGCTTACCGAAATGTGGAGTTTTCTTTATGAAATGCCATAAAAACTTCATATATCGATTACACTTTAATATTTCTTTTGTATTTATGACTTTTAAAATTGCTGTGTTAATGAAAAGGCATTTTAACTATGGTTGACAATTAATTTTCTGGTATAATTTGCGATATTTGCATTTTCCACTGTACTGGGAATGATGAGTATTGATTTGCTTCATGACTATTGTTATAAACACCTTTTTATGCTACGATGGTGGGCATTTTTTACCTGCACATGTGTGCATCTTAGCTATATATAGTTATATAGATAGATATATATGCACATACATATATATTTTTCCACTGAAAGAAATTAAGGTCAAAGTGACGTATAGTTTGTGTTGTGGCTTAGGCTGCACTGTTATTAGAATAATACCTATGTCAATCATGACTGCACTGTTATATTACCAATGTCATCCATGACAGCGCAAACCTCTGTACACTGGCTATGTTCTAATGTGTGAATTACTGTCAGCCAGTTGCTGTCCTGGAGCTGCCAATGCGGTTTGGTGGTCTGTTGCTGTATACAATGAATACACTTTGAAGGAATCATACACTGGAGGGTCTTCTGTGATTTGGATCCTAACACTGGTGACGAGTGCCTGCTGAGGACAAGCAAGACACCACAAGCATCCTCGAGTGACCCATGCTTTCGAATCGAGATGGATTATTCAAGAGTTTGAGCTATTAGCATACTGCCTGAGGAACGTGTTATCCACTCACCTTGGAAGCACCGGATAGAGCGAATCCCGTGAAACCCAGGACATCGCTGCAGTACTGGGAAGACTCTGCTGCTATTACAGTGGTCGGGGGTGTGTTCTCTGTGATGCTCGCTAACTAAATGGTGATCTCAGCTTGAGAATCGCAGCCACAGGCTGTTTTCTCCCTGCTCCTCATTCGACAGCCGAGGACTTTTCCAGGGTGCAATTGCGACGTTGCGCGTGAGTTGGCGGCACATACCAAGGCCATTTTGGATTCGAGAAGAAACTGTAATGCTGCAGAGAGGACATGGAAAATGCATAATAGAGCTTAATGCACAGGAAGGAATTCAGTGTGCATGTTTAAGTCTACTGTACCCTATGAGAGTGTGTCCTTTAATGCCTTGCAGGTCCAGGGTACTGTATGAGAGAGCGTTCTCAGGGTAGGAGGGCATTTCATAGTGCACGAATAGCAACTTAATACTTCTTCCACACTGCTGCCCTGTGGATTTCTAACTGATTTAAGATTCTGCATATAACCTGGGATGTAACAAGTATGTTTCAGTAGCATTGTTTGTAGGATGTTGGCCCCATTACAATGCATGAATGAAATGTGTAATGAAAGTAGACAGCACTACATCTAGGACAGTTTAACTCAGCAGAGTAGACCATCGCCCATTTACCAAATTTTTATTTGTGGAGAGATGGAAAATGTGTCTCCTAGGATAAGACGATGAATGGAGGGATTATCAGGATACAATTTTAATTTGGGGTATGTACCAGGACCTAAGAATAGCAATGCGGACTGCTTATCAAGATTGGCAGTCGATCAAGATGGAGAAAAGTGTGACAACACATTAGTTGGATGGGTATGTGAGAGTTTTGTCGATGACAGTGAATGGTCCGATGGCAATTCAAAAGATACAGATTTCTTGGTTTTAAGAAAATTCTTTGTAAAAGTTTGGCCAGAGTGCAAGGATGTTACTGGCACCCTAAGAGGATTTTTGAAAGTAAAGTATGAACTCTACCTTTTCAGAGGTTTAATTGTGTGATCTGGGGGATAAATTAATCAACCTGGATCATGAGGGGCATCTGGGGAGAAACATGACTAAAACTAGGATAGGGGAATGGTACTGGTGGCCAGGGATGGATCATCAAGTAGAGGGTGTTGTGAAGGATTGCTGGCAATGTGCTAATAATGATAAAAGCAAGAAAACACAAACTGCTCTACTATCCCTGGTTGAAATTACATTGGAGCCCTGGACCAAGTTGGGTTTGGACATCGCAGGTCCTTTTGAACTTAAGGACTCATGATGAGCGATATGTTTTGTTACTGGTTGCTACACTTCCAAATGGGTGGTCGCCAAATGTGTAGCTTCAGTGAACACTTAGGGACTGATTAGGAGTTTGGCGGTGTGGGAGCAGGTTGGCACACCACCGCCCCGCACCCACATCGCCAAAGCTCACTGCCGGCCTCCCGCCTGATTATGGGTTTTCTCGTGGTCTGGGGGGCAGCCCTTTGGCGTTCCCACAGCGGTGTCTATTAAAAAGGCGCCACAGTGGAAACGCAAAAACCCTTTCTCACACGGCATGAACTGTGCAGTCCATGCCGTGCAGGAAAGGGGGTGCTTGAAGACAGGGGGGCACATCATGTGCCACCCTGCATACATCCTCAGGCCATTAGGAAACAGGGGGCCCTGTAGAGCCCCCTTAGTTTCCTCCCTGCCACAGGTTTCATGGCGGGCTCACTGCCATGAAATCTGTGGCACTGAAGAAACTCATAATATGCTTGGCAGTGCCGCAACGGCACCACTGGTGCGGTTGGACCACTGGGGCGGTGGTTCCCGATCGCCACCGCACCTCCATCGCGAGTTTGGCAGTCCTATGGACCGCCAAACTCGTAATTAGGCCCTAAGACTATAACAGAATTTCTCATGGAGGAGTTCTCTCTGGAAGATGTACCCAAGTATCTTATCACAGACAATGGGACATAATTCATTTCTCGAGATATTTATGAGTTTTTCAAGGAACTATAGTTTATGCATTTTAAAACAGCACCTTATTCACCTCAAGCCAATGGTTTAGCAGAAAGTATGAATAAAATAGTGAAGAGTTGTGCTCAGAGAGTGCTTTTTACAAAAAACTCTCTAAAGTATGTGTTGAGAGAGACGTGGTAAGCTCACCGTAACATGCCTAATAGTGTAACTTTGATGTCATCTTTTGCCTCTTTGAGAGGTAGAAAGCCTCATAGTAAACTCAATTTGTCATGGTTGAAATTGAATACAGGAAGGAATGATGTGCACAATTCAGAGGATGTTCTGAAATTCCACAGATCACCACATCAAGAAAAATAGAGCCCGATTTGATGTAAAAAATTGTGCACGTGAGGGTGTGTGGAAAGTTTCTGAGAAAGAGTTGATCAAAAGACCTGGAATTCTGAGGAAAGGGAGTTCCTAGTTCATGGGTCCTTTTATTATTGCTGGTGTCAGGAAAAGTGTGGTGGTATTGGATTCTGGAGATGTATGGAATATGTCTTGGTTGGTAAAAATTAATGATAATCGCAACTCACATGACAATACTTCAGTGGAGAATGGCTCTTTTATTAACAGGGATAAAGGTTATGAACACTCCACCAAGAGACCAAGGGTTAAACCTGGTTGGCAGAAGGATTATGTGACTTGCTAGATCTTGGTTTAATTGTGTTTTTCCTTCTCCTTTCTTTGCACATTATTTCTAATTTCATCATTTTATTGTGTATCTGTTTTTAATTGTAAATATTATATGGGGGAAAGATGTGTTGTGGCTTAGGCTGCACTGTTATTAGAGTAATGCCTATGTCATTCATGATTGCACTGTTATTAGAATATTACCTATGTCATCTGTGACAACACAAAGCTCTGTACCCAGGCTATGTTCTGATGTTTGAATTACTTTCAGTTAGTTGCTGTTCTGAAGCTGCCAATACACTGTGGAGGACTGATGCTATTATCCAACGAATAAACGTCTAAGGAAGCATACACTTGAGTGTCTTCTGTGATTTGGATCCTAACAGTTAGGTGACAAAATGAGACGAGAACTAATGTTTAAAAACCCAAAGACCACTAAAATCCACCAGTTACAGTTTACTAAACTAACTATAATTTCACCATATAACTTTAGTCAGTGAGAACCAGTGTTGGCTCCAGGGCCTGCGCTATTTCAATTCAATATAAACAGGAATTTTATGCTGTATATCAGAATAGGCCCTTTACCACTAACTTAATTTTCTTAACATTATTGACTAATGAGAATTAAAGTGATATGGATGATGTTATCACCGATGTCATCAATGATGGCATATTACATGTCATGGGTGAGGTAATGTGCTTGTGCGAGGTTATGAGCAATGCATGATGGGGTGCAGTTTTGTAGTGTAGCTCCTATTTCCCTAATAGGCTCTGCGCATTGGAATAATATCCCCTATAGGTTTGACATAGGACTAAGGTCAGTATGTCCCTATCGAGTATATTAAACTTAATTACTTGTGCCAGCTAGCTCAGAGGCCACTAGAAACTCCTTGACAAACAAGAAGGGAGTAATTTCTGGCAGCCGCAAAACATGACAACTTTGTTTCCCTTTAGAATCAGAACGTGTCCGAGAGTCGTAGAAACAATAGATAACTATTTCACTCAGCTCAATCGTGCATACTTAGTTTTCCTCAAAGTTACACAGAAAGAAATAGACGGGCATTTCAATAAAAGATTTATTGAACAGTCTTGTTTCTTGTGTAAGTAAAATGTGCTGTTACGATCACAAGACAGTATGCGAGGTAAATAATGTACAGCGTAAGCAGTAGAAATAAATAATACTGCGATAGCATTATCTTTTAGCAGATATTCATTTACATAAATAATACAGACTAAAAAATGCGAGTACTCATACGATGCGTTTCTAATCTAGTTCTACCCCAATGTACCTAACCTAACCTAGGTGTAGGGAGAGGTATGAAGTAGGTGAAGTATTCCTTACTATGGTATACTAAGAGTATGTTAAGTCTAGTATGCCTAGTATGCCAAGAGTCCCTCTATGTTCTAGTCAGCTCCATACCTTAAGAATGAGAGAGGTGGGAAACTCTTGCCAGACTCGAACTCCAACACCCCGCGAGGGAAGTCAGATCACTGGAAGCTGGACTCTCTGCGTGCAGGGATGACAGCGTCTTCTCAGTGCGTCAGGCCGGGAAACGGGCTCCTCTGAAGTCGAGGTCTCCTCTAGTTTACAAGGGCTAGGGAAGGTATATTTATACCTGAGAGGTACCTCACAATGTTAGCATTGAAGTGAATCGGACAGCGGAAGACGTCATGAATGAACCCCTAAGGTATAACTGTCCATGCATAATAGATGAGTCCTTGAAGAAATCAATAGTCCTGTGCTAGGGAAACTCCCGAAGCCTAAGGGTCTGTTCTTCAAGAACTCGTTGTGACGTTAGGGTGGACGGATGTCGGAGACCATGCCTGTATTTGGAGTGCACGGTTTAATGCCTAAATAAGGACTGGGATTTTATGCCTATATAAGGGCAGGGCGAATTGTGCCTATATAAGGACATGATACAGGAAAGCCCGTGTGTGGACACCCTAAGAGGAATACAACACCCACTCCACTTTCGTGTGTACGATAATACTAAAATGCTAAACATTTAAAATGCTAAACATTAAATGGAGTACCGCATATTGCTAAAATATTTCTTAAAACCGTTTAAAAAGGCATTTAAAAAACCTATTAGAATGCAAAAAGTACTGTAGATTTTAAGCATTGCTTATCATTTCAGGCATATATTTAAAATAAAATGCAATTTGAATGAAATAAGCAGTAATATTTACATATGACAAAAAATGATCGATAAGGTGTTCAAAATCAAAAATCATTTCATGGCATGGAAATCAATGAATTTTTAGACTAACACGATGATAAAAGTGTCTGAGGAAGTACCGCGAAGTCTGTACTATAAGGCTAGTTCTACTTGAAGCAGATTGAAGTGCCATTTTAGTTCGAAAAATGGGAAAAAGTTCAATTTTTGGAAGAGTTCCAAGTTTTTGAAGTATGAAGGCCAAATTGTTACTGCATCTCTGGAACACTGTGGGCTGAATCAGAGTCAGTTTACGGGTCTGATGTAAACATGAGATCATCTATTTCTGTAGACAAAACATCGTCCACTGAAGTTGGTGTCAGTTGGAACACCTCGGTAGATTAATTGCACAGAGATGTGAAGCATCGCTTTCAGCATAGGTTGCTGCAGCAATGTTCGCGTCCGTTGTTACCTGTGTGCCTGTAGGTCTTTCTCGTACCTCAGCAGCAGCCGGAAGCATCTGTGAGATCTCAATGAATGGTGACAGCAGGATTGGCAGCCTCTGGGGACAACACAGAGCATGGGCCGTTATCGGGACCAGCAGAGTATCGACATCCGTTGGCGTTGCCGATGGAAATGTTAGACAGGTGTCCAACACGCATTCTTCACCACATAGCAGGCATCGTAGAACAGGTAAGATGCAATCTTGCCAGATTGGTCTGAATGACAGGAACCACGTGGTATTCAGGTCCCGTAGACGAGTCATGCCCAAAAGCTGTACTATTCGCTCACGGCACTTTCGTTCAAGGAGAGCTTTCTCCATTTCGCTCGGAGTGATGTCTGTGAATAGGCTGGCCATAGCGCAATAGCAGGAAGAGAAATAGAATTCCAGGAACAAGTGCTAGAATTAATGGTATGCCACCAAACACCGAATGTGCAAAGTTCGGGATGATTCCGAGTATTGCCTGGAAAGGTGCTAACAGACCGGAGCAGATGCTCTTAAATACATGTACAATTCCGCTTGTATCAGACATGTTAAAGGTACGTCCTATCATTTCCACGAAATGTATAGCGCAGTTTGTACGTATTGAAGTCTGTATCTCAGCCGAAGTCCTTGCTATTTGTAGATCATAGGTTTCTTTGGCCGAGGTCAAAGGCACTGTTTGCTGTAAAAGCATGGCTTTCATTCTGCTCAAAGTATCAAATCTTATAAAAGAGACGTTCAGCGAAGGCCATAGAGGCGACTCCCTGACTGTGTCTATTGGGGGAAACAATACTTGCATACAGCAAGTGACCCTGGAGTTGACCGTTACTAGATATGGGATGCCTGGCAACATGCCGCAGCAACTCTGATCATTCAACATGAGGTAACTCCCATTAGAAAGTTGTCCAAACGTTGGATTAATCACAGCAGCTGGTGTACCCTGCTGATGGCAAGACAAATTTGCCACAGATCCATTACAAGCCCCGTGTAAAGAAATGTCCTGACATATAAGTGAACCGCTCAGTGCACGTTTACAGTGTGTACCGCTCAAAAACACTTCACGATCCCCACTCCAACATCTATATGTATACGGTAAATTCCAAGATGTCTTAATGTATTCCTTACCCAACCTTTCATATTTGCCTGCTTGCATTTGTCTGAGGCAATACTAAAACTGAAAAGTAGTCACAGGTAATGTGATTTTGCCATGAATAAGCCATTCAGTAGCTGGTTTTTCTGCCACTGTGAATGGTAACTTTTCCAGTTTTTCAATGTTCAGCACTGTATACCCTGCTCCTTTTTGTGCCAGTTCGATCTGTTTATCAGTTAGATTGTATTCCGCAAACAGAGCTGACGTGTTGATGAAACGCCAAGGCACATAGCCCGCACGCAAAGATTGCAGCGTCCAGCTTAATAACACAATAGAACGTAATTGAGATTGGCCTTGCTGTAACATCGCCAAATCTTGTTCTAGTATGTCGATAGCAGAGGATACAATGCCATCCAATGAATATATTCTGGAGGACAAAGTTTTTAACCCATTGTCGACCACAGAGAGGGTTTTCTCTAAATTAATACGATCAAGTTCACGTATTCGTTCTGCGGCCTCCATCTGTGATAATTTCCATGCTTCATTATAGGCAGCATAAATGCCGGCATATATGAAACGTTTTTGACGCGGTTTTCTTGGTCCAAGCAAGAATTCCCTAAGGTCTGCGTCTTCTGTAAGTAAGGATAAGTGTTGTTTCACATCCTGAAGTGTAGATTTTTGTAGCCAATCAAGGCATAATTTTCCTACACTGTATGTTGTTACTACCCCCGGATGCTGTCTTTGGACGTATCTTGGGTCTGGCCTGTGAATAGTAAAACCCTGAGTTTTATTCAGGAATCTTTCCTGACAGTTGTTCGTGTCTATGGGCCAGATCAACCATTTTCTCCAATCAGGATTAGATCTGTCGAGTTGTAGTATTTGGTCAACTGTCACCGCTGCCTGTGTATTATTATCACTGGCAGGTGTTGGTACAGAAGGTGTGTTCATCTCCTTGATCTTGGCTAGTCCAAGACAAGATGTTTGTTGGACAGTTTCATTCAAAAACATTATTTGTTCAGGGATGATGCAGGCTCTAAATACAGCTTCTATCCCTTGCACTTGCCAATCTTTAGTACCCCAGACAGTTTTTGTGTCTATTGTGTCTTTCCAAAAGTCAAAACCCTGTCTAGACAGTTGGGCAATAAATATTGCAGAGTAAATCTGTTTCGTATTAGTTAACATAATTTTCAGTCCTGTCTTGTTTATATTTTTATAGTAAAACATTTCTGGATTAGATGTATTGTATCCTGAAAAATATGGAAACTTGTTAGCAAATGTTTTTGAACTACCTTGTGGTGGTGTAGGGCAATGCTCCCATTGGTTAAACATAAACACATTTCTAGGATATGCAGATTTATGCAAATAATGATGACCATAGTGGTTATAGCAATACAGTTGTTCATAGTCTGATGAACCCTCTAAATATTCATTTTTAGAAAATGCAGCAGATTTTTCTAGGTCAAACATTATGTCATTAACAGTCTCAAAGTCCCAATCATCTGAATAGGTACTGGACGTAATTAGATCACTTAGTGAAATTTTAAACAAATGTGGAATGTTCAATTGTTCCGTCGGGCCGAAGACATCAAAATCTGTTTTGTCCCACACTATACCATCCTGTATAGGAACGGCTGTGATGTTCACTGACGACAAGTCTCTTGCTTCAAGATGGGAAGATTTATGAGGTTTTAAAAGTACGTTCACGTCTTTTCCTTCAGTATTCACATGGATGTATCTGCCACTTATAAGCACGCTCACAGTTGTAACCAAAGTTAGCCAAAGCAGGAAAACAAATATTCCAGATATAATCCAGAGTTCAATCCATGGTGAAACCAGATAAGTCTTTTTCAGAAAGTGAAGAAAGTCTTGTACTCGCTGCTTGAGTTTGAATGATACCGCCGTCGTTTCAGGTTCGCTTGGATCTTCTGAGAACGTATCAAAGTTAATGAAATAGCCAGAAGCAGTTCTGTCAATTGTTGGAATTGCATCAGGATTTGTAGAAATCGCTGGAACCAGTTGATCACTTGCTACATTGGTGTAGACAGGTGTATTTGGACGAACTGTTACTTGGTTTTCAAGAGGGATGAGTTCCATTGCATTGTTGCTTAGTCCACCATCTGTTACAGCTGTATTCTCGATTGTTATCAGTCTTTCAGTCTGAACCTCTTGGATAGTAGCGAGAGGAGTGCGTCTGCTACTAGGTCGGAGTCCACGTGGTCTACTATTTAGTATTGGCCACATACTGTGGTTTGATGAGGTCGATGGACACAAATCTTTTCTCCTTTCTTCCAGCAAGGGGTGGCAGAAGTACTGTTCTTGTTCCTTGAACTGCTAGGACAGGTACTGGTTGTCTGTAAGAAGGTCCAAATTCCTTCTTGTCCGCAATCTTTTCTCTGACTAGATCCCCAACTTTTGGAATCCAGACAGGCCTTGCTGGGACCGCCGGTTTTTCCCCAGTGGTGGTTGGCTGCAGGAATACGTTGCTTTGTTTCGTTCTTAACTCATTCAGTTCCTGTAAAACTGCCAAACGATCTTTGATATCAAATGTTTTATTTTCCACCACTGTGCCTACGTCATCGAGATCTGGTACCCACATTCTTGTCCCAAATAGGACCTGATATGGAGTGACCCCCCCTAGAGAACTTCTTGGCAGATTATTCAATGAGCGTTGGACCCCATTAAGATGTTTGACCCACCCATCACCCGAACCTAATACCCTAGCTGTTATAGACTGCTTTATGTCCCGGTTTTTCCTTTCCACAACCGAATTTCCCTCAGGATGGAATGGAGAGGAGTACCGCAATGCAACGCCCAGACTGGCCATGGCTTCTTTGTAAGCCCGAGAGCTAAACGCAGGGCCCTGGTCAAAATGTTGCGTGCCTATTGCGTATGTGCCGATAAAGACTCGCAAATCTTTTATAACAGTTCGAGCGTCAGCCGAGCGCTGAGGCCATATCCATAGGAACCTTGATTCAGTATTTGTGGGATTGCATTTGTCCACAAGGACGCATGCGCGTAGATAGTCTGATGCTGTCTAACAGCGGTGTCTGTACTGGGCAGCTGCATTCGCAGCATGGTGTCTGGTGGCATTCTCGCTGTAATTTACAGTCTAAGCAGTTATTGATGAATATGTGAATTTCTGTATTCATTCCAGGCCACCAGTACATCTCTTTTAACGTCAAAATTGTTTTAGAGATCCCTTGATGTGACAGACCCTCCCCCAAATGTGCTTCATAAATCAAAGCTGCTCTACGTTCCATGTTTGGAATTACCCTATCCCCCACTCCAGGGATTCGAGCAAAAGGAACGTTGTTCGCATCAATTACATAAGAGTACTTGAGTGGAAACTTTTTTGGTAACGCTGCACAGCTGCCTTTGCTTGAAGCATTGACAGCCAACATTATCTCACCATCTATTTTTGTTTTCGAACGAGTGATCGCAGCTACGGAAGCCGTCTGAACAGCCCCCTTTGCGGCTTCGTCAGCCAATGAATTCCCTGCAACATGAACGCCATCACGTTGATGACTCAGTGTGTGAATCACGTGAGCCTTTTGGTAGTTCGTTTTTCAACTGAACTACTTGTTCCCAAAGCATTTTGTGCTTTATTGTGCCACCTTTCGCATCTTTGAAACCATTTTCAAGCCAGTTTTGTATATAGTCATTATACGACTGAACACAGTAAAAGGAATCGCACACTATTAGTGTGGGGAATTCTCGATCTGTACTTTCAAGTGCCAGTTTGAATGCTTGTAGTTCAGCTCGCTGAGCTGTACAATCTCCTAGAGATTGAGTTTTTGTGACCATAGGTCTGAAGATGCCATCTCGCATGCGACCTTTAACGATTGCACACGCTGCACTGTAAGCTTGCTTACTCCCTGTTGCGGGCTGTGCTGATCCGTCAGTGTAAATTATGAATTCGTACTGATCGAGAGGCAGAATTTTAGTAGGCAGAGGACATTCTTGTTCATATTGCAGGAATGCTTGTGTTTTTAAATCTGGATCAAAAACATATTCAACATCTGTTGCAGCAAGAGAATTAACCCATTGTATCCATCTTGGATGTAATGCTTTAGCATTTGGAATGCTTGCTTTTGTGACCGCTTCTAAAGCTGGTACTGGGGTTACGACAATAATGCGTTTCCCTTGGGCTAAGGCTCTTTCTTTTGCTACAGCGGTTTGAACTTCTGTTAGAATTTTTTCAGTTGAACTGAAGCGCATTTCCGCTTGTGTGTACAAATGAGATTTGTATGCAATTGGTATTTTCTCACCCTCATTGAAGGTTAAGTAGGTGAATCCGCATTGACCCGAAATTATTCGGATCACCAGGTTTCGCTGACTTACGCGTGTTTGTAAGTGATTTGATGCTAACATGTTAGCCTGGAGTGAACGCATGATTTCTGTGTGTTCTTGTGTCCAATTCTTGATTGAAAAATCAGGTTTGATTAATGCGTAGAGAGGTTTAACCCTTTCTGCGTAATTTAGAATGTATGTTCTTCCAAAATTTAGGAAACCCAGGATGGATTGTAAGTGTTTTAGCGTTTTTGGAGGTTGGAGCAGCGCACACTTTTCTAAAAAGTTAGCTGCCAAGCTCTTGCCTTCACTTGAAAGCTCATATCCTAGAAATAGGACATTGAGATGGGCAATTCTGGACTTTTTAAAGTTGAACTTGTAGCCCTCAGAGGCGAAGCCCAGTATAATGGTGCTTACTCTGTTCAAGTGTTTGTCCAGGTCATCGTCCGTCAGATAGATGTCATCGACATAGGACAATGCCTCATTGTCATAAATTTGTAGTAACTCCGTTACCCTCGCTGAGAATAAACCTGGGCTGTTCTTGAACCCTTGTGGGAGTCGACAAAAGTGACGCTGGGTCCCCATTATGGAAAATGCTGTTAAGTACCTGCTTTCATGGTGCTATGTTTTGACAAAAGATACCATTTGAGATGTCTAATGTTGTTTTGTATTTTTTACGCACAATGTTATTCATTAATGCTGTGCTATGTGCATTTTGCACTGCAAATGTTTTAGAACAAGTGTTTAGGTGTCTGTAATCCAAAACTAGACGATATGTATTGTCTGGTTTGGAGACAGGAAACAAAGGATTGTTCATTGATGAGGTGCATGTTTCAATCACCCCTTGGTATTCAAGTTGATCGAAGATCTCCCTGACCTGTTTCTTAGCTTCTTGCTTTATTGGATACTGCCTTTGTGCAGTTGGTTCATGTTTCAGATGTATTTTATGGTGAGGGGAGTCCTCATCCCATCCTACATGATTTTTATATAATGCTGGGGCCTGGGCTACTGCCCATTTCCTGGCATAAGTATATTTTAGGTGAATTGGAATATGGTTGGAGAAGGCAGGCATAATAATGTCTTCGCCATGTGGGCACTCCCTGACAAATTGTGGTGGCCAGTCTTTTTCTGCTAGAAGTATGTCATAGCCCCTTGATAGTCTTTCCCAAAAAAGTGCTTTCACCCGTCTAGGTATGTCTCCCTCCATCCGGAGTGTTATTTCATATAACTTTTGTGGAGTACTAACCCTGGTGTCTACAGTCTCTACTGTAATGTACTCATTCAAGTCCACTATCTCCAGAAGTTCCTTCAGGTTCTGGGGAGCTATTGTAAATGTAAAAAAAAAAATGTAAGTCCGATTTTATATAGCGCAGCTACTCACCCTTACGGGTCTCAAGGCGCTGGGGGCCGTAGTGGAAATTAAGTGAGCTATTGCCCAGAGTCACATGGTGCTGAGCTGAGCTGCCGCCGGAGCCGGGGATCGAACCGTGAACCCTGTGCTCCGAAGTCAGCTGCCCTGGCCGCTGCACCACACCTCTCCACTTCTGCTGCACTGTCCAGCATTGTCTGAGCCCATTCTCCGTTCTTGAGTTGTGTTCTCAGTATTCTCGGCATGTCTGATCTTCAGACCCGCTACTTTCTTTTTGGTGAATTGAGGTTTTGTTTTATTTTTCGGAGCGTGTTTGTCGTCTTTCGATTTCACGCGTTCTTCTCTATGTTCTGATCGTCCTCTTCTTTCCAAAGTCTGTGATGAGATCTGAAAGGGACGAGAAGAACGTGTATCAGTATCTTGATACCTATCAGGTTTTCTCAAATTATCCCTATTCCTGAGGTTATACCTCCTTTCAGAGGGCTCCTTTTGAGGAGACCTACCCGGGATTGAGAACGTTTCTCATTTGACTTTTGTTTATTAGTCTCCCACTTCTTTTAGAAGATGTAGGAGTTTGTTTTATAGAGTCCTTCTCAGGACTTTCAGATAGTTTCGGCTTCACTGGTCTTCCACCCAAACTATCTCTGCCTAATTCTGCATAAGATTGTTCTATAATTCTGGGTAGCTCTGTTTGATGTTCTGTAACATCAAATTCCCTTAACTTTTGGCGGATCGCCACTGCTGCTGCCTCCCCTTTAATATTAGATAATATTATTGTTGAGACCAGGTCGAAATTTTTCAGTAATTTCATACCTAAATTTAGAGCAGGCTCTGCCCCGTATTCGTTTTGAATTTGTTTCAGGACATCTGGTATTACCGCAATTGACGGAATGCCATGTGTTTTAGTATAGATGGCAGCAAAGACTAAGCCCCAAGTGGTGCAGTCTTCCAGTTGTGGTGTGACCCCCTTTGGTAAACTGATTGTTAGGATTCTGTGTTTCTCATACGGGCTAGTATTTGGAAATACTGCTTCGATTTGAGTAATTTTTTGAGCTATCCAAAATGGAACCTGCTCACGTTTTGTGGGCATTTTACCCATGACTGCGTATAGAGTCTCTGGTGTAATTTTTAGTGTATTCCCCTGTTGAGGAGTTTGATTTGGAAGTGTCAATGGTTGTTGGACTGTGAAAGTCCGCATGACATATTGAACCAATTGTCTGTAGATTTTTATTAACTCTGTAAGTTGAGTAAGTAGTTCCTCATCTGACATTATATCCAGTTCAGGATGAGGTGTGTAGCCGGCTAGAATCGGCCATGTTGCTCCTGGTCTACCTAGTGGACCGAGCCTGGTAATGTTTCTGTGATGTTTTAGGGCGCCTTTAAACCAGAGCTAATGCTCTTGGTATGTTAATGGAATTTCTATATCCTCGAAAGGAATGTATTCCTCTGGTGGATCATCTTCTTTGTAGAAGTGAAACATGTGTGTTACTGGATTGGATTCAGGAAATATTACCCATGAATAGAATACCTCTGTCTGAAAGTATTCGTGTGCCTCTATCACGAAAACTGCTCTACCGCCTCTTGGTGGTAGGCCATGTTTTATAAGTTTTAGAGTGATGGCTCTTCTTAAGTTTGGAGCGATGTCTATAACACCCTCCTCGGTTTCATTTAAACCTGTAATGTTAAAAGCTGCTGCTTGGGCTGGATCAGCCGCAGCTCCACCGTTTCTGGTGGCATCGTCCCCGTTTAAGGACATTTTGTTATTTTTGAAAAAATGTAGAACAAGTTTCAAGGAGACAAAGATAAGGTGCACAATATTTTGGAACACTGTATCCTTCAACGTTGAGCAAACCAAACAGCTAATATATAGGGTTCTTCCCTATGTAGCCGTGGCGGATACTTAACCCTGCCCACTCCAGACGTCTTTTGGAGTATGTGGGTAGGGGTCTCTGAGAGAAAAAGCACGGCTGAGTTACTCAGTATCTAGCGTTAAATTACCGCCTTACCAAACGTTGGGCGCCATGTAGTGTAGCTCCTATTTCCCTAATAGGCTCTGCGCATTGGAATAATATCCCCTATAAGTTTGACATAGGACTAAGGTCAGTATGTCCCTATCGAGTATATTAAACTTAATTACTTGTGCCAGCTAGCTCAGAGGCCACTAGAAACTCCTTGACAAACAAGAAGGGAGTAGTTTCTGGCAGCCGCAAAACATGACAACTTTGTTTCCCTTTAGAATCAGAACGTGTCCCAGAGTCGTAGAAACAATAGATAACTATTTCACTCAGCTCAATCGTGCATACTTAGTTTTCCTCAAAGTTACACAGAAAGAAATAGACGGGCATTTCAATAAAAGATTTATTGAACAGTCTTGTTTCTTGTGTAAGTAAAATGTGCTGTTACGATCACAAGACAGTATGCAAGGTAAATAATGTACAGCGTAAGCAGTAGAAATAAATAATACTGCGATAGCATTATCTTTTAGCAGATATTCATTTACATAAATAACACAGACTAAAAAATGCGAGTACTCATACGATGCGTTTCTAATCTAGTTCTACCCCAATGTACCTAACCTAACCTAGGTGTAGGGAGAGGTATGAAGTAGGTGAAGTATTCCTTACTATGGTATACTAAGAGTATGTTAAGTCTAGTATGTCTAGTATGCCAAGAGTCCCTCTAGGTTCTAGTCAGCTCCATACCTTAAGAATGAGAGAGGTGGGAATCTCTTGCCAGATTCGAACTCCAACACCCCGCAAGGGAAGTCAGATCACTGGAAGCTGGACTCTCTGCGTGCAGGGATGACAGCGTCTTCTCAGTGCGTCAGGCCGGGAAACGGGCTCCTCTGAAGTCGAGGTCTCCTCTAGTTTACAAGGGCTAGGGAAGGTATATTTATACCTGAGAGGTACCTCACAATGTTAGCATTGAAGTGAATCGGACAGCGGAAGACGTCATGAATGAACCCCTAAGGTATAACGGTTCATGCATAATAGATGAGTCCTTGAAGAAATCAATAGTCCTGTGCTAGGGAAACTCCCGAAGCCTAAGGGTCTGTTCTTCAAGAACTCGTTGTGACGTTAGGGTGGACGGATGTCAGAGACCATGCCTGTATTTGGAGTGCACGGTTTAATGCCTAAATAAGGACTGGGATTTTATGCCTATATAAGGGCAGGGCGAATTGTGCCTATATAAGGACATGATACAGGAAAGCCCGTGTGTGGACACCCTAAGAGGAATACAACAGTTTATAGGTAGTTGAGTAAACTATAAATGGTGAATTTCAGTGTGTGCTTTTTAGGTTTTTAAATATTACTTCTTGGCTCATTCTATCGCTTAACTATAACGTCACTTTAACCTTTGCATTTTTCAGTGAATTTCGCTGTTTCTTTTTATGTTGTTTGGATCTTAATATCATGGCTAACTATAACGTCATTCTGAATTTTTGCTTGTTCATGTTCTAAATGTTGCATGTGTAACATCTTCTTCAGGAGGGAAACCACACTGTGCACAACGTATGGCCATGAGCAGTTGGGGTTGGTCATAAAGCACGACCAGCCTATGGTCAAATCTTGCGACCAACCCTGTGTAAGCATCCATCCTGACCCACTCTGCACTTAACCTCTTGTTGTGTGCAGAGGATACTGAATGCAGAGTTTTGGCTCTGGACAATTTGTTTGCTTTTGTGCTTTTTTGGAAACGCTTTCTAATTTTTTTTTAGTTTGAAGCTTATTAAAATGTTTTACAGTGTTCAACTACTATATTTTCTAATTTTTTACTTTTTTGTTTTTTATGTACTATATTTTTTTATTTCTTATATTTTTTGCTGATGTCTTTGTGTTCTTAAGATGGCCTTTCATGGCTTTAGAAAAAATTATTTTATTGGTCTCTCCAGAAGCCACAACTTTAAGGCAGTGCTTGCAGTATGCAGCAACATACTGCACATCACCATTGTTCTCCAGTTGCTCATGGTACTGTACTTCCAGGGGTGCAATTACTTCTGCTCCCTGTTGAGTTCGTTGACACTCTTCAGGAGCTGTGTGGTTGGAATGCTTAGCTCACAGGTGCTTCACCATCCCACTTGTTCCCATACAGTACTGGCCAGTTTTACCCCAATGGAGCACATGTTTGCACACCTGGCATGTATCGTCCTGTGCATTTTGTTGGCAAGGTGGTAAAGTAAACAATTGCCACACCACCGATATTTCTTCGTGCCTAGTTGTTTGTGCTGTTGGAGATGTTGATGACAGCACATTGATATTACATTAACCCATCTGTGGAATGCCCGGTGAATGATGTGGTTGGTGGATGATGCTGTGGATTTCTCCCTGATGTTTTGATGGACTCTGACTGACTGCACAGGAATGGGACTCTTAAAAAAACACAAATGTGCTAATGGTGTTCAGAAAATGTGTTTAAGCTTTTTTCTAAATGCTGTGGACTTATTTGTGACTAGTGTATCCTGAGTAGGCAGTCAGATGGCTGTTTTCATTTTTATAAAAAAATGTTGGTGTCCCTTTGGTCTTGCGGTAGTACCACGGGACCCATACAGCCCATCATAGAGTGCGGTGTCACTTCCATAGGGTCATTACTTCCTTTTCCCGGTCCTACAATAGTATTGCGGGACCGAGAATTATTTTTAAAAGTTTAGTTTAGTGTGAAAGATTTGAGCATAGGGGGTTCCTAACAGGACCAAATAACAATTTTGTGGCTTTTATTAACATTTCTGAATTTTTAAGTGTCTCCCTATCGTGCTACCTAAAAATTGTCCTCAATACTTATGACTAACAGTAAAACCACATCTGATTGGTTGATATGATTGTATTGCTGCAGTTCCCCCCCCATTACTCCCATTAAGAAGCACCTGAGTTTCTCCACATCTTGTGCACTCTCCTCCGTCCTGTCTGTGATTTTTCTTTTTTTGTTGAATCAATCAACTCAAAAATGTAGGAGGAGACCAGAGACCATATGAAGTTCCTCAGCATGAGAAGTAGCAGCCTACGAACACAAATGAAGAATTCAGCTGGGGTATCAGTAAAACGTACTACTTTGGTATTTCTGGGTTGATAAATCACATCAGTGAGAGAAACAGCAGGCAGTTGAATGCTTTATAGCAGAGACGGGAAGAGAATAAGTGAGCATAAACATCTTCTACAGTACGCCAGAATGTTCAACCTATTAATTATCTACCATCAGAAAGCATAGGGTATGCTGCAAAATCACATCTGTAGGGGAGCAGAGGTGTGCAGCCCGAGACAAGCAGGTGGCTTCATAACAAGCTGTTAGAAATGGGGGTCTCTAGTTGGCAGAGGTAGGTACCTTTGTCCAAATAGGGGGGTTACTTCTATTCAGGGTAAGGGGGATACACTTCTAAAATAACCCCTGCTCACCCCCTTGGTAGCTTGGCACGAGCAGACAGGCTTATCTCAGAGGCAGTGTGTAAAGCATTTGTGAACACATACAGTAATACAGTGAAAACACTACAAATGGACACCACACCAGTTTAGAAAAATAAGTAATCTTTATCTAGATTTATCACGGGACCAAACGACAAAAATTCACAATACAGTAATAAAAATATGACTTTCAGATGGTAGAAATAGCTTACTTCAATGTAGATGGTAAATGCGACACTTTACTTTCAAAGTACCTTGGATGCGTAACGCAAAACAAACAAAAGGGTCGCAGGGAAGGTGATGCGTCGGTTCCTTGCTTCGGGGGAGGTGATGCGTCGGTTCCTTACTGCAGCGCAGGGGAGGTGATGCATCGGTTCCTAACCGGAGAGGAGGTGATGCGTCGGTTTCTTACTGCATTCCAGTTACGATGCGACAAAATGGCATCTTTGATGCGATGCGACAACTTGGACACAATGCGTGCACGCCCGACGGCCGTGCGGCAAAATCGATGAACTTTGGAGCCACGACAGGCCCTGCGACACTCTTCTCCAGTGATGTGACGGCAACCTCTGTGGCGGCGGCACGCTTCTCCGGTGATGCAACACGCTTCCTCGGCGATGCGACGGCGAACAGCTGTGGCGGCGACACGCTTCTTCGGAGATGCGACGGCAACTGCTGCGGGGCGACACGCTTCTTCCTCGTTGCGTCGCGCTTCCAACTCCCAGCGACACGCAGTCTCCAGAGGGCCCAAAACAACAGCAGGCACCTCTCTGCAGGTAGAACTCCCAGCAAGGGAATTCAGGGGGAGCTGGTCATGAAGTCTGGGTCCCTGAGACTTCAGAACAGGAGGCAAGCTCAACTTCAAGCCCTTGGAGATCTTCCTCAAGATAGTAAAAGTACACACAAAGTTCCTTTTCTCCTTTCCTTGGCAATGAGTCACCACTGCAGGCCAACCCCAAACAGCAAACAGCACAGGGGCAGTCTCCTCCTTCAGCTTCCTTGGTTTCTCTACTTGTCAAAGGGTTTGTCTTGATTCCCAGAAGTGATCTAAAGTTCTGGGGTCTGGGCCCCAATATTTATACTGCAAAATCCTTTGTTCTCTGAAGGCAGAGGTGTCTGTGCCCAGCCAAAACCAGTTCTCTCCTCCCTGGTGCAGCTTCCTGGCAGGAGGTGGAGACAGCATGGTTGAAAGCAGAACTGGCCCAGGTAGCTGAAAGGAAATCTCCTCCCCCTAATCTCTATTCTATGAAGGCTCAGGCAAGTGAAAGGAAATCTCCTCCCCCTACTCTCTATTCAATGCAGGTCCTATTCAGCCCAGCCCTGACCCATCAGACTGCTGGAGCCAAAGGCCTCTCCAGCCCCCTGTCACTCACAAACCAGACATGGAATACACAAACCTAGCAGAGGCATACTGGATGGTTAGGCAAGAAAATACCTACTTTCTAAAAGTGGTATTTTAAAACACAGAATGTAAAAATCACCCACACTAAAAGATGTATTTTAACATTCTGAGTTCAGGCATACTAAACTTTATTTTCCTATCTTGTTCCTAGGGTCAGTTAGGATTATAAGATGTTATAATCAAACTGCCCATTCTGGCCTATGGGAACAGATAGCCTTGCAATAGTGAAAAACGAAATTGGCTGTAATTCACTATAACACATCAGGGCATGTCCTACCTTTCACATACAATGCACCCTGCCCTTGGGCCTGCCTTAGGGGTGACTAATATGTAGAAAAGGGAAGGTTTAGGGACTGGCAAGTGTGTGCACTTGCCAAGTCAACATGGCAGTCCCAGACTGCACACAGGCTCTGCAATGGCAGGCCTGAGCCATATTTTACAAGCTGCTTCTGTGGGTGGCACAATCAGTGCTGCAAGCCCACCAGCAGCATTTGATTCACAGGCCCTGGGCACTCATGGGACTAGGGTCTGACAAGTAAATCAAATAAGCCAAGCCTGGAGTCACTAGTCCATTACAACAATTTACAATAGGGAGCACTTGCACTTTGGCACTGAATAGCAGTGTGAAAGTGCACAAAGCATCTAGACCAGCAAAAACATAGCAAAAATACAGGAGGCAACAGCAAAAAATGGAAGGGAGACCCATGCCAATTGTGCCAGGTCTAACACGTGTCCCCTCCAGCTGAAATGTGGGGAGAACTACCCTCCCTCTTGGGAGTTCTCTTCACTAAGGCGGAAAAATCTGGACAGACCATCAGCATTGGCGTGCTCTGTACTAGGGCGGTGTTCCACCGTGAAGTCCATCCCCTGTAGGGAAATGAACCACCTCAACAGCTTTGGACTCTCACCCCTCATCTGCATCAACCATCTGAGGGGCCTGTGGTCTGTCTGAACCCGGAAGTGAGTCCCAAACAAGTATGGTCTCAACTTCTTCAGTGCCCAGACCACAGTAAATGCCTCATGCTCATTTGCACTCCACCTCTGTTCCCGTGGAAGTAACCTCCTACTGATGAAGGCTACAGGTTGTTCTAGGCCCTCCTCATTTATCTGTGAAAGTACAGCCCCTACACCATGCTCTGAAGCATCTGTCTGCACAATGAATTCTTTAAAGAAGTTGGGAGCCTGAAGCACGGGCGCCGTGCACATGACAGTCTTCAGGGCATCAAAAGCTTTCTGACAGGTGTCAGTCCAGTTCACTTTCTTGGGCTGCTTCCTGGAAGTCAGCTCTGTCAAGGGGGCAACAATGCTGCCATACCCCTCGACAAACCTCCTGTAGTACCCTGTGAGTCCTAAAAAGCTCTCACCTCTGTCTGGGTCTTGGGGGGTTCCCAAGCAAGGATGGTATCAATCTTGGGCTGCAGGGGTGCCACCTGGCCGCTCCCAACCTGGTGTCCCAAGTACACCACGGAACCCTGCCCGATCTGGCACTTACTCACCTTGATCGTGAGGCCTGCCCTCCGCAGCGCCATCAACACTTCCCAGAGGTGGCGCAGATGTTCTTCCCAACAGGCGCTGAACACTGCAATGTCATCCAGGTAGGCGGCACTGAAATCTTCCAGCCCAGCCAACACCTGGTTGACCAACCTCTGAAAGGTGACAGGGGCATTCTTCATCCCAAAGGGCATAACCCGGAATTGGTAGTGCCCATCTGGTGTGGAGAATGCTGACCTCTCTTTTGCCCCATCAGTTAAGGCGATCTGTAAGTACCCAGACGTCAAGTCAAACGTACTGAGGTACCGGGCAGCCCCTAACCGATCAATGAGCTGATCAGCTCTGGGGATGGGGTGCGCGTCAGTCCTGGTGACTGAATTGTGTCCTCGGTAGTCCACACAGAACCGGAGTTCGGGTGTGGCACCAGGCGCGGCTGCCTTTGGGACCAAAACCACTGGGCTGGCCCAAGGGCTGTTAGAGGACTGAATCACCCCTAATGCAAACATCTTGGAGACCTCCTCCTTGATGCAAGCTCTCACCCTGTCAATCACTCTGTAAGTTTTGTGCTTTACAGGAGGACTGTCCCCAGTGTCCACATCATGGACGCACCAATCAGTGACACTGGGAGTCAGGGAGAACAGATCAGGAAACTGTCCCAACAGTTGGCGACAGTCATCTTGCTGCTCAGGGGTCAGGGTGGAAGAGAGGTTTACACCAACCACTGACCCATCTTGCTCTTTTGCAGACAGGAGGTCAGGAAGAGGCTCAGTCTCCTCCTCCATTCCATCATCTGTCGCTAGGAGCATGCCCACTTCGGACCTCTCCAAGTGGGGCTTCAGGCGGTTTACATGCAGGACCCGCAAAGGGTTCCTAGGAGACCGCAAGTCCACCAAGTAGGTGACATCACTCTTGCGCTCCACCACCTCAAATGGGCCGGTCCACTTATCCTGGAGCGCACAAGGCTCCACGGGGGCCATGACCCACACTTTCTGACCAGGCTGAAACTCGATCAGAGTGGCATTCTGATCATACCACCGTTTCATCTCCTCCTAGCTGGCTTCCAAATTTGCCTGAGCGAGTTGTCTGAAACGCCTAGTTTGGTTTATGAAGGCCAGCATGTAGCTATATACATCCTGGGGAGGTTTACTGGGAGCTTTCTCCCAGCCTTCTTTTACCAAACTCAGAGGTCCTCTTACAGGGTGACCATACAGCAGTTCAAAGGGGCTGAACCCTAAGGACTTCTGTGGCACCTCTCTGTAAGCAAACAGAAGGAATGGCAAGAGGACGTCCCACTTACGCCTCATAGGTTCCTCAAGACCCATAATCATGCCTTTTAGGGTCCGGTTGAATCTCTCAACCAGCCCATTACCTTGGGGGTGGTAAGGAGTGGTGAACTTGTAGGTTACACCACACTCCTGCCACAGGGACTTCATATACTTAGATATGAAGTTGGTACCACGGTCTGACACCACCTCTCTGGGGAACCCCACATGAGAGAAAATCCCCATCAACGCACGTCCCACCACGGGGGCCATCACAGTCCGAAGAGGGATGGCTTCCGGGTACCGGGTGGCATGGTCCACCAAGACCAGGATGAACCTGTTGCCCATGGCTGTCTTGGGATCCAGAGGCCCCACAATGTCAATGCCCACCCTTTCAAAGGGGGTGCTGACCACAGGCAATGGTTGGAGAGGAGCCTTGTGCTTCCTCCCACTCTTACCACTTGCCTGGCAAGTCTGACAGGTCCTGCAATGAGTATCTGAACTCTTGCGCATTTGGGGCCAATAAAAGTGGGTGACAAGCCTTTCAAAGGTCTTGTCTTGCCCCAAATGTCCTGCTAACGGTACATCATGAGCCAGACCCAGTAGGAAGGCTCTGAAGCGCTGGGGTACCACCAGCACACGGGCTGACCCAGGCTCAGCAACCTTAGGCTCGCTATACAGGAGACCATTCTCCCAGTAGATCCAATATGATCCAGACTGATCACCTGCTGCCTGGTTTGTGGTCTGTTGCCGCAAACCCACAAGAGAAGGGCACTTCTTCTGCTCCTCGCAGAACTCTTCCCTGGAGGGCCCTCCTTCCTGCTGCCAATGTGTCAGCTCAGGCAGGTCCCCCAGTTCAGCTACTTGCTCCCCTGTAGGTTCCAGGGCATCCCCCTCAAGGTCTGCCTCCTCCTGGACCGTGGGAACGTTGGGGGCTGGTTTCCCGCGCCCCCTACCTCTTCTCTTTAAAGCAGGCACCTGGGCCACTCTTTCAGGCTCCAGGTCCTCTTGAATACCCTTACTGGCTGCCATGGACCGAGTGGTCACACACGCCCACTCAGGCAGACCCAACATCTCCAAATGAGCTCTTCGCTCCACCTTAGCCCAAGGGGAGCTTTCCAAATCATTGCCTAGCAGACAGTCAACAGGCATGGCTGGCCTCACAGCTACTTGAAAGGTACCTGAGACCCCCGCACTCACAGGGAACCTGGGCCACCTTGCAGTGGCTCTCTGAGTTGTCAGCGGCAACTACAGGGTAAAATGCATGGGGGATCACCTGCTCTTCAGACACCAGCCGACAACTGACAGCTGTCACACTGGCTCCGGTGTCTCTCAGAGCCTCCACCCTTTGGCCATTGATGGTCACCCACTGCCTGTATTTCTTAGTGTTATTAGGCAGCTGGGTCCTGGGGACCATCTCACTGTTTCCTAAAGAGACTAGGGACATCTCTGCGGGACCCCACCCACCTTGGGCACCCATCTCCTCTCCCAGGGCTACACTAGCCATCTGCCGGGGCGGTGCACCAGTGGGTGCTGTTTTACCTTTGTTGGGGCACTGAGGCTCCCAGTAGAAGTGGCCCACCTGACCACAACTAAAACATCTTTTGGGACCCCTCTGAACAGGCTTATCTGTCGGGCCCCTGACTTCTTCTCAGGGGGAGGCTGGGAACCCTTCTCTTGGTTCCCTTGGGGATTACTTTGGGGCCGTTTCTGGAACTCCCTCTGTTTACCATTGTCCCCCCCACTCTTCTGCTGGGGACCCTGCCAACCTTTGGCGAAGTCTCCCACATGACCCTTGTGGACCCGGGTACTAACCCAGTGGTCTGCCTCCTCAGCAAGCTTCCTAGGGATAGTCAGCTTACTATCAATCAGGTGCTGGCGTAGCTCTGGAAAACAATTACTGGGCAAGTGCTCCCATGCAATCAAATCATAGAGCACCTCAAAATCATTTACTTTGCTACCCATCACCCATCCATCCAATACTCTGCAAAAAAAAGACACATATTCCACCCAAGTACTTGACTCCAGTTTCTTACAATTTCTAAACCTTTGTCTATAAAGCTCTGGGGTCAACCCATACCTGGTCATTAAGGCTTCCTTCATGTGGACATAGGAATTCTGGTCCTCAGAGGGCAAGTCTAACAAGGTGTCCCGCCCATCACTGAGAAACCGCCCCCACAACCCCGCTCCCCAATCCTTCTCAGGGACCCGGTGGGAGGTCATAGCTACTTCATAGGCCTTAAACCATTGCCCAATATCTTCATGCTTGTGGAACTCCTTAATTACATCTTTGGGGATGACTACTCTTGTTTCTACAGGCACGGATGGTGTGCTGCCACCAGAGGGAGTAATTTCTAAACTCTTGGCTTTCAACTCCAACTCCCTCAACATCCTCTCATGCTCCAAATGCATTCTCTTTTCTTCCTAGGCTAACTTCTTGCTTTCTAATTCCATCTGACCACCCAGTTTGAGCTTGGCTAGCTCCATCCTATGCATTCTATCCTTCTCCCTGTCCTCCAGCTCTTCTGGGGACAGGCCCTTTGAAGAAACACTGCTGCCTGCCCTGGAAGGTACTTTCTCCCTGGTAAGGCCCAATGGCCCCTCCAGCTGCCCATCTGTATTCTCTGCCTCATCCCTAGGCTCTTCAGGATGCTCAGGAGCATTTCTAGATTCCAACCAGGCCCTCAGCGCCTTTTGGAACTCTACCTTCTTGGTGATGCCTTTTGCAGGGATTTTAAATCTTTTACAGAAGGTTTTAAGCTGTGGCACAGTGAAGGTATCAACCCTATCGTCTTCAAATTGTAGATCCATAGATGCGTTGGATGCTGCTTTGCTCATGGTAACAAGGACTGGCAGTTTTTAGCAAAAATAGAAGTCCCAAGGAAAAAAAATTCTACCAAAATGTATGTGGTCGCGTTATGGTCTGCACTCACTAGTAGTGTACACCAATCACTGTATATGAGTCACAAATGCAAGTCCAAATCCTCACCGCTGACCACCAATGTTAGAAATGGGGGTCTCTAGTTGGCAGAGGTAGGTACCTTTGTCCAAATAGGGGCCCTTGCTTCTAGTCAGGATAACACTCCTAAAATAACCCCTGCTCACCCCTTGGTAGCTTGGCACGAGCAGACAGGCTTATCTTAGAGGCAGTGTGTAAAGCATTTGTGAACGCATACAGTAATACAGTGAAAACACTACAAATGGACACCACACCCGTTTAGAAAAATAAGTAATCTTTATCTAGATTTATCACAAGACCAAACGACAAAAATCCACAATACAGTAATAAAAATATGATTTTCAGATGGTAGAAATAGCTTAGTTCAATGTAGATGGTAAATGCAACACTTTACTCTCAAAGTACCTCGGATGCGTAATGCAAAACAAACAAAAGGGTCCCAGGGAAGGTGATGCGTCAGTTCCTTGCTTCGGGGGAGGGGATGCGTCGGTTCCTTACTGCAGCGCAGGGGAGGTGATGCGTCTGTTCCTTACCGTAGAGGAGGTGATGCGTCGGTTTCTTACTGCGTTCCGGTTACTATGCGACAAGATGGCGCCTCGATGCGATGCGACGATCCGGTGCGATGCGACAAAATGGCGTCTTTGATGCGATGCGACAACTTGGATGCGATGCGTGCACGCCCAACGGCCGTGTGGCGAAATCGATGAAATTTGGAGCCGCGACAGGCCCTGCGACGCGCTTCTCCAGTGATGCAACGGCAACCTCTGCGGCGGAGGCACGCTTCTCCGGTGATGCGACACGCTTCCTCGGCGATGCGACGGCGAACAGCTGCGGCGACGACACGCTTCTTCGGCGATGCGACGGCAACTGCTGCGGGGTGACACGCTTCTTCCTCGTTGCGTCGCGCTTCCAGCTCCCAGCGACACGCAGTCTCCAGAGGGCCCAAAACAACAGCAGGCACCTCTCTGCAGGTAGAACTCCCAGCAAGGGAATTCAGGGGGAGCTGGTGGTGAAGTCTTTGGATCCCTGACACTTCAGAACAGGAGGCAAGCTTAACTTCAAGCCCTTGGAGATCTTCCTCAAGATAGTAAAAGTACACACAAAGTTCCTTTTCTCCTTTCCTTGGCAATGAGTCACCACTGCAGGCCAACCCCAAACAGAAAACAGCACAGGGGCAGTCTCCTCCTTCAGCTTCCTTGGTTTCTCTCCTTGGCAAAGGGTTTGTCTTGATTCCCAGAGGTGATCTAAAGTTCTGGGGTCTGGGCCCCAATATTTATACTGCAAAATCCTTTGTTCTCTGAAGGCAGAGAGTGTCTGTGTCCAGCCAAAACCACTTCTGTCCTCCCTGGTGCAACTTCCTGGCAGGAGGTGGAGACAGCATTGTTGAAAGCAGACCTGGCCCAGGTAGCTGAAAGGAAATCTCCTCCCCCTACTCTCTATTCTATGAAGGCTCAGGCAAGTGAAAGGAAATCTCCTCCCCCTACTCTCTATTCAATGCAGGTCCTATTCAGCCCAGCCCTGACCCATCAGACTGCTGGAGCCAAGCCCTCTCCAGCCCCCTGTCACTCACAAACCAGACATGGAATACACAAACCTAGCAGAGGCATACTGGATGGTTAGGCAAGAAAATACCTACTTTCTAAAAGTGGTATTTTCAAACACAGAATGTAAAAATCACCCACACTAAAAGTTGTATTTTAACATTCTGAGTTCAGGCATACTAAACTTTATTTTCCCATCTTGTTCCTAGGGTCAGTTAGGATTATAAGATGTTATAATCAAACTGCCCATTCTGTCCTATGGGAACAGATAGCCTTGCAATAGTGAAAAACGAAATTGGCTGTAATTCACTATCAGGACATACTGCACACATCAGGGCATGTCCTACCTTTCACATACAATGCACCCTGCCCGTGGGCCTACCTTAGGGGTGACTAACATGTAGAAAAGGGAAGGTTTAGGGACTGGCAAGTGTGTGCACTTGCCAAGTCGACATGGCAGTCCCAGACTGCACACAGGCTCTGCAATGGCAGGCCTGAGCCATATTTTACAAGCTGCTTCTGTGGGTGGCACAATCAGTGCTGTAAGCCCACCAGCAGCATTTGATTCACAGGCCCTGGGCACTCATGGTGCACTGTACTAGGGTCTGACAAGTAAATCAAATAAGCCAATCATGGAGTCACTAATCCATTACAACAATTTACAATAGGGAGCACTTGCACTTTGGCACTGAATAGCAGTGGCAAAGTGCCCAAAGCATCTAGACCAGCAAAAAAATAGCAAAAATACAGGAGGCAACAGCAAAAAATGGAAGGGAGACCCACGCCAATGGTGCCAGGTCTAACACAAGCCAACTGCAAGAAATATTTTATTCTTTTTTGGATATAAGTTTTGATGCCCTGCTTTTTTTCTTTCTTTTAGTTGAACTCCACAAAAATAGAAAAGTTGCAGAAAAAATAAAAAATATTTAAAAATAGACAAAAAGGTTCATGTTAGAATCGTCATTCTTGATTAAAATTAGATCTTTTATGTTGTTTGTCATGTCTGTGTCTGAATGTTAAATTATGTAAGCATGTTTGGAGGTGAAATTTAATATTCTTTGGCACAATGTTGTGCAGCATACAAACATGGTACACTGTGTCCTTTCAAAGTCAGAAAGAAAACACCAAGATATTGTGTTCTTGTTCTCTCTACCAGTCACTGCTATGCACTAATGCAGATAGGCTTGCACTATACAGCAAGAGTGTATTCATTGTTTTATGTCTGTGTTTATACTGTAAGGGGACTCTTGTAGTAAAATATAGTACAACTACAATACTTTAGCACTTTTCCAACTTTGTGTGTGCACAGTAGAATACAGCACATACGGAAAGTTGGTAATTTATGGAGAAAAATAAAGTCTTTCTCCTTGTTATGCTTGCCTTAAGCAGGTCTAACGTTTTGAGTCAAAACCCTGGAAAAGTAAATGCATGCACAACACTTTGCACTATGTTTATATTAGCTCACTCGCACAAACCTAGAAGTGAGAAGAAAGTGTTAGTAGATATGGGTTTCAGGGGACGATTTACTAACACTTTAAGTTGGTTTTTATAACTCAAATAATGCAAACCAGTGCAAAATGTTTAATTCGGATTGCCTTTCTAGCACAAAACAAGATTTGTGCTGGAATCTAGCCCTAAAGTAAGCAGTGAACATAGCAGTAGTGCTGCTTTGTACTGCATTGCATCAAAAAGTGCTATGAAGGGTGATGCCTGGGTGTTCCTATTCATTGACCAATGGTTTGTGATGCAGAGTCCAATCAATCAACCTTAGTAGGTAGAGCTTTGCACTTAAAAATGATGCGTCTTTCAAGGATGTAAAAAAGAGAACTGTTCTATTTCTTCAAACGATTTACTTTGAATGTGTGCTGCACTGTACAGCTAATGTCTTTAGTGGGAAAACTTTTATAGTTTCGCTAAGCATAGTCCAGTACAACACCTATGTTAGACATTACGCAGACACTGTCGCAATAATGTGCAAAGATGTGTTGGTGACACTAGGCCCCTTGATTGCACACCAGCATTAGGGAGAGAACAGGACATCTTCATATCTTAGTACATATGGAGCTTTCCTGCTCTTTCCCTCTTACACAATGCGCAGCAACTCTGGTTGCTGTGGTGTGATAGGAAATCTTTGTAATTCTGCCCCTGAACATATTTCTTAGTTGCCTACGACTATGGGATATATCCATTAACGTGACACACATCACAATGAAGCAATCTTAGTTGCTACATTGTATTGCTTCACAGGGAGAGAGAAGGTAAACACCACATAGACTATAATATAGAGTTCTATCTCTGTTCTATAACGTAAGTGCCTAATGAGGATCAATAACATCACAAAGACACCTTTGTGATATAGAGAAAATCTATCTGTGTAATCTTTAGTATATATGTTTTACTTCATAAATACTCATGCACTACAAAATAGTGTGGTCAAATTAAGTTTAAATGGTTTTCCGCTTTCAATGTTTAGTGTTATATCAGGCATAAATACATGTTTTTGTAGTATTATATACTAAGAAAAAGGTAAGGGAATATATATATATATATACCAAAACACCAATTTTCCCCCAGTAGTCATATTTACTATGCAAACATGACCTCATGTTAGTCACACTGTGAGAGGAATTAGATCCCTGCAAATATAACATTTCAAAGAGAGTTAAAACGACTCCTGTTGTCACCTGTGTCAATGTCATATCTATGTATGATACACACTATTTATAGCTTCCTGTTCAAATGATAAAATGCATCACCTCTTTAAGAGCAGGCTACAGAGTTTTTCTGATAACATCCTCTCTGTAGACATCTCACAGATCTTCTTATTTTTCAATGCGGTTATTTCGTTGTCATAGTATCTCAAAGAAATAGTTTGACAAGTATTAAATCTTTATTGTATTTTAGTTTTAAAACACTGGTTTAAGTGCTTATAAAACAATTATATATTGCTTGTAGTTGAGCAACACATTGTTACTATTTTTCCTTGTGTACTCTGTAAGTGTTATAAACAGACATAGACAATTTAGTTTTTGCACATTTTTAACATATATCACTATTGCTCAGATGGCAAAAGAAATTAATATGCAAAACGTCTGAAAATATCACCCATTAAAAAAAAAAACATGTATTAGTTTGCTAGTGTAACAGTTGAAACTTCATGGTTAAATCAACTTAGAAAAGGTTTTTCTTATGTTGTCAGTGAGTGTCATTTCACTATGTGGACATTTTTACCACTTGTGACTGCGCTGTACATATTCAACACTCCACAAATTAAAAGAATCGTTTGTACATATAGTATTATAGTGGAAAAAAACTTTGGATTATAAAACAAATCCACATAAATGGTGCACGTTAGACTGTTAACTGTGAAGAGCAGATGTATAGTTCACTACGTAGCAGACAATTGGGCCCCTTTACGATGCCGGTCAGACGAGAGTCCGACCGGCATTGTGTCGGAAACAGGACTGCCCGACAAGGAGTCGGCTGTCCCACTTCCCATATGAGGATGCGACTGCCTTCACAGCAGTTGGAAAGTGTATCTTTTCTATTGTGGCTTGTTCTGAGGGCTGCAGCACAATCAGCAATAGGAAAGATACACTTTTTAAACATCCATGCACCGTGTGGCAGGCACAGAATGGTGCCTGCCACACGGTGCATGGATATTTGGGAGGAGCACCACAAGTGCCCCCCAGGCCTAATAGAAGAGGCTGCAGGGGGAGGGAGGCCCTGCTAGGGTCCCCACAGTCCATTTCAAATGCCCTTTCTATGGCGGTCGGACCGCATAAAAAGGCTGTGGAAATGTGCATTGTAATCCCCATGCCAGTGCCTGAACAGGCACCGCCTCCATTTTGCGGCTTAAGATCCGCCCACTGTCCCGACAGGCTCCTTGTGCCTGTTGGAGGCGGAGCAGATTCCGCCCGTAGGCATCGGTCAGACCATCCACATCATAATAGGGCCATCAAACCGATGCCTCAGATGTCGGACGGAACGAGCTGTCAGAGGGCCTTCCATCCGATATCATAATGCGGCCCATATTTTTCAGTAAAACTGTACTGAATTTCTTGTTAGAGAAAGGGGAAGAAGTCCTAAAGGTATGAAGTTACTTCATTAGACTAGGACTAAAGAATATTTTTTTAAGCACTTCTACGTGTAAAAAATTTGCAGCCCTATACTGGTCATCGCCTTTCTCTGGCTGAATGACTACATATAATCAGAAGATCAACAAATTCTATATCTCTTAACCCTTTCTATGCTCATGACGGAGCGGTTCCGTCATGAGCAACGGTGGGCGTGTGCTAATGACGGAACCCCTCCGTCATGGCACCCACCCATGGGGGAAGCGCTAGTGCTCCCCCCATGGGCAGCCCATCAAGCCCCCACAAAGGGGGATGGCAGCGGAAGAGTTTCCGCTGCCACCCCGACCTCCCCCAGGCAATCCCATGACGTCAGCGCGCACAGCGCGCGCTGACGTCATCAGGAGCAGCCGGATACACTGGAAGCCATTTGCTTCCAGTGCATCCAGCAGGAAACAGGTGAGTTTCCTTGCTCCGGTGGGGCGGGGGTGAGGGAATTGGGATGCATTGAGGCATCGGGGGAAAGGAAAGAGTTTTTCCTCTCCCCTGATGTCTCAATGCAGGTCATTCCTGCTGCACGATCTCGCATGGCGTCGCGATTGTGCAGCAGGAATGCCCCCACTAGGCACCAGGGATTTCTTTTGGAATAAATGGAAGTGACCCCTTGGGCAAGGGTTGCTTCCTAAAGGGGCACAATAATTTTAAGACTTTTCTGCCCCCCCGGGGACAGATCGGCTGGGTTTTTTGGTGTTTCTGGCCCCAGGGGGGGCAGAAAACCCCACTAGACACCATGGATTTCTTTAAAATTAAAATGGAAGCGACCCCATGTGCAAGGGTCGCTTCCAGGGGGCAGATATTTTTTGTATGTTTATTCTGCCCCCCTCCCCCCCTGGGGGCAGATTGGCCTGTTTTTTTGGCCTTTCTGCCCCCGGGCGTGCGGGGGGGTGAAAACCCCACTAGACACCAGGGACTTTTTTAAAAATTAAAATGGAAGCGACCCCTTGGGCAAGGGTAGCTTCCAGGTGGCAGATATTTTTGGTATGTTTATTCTGCCCCCCCCCCCCGGGGGCAGATCGGCCCATTTTTTGGGGCCTTTCTGCCCCCAGAGGGGGCAGAAAACCCCATTAGACACCAGGGACTTTATTTTAATTGAAATGGAAGTGACCCCTTGGGCAAGGTTCGCTTCCAGGGGGCTGATATTTTGTGTATGTTTTTGCTGCCCCCCCTGGGGGCAGATCGGCCCGTTTTTTTGGCCTTTCTGCCCCCAGGGAGGGGGGGGGCAGAAAACCCCACTAGGCACCAGGGATTTTGTTTTGTGTGTAATGGAAGCGACATGGTTGCTTCCAAGGGGGGAAAATTTGGTTAATGTTTTTTCTGCCCCTCCTGGGGATAGATCTGCCCCTTTTTTTTGGCCTTTCTGCCCTAGGCGGGAGGGGGGAGGCAGATAACCCCTCTAGGCACCAGGGATTTATGTCTTTTTCAAGGGGGCACATTTCTGTCTGCTGTTTTTTGCCCCACCTGGGGGACAGATCGGCCTGGGCAGACAACCTCACCCGATCCCTTGGGCAAGATCACCCCCCATTTTTCTCAGCCCTATTGGAAGGCACATCTGGCAGATTGACCATTTTGGTAGTGACATAGCGTGTTATATGTTAATTGTTTTATTTCTTGTGAATTGCAATGGTAATGCTTTATTTCTCCCTTTTTGTTCTAGTTCAAGGCTTTTGCTCTTTAGACTGTTCCAGGTTGCGGTTTCGTTACTGGTGGTTCTGCTGTTTGTGTAGTTGCATGTGTTTGGTAAGAGGCTTTTTTTTGTACAATGTAAATGAGTTTCATTTCCCTGCATGAATGTGTTTTTTGCAAATGGTGTAATAATAGCAGTATGTTTGGCTTCTGTTTTTTGAGTGTCAAAAACTTTTTTGCATTTGTGCTCGATGTGTATTTTGTTGTCTTGTGAGCAATTGGTTTTGTTTTTTTCTTTCTAGTGGGATATCGTCGGTTTTTGCTGTGTCTCTGCAGAGTAGGTGCTGGTGAGTGTAGCTGTCACTTGCAAGTGAATCGTATAGTTTTTAGTATATAGATCTTTGTGATAAAGGCACACATTTTTTTTACTTACTTATTTTGCACAGTGTTGGTTGTTGTTGACTTGTTTGTGCAGTCTCCTTTCTCAGTAAGGATAATGGCTAGCCGCAGGATTACTGCTCAGCAGGTTGTTGGTATGCTTTTTGAGTCTTCCTCTGACCATGGTTCAGAGACTGACTCTGCATCTGAGGCAGAGGAGGGAGTGGAAGATTCAGGCAGTGAGTTTTCTGTCCAGGAGGACTCATCGGATGATGAAGCTACTCTCAGTGCGGATGAAGCTACTCTTAGTGCGGATGAAGTGCCTGTTTTAGAGGAGGTCATTGATGTGCCGATAGTGCAGCAAGAGGCATCTGGGCTGCAGCCTGGGGCTGCAAGGCTTCCCGTTGGAAGTGCTGACCTCAGGGTTGCCCTAGGCATGGTGCAGCCGGCATTGCCAGACTTTACTGGTGTTCCAGGATGTAGAGTGAATACTGAAAACTTTTTGCCGATATATTTTTTTCAGTTGTTTATGGATGATGTATTTTTGGCAGAGATTGTTGAGCAGACTAATTTGTATGCCAAACAGTTTTTGAGGGACAACAGTGCCAGCCTTAGGCCCCACTCAAGAGCTACCCGGTGGACTCCCACAAATTTGGAAGAGATGAAGAAGTTCTTGGGTTTAACTTTTTTGATGGGCTTGCTAGGGAAGCCATCAATGTCTTCATATTGGTCTACTAGTCCCTTGATGGCAACGGCTATATTTCCGGCAGTCATGAGTCGTGATAGGTATTTGCTTCTGCTTCGGATACTGCATTTTGTCGATAATGGTTTAGCGTTGCCACGAGATCACCCTAATTGTGACCGTCTTTTTAAGATTCGGCCTGTCATTGATCACTTTGTAGATTGATTTTCTGAGATCTATGCTCCAGGGAAAGAAATAGCAGTGGATGAGTCTTTGGCCTTGTTCAAGGGCCGCTTGGTTTTTAGGCAATACATTCCTAGTAAGAGGGCACGCTATGGAATTAAGATGTATATGCTGTGTGACAGTAGGACTGGATATGTCTCTGTTAGACCTGGCATCCTTGGCGTGGGTCTCCCTTCCATTTTTTCGTAATGCCTCCACTGTTGCCGATATGTTTTTGCTGGACTAGATGCTCATGGGCACTTTGCCACTGCTAATCAGTGCCAAAGTGCAAGTGCTCCCGATCGTTAATTGATACATGTATTAGTGACTCCATGATTGGATGATTGGTTTACTTGTCAGTCCCTAGTACAGCGCACTCAGTGTGCCCAGGGCTTGTAAATCCAATGCCGCTGGTGGGCTTGCAGCACTGGTTGTGCCACCCACAGAAGCGGCTTGTAAAATGTGTCTCAGGCCTGCCATCGCAGAGCCTGTGTGCAGCCTCGGGCTGCCATGTCGACTTGGTGAGTACACCCACTTACCAGTCCCTAAACCTTCCCTTTACTGCATGTTGGTCACCCCTAAAGTCGGCCCTAGGGCAGGGTGCATTGTAAGTATAAGGTAGGACATGCCCTGGTGTGTGTGGCATGTCCTAATAGTGAATTACAGCCATTTTCGTTTTTCACTATTGCAAGGCTACCTGCTCCCCATAGGCCAGAATGGGCAGACTGACTATTACACCTTATAGTCAGAACTGACCCAGGGAACATGGTAGAAAAACGAATTTAGTATGCCTGAACTCAGGATGATAAAATGCATCTTTTAGTGAAGTTGGTTTTAACATTCTGTGTTTGAAAATACCACTTTTAGAAAGTGGGTATTTTCTTGCCTAACTATCCAAGCCTGCCTCTGCTAGGTTGTGTATTCCTTGTCTGGAGATTGAGTGACAGGGGCTGGGGGTGGCCACAGGAGACAGGGTGAGTCAGCGCAGGGCTGAATAGAAAGATCTGCATCCAGAGTGGAGGGAGGAGTTGCACCTGGGTCTGAATAGGGCTGTGCCTGCCTTCCACAATGCTGGCTCCACCTCCTGCCGGGCGGCTGAGCACTCTGCCCCACATTCTGAAAGGAAAGAAGGAGTCAGAAAAACAAAGTGCTCCAGGACTGACCAGAACTGGTTTTGGACTAGGCAGAGGCCTCTCTGCCTCCAGAGAACAAAGAGAATCAGGGTATAAGAGGGGCACCCAGACCCCAGGAAGATTAGATCACTTTTGGGAACAAGAAGAAACCTTTGCTGAGGAGCGGAACCAAGAAGAAACTGAGGAGAGACTATCCCTAAGCCTGAAGTGCTGCTTGGGGGATTGGCCTGCAGTGGTTTGCCTGACTGCCAAAGAAAGGAGAAAGGAACTTTTGCTTTGCTGTGACTTTCATCAACTTGTGAAGGATCTCCAAGGGCTTGGAAGAGAGCTTGCCCCCTGACCGAAGTCCCAGGACCATTGGACTTCACCCCCTTTGTGAATTGCTGCTGGAAACTCTGTTTCAGTGGCTGCAGAGGTAGGGAGCTGTGACCGACTCTCACGACCGACTCGGTGTCCTGTAAGCACCGCATCGAAGCACCGTCTCGCCCTGCAACGCACGGCCCTGGTCTCACCGACTCCGTCAACGAGCCGCTGCCTGCACCGCATCGAGGGACAACGCGTCCTGCAACGCTTCGCTACGCCGAATCGAACTGGTCCGACCGACACGGTCACTGCTGCTGAGTTCGAGTCCTGTGACCGCACCGGAGTTGGGCACCGCTCGCACGCTTTGCGACGCACCGCCCGACTCGCACCGCTGTCCGGACTGATCGACGCCAGCTCCTGAATCCGGCTCCGTCGCCGCACCGCAACCTGCCAGCACCGCATCGAAGCACCGTCTCGCCCTGCAACGCACGGCCCTGGTCTCACCGACTCCGTCTCGACGACGTCAACGAGCCGCTGCCTGCACCGCATCGAGGGACAACGCGTCCTGCAACGCTTCCATTTTTGCATCGCGACCGCGACGAGACAGCCATCCGGCTCGCACGCCCGTGCCTGCCGCTTCAAGTAAAAGGTACTGTGACCGAGTCTGTCTACGCTGTGTTGGCCCGTCTCGACGCGGTCAGCTGGATTTGTTAGACTCTGTTTGTTCTCAACATCGCCGTAGCCGGAGGAGGCTACCGACTCGCACAGAACCTTGAATTAAGCCTTTTTGATCAGAACTAAGTATTCTTAACAGTATTGTGGATTATTTTTGTCGTTTATGGTCTTGTGATAAATCTATATAAAGTATACCTATTTTTATAAATATATAACCTGTGTGGTGTCCATTTGTAGTGTTGTCACTTGATTACTGTATGTGTTCACAAATGCTTTACACACTGCCTCTGAACTAAGCCTGTCTGCTCGTGCCAAGCTACCAAGAGGGTGAGCAGGGGTTATTTCGGGAGTGTACCTACTTTCCCTGACTAGACGCAAGGGTCCCTATTTGGACAAAGGTACATACCTCTGCCAACTAGAGACCCCCAAATCTAACATTGGTGGTCAGCGGTGAGGATTCTGGACTTGCATTTGTGACTCATGTACAGTGATTGGTGAACACTACTTAGTGAGTGCAGACCAAAACGCAACCACATACTTTTATAGCATTTTTTCTGGGATTTCCTATTTTTGCAAATGCCAAGTTCAGTCACTATGGAGAAACCAGCATCAGTAGCCTCTGTTGAGTGTGATTGGGAAGAAGAGAGGCTAGAATGCTACACCCTTAAGCAGCTCAGGCAATTCTGCAAAAAGTTTAAAGTGTCCATGACCGGGATCTCCAGGAAGGAGGACCTCCAAAAGGCGCTGAGGGCCTGGGTCGAATCAAGGAGTGCCCCTGTGGAGGGGGCTGAGAATGCAGAAGGGCAGCTGGAGGGGCTATTGGGTCTAGGGGCTAGAAGACCACCTTCCCCAGTAGGTAGCAGTGTTTCTGCCAGAGGACTGTCTCCAGAGGAGTTGGAGGACAGGAAGGAGAGTAGGATGCACGAAATGCAGATGACCAAGCTCAAGCTGAATGGGCAGTTAGAATTCGAAATGCAAACTAGGAAATTAGCCCTAGAGGAAAAGAAAATGCAGTTTGAACATGAGAAAGTTTTGAGGGAGTTGGAATTGAAGGCCAAAAGCTTAGAGATTACTCCCTCTGGTGGCAGTGTACCGCCTGTGCCTGTTGAAGCTAGGGTGTATATTCCCAAAGATGTGGTGAAGGAGTTTTTAAAAATGATGACATAGGGCAGTGGTTCAAAGCCTATGAGGTAGCCATGTCTTCCCACCGGGTCCCTGAGAAGGATTGGGGAGCGGGGTTGTGGGGACGGTTCCTCAGTGAAGGGCGGGATACCTTGTTGGATTTGCCCTCTGAAGTCTATAATTCGTACAGCCACATGAAGGATGCCTTAATGACTAGGTATGGTTTGACCCCTGAGCTTTATAGGCAAAGGTTCAGGAACTGTAGTAAGATTGAAAGCAGTACCTGGGTTGAATATGTGACCTTCTTTTGCAGAGCCTTGGATGGTTGGGTAAAGGGTAGCAAAGCGACTGATTTTCAGGCGCTCTTTGATTTGATTGCCTGGGAGCACTTGTCCGGTAATTGTTTTCCTGAGCTACGCCAGCACCTAATTGATAGTAAGCTGACTAACCCTAGGCAGCTTGCTGAGGAGGCGGACCGCTGGGTGAGTACCCGGGTCCACAAGGGTCACGTGGGAGACTCCGCCAAGGGTGGGCAGGGTCCCCAGCAGAAGAGTGGGGGGACAAGGGTAAACAGAAGGAGTTCCATAAAGGGCCCCAAAGTAGACCCCAAGGGAACCAAGGGAAAGGTTCCCAGCCTCCCCCTGAGAAGAAGCCAGTGGCCCTGACAGGCCCCCTGTTCACCAGGGACCACTGGTATGTTACAAGTGTGGCGCCCCTGGCCACAAGGCAAACGATCCTCGTTGCCCTTTGCATGGAAAACCAGCACCCACCAGTGCAGTCCCCCGGCAGTTGGCTAGTGTAGCCCTGGGGGAGGAGTTGGGTGCCCAAGGTGGGGGGATCCCACAGTGTTTTCCCTTGTCTCATTAGGAGACTCTGAGATGGTCCCTAGGACCCCGCTGCCTGAGAACACTAAGAAATACAGGCAGTGGGTGACCATCAATGGCCATAGGGTGGAGGCTCTGAGAGACACCGGAGCCAGTGTGACAGCTGTCAAGTGTCACCTGGTGTCTAAAGAGCAGGTTATCCCTGATGCATTCTATCCGGTTGTTGCCGCTGACAACACAGAGAGTCACTGCAAGGTGGCTCAGGTTCCCTTTGAGTGGGGGGGGTCTCGGGTACTCTTCAAGTAGCTGTGAGGCCAGCCATGCCTGTTGACTGTTTGTTAGGGAACGATTTGGAGAGCTCACCTTGGGCTAAGGTGGAGCGGAGTGCGCATTTAGAAATGTTGGGCTTGCCTGATTGGGCATGTGTGACCACCCGGTCAATGGCAGCTAAAGGTGTTCAAGAGGACCTGGAGCCTGAGAGGGAGGCCCAGGTGCCTGCCGGAGAGAGAGGAGGCAGGGGGCGCGGGAAACCGGCCCCCGAGGTTCCCACGGTCCAGGAGGAGGCAGACCCTGAGGGGGATGCCCTGGAGCCTACAGGGGAACAGGTAGCTGAACTGGGGGACCTACCTGAGCTGACCCATTGGCAGCAAGAAGGAGGACCCTCCAGGGAAGAGTTCTGCGAGGAGCAGAACACATGCCCTTCTCTCGTGGGTCTGAGGCAACAGGCCACAGACCAGGCAGCAGGTGATCAGTCTGGATCACATTGGGTTTACTGGGAGAATGGTCTCCTGTATTCAGAGCCTAAGGTTGCTGAGCCTGGGTCAGCCCGTGTGCTGGTGGTACCCCAGCGCTTCAGAGCCTTCCTACTGGGGTTGGCTCATGATGTACCGTTAGCGGGACATCTGGGGCAGGACAAGACCTTTGACAGGCTTGTTACCCATTTCTATTGGCCCCAGATGCGCAGGAGTGCCGCCACTCACTGCAGGACATGCCAGACTTGCCAGGCAAGTGGAAAGAGTGGGAGGAAGCACAAGGCTCCTCTCCAGCCATTCCCTGTGGTCAGCACCCCCTTTGAACGGGTGGGTATTGACATTGTGGGGCCACTGGACCCCAAGACAGCCATGGGCAACAGGTTTATCCTGGTCTTGGTGGACCATGCCACCCGGTACCCTGAAGCCATCCCTCTGAGGACAGTGACGGCCCCCGTGGTGGGACGGGCACTGATGGGAATTTTCTCACGTGTGGGATTCCCTCAAGAGGTGGTGTCTGACAGAGGTACCAACTTCGTGTCCAAGTACATGAAGTCCCTGTGGCAGGAGTGCGGTGTAACTTACAAGTTCACCACTCCTTACCACCCTCAAGGAAATGGTCTGGTTGAGAGATTCAACCGGACCCTCAAGGGCATGATTATGGGTCTGGAAGAACCCATGAGGCGTAAATGGGACGTCCTCTTACCATGCCTGTTGTTTGCATACCGGGAGGTGCCACAGAAGTCTCTAGGGTTCAGTCCCTTTGAGCTCCTCTATGGACACCCGGTGCGAGGACCTCTGAGTTTGGTCAAGGAAGGCTGGGAGCAATCTCCCAGGAAACCTCCCCAGGATGTATACAGTTACATGCTGGCCTTCAGGAACCAGACTAGGCGTTTCAGAGAGCTTGCTGAGGCAAATCTGGAAGCCAGCCAGGAGGAGATGAAGCGGTGGTACGACCAGAATGCCACTCTGGTAGAGCTTCAGCCTGGTCAGAAAGTGTGGGTCATGGCCCCTGTGGAGCCTTGTGCGCTCCAGGACAAGTGGACCGGCCCTTTTACGGTGGTGGAGCGCAAGAGTCCAGTTACCTATTTGGTGGACTTGCAGTCTCCCAGGAACCCCTTGCGGGTCCTGCATGTGAACCGCCTGAAGCCCCACTTGGAGAGGTCCCAAGTGGGCATGCTCTTAGCTACAGATGATGGAATGGAGGAGGAGACCGAGCCTCTTCCTGACCTCCTGTCAGCCCGAGAGCAAGATGGATCAGTGGAGGGAGTAAACCTCTCTACCTCCCTGACACCTGAGCAGCAGGGTGACTGTCGCCAACTGTTGGGACAGTTCCCTGACCTGTTCTCCCTGGTTCCCAGTGTCACTCATTGGTGCGTCCATGATGTGGACACTGGGGACAGTCTTCCTGTGAAGCACAAGGCTTACAGGGTGACTGACAGGGTCAGAGCCTGCATCAAGGAGGAGGTCTCCAAGATGTTTGCGCTAGGGGTCATTGAGTCCTCTAACAGCCCTTGGGCCAGCCCAGTGGTCTTGGTTCCAAAGGCTGCCGCGCCTGGTGCCACACCAGAACTCCGGTTCTGTGTGGACTACAGGGGACTCAATTCCGTCACCAGGACTGACGCCCACCCCATCCCCAGAGCTGATGAGCTCATAGATCGGTTAGGGGCTGCGCGGTACCTCAGCACGTTTGACTTAACGTCTGGGTACTGGCAGATCGCCTTGACTGATGGGGCAAAAGAGAGGTCAGCATTCTCCACACCAGATGGGCACTACCAGTTCCGGGTGATGCCCTTTGGGATGAAGAATGCCCCTGCCACCTTTCAGAGGTTGGTCAACCAGGTGTTGGTTGGACTGGAGGATTTCAGTGCCGCCTACCTGGATGACATCGCAGTGTTCAGTGCCGGTTGGGAAGAACATCTGCGCCACCTCTGGGAAGTGTTGATGGCGCTGCGGAGAGCAGGCCTCACCATCAAGGCGAGTAAGTGCCAGATTGGGCAGGGTTCTGTGGTGTACTTGGGACACCAGGTTGGGAGCGGCCAGGTGGCGCCCCTCCAACCGAAAATTGATACCATTCTGGCTTGGGAGCCCCCAAGACCCAGACAGAGGTGAGAGCCTTCCTAGGACTCACCGGGTACTACCGGAGATTCGTCAAGGGGTATGGCAGCATTGTTGCCCCCTTGACAGAGCTGACTTCCAAGAAGCAGCCCAGGAAAGTGATTTGGACTGACGCCTGTCAAAAAGCTTTTGACACCTTGAAGACTGCCATGTGCACGGCGCCTGTGCTCCAGGCACCCAACTTCTCCAATGAGTTCATTGTTCAGACCGACGCTTCAGAGCATGGTGTAGGGGCTGTTCTATCACAGATCAATGAGGAGGGCCTAGACCAACCTGTAGCCTTCATCAGTAGGAGGTTACTTCCCCGGGAACAGAGATGGAGTGCTATTGAGCGGGAGGCATTTGCTGTGGTCTGGGCACTGAAGAAGCTGAGACCATTCCTGTTTGGGACACACTTCCGGGTTCAGACAGACCACAGGCCCCTCAGATGGTTGATGCAGATGAGGGGTGAGAATCCAAAGCTGTTGAGGTGGTCCATTTCCCTACAGGGGATGGACTTTACGGTGGAACACCGCCCTGGTACAGAACACGCCAATGCTGATGGACTGTCCAGATTTTTCTGCCTTAGCGATGAGAACTCCCTAGGGGTAGGATAGTTCTCCCCACTTTTCAGCTGGAGGGGACACGTGTTAGACCTGGCATCCTTGGCGTGGGTCTCCCTTCCATTTTTTCGTAATGCCTCCACTGTTGCCGATATGTTTTTGCTGGACTAGATGCTCATGGGCACTTTGCCACTGCTAATCAGTGCCAAAGTGCAAGTGCTCCCGATCGTTAATTGATACATGTATTAGTGACTCCATGATTGGATGATTGGTTTACTTGTCAGTCCCTAGTACAGCGCACTCAGTGTGCCCAGGGCTTGTAAATCCAATGCCGCTGGTGGGCTTGCAGCACTGGTTGTGCCACCCACAGAAGCGGCTTGTAAAATGTGTCTCAGGCCTGCCATCGCAGAGCCTGTGTGCAGCCTCGGGCTGCCATGTCGACTTGGTGAGTACACCCACTTACCAGTCCCTAAACCTTCCCTTTACTGCATGTTGGTCACCCCTAAAGTCGGCCCTAGGGCAGGGTGCATTGTAAGTATAAGGTAGGACATGCCCTGGTGTGTGTGGCATGTCCTAATAGTGAATTACAGCCATTTTCGTTTTTCACTATTGCAAGGCTACCTGCTCCCCATAGGCCAGAATGGGCAGACTGACTATTACACCTTATAGTCAGAACTGACCCAGGGAACATGGTAGAAAAACGAATTTAGTATGCCTGAACTCAGGATGATAAAATGCATCTTTTAGTGAAGTTGGTTTTAACATTCTGTGTTTGAAAATACCACTTTTAGAAAGTGGGTATTTTCTTGCCTAACTATCCAAGCCTGCCTCTGCTAGGTTGTGTATTCCTTGTCTGGAGATTGAGTGACAGGGGCTGGGGGTGGCCACAGGAGACAGGGTGAGTCAGCGCCGGGCTGAATAGAAAGATCTGCATCCAGAGTGGAGGGAGGAGTTGCACCTGGGTCTGAATAGGGCTGTGCCTGCCTTCCACAATGCTGGCTCCACCTCCTGCCGGGCGGCTGAGCACTCTGCCCCACATTCTGAAAGGAAAGAAGGAGTCAGAAAAACAAAGTGCTCCAGGACTGACCAGAACTGGTTTTGGACTAGGCAGAGGCCTCTCTGCCTCCAGAGAACAAAGAGAATCAGGGTATAAGAGGGGCACCCAGACCCCAGGAAGATTAGATCACTTTTGGGAACAAGAAGAAACCTTTGCTGAGGAGCGGAACCAAGAAGAAACTGAGGAGAGACTATCCCTAAGCCTGAAGTGCTGCTTGGGGGATTGGCCTGCAGTGGTTTGCCTGACTGCCAAAGAAAGGAGAAAGGAACTTTTGCTTTGCTGTGACTTTCATCAACTTGTGAAGGATCTCCAAGGGCTTGGAAGAGAGCTTGCCCCCTGACCGAAGTCCCAGGACCATTGGACTTCACCCCCTTTGTGAATTGCTGCTGGAAACTCTGTTTCAGTGGCTGCAGAGGTAGGGAGCTGTGACCGACTCTCACGACCGACTCGGTGTCCTGTAAGCACCGCATCGAAGCACCGTCTCGCCCTGCAACGCACGGCCCTGGTCTCACCGACTCCGTCAACGAGCCGCTGCCTGCACCACATCGAGGGACAACGCGTCCTGCAACGCTTCGCTACGCTGAATCGAACTGGTCCGACCGACACGGTCACTGCTGCTGAGTTCGAGTCCTGTGACCGCACCGGAGTTGGGCACCGCTCGCACGCTTTGCGACGCACCGCCCGACTCGCACCGCTGTCCGGACTGATCGACGCCAGCTCCTGAATCCGGCTCCGTCGCCGCACCGCAACCTGCCAGCACCGCATCGACGCACCGTCTCGCCCTGCAACGCACGGCCCTGGTCTCACCGACTCCGTCTCAACGACGTCAACGAGCCGCTGCCTGCACCGCATCGAGGGACAACGCGTCCTGCAACGCTTCCATTTTTGCATCGCGACCGCGACGGACAGCCCTCCGGCTCGCACGCCCGTGCCTGCCGCTTCAAGTAAAAGGTACTGTGACCGAGTCTGTCTACGCTGTGTTGGCCCGTCTCGACGCGGTCAGCTGGATTTGTTAGACTCTGTTTGTTCTCAACATCGCCGTAGCCGGAGGAGGCTACCGACTCGCACAGAACCTTGAATTAAGCCTTTTTGATCAGAACTAAGTATTCTTAACAGTATTGTGGATTATTTTTGTCGTTTATGGTCTTGTGATAAATCTATATAAAGTATACCTATTTTTATAAATATATAACCTGTGTGGTGTCCATTTGTAGTGTTGTCACTTGATTACTGTATGTGTTCACAAATGCTTTACACACTGCCTCTGAACTAAGCCTGTCTGCTCGTGCCAAGCTACCAAGAGGGTGAGCAGGGGTTATTTCGGGAGTGTACCTACTCTCCCTGACTAGACGCAAGGGTCCCTATTTGGACAAAGGTACATACCTCTGCCAACTAGAGACCCCCAAATCTAACAGTCTCTAATTTCAGGGTGTACACCGGTAAGGATTCCAGGATGAACCCCCCTGGTTGTCCGTCCACTTTTGGAGTGACTTAGAAAATTGTGTGGGAACTTGGTAGAGGACTTATTAACAAAGGTCACCATTTATATGTAGATAACTTCTACACTGGTATGCAGTTGTTCAGGGAATTGACCAAAGTGGACACTGTTGCTTGTGGCACAATCCGCTCTAACCGTAAATGTTTCCCAAAAGAACTTGTTTGTCAAAAGCTAGTGCGGGGACAGTGCAGTGCATTTCGAGGAACTTCTAGCTGTGAAGTTTTCAGACAGGAGAGATGTCTACATGCTGACTACCATCCATGATGAAAGCCCTTCACCTGTGACTGTTTGGGGTCAGGTTGCTGAAGCGCGCAAACCTGTGTGCATTTTAGACTATAATAGGCACATGGGTGGTGTTGATAGAGTAGATCAGAGGTTGGAACCTTACACTGCTCTTCGTAAGGCTTACATTTGGTATAAGAAGTTGGCTATCCATCTTTTCCACTTGGCAACCTTTAATGCTTTTGTTGTATTCAAGGATTGTTGTCCTGAGTCAAAGATGACTTTTGCTAAGTTTCAGGAGTCTGTAATAGGCAGACTTGTTGTAGTGGAACAGGCAAGTGTTCCTAGAGTTGGAGTGGTGGAGGATGTGGCTAGATTGAAAGATCGCCACTTTCCTGATCACATTCCTCCCACACCCTCAAGAGACTTTCTCAGTAGGAGATGTAGAGTCTGTTGGTGAAGAGGTACGTGGAAGGAGACTCGTATGTACTGCCCCGAGTGTCCTTCTAACCCTGCGCTGTGTGTGCCTGCTTGTTTTAGAATGTACCACACGCAAAATAATTTTTGGGAGCATCCATGAGTGGTACAGTGAACTGCCTGGTCTCTATTGTTTTATATTTTTTGTTCAGTTTCAAGGTTGGCATTTGTGCAATGTGTTTAGTTTCAGATTTTGTGTTAGTAGATTTGTATCTATTTGCAATTTGCTTGTGTTTTCTTTTTTGTATAAAAAAATCCTGGGGCGTGGCTTGGCAGGCCATCATGGCGGACGTGTGCTGAGTGAGCTCCGTCCAGCCCTAAATTAATCCTGAATTATCCTGCTCCTCTGATCGATATTTCTGCCCCACGGAGAGTCTGCGGACCTGGTGTACTGGCGTCCCCTACCTGAGCCGACTCCCGTTCCTTGAAGTGGCTGGTGGCTGCGATACGGCGTTGCTGCAGAGGCAAGGCATATTGGAGGCGCGGCCTGGAGGCCCCGTGGGAGACCGAGACGTCGAGTTGGACGCTGCCCGGATCCATAGGCTGGGGGTGACGCTGCCACGACGGAGCTGAAGTGCTGCAGGAGTGGGGAGGATCGTGCCCTGGTGTGTGCCCCGCGGGCGGCCGTTTTCGACCGGGGGTCAGCTGCCGCTCCGCGACCACGATTGCTGGCAGGGAGAGCCGCGATGCTCGGCGGCTGAATTGGGCTGCGGAGGTGAGGAGCGGTGTGTGTGGGCGGCTGCTGCGGCAGACGGCAAGTCTCTGACCGTGTTACTGGCAGTGCGTGGGTCGGCGGTCCCCGGGCCCTGGCAGGCAAGTGCGTTCCTCCTCCTGCCCGACTCCCCCCTTTTTTTCTTGTGGTGGTGGCGCCCCTTCGGACCTGCTGGGAGCGGGATCTCGGACGCCTCTGCCTTGTCCCCATTTCCCCCTCCCTCCTGCCTGCATAGAAACGGGAGTCCGGCGGTGTCATCGAGCCGCAAGGGAAGTCGACTGGGGCCTGGGGGACTGGTGAGATCGTCGACACTGCGCTCTCTGCTTCCCTCTCCCAGCTACACGGGACACTCGCATCAGCGGTCAGTCGGGCCGCGCGAGCGTTTCGCGCTACGGACTGACATCAGGGGCAGAAACGGTGGAGTTGGTGGCACTAGTGGGTGCCGGCGGGTGAGTGCCTTTCTCTCTGCTCACTGGCGCTATCGCATCGGCGGTTGGTTGGGCTGCGCGAGTGCCCTCGGGGCCCCTTGGTGGTCGGGGCCAGATGTTGGGCAGGCCCCTACTCCTGTTTGCATACCTCAGCACTCCGGCGGCTCCCTACCTACTCCTAATCGGCGACTGGGTCGGGTCGCGGGAGTCTCGTGTGGGGGGTTGCCATTTCCCCCCCCCTCTGTCCTGTCCGGGTGGAACCCCCGTGGGTCCTCGGATATTTACTGGGCCTGTGCAGGGAAACCCGGAGACGGCCATGACGAGAGATAAGGGGGGCAGCGGCTCGTCCAAGCAGGGCCTGATTGATAAATTTACCGACCCAGGTGCAGCGGCTATGGCGTCTGGGGGACCACAGGGGACTGTGCCGGACAATGCAGCGCTCATGGCCGCCATTACTCAGTCTAAGGACATGTTAGACGCTAAAATCGGGGCAGTCGGCTCCGAAGTCATGCTCCTGCAGCAGGACCTGCGCAATGTGGTATCGCGCATAACTGAGGCTGAGACCCGCATATCCGGGGTGGAGGACGATATTATTACACTGAAGAAAAAGGTGGCCACCATGGAGACCACTCAACGAGGTCTTGCGCTGCGAGTGGAAGATGCCGAGGGGCGGGCCAGGCGCAATAATCTCCGCTTTGTTGGGTTCCCGGAGGGCTGTGAAGGGGGAGATATGGAACGGTTCCTTACACAGTGGCTGGAGGGCTGGCTCCCTCCGGAGGCTTTGTCCCGCTGCTTCGTAGTGGAGCGAGCCCACAGGGCAGTCATGCAGAAGCCCCCGCCTGGGGCTTGCCCGAGGCCAGTCATCGCAAAACTCTTGAACTATCATGATCGTGACGCGATCCTGAAGCAGGCCCGGATCAAGGAGCCCTTGGTCTATGACAATGCTCGTATCCTCATCTTCCCTGATTACACACGGCTGGTCCAGCAACAGCGGCAGGCGTTCCTAGCTGCAAAGGCCCGTCTGAGAGATCTCAAGCTTCCATATGCTCTACTGTATCCTGCCCGCCTACGAGTAGTATACCGCTCCTGCACCCATTACTTTGACTCACCAGAAGAGGTGTTTAAATGGACTGATGAGACGGTGCGGGTGCGAGTCCATACGCCACCCGGCAGGGAGTACGATTCCTCATCGAGCGGGGCGGCCCAAAAGGGGCCCTGGCTGCAGCGGAAGGGCACCAGAAGATCAAGATCCAGGCACCGCTCCCCGTCATGTGGCGCATCGTCCCGGGCTGGCTCGGCCCCTGGGCGACAGACATTGGCGGACTGATTGGCGAACCTGCGAGGGGCTGTGATGCACTGAACTACCTTGTTTTGATTGGAGGGGCTCGTTTATGGGCCGGGATCTCTGTTAGACTTTTGCTAGCAGAGAGTGTGCTCATGTTCAATGGGCTGTAAGTTGGGGATCCATTGGCCGGGGTGGGCCGCGTCCCCCCGTTGGGGGTTGGGGGTCATGCCCGCCGCAACAGATGCTTCATCGTTTTTGAGGTATAGGGTCGGGGGTTTGTTGGGTGGGTGTTGTTTTCGTTTTCTGATCGCACTTTCTCTCATGGATAGTAGTCATTCGCACGTACACCACATAGTATTCCTTATCCCGGCATTTGCTGACACAACCCCCGATGGCCGGTATATCCACTAGGGAGCAGGTGTCCCCAGGTATACTCCGCATCATTAGCTGGAACGTGCGAGGAGCCCTAGATAAGATTAAACGTGGGGCCATACTCCAGCAGGCCAAATGGGCCGGTGCAGATGTCCTTATGCTGCAAGAAACGCACCTCATGGGAACGAAGGCCCTTTATTTTCAGTGTTATGGATACCAGCATGTGTTCCATTCCGGTTTTGCGAGGGGATCGCGGGGGTGGCAATCTTGATTCACCGCAGAGTCCCCTATACACATACCAAGCAGTGGACGGACACTCAGGGGTGGTATTTATTCCTCCAGGGCAAGGTCGGGGAGGATCCTCTGGTGCTGGGTAGTGTATACGCTCCCCCCCCCACTACAGTGGAATCTAGTGGAGCGCCTCCTGACTCTTTGGGCGGATGTACCGGATAGTATATCGGTAATTGGCGGGGACTGGAACAATGTAATGGATATGGCCAGGGATCGCTGGAGGGTTGGGGGATGTCCAGAGGGTGGTCATGCTACGAAGTTGTACTCCTTGGTGACAGGGCTTGACTGGGTAGACGTATGGCGTCGCTTCCACAGAGATGAAAGGGAATACACGTATCTCTCTGCGGTCCATGACTCCTATTCCAGGATTGATTATCTCTTTGTTCCCCGAGTGGCGGTGGGTAGGGTGGTGGCGGCAGAGATTCTTCCGCTGGGCCTGTCTGACCATTCCCCGGTGGCCCTCACTCATCAAATAGGGTGGATAAAGCAGCCGTTTAGGTGGTGCCTCTCGGTGTGGCACCTACAAAATGATGATTATAGAGAATACATGAGCAGCGCTATCGAACAATATTTGACAGTTAATGTGGGGTCAGTTCCCAGGGGCGAGTTACTATGGGAGGCGATGAAACCTACGCTGAGGGGGGCGGACATTTCCTGGTGCGCGGCGGCGCGCAGGGCGCGTAGGGAAGAGCTGCTGCAGGTGGAGGCGGGCATAGAGGATCTTGAACGTAGGAGCCGGGAGGCCGGAGGCGGCCAGGTCAGACGGCAATTGCTGATGGCTCAACAGAACTATGCCGCACTCCTGCTGGATGAAGCCCGCCAGGCCTGGTTGGCGACGCATAGTAGGGTATATCAGTGGGGGGGTAAATCCAGCAGGATGCTACACCGGCTCTGTCAGGGAATGTTTCATTCTCAGGCCCTCCCTGGTGTATTGGGCTCGGCGGGCAAACAGCTTACAGACCCGCTGGCCCTAGCTGAGAGCTTTGCCACATACTATGCAGATCTCTACGCCCCTAGAGAATGTTTGCCAGCCGCCTCGATAGATAGATTCCTAGCTGATCTCCCGCCCAGGGTGCTATCGGATGAGGTAAGGGAACATTTGGAGCTGCCCCTGACGGATGAGGAGTTGGGCGCTGCATTGGGAGAGCTTAACTCTGGGAAGGCACCGGGGCCCAATGGGTTCCCCAGTGAATTTTTTAAACGCTACTTCATGTAGTTGGGACCTCAATACCGCTCGGTGGTGGAGGAGGCGCGAGAGCGAGGCTCTCTTCCCCCAGACTGGAGACATGCGGAGGTGGTTGTCTTTCACAAGCCGGGCAGGCCCCCGGACCAACACGCATCATATCGTCCCATCTCTCTCCTGAACGTGGAAACTAAAATTCTGGCCAAGGCCCTGGAAAATTGCCTTTTACCCCATATTCCTGCCCTGGTTCATCACGACCAGGCTGGATTTATGCCACAGAGGGCGACCAGGCATAACATCAGGCGGGCACATGTGGCAGTGGCGGCCATTCAGCAGTTAGGAGAACCGGCGGCGCTACTATTAGCCGACATGGATAGGGCATTTGATTCCCTTAGCTGGGTGTACTTATTTGCGCTCCTACATAGACTCAATTTCGGACCGCGATTCCTTTCCTATTTGACTCTCTTATACACCGACATCACGGCGTCGGTGCGGGTGGCTGGTGCGACCTCCTCCACATTTTCCATCAGACGGGGCACGAGACAGGGCTGCCCCTTGTCCCCATATTTATTTGCCCTGTCAATGGAGCCTCTGGCTGCGTGGGTGCGAATAGATGCGCAGATACGGGGCTTCGAATGGGCACAGGGACTGTCGGACAGGATAGCACTATATGCAGATGACGTCCTTTTCTTCCTCACGAACGTGGACAGGACGGGCCGCGATTACTGCGTATTATGCAGATTTTCGGGGAGACATCTGGACTGTATATGAATCCCCGTAAGTCTACGTTGTGGATTCTTGGAGATCGGATGGGTGTGGGTTCGTGGATCTCGTCGGTTCAGTTGGCGACGGGGGGACTGAAATATCTCAGTGTGTTTATATCGGACTTGCCCGCCATCTCCTGGGAGTGAAACCTGGTTCCGGTGTGGGAACGTGTGCGCGATGATCTCAAATCCTGGTCCCGTATGCCTCTGTCTATATATGGCAGATCGGCTATATTCAAGATGGTTGCGCTTTCCCGTCTCCTATACCAATTGCAGAACCACCCTTACCAGATTTCACCTTGATGGTTCAGACAAGTGAATGCAGCTCTAGGGCAGTTCCTATGGGAGGGGGGCAAGGTGCGTGTGGCCTTACGGACGTGTTTTTTGCCTACTTATTGCGGGGGGCTAGCGTCCTCTGACATTCACTCGTATTATCAGGCCTCACATCTGCTAGTCTTAAATGAATGGTGGTATGGTAATAGGGAGGACCCGGCATACGCGGTCGAGCGACGACTTATGGGAGACTGCTCGCTACATACGATCTTGTATTCAGCACCGCTGCGGGGCTCGCTGCCGTCGGCAACAAGGGTTGTGTTTCAGGTCTGGAGGCAGGCGCTGCGAAGAATGGGATGGTGGAATACGCTGACTCGGGAAACGCCCCTCTGGAATAATGGGCACTTGCCACATCTGGCGGCCTTGCAGGGATTCCGGGTGTGATCACATAGGCATCTCGGTGTTAGGTGACGTTATGAGGGGGCTGGCACTCAAATCCTTCCATGACCTTCAGAAAGAATTTCACATGCTGAAGTCCCAATTCTACCGATACCTTCAATTTCGGCATGCTTTGTCCCCTAGCCTAGAGGGCTTGGAGTAATTGGCGGAGTTCAGTCCGCTAGAGGCGAAAGTTTTTATGGGATACCTCTAAGATCGCAAGATCTCCAAGATTTATCAATCCCTAGTTACCCATTGCTCCTCCACACTACAGAAACTCCAGGGGGATTGGGAGAGCGATGTGGGCCCATTGGACAAAGAGGACTGGACAGAGGCCTTAGCTGCTCCGCGGGGGGCGGCCATAGCGGTGCGGCTGCGCCTCGTCCAGTTTAAGTATCTACATAGGGCCTACTTTACAAGGGTACGTTTGTGGAGGGCGGGGCTGATTGCTTCTCCTGTGTGCCTTCGATGCAGTCGGGAGGAGGGTACACTTATACATACTGTCTGGCAATGTCTTTCCCTAGATCGCTTCTGGAGGGGGGTTTTTACCTGTCCATCGGAGGTACTGGGTTGGGATCTCCCCCGCTCACCGAAACTTGCTCTGTTACATGTCATGGAGGGGATAGGAGGTAACGTCTACAAACGACACCTATTGCAATTGGGCCTTACCCTGGCGAAAAGGGACATAGCAAGGGCGTGGAAGGCACCGAGGGCCCCTTCAGTATCCGTGTGGAAGAATGGCCTAGACTTCTGTATGGGCCTGGAGAAACCCATCTTCATTGCGAGGGGGTGCCCACACAAACACTTCAAAATTTGGAAACGGTGAGCGGACTATCGGGGACTGCTGTTAGAGCCGGCCTTGGTGGCAGGGGACCCCCTCTCATGTGATCCTTATCCCAATGGTGGGAACTAGGGGTACGGAGTGGTGGGGAATCCTGATGGGCAGGCCTCTTGCTCTATCTAAATGATTCGGTCTACATGTGGGTGTATAGTGCGATCGGGGGAGGGGTTGGGGCGGGGGAGTTAGACTTAATTGTATTGCTTTTCTATCTCCTGTGTTTTCAGTTGAAAATGTCAAAGTCAATATAATATGATCTGATTGTGCAGATGTCTCTGGGATACAGAGCCCTGCTATACATGTGTAACTTGACAAATAAAATCTGTTTAAAAAAAAAAAAAAAAAAATCCTAAATGTGATGGCGGTGTGTGTAGGCTGGCGCTTGGCTGGTGGTGTGCGTGGACTGGCGCTTGGCTGGCGGTGTGCGTGGACTGGGGCTTAGTTGGTGGTGTGCATGGACTGGCACTTGGCTGGCGGTGTGCATGGACTGGCGCTTGGCTGGCGGTGTGCGTGGACTGGCTCTTGGCTGGCGGTGTGCTAGGGACTGGCGCTCGGCTGGCGGTGTGCGTGGACTGGCGCTCGGCTGGCGGTGAGCGTGGACTGGTGCTTGTCTGGTGGTGTGCGTGGACTGGCGCTTGGCTGGCGGTGTGTGAGTAGTGACTTGCTGCTGGTCACTACAGACAATGCTAGCCAAATACCACTCCACGCAATCCGTCAGCTGGTGTGGTTGCTGTGTCAGGAATGTGGGCGTGTGAAAGTGATGGGCCCTTGAATGGCGCTGTCTGTTGGTGTGAGTGTTGTAATGTGATGGGCTGGCGGCTGGCGGTGTGAATCGTTTTGTATGTGTCACACGTATGAAAGGTGTATGAATGGCCTGTAAAGAGGTTGGTGCCTTGTCGTGGCTTTACAGCTCACGAGCTGTGAGTCAATGGTTCAGTTTCTCGTCCTTTCAATTATTAACCCTTTTGGTGCTTGCGTCGGCCAATGGCCGACGCAAGCACTACCTCCCTTGTGCTGCGCACGTCCATTGGACGTCACCAGGGAGGGCAATAATAAATCGTCCGGTGCATCGCACCGGATTTATTTATTTTTTAAATTTTTACTGGGGGAGACGCGGAAGGCTTTCCGCGTCTTCCCCGCCCCTCCCGCCCATCTGTGACGTCAGCGCGCCGCGAGGCGCTCTGCAGCGTCACTGATTTTCCCACCGGAGCCGAGGACAGCAGCAGGTAAAGCCGCGCTCGACTCCGATGGGGAAATCTGGCTGGAAACAGCCTCCCCAGCTTTCAGGGAGGCCTCGTTTGAAAGGGAGAGTCTCCCTTTCAAACGAGGCCTTCCTGAAAGGGTTTCCTGGCCATGGATCGCAGCGCTGCTGCGATCCACGGCCAGGAAACCCCACTAGACACCAGGGATGTCTTTGGGGGTCGGCCCTCGTGGTGATGGGTCACCCCCCCCGCCACCCGGGGGCACATTTTAAAATTTATTTACCTGGTTTTTCCCTGGGGGCGCGATCGCCCCTAAAAATAAAAAAAAAAGGCATTTTTTTTTTTTAAATGGCGGCGATATTGGCAGGGGGTCGGTCCTTCTGCTCAGTGGCCGACTCCCTGTGGGCATAAATGCCAACATTTTAGAAGAGCAAAGTGGGAGATTAAAGAAAAAAATAGGGAGAATGGGGCCTTGAATCGGGTTACTGTCATGTATGGGCTTAGCAAGTGTGCTGCTGCAGGATCGGACATTTGAAACTCAAATACACGTTTTGCAGTATTATACCTCTATTTGTATCTCATGTATCATGCACACCTGTCACTTTTTCCTCTTGGAACGTATGCCTCTTTGTATCTGGTTTGTTTTTGTTAGTTGCACAATTGTCACCTTTCCTCATGTAATGTAACGCTTGCTTTTGTATTATGCTCACGTGTAACCGACTCCTCATGTAATGTTACTGTTCCTATTGTGAAGCGCTCTGACACCTTCGGGTAAAGTCCGCGCTATATAAAAACGCATAAATAAATGAATAAATGGAGTGCAATGGCAGGCAGAAAGAGGGTGATGCAAGTGTTGTGCACTGGCCTGCAGGAGCAGGTTGCTGGCAGTGCATACACCACGTTACACAATACCAAGCCCTGTCAGCTGAAACCCCGAGTAATCGGGTTTTTGCTTGAAGGAATCGGGAGGCGGGAGACTAGCCTTGAAATCGGAAGTCTCCCGCCTGAATCGGGAGGGTTGGCATGTCTGCCTGTGGGGGCAATTATGTACATAATTATGGGGGCCACAATCTGCTCCCAGGGGAGCCATAGGCATGCACGTAACAAAGTGCATATAATGTAAAGAGGTTAGTGGGTTACTGCTTCTGTGCCAGCTTTATGTTTTTTTTGCCCAGTCTTTCATCATCTAATCTTGTGAAAAGGGTTCATTTGGGTAGAAAATAATTCTTATTATGAAAGAGAACCCCCAACGATGGTACGTTTTAAATTCTGGATTTGTGCTTTCCCAGAATAAGGGCTCAAACTATATTGCCTGCCAGTATAGATGGCATGTTACTGCTACACTACACCTTGTCCTGTCTGATGTAGCATATCCTATGTACTGTTGTCTCTGTGCAATGTGTGTGTGTGTGGTGTAAAGTGCTCTGACACCGTACACTGGTGTGAGTGTTGCTATAAAACTAAATGAATCTGAGAGACAGTGGTTTTTGAGACTTGAGGGGCACTGTTAAATGGTGCTAGTGAGGGAATCCATGGCAGAGGTGGTCATTGGTGGGGCACCAGCAGACATTGTCGCACAGGGCGCCACAGGCGCTAATGCCGGCCCTGGAGTGAATGATATATATGTATCTATATGATACATGTACTCTTTGACTGCTGTTACCTCCTTTCTCGACTGGAGGGCTTCCTTTGTGCTATAATACGGCATGATTTTCATTTGGAATAGTAAAGCGGCAATGTCGCTACGAAGCCCTGGCCCACCTGGAAGGGCGCCTTTTCTCGTCATGATTCATATGGATATATATATATATATATATTCAGAAACACAAAGGATGCCGCACTCCAGAGATTGGTTTCAGAGTTGCTTTATTTTCACCACGACTGGTGGTAGTGGTGGTGAAAATAAAGCAACTCTGAAACCTGTCTCTGGAGTGCGGCATCCTTTGTGTTTCTGAATTTAAATATCGTGTAAGGATTCTACCCGTTGCTGCCTGCACCAGGTATTGAGCGCGCTGACATTGGGAATTAATTGTTATATATATATAAATATTTATTTACAGAGTTATTTCTCAGTGCTGAAATTATGAGACTGTGAAAGAACTATAATGAGTCTCTTTGAAGTTACCTGAAAGGCAGTAAAGTGTGGTACTGCTGCAGAGTACAACATTTCTGCTAGATAGAGATATCTGACTTTTGTGTAGTGGCAGTTTTGACTCCATAAAGGGTATGCTGAAACGAACAGATCGGTATTATGTAGACATCTAAGTGGATTAGTAATGCCACGCAGTAGAAACACTTTGTAACAGACTAAATGTATGTGAGAGAGGGGCTATGGAGAGATGAGGGGCACGTTTGCAAGGATGGTAGTGGGCGCATCAAAGGAGGTCATAGTGTGCAATTGTAAAGCACACGTTCACCCGTAGGCATCTTGGCGCTAAAATGATGGTAGCACTGGCTCCCACCAGCGCTAAAAGGCTGCGATTATGGGTATGTGGCAAGGTAAAGTAATACTGTGTCTTTTTTCTCTCTTTCTTAGTCTTTTTGGAGAGCGTACGGATTTTGCAAAGGTAAGGTGACTTCGTCATTATTGACTTAAACACTTCACTTACGCACACACCCACCTACACTTTAAAACCAACAACCTATCTGCCTTCTACGTAGGATAGTGTTTTAAAAGGATAGTTTAGGCACTAGCAGAGATGGCATATCGTTGGATTAATGCTGCCCAGGCCCTAAATCTGGTTCTGGAGTCCAGCTCTGAGGCAGGATCAGAGACTGAGACAGCAGATACTGAGACAGCATCTGAGGGAGAGGACAATGGAGCCGAATCTGGGAGTGACTTTTCAGTCGGCGCAGTTCCATCCGATGACTCATCGTCCAGCGATTCTGAAGGAGACGATGTCAGTCGTGCTGTCCCTTTGCCAGCACAGTCTGTGCAGCAGGACACCTGTAACAGGTTAGAGCAACCCAGAGTGCAGGCACGTGCGGCCGCAAGCACAGACGGAGTGCTGTCTTGGCAGCCTCCCAATTTAGTTCAGCCCCAAATTCCGCCTTTCACTGGTGACGCTGGATGTAAAGTAGATACGGCAAATTTTTTGCCAATTGACTACTTCCATCTCTTTTTTGGTGTTGACTTCCTAGACGAAATTGTGCAGCAAACAAATTTGCGTGCCGAACAATTTCTGAGGGAGCAAGGAGGCACTCTTGGGCCTCATTCTAGGGCGCGCAAGTGGACTCCCACTTCACTAGGGAGTTGAAGATATTTTTGGGCCTCACACTTAAAATGGGGGTAGTGCATAAACCAACCTTGCTATCCTACTGGTCTACTCGCACGGTTTGGTTAACCCCATCTTTGCACCATACATGAGCAGAGATCGTTTTTGCTATTGCAGCGCATGCTGCATTTCAATGACAATTCTGCTGCATTGCCCCGGGACCATCCAGACTATGACAGGTTGTTCAAAATTCGGCCTGTTGTGGAACATTTGTCTGCCAGGTTTCCAGAGGTTTATACTCCTGGAAAGAATATAGCCATTGATGAGTCCTTGATCTTGTATAAAGGGCGGCTGCTGTTTAGGCAGTACATTCCGAGCAAACGCGCTCGCTATGGCATCAAGCTGTACATGCTGTGTGAGAGCTCGACTGGCTATGTGTACAGCTTGAGAGTGTATACAGGGAAGGACACAACTCTTAACCCTGTAGGTTGCCCTCCCATGCTAGGGGTCACAGGAAAGATTGTATGGGAGCTTGTCCAGCCACTTCTTCACAAAGGTTATAACCTTTATGTGGACAATTTCTATACAGGAGTAGAGCTGTTCAGTGAGCTCTACAAAGCTGGCACTGTGGCTTGTGGTATAATTCGTTGTCGCCGCAAAGGATTCCCGCAGGAGCTTGTTTGCAAGAAGCTCCAGAAATCCCAGAGCACTGCGTTGCGTTCCAACGAACTGCTCGCAGTTAAGTTCTGAGATAGGCGTGATGTGTACATGCTCACTACAATTCATGCTGAGAGCACTTCCCCTGTCACGGTTTGGGGTCAGATGGCCGAAGTCCACAAGCCCACCTGTATACTTGATTACAACAAGTACATGGGCGGAGTGGACAAGAACGACCAGGTTCTTCAGCCATACAATGCGAGTCGTAAAACTCGCACTTGGTATAAGAAACTGTTTACGCACCTGATCCAGATGGCAACATACAATGCGTATGTTGTTTATCGTGAGACCACCACAGGAAGACTCATGTCTTTCCTTGACTTTCAGTTGTCTGTGATTGAAAGTCTTACTGCTACAGAAGCAGAAGCCTCCACTTCATGTGTTCTGGAGGACGTGGCAAGGCTGCAGGAGCGACACTTTGCAGATAAAATTCCTGCAACACCCAAAAGGAGCGACCATGTCGTCGTTGTAAAGTGTGCTCGATGCAGGGAAAGAGGCAGGAGACTCGTGTTTACTGTCCCCAGTGCCCAAGTAAGCCTGCCTTCTGTTTTCCTACTTGCTTTATGTTGTATCACACTAAAGCAAAATACTGGGAAATTGACTGAGGTGGAGCTGCCAATAGGATAACCTTTCAATTGGTGTGAATGGATACCTACTGTCTGTGGGCCACTCCTTCACTACACAAGCAGCTGCAGGATATTTGTTTGTGGTAGTTCTGTTTGCCAATTGACAAGTGCATTATAGTCCCCACGCTGCACATACTGGTGGACAGAACATATGCCACGTTGTCATGGAGTACCCGTGTTTCACATTCAACCGTTCTTTGTAGTTTATGATGTTCTCTTTAGGAAGTTTTTGAAAATTTCCAGCATGTTTGCCTTAGTTTCAAAGGTAGATATGCTTGCTCAGCTCGAGAAATGTTTTTGCGGCATACTCGGGCACCCCCAACTTGCATCCACAAACTGGAAGGAGTTGGATAGAGCATTATGAGAGCATTGATAGCTCGTGACAGAAATGTTCACTCAAGCTTCAAGTAGCTAGAGATGAAAGGCATTAGTATAGGGTCTCTTAACAATTGGACAGGGTTAGTCAGGACTCTGAGGACAGACACACGAACGGGTTAGAACAGCTTACGGTAGGTGCGCTTTCCGAGGAATATTGCAAAGGTAGAAGGCAGATAGTAAAGGTAGTATAGATACACGTCCTGACTTCTTCTTCACCCATGGATTCAAATCCATTGCTGCCACACTCACACTGAATTTACTGTGGTATTTATGGGTCAATGCTGCTTGCCATGTTCATCCTCCGTTAGAACTTAGTAGATGGTCAGTTTGCTGTATGATACGTGCATTACAGAAAATTTGAGGTTTGCAGGGGATTCTGGGTAAGTAAACGTTGGGGGATCCACGCAAGCCATACCTCCCTGGAACCACCCGGGTGTCTAGTTTTCAGAAATGTGTGGGTTTGATAGGTTTCCCTAGCTGGCCGCCGAGCACGGGGCCAAAAACCGGAGGTGACCCCCTTGCAAAACCAGGTTGTTTTGTGATAGGCAATTTTAATGTCACCTCAATACGTTTTGGGCCCTAGCCTGTCGCGGTTACTTGGTCCTCCCACACGAGTGAGGCACCATTTTTATCGGGAGACCTTGGGGAACACTGGGTGGTAGGAAATGCGTGTCTGCCCAGCGATGCCACAACTTTCCCACACAAAAATGTGTGGAAAAAGTGATTTTTTCAGCTAAATTTGAGGTTTGCAGGGGATTCTGGGTAAGAAAACGTTGGGGGATCCACGCAAGCCATACCTCCCTGGAACCACCCGGGAGTCTAGTTTTCAGAAATGTGTGGGTTTGATAGGTTTCCCTAGCTGGCCACCGAGCACGGGGCCAAAAACCGGAGGTGACCCCCTTGCAAAACCAGGTTGTTTTGTGATAGGCAATTTTAATGTCACCTCAATACGTTTTGGGCCCTAGCCTGTCGCGGGTACTTGGGCCTCCCACACGAGTGAGGCACCATTTTTATCGGGAGACCTTGGGGAACACTGGGTGGTAGGAAATGCATGTCTGCCTGGCGATGCCACAACTTTCCCACACAAAAATGTGTGGAAAAAGTGATTTTTTCAGCTAAATTTGAGGTTTGCAGGGGATTCTGGGTAAGAAAACGTTGGGGGATCCACGCAAGCCATACCTCCCTGGAACCACCCGGGTGTCTAGTTTTCAGAAATGTGTGGGTTTGATAGGTTTCCCTAGCTGGCCGCCGAGCACGGGGCCAAAACCGGAGGTGACCCCTTGCAAAACCAGGTTGTTTTGTGATAGGCAATTTTAATGTCACCTCAATACGTTTTGGGCCCTAGCCTGTCGCGGGTACTTGGGCCTCCCACACGAGTGAGGCACCATTTTTATCGGGAGACCTTGGGGAACACTGGGTGGTAGGAAATGCGTGTCTGCCCGGCGATGCCACAACTTTCCCACACAAAAATGTGTGGAAAAAGTAGATTTTTTCAGCTAAATTTGAGGTTTGCAGGGGATTCTGGGTAAGAAAACGTTGGGGGATCCACGCAAGCCATACCTCCCTGGAACCACCCGGGTGTCTAGTTTTCAGAAATGTGTGGGTTTGGTAGGTTTCCCTAGATGGCCGCCGAGCACGGGGCCAAAAATCGGAGGTGACCCCCTTGCAAAACCAGGTTGTTTTGTGATAGGCAATTTTAATGTCACCTCAATACGTTTTGGGCCCTAGCCTGTCGCGGGTACTTGGGCCTCCCACACGAGTGAGGCACCATTTTTATCGGGAGACCTTGGGGAACACTGCGTGGTAGGAAATGCGTGTCTGCCCGGCGATGCCACAACTTTCCTACACAAAAATGTGTGGAAAAAGTGATTTTTTCAGCTAAATTTGAGGTTTGCAGGGGATTCTGGGTAAGAAAACGTTGGGGGATCCACGCAAGCCATACCTCCCTGGAACCACCCGGGTGTCTAGTTTTCAGAAATGTGTGGGTTTGATAGGTTTCCCTAGCTGGCCGCCGAGCACGGGGCCAAAAACCGAGGTGACCCCCCTTGCAAAACCAGGTTGTTTTGTGATAGGCAATTTTAATGTCACCTCAATACGTTTTGGGCCCTAGCCTGTCGCGGGTACTTGGGCCTCCCACACGAGTGAGGCACCATTTTTATCGGGAGACCTTGGGGAACACTGGGTGGTAGTAAATGCGTGTCTGCCCGGCGATGCCACAACTTTCCCACACAAAAATGTGTGGAAAAAGTGATTTTTTCAGCTAAATTTGAGGTTTGCAGGGGATTCTGGGTAAGAAAACGTTGGGGGATCCACACAAGCCATACCTCCCTGGAACCACCCGGGTGTCTAGTTTTCAGAAATGTGTGGGTTTGATAGGTTTCCCTAGCTGGCCACCGAGCACGGGGCCAAAAACCGGAGGTGACCCCCTTGCAAAACCAGGTTGTTTTGTGATAGGCAATTTTAATGTCACCTCAAGACGTTTTGGGCCCTAGCCTGTCGCGGGTACTTGGGCCTCCCACACGAGTGAGGCACCATTTTTATCGGGAGACCTTGGGGAACACTGGGTGGTAGGAAATGCGTGTCTGCCCGGCGATGCCACAACTTTCCCACACAAAAATGTGTGGAAAAAGTGATTTTTTCAGCTAAATTTGAGGTTTGCAGGGGATTCTGGGTAAGAAAACGTTGGGGGATCCACGCAAGCCATACCTCCCTGGAACCACCCGGGTGTCTAGTTTTCAGAAATGTGTGGGTTTGGTAGGTTTCCCTAGCTGGCCGCCGAGCACGGGGCCAAAAACCGGAGGTGACCCCTTGCAAAACCAGGTTGTTTTGTGATAGGCAATTTTAATGTCACCTCAATACGTTTTGGGCCCTAGCCTGTCGCGGGTACTTGGGCCTCCCACACGAGTGAGGCACCATTTTTATCGGGAGACCTTGGGGAACACTGCGTGGTAGGAAATGCGTGTCTGCCCGGCGATGCCACAACTTTCCTACACAAAAATGTGTGGAAAAAGTGATTTTTTCAGCTAAATTTGAGGTTTGCAGGGGATTCTGGGTAAGAAAACGTTGGGGGATCCACGCAAGCCATACCTCCCTGGAACCACCCGGGTGTCTAGTTTTCAGAAATGTGTGGGTTTGATAGGTTTCCCTAGCTGGCCGCCGTGCACGGGGCCAAAAACCGAGGTGACCCCCCTTGCAAAACCAGGTTGTTTTGTGATAGGCAATTTTAATGTCACCTCAATACGTTTTGGGCCCTAGCCTGTCGCGGGTACTTGGGCCTCCAACATGAGTGAGGCACCATTTTTATCGGGAGACCTTGGGGAACACTGGGTGGTAGGAAATGCGTGTCTGCCCGGCGATGCCACAACTTTCCCACACAGAAATGTGTGGAAAAAGTGATTTTTCAGCTAAATTTGAGGTTTGCAGGGGATTCTGGGTAAGAAAACGTTGGGGGATCCACGCAAGCCATACCTCCCTGATACCACCCGGGTGTCTAGTTTTCAGAAATGTGTGGGTTTAATAGGTTTCCCAAGCTGGCCGCCGAGCACGGGGCCAAAAATTGAGGTGACCCCCCTTGCAAAACCAGGTTGTTTTGTGATAGGCAATTTTAATGTCACCTCAATATGTTTTGGGCCCTAGCCTGTCGCGGGTACTTAGGCCTCCCACACAAGTGAGGTACCATTTTTCTCGGAAGACTTTGGGGAACGCGGGTGGGTGGAATTTTGTGGATCCACGCAGATTCCAGAACTTTCCACCACAGAAATGTGAGGAAAATGTGTTTTGTTTAACAATATTTTAGGTTTGCAAGGGATTCTGGGTAGCATAACCTGGGGAGAGCCAGCCAAGTCACCCATCCTGGAGTCCCCTGGTGTCTAGCTTTCAAAAATGTATAGGGTTCCTAGGTTTCCCTAGGTGCCGGCAGAGCTATGGTTCCAAATCTACAGCTAGGCACTTTGTTGAAAAAGGGTCCGTTTTCAGTGCGAAAATGTGGTGTGTTCACGTTGCGTTTTGGGCCGTTTCCTGTCGCGGGTACTTAGGCCTCCCACACAAGTGAGGTACCATTTTTCTCAGAAGACTTTGGGGAACACGGGGTGGGTGGAATTTTGTGGATCCACGCAGATTCCAGAACTTTCCACCACAGAAATGTGAGGAAAATGTGGGTTTTTTTACAATATTTTAGGTTTGCAAGGGATTCTGGGTAGCATAACCTGGTGAGAGCCAGCCAAGTCACCCCATCCTGGAGTCCCCTGGGTGTCTAGTTTTCAAAAATGCATAGGTTTCCTAGGTTTCCCTAGGTGCCGGCAGAGCTAGGGTTCAAAATCTACAGCTAGGCACTTTGTTGAAAAAGGGTCCGTTTTCAGTGCGAAAATGTGGTGTGTCCACGTTGCGTTTTGGGCTGTTTCCTGTTGCGGGTACTTAGGCCTCCCACACAAGTGAGGTACCATTTTTCTCGGAAGACTTTGGGGAACGTGGGGTGGGTGGAATTTTGTGGATCCACACAGATTCCAGAACTTTCCACCACAGAAATGTGAGGAAAATGTGTTTTTGTTTTACAATATTTTAGGTTTGCAAGGGATTCTGGGTAGCATAACCTGGTGAGAGCCAGCCAAGTCACCCCATCCTGGAGTCCCCTGGGTGTCTAGTTTTCAAAAATGTATAGGTTTCCTAGGTTTCCCTAGGTGCCGGCAGAGCTATGGTTCAAAATCTACAGCTAGGCACTTTGTTGAAAAAGGGTCCGTTTTCACTGTGAAAATGTGGTGTGTCCACGTTGCGTTTTGGGCCATTTCCTGTCGCGGGTACTTGGGCCTCCCGCACAAGTGAGGTACCATTTTTATCGGAAGACTTTGGGGAACGCGGGGTGGGTGGAAATTTGTGGATCCACGCAGATTCCAGAACTTTCCACCACAGAAAAGTGAGGAAAATGTGTTTTTTGGGACAATTTTTTAAGTTTGCAAGGGATTCTGGGTAACAGAACCTGGTGAGAGCCAGTCAAGTCACCCCATCCTGGATTCCCCTGGGTGTCTACTTTTCCAAAATGTATAGGTTTGAAAGGTTTCCCTAGGTGCCGGCAGAGCTAGGGTTAAAAAACTACAGCTAGGCACTTTGTTGCAAAAGGGTCCGTTTTCACTGCGAAAATGTGGTGTGTCCATGTTGCTTTTTGGGCTGTTTCCTGTCGCGGGTACTTGGGCCTCCCACACAAGTGAGGTACCATTTTTATCGGAAGACTTTGGGGAACGCGGGGTGGGTGGAATTTTGTGGATCCACGCAGATTCCAGAACTTTCCACCACAGAAATGTGAGGAAAATTTGTTTTTTTGGACAATATTTTAGGTTTGCAAGGGATTCTGGGTAACAGAACCTGGTGAGAGGCAGTCAAGTCACCCCATCCTGGATTCCCCTGGGTGTCTAGTTTTCAAAAATGTATAGGTTTGCTAGGTTTCCCTAGGTGCTGGCAGAGATAGGGTTCAAAAACTACAGCTAGGCACTTTGCCAAATAAGGGACAAATCTTTCACAGTGAAATTGAGGTGTGTCCACGTTGCGTTTTGCACCGTTTCCTGACGCGGACACTAGGCCTACCCACACAAGTGAGGTACCATTTTTCTCAGAAGACTTTGGGGAACGCGGGGTGGGTAGAAATTTGTGGATCCACGCAGATTCGAGGACTTTCCACCACAGAAATGTGAGGAAAATGTGTTTTTTTGGACAATTTTTTAGGTTTGCAAGGGATTCTGGGTAACAGAACCTGGTGAGAGGCAGTAGAGTCACCCCATCCTGGATTCCCTGGGTGTCTAGTTTTCAAAAATATATAGGTTTGCTAGGTTTCCCTAGATGCAGGCAGAGCTAGGATTCAAAAACTACAGCTAGGCACTTTGCCAAAAAAGGGTCATTTTTCACTGTGAAATTGGGGTGTGTCCACGTTGCGTTTTGCGCGATTTCCTGTCGCGGGCTCTAGGCCTACCCACACAAGTGAGGTACCATTTTTCTCGGAAGACTTTGGGGAACGCGGGGTGGGTAGAAATTTGTGGATCCACGCAGATTCCGGGACTTTCCACCACAGAAATGTGAGGAAAATGTGTTTTTTTAACAATTTTTAAGTTTGCAAGGGATTCTGGGTAACAGAACCTGGTGAGAGGCAGTAAAGTCACCCCATCCTAGATTCCCCTGGGTGTCTAGTTTTCAAAAATGTATAGGTTTGCTAGGTTTCCTAGATGCAGGGAGAGCTAGGATTCAAAAACTACAGCTAGGCACTTTGCCAAAAAGGGTCGTTTTTCACTGTGAAATTCTGGTGTGTCCACGTTGCGTTTTGCACCGTTTCCTGTCGCGGGCACTAGGCCTACCCACACAAGTGAGGTACCATTTTTCTTGGAAGACTTTGGGGAACGTGGGGTGGGTAGAAGGTTGTGGATCCGCGCAGATTACAGATCTTTCCACCACAGAAATGTGAGGAAAATGTGTTTTTTGGACAATTTTTAGGTTTGCAAGGGATTCTGGGTAACAGAACCTGGTGAGAGGCAGTAGAGTCACCCCATCCTGGATTCCCTGGGTGTCTAGTTTTCAAAAATATATAGGTTTGCTAGGTTTCCCTAGATGCAGGCAGAGCTAGGATTAAAAACTACAGCTAGGCACTTTGCCAAAAAGGGTCATTTTTCACTGTGAAATTGGGGTGTGTCCACGTTGCGTTTTGCGCGATTTCCTGTAGCGGGCTCTAGGCCTACCCACACAAGTGAGGTACAATTTTTCTCGGAAGACTTTGGGGAACGTGGGGTGGGTAGAAATTTGTGGATCCACGCAGATTCCAGGACTTTCCACCACAGAAATGTGAGGGAAATGTGTTTTTTTTGACAATTTTTTAGGTTTGCAAGGGATTCTGGGTAACAGAACCTGGTGAGAGGCAGTAAAGTCACCCCATCCTAGATTCCCCTGGGTGTCTAGTTTTCAAAAACGTATAGGTTTGCTAGGTTTCCCTAGATGCAGGCAGAGCTAGGATTCAAAAACTACAGCTAGGCACTTTGCCAAAAAAGGGTCGTTTTTCACTGTGAAATTGTGGTGTGTCCACGTTGCGTTTTGCACCGTTTCCTGTCGCGGGCACTAGGCCTACCCACACAAGTGAGGTACCATTTTTCTCGGAAGACTTTGGGGAACGTGGGGTGGGTAGAAGTTTGTGGATCCGCGCAGATTACAGACCTTTCCACCACAGAAATGTGAGGAAAATGTGTTTTTTGGACAATTTTTTAGGTTTGCAAGGGATTCTGGGTAACAGAACCTGGTGGGAGCCAGTCAAGTCACCCCATCCTGGATTCCCCTGGGTGTCTAGTTTTCAAAAACGTATAGGTTTGCTAGGTTTCCCTAGATGCCGGCAGAGCTAGGGTTCAAAAACTACAGCTAGGTACTTTGCCAAAAAAGGGTCATTTTTCACTGTGAAATTGGCGTGTGTCCACGTTGCGTTTTAGGCCATTTCCTGTCGCGGGTACTTGGGCCTCCCACACAAGTGAGGTACCATTTTTATAGGAAGACTTTGGGGAACGCGGGGTGGGTGGAAATTTGTGGATCCACGCAGATTCCAGAACTTTCCACCACAGAAATGTGAGGAAAATGTGTTTTTTTGGTCAATTTTTTAAGTTTGCAAGGGGTTCTGGGTAACAGAACCTGGTGAGAGCCAGTCAAGTCACCCCATCCTGGATTCCCCTGGGTGTCTACTTTTCAAAAATGTATAGGTTTGACAGGTTTCCCTAGGTGCCGGCAGAGCTAGGGTTCAAAAACTACAGCTAGGCACTTTGTTGAAAAAGCGTCCGTTTTCACTGCGAAAATGTGGTGTGTCCACGTTGCGTTTTGGGCTGTTTCCTGTTGCGGGTACTTGGGCCTCCCACACAAGTGAGGTACCATTTTTATCGGAAGACTTTGGGGAACGCGGGGTGGGTGGAATTTTGTGGATCCACGCAGATTCCAGAACTTTCCACCACAGAAATGTGAGGAAAATTTGTTTTTTTGGACAATATTTTAGGTTTGCAAGGGATTCTGGGTAACAGAACCTGGTGAGAGGCAGTCAAGTCACCCCATCCTGGATTCCCTGGGTGTCTAGTTTTCAAAAATGTATAGGTTTGCTAGGTTTCCTAGGCGCTGGCAGAGCTAGGGTTCAAAAACTACAGCTAGGCACTTTGCCAAATAAGGGACATTTTTCACAGTGAAATTGAGGTGTATCCACGTTGCGTTTTGCGCCGTTTCCTGACGCGGACACTAGGCCTACCCACACAAGTGAGGTACCATTTTTCTCAGAAGACTTTGGGGAACGCGGGGTGGGTAGAAATTTGTGGATCCACGCAGATTCCAGGACTTTCCACCACAGAAATGTGAGGAAAATGTGTTTGTTTTGACAATTTTTAGGTTTGCAAGGGATTCTGGGTAACAGAACCTGGTGAGAGGCAGTAGAGTCACCCCATCCTGGATTCCCTGGGTGTCTAGTTTTCAAAAATATATAGGTTTGCTAGGCTTCCCTAGATGCAGGCAGAGCTAGGATTCAAAAACTACAGCTAGGCACTTTGCCAAAAAATGGTCATTTTTCACTGTGAAATTGGGGTGTGTCCACGTTGCGTTTTGCGCGATTTCCTGTCGCGGGCTCTAGGCCTACCCACACAAGTGAAGTACCATTTTTCTCGGAAGACTTTGTGGAACGCGGGGTGGGTAGAAATTTGTGGATCCACGCAGATTCCAGGACTTTCCACCACAGAAATGTGAGGAAAATGTGTTTTTTTTGACAATTTTTTAGGTTTGCAAGGGATTCTGGGTAACAGAACCTGGTGAGAGGCAGTAAAGTCACCCCATCCTAGAGTCCCCTGGGTGTCTAGTTTTCAAAAATGTATAGGTTTGCTAGGTTTCCCTGGATGCAGGCAGAGCTAGGATTCAAAAACTACAGCTAGGCACTTTGCCAAAAAAGGGTCGTTTTTCACTGTGAAATTGTGGTGTGTCCACGTTGCGTTTTGCACCGTTTCCTGTCGTGGGCACTAGGCCTACCCACACAAGTGAGGTACCATTTTACTCGGAAGACTTTGGGGAACGCGGGGTGTGTAGACATTTGTGGATCCATGCAGATTCCAGAACTTTCCACCACAGAAATGTGAGGAAAATGTGTTTTTTTACAATGTTTTAGGTTTGCAAGGGAGTCTGGGTAACAGAACCTGGTGAAAGCCAGTCAAGTCACCCCATCCTGGATTCCCTGGGTGTCTAGTTTTCAAAAATGTATAGGTTTGCTAGGTTTCCCTGGGTGCCGGCAGAGCAAGGGTTCAAAAACTACAGCTAGGCACTTTGCAAAAAAGGGTAATTTTTCATTGTGAAAATGTGGTGTGTTCACGTTGCGTTTTGAGCCGTTTCCTGTCGTGGGCACTAAGCCTACCCACACAAGTGAGGTACCATTTTTATCGGGACACTTACGGTAATTCATATTTGTAAAGCAACTGTTATTACCTATTGACTTTCGATGCATTTCTGCCTTCCAAATGAAAGACAATGTGTAAAAAGAAGTTATTTTGAAAAATGACCTATAATTCTCATGCTAGTATGAGTATTACCAATTTCAGAAATGTGCAAATATCTACTGTTTCTAAACTCTATATTGTGTTCCCATTTCAGAAATGCATAGGTGTCTTTCATACCGAATATTCCATGTATACATTTTCCCAGAATAATTGCTATATACCCGGTACATAATAAAAAACCATTGCAAGACGCTGCTCAGTTTTTGGCTCTGGGTTCGTCGGGTTCTTGGTGAACCTACAAGTCCTATATATCCCCACAACCAGTAAGGTCCAGTGGATGTAACGGTATATTGCTTTCAAAGAGCAGTCATAATTAGAAGAAGTTACAGGTGAAAACGTTGACACAAAAGGCTGTTTTTTTCAACTAATTTTCCATTTTTCCTATATTTAACTGTTAGTTTCTATAAAGAAACCTTGATGGATTTACACAAATGACCCCTTGCTGAATTCAGCATTTTGTCTACTTTTCTAAAATGTATAGATTTCTAGGATCCATTATTGCTTTCATACCCATTTCTACCATTAACTGGAAGGAGGTTGAAAGCACAAAAAATAGCAAAAATAGGCTATGTCCCAGAAAAATGCCAAAACTGTGTAGAATTTTTGGGTTTTCTGACAAAAGTCTGTCATTCCCTAAAATCTGGGAAAATGGAGATTTCATCCCCACAAACCCTTTTTTGATACCATTTGCAGGGAAAAACCCAGACGCTTTCATATGCGGGACTTTTTTCCCATTTTTCCCCCAAAACCCAAAATTTAGCTGTATTTTGGCTAAAATCTGGGACCCCTCCAGGGGAATCCACAAACCCTGGGTACCTTTAGAATCCCCATGATGTTGGAAGAAAAGGACGCAAATTTGACGTGGATACCTTAGGTGGTCAAAAAGTTACAGAGGCCTAATCGCGAACTACTACAAATAGCCAAAAAAGGGCTCAGCACTGGGGGGAAAAGGCCCAGCAGTTAAGGGGTTAACAGTGCATTTCATTATTGTGAAATCTCTTGTTAATACAATTGTATATACTGAACCATCACTCACCATTGTGCCAAATCCAACCGGTATGTATGTGTGCTTGAGGAATAGGTGGTTGTGCAGAAATATTTGTCTTTTCTGTCTTTCTCAAGCAGGGTGTACCTTGTCCCTTTTTGTGAATATTGTAATGTGTTGGTTTCGTGCCTGGTGGTGTGAATGGTCTTGTGTGTATCAGATATGAAAGGTGTGTGAATGGCCTGTAAAGCGGTTGGGGACTTGACGCGGCTTTACAGCTCACGAGCTTTGAGTCACTGGTTCAGTTTTTGTCCTTTCAATTATTGACGGTGCATTTCATTTTGTGAAATCTCTTGTTAATAAAATTTTATATACTGAACCATCACTCGCCCTCGTGACAAATCCAACCAGTATGTGTGTGTGCTTGAGGATTAGATGGCTGTGCAGTAATATTTGTCTTTTTGTCTCTCTGCCAAGGTGTACATTCCATCTAAGAAAAACCTACCAACTGTAGATATTGTCGTAAACTAAACACCCATGGGAGTACATGGTGATGTCTCTCTTGTGGATCCCCACAAGTTATCTTACCCACAATGTCCTGCAAACCTCAAAATGTGAATGTCACATTTTCCTTGCATTATTGTGCCAAAATTTTCACGCTTCAGAAAGAAACAACAAATTTCCTACCACCCAGCATTTCTCCAAGTATCCCAATAAAAATGGTGCTTCACTTGTGTGGGTGGGCCAAGTACCCGCGGCAGGGAAGGGCCCAAAACGTATTGTGGAGACATCAAAATTACCTATTTTGAAAGGACCTGGTTTTGCAAGGGGGGGTCACATGAGTTTTTGTCAAACCGCTTGGTGGCCATCTTGGTAAACCTACCAAACCCACACATTTCTGAAAACTAGACACCCTGGGGAGTCCAATGAGGTATGGCGTGCATGGATCCCCCAACATTTCCCTACCCAGAATCCACTGCAAACCTCAAATTTTGCTGAAAAAATCATTTTTTTCCCGAATTTCTGTGTGGGAAAGTTGTAGGATCACTGGGCTGATACAAATTTCCTCCCACCCAGCGCTTACCCAGGTCTCCCGATAAAAATGGTACCTCACTCGCGTGGGTGGGTCAAGTACCCGCGACAGGCAAGGGCCCAAAACCTATTGAGGCGACATCAAAATTACGTACCACAAAACAACCTGGTTTTGCAAGAGGGGTCCCATGAGTTTTTGGCCCCGGGTTCGGCGGCCATCTAGGGAAACCTACCAAACCCACACATTTCTGAAAACTAGACACCCGGGGGAGTCCAGCAAGGTATGGCTTGCGTGGGTCCCCCAACATTTTCCTACCCAGAATCCCCTGCAAACCTCAAATTTAGCTGAAAAAAATCACTTTTTTCTCAAATTTCTGTGTGGGAAAGTTCTGGAATCTACGTGGATCCACAAATTTCCTCCCACCCAGCGTTCCCCCAGGTCTCCCAATAAAATTGGTACCTCACTCGCGTGGGTGGGTTAAGTACACGCGACAGGCAAGGGCCCAAAACCTATTAAGGCAACATCAAAATTACCTATCTGAAAACAACCTGGTTTTGCAAGGGGGGTCCCATGAGTTTTTGGTCCCGGGCTCGGCGGCCATCTAGGGAAACCTACCAAACCCACACATTTCTGAAAACTAGACACCAGGGGGAGTCCAGTGAGGTATGGCTTGCGTGGGTCCCCCAACGTTTTCCTACACAGAATCCCCTGCAAACCTCAAATTTAGCTGAAAAATCACTTCTTTCTCAAATTTCTTTGTGGGAAAGTTCTGGAATCTGCGTGGATCCACAAATTTCCTCCCACCCAGCGTTCCTCCAGGTCTCCTGATAAAAATGGTACCTCACTCGCGTGGGTGGGTCAAGTACCCGCGACAGGCAAGGGCCCAAAACCTGTTGAGGCGACATCAAAATTACCTATCACAAAACAACCTGGTTTTGCAAAGGGGGTCCCATGAGTTTTTGGCCCCAGGCTCGGCGGCCATCTAGTGACACCTACCAAACCCACACATTTCTGAAAACTAGACACCCTTGGGAGTCCAGCAAGGTATGGCTTGTGTGGGTCCCCCAACGTTTTTCTACCCAGAATCCCCTGCAAACCTCAAATTTAGCTGAAAAAAATCACTTTTTCTCAAAGTTCTGTGTGGGAAAGTTCTGGAATCTACGTGGATCCACAAATTTCCTACCACCCAGCCTTCCCCCAGGTCTCCTGATAAAAATGGTACCTCACTTGTGTGGGTAGGCACAGTGGCTGCAACAGGAAATGGCACAAATCGTACTGTGGAGACTTCAAAATTACCTATAACAAAGCTACCTGATTTTGGGGGGGTCATCTGGGATTTTTGCCCTGGGCTCGCCGCCATCTAGGGAAACCTACCAAACCCACACATTTCTGGAAACTAGACACCCTGGGGAGTCCAATGAGGTATGGCTTGCGTGGATCCCCCAACGATTCCCTACCCAGAATCCCCTGCAAACCTCAAATTTAGCTGAAAAAAACCCATTTTCCACATATTTATGTGTGGAATCACCGTGCGGGCACAAATGTCCTACCCCACAGCGTTCTGATTAGTGTCCCGAGTAAAATGATACCTCACTTGCGTGGGTGTCCAATGCAGAATTGGCTATAAACGTACTTTTTAAAAATTGTAGCGCTTAGAATTCTCGGTGCTATACCCTTAATCCCTATGTTTTGGGCTCTTCCCAGTCACAGGCCCTTGCCCCTCCCGCACAAGTGAGGTATCATTTTACTCGGGAGACTGAGGGGAACGCTGTGGGGTAGGACATTTATGCCAGCACAGTGATTCCACACAAAAATATGTGGAAAATGTGGCTTTTTCAGCTAAATTTGAGGTTTGCAGGGCATTCTGGGTAGGAAAACGTTGGGGGATCCACGCAAGCCATTGTTATGTGCTGGATTGAGGCCCTAACATAGGTGCGCCTTTTCAGAGGCACAAATCTTTCGTGCCACAAAGACAGGCAGGCCCTTTCACCCACTAAAGGCCCTTTCACCTACATTACCCCTCCCTTCACAATAACGAGCAACAGAGGCTGTCCCTTATCTGACGTGTGCTCTGGGTGCAGAAGACGGTCCATCCTAAATACGTCATCTCCATGTCCAACAGTGACTAACCTATGTCACAACGAGTTCTTAGAAACAGACCCTTAAGCTCTTGGGATTTTCCCTAGCACAGGATTATTGATTTCTCCAAGAACTCATTAAATATGCATGAACCACTATTCCCTAAGGGTTCATTCCTGACGTCTTCCTCTGACCGACTTTACGTCAATACTAACATTCCAAGGCACCTATCAGGTATAAATATACCTCCCTTTGCCCAAGCAAACCAGAGGGGACCGAGACTTCCATGCCGACACTCTGACCTGAGACGCTGCAACCTGCGTCATGCCACAGCTCCAGCTGGCAGAGGTCCATCCACCCATCCTGGGGTGTCCAGCTCGAGATCAGGATGAAGTCCCACTAAGGTTAGACTAAATCCTAGGGGGATTCTTGGCTCTCTAAGACCTACACACATGCTAGGTACACTTAGGTACATCTATTTAGGCATCATAGGGGTATAGGCTTTATCTTAATGCATTCTGTATTTCATGTATGTGTTCATTACTATTACACAATGGTAAAACTGTACCATGCATTTTTATTTAACTGCACTGCTGGCCATATTTCTCTGCTACTGTCCAACAGTTGTTGCAGCACATATTACCAGTACTAGAATAACAACTGTGCAATAAATTTTATTTTAAACACACCCGACTGTTTCTTCTATGTACTTCTCTGAGATGAGTGACTGAATGAAAAGTAGTATATTGTTTCCACGATCCTGAGGGATCAGGGTTTTATGTTATGTGGTTGCCAGAAGCTATTCCCTTCTTGTTGTCAAGAAGTTTCTAGTGGCCTCTGAGCTAGCTGGTACCCAGTAATTAAGTTTAATATACGCAATAGGGGCATACCGACCTCAGTCCTATGCCAAGCCTTCAGTGTATGTTATTCCAATACGCAGAACCTATCAGGGAAATAGGAACTACACTGCATGGCGCCCAACTTGAATTTGGCACTTATTTAACAGTAGAATCTGAGTAGTTCAGTCATGCTTATTCTCAGAGACCCCTACTCACAAAACGCCAGAGACGTCTGGAGTGGGTAGGCACAAAATTCCACCACAGCTGAGTAGGCAAACTTCCTATGTATTGGCTGTTGGTTAATCAAGCTTGAAGGAAATAGTTCCCGAACAATTGTGCCTTTTAAAACCTTATCTTAAAACCCTTTTTAGGACATTTTGTTTTCACAACACAATGTCTGTCGAGGCAGCTGCTCCTGTCACTGGGACACAGGTCTCAAACGACGAAGAGGAAGCAAATGCAATACATTTTGCACCCAAAATCAAGCATACACTCACACAAAAAACCCCTCAGACATGGTTTAACAGACCGAGGAGGTACAGTGATATTAATAGAGGCACACGAAGATTATCAAACAGATGTGTTCTATTCTTGGGTTACATTCCCAGCAGTGAATGCAACAACTCAGACTTTTCATTCTTACATATATGAAAAAGTCCCAGCGGTCTACACTCCGTTCGAGGAGATTAAGATACCGCTCACTGACCAGGACCACAATTTCTGGTTTAATGGCGCCCTACAACAAATAAATAAAACCAGGTTCAGTCCACTAGGTAGACCAGGAGCTAGATGGCCAATATTAGCCGGCTACACACCACATCCTGACATTGACATAATGCCACAAGATGCACTGCTCTTACAACACAAAGAGTTGGTAAAACTCTTACAGAGCCATGACGCAACTCGTCATGAGGACACTGAGGGCCGATTCCGATCTCGGCCGGTAGTGCTCCGAATCGGATTCGGTTTTACCGGATCCGATCCGGAGCCCTATTTTCCGACCGAGTCGTACGCGCGTCCGGGCGGCGAGTACGATGCGTATTCGCCGACCGACTCGTCCGGGCGACCCGACCGCTCCGACCGACTGGTTCCCGGATCGTACCGCTCCGACCGACTCGCTCGGACCCGATTCGCACCGCGCAATGGAGACGTTTTCCGGCCGGGTAAGTACGATGCGCACCTCGACCGCTCCGACCGACTCGCGCCGTCCGACTCGAACTCGCTGTCGGAGCTGTACTTTGGGGGTCCGTGTCGGACCCCTGTACGGCGTACCCGTGCGAGGCGCACACAGGGGGACCCATGGGTCCCCCTACCTGTGCGTGTACGCCGCGAGCGCTTCGCGGCGTACTCGCTGTAGGGGGCGCCCTTGTCTGCCTCGCACCCATTGAGGCAATGGGAGCCCGCGTACGCGTTGTACGACCGGCTCCCATTGAGTTCAATGGGAGTCCGACCGACTCGTGTCCGGTGGCATACGAATGCATCGGACTCGTTCGGTCGGACTGCACGGGTCCGATTCGGTCGGAAATCTCTCCGAGGCCGGCTCGGTCGGAGAAATTACCGACACGAATCGGAATCGGCCCCTTGGTGTCCAGCCACAGTAGCTACAAATAACACAGCTCCACCACAGAGGACCGCTACTAAAATCACTCCACAAAACTTACACACAGTAATGGGTAAATTGCCCACGAAACGTGAACAGATTCCTTTCTGGGTAGCTCAGAAAATTATCCAGTTAGAAGCAGTATTTCCAAATACCACACCATTTGAAAGCATATAATTCTAATACTCTGCTTGCCCATGGGGATCACACCACAGTTAGAGGACTGCGCCACTTGGGGTACAGTCTTTGCTGCCATATATACCAGGAATCATGGTATTCCTTCCTTAGCGGTAATTCCAGATGTCTTACGACAGATACAGAACAAGTATGGAGCTGAACCAGCTCTGACCTTAGGTATGAAATTACTAGGTAACTACGACCAGGTATCAACAATAATACTAGCTAACATTAAAGGGGAAGCAGCTTCAGTGGCGAGCCGCCAACACCTAAGAGAGGTCAGTCTTATAGACCAACCACAAGAACTTCCCAAAATAATTGAAACTGCATATGCAGAACTGGGAAGGGACAGTTTGGGTGGGAAAGCTTTTAAAACCACAGCTAATGGGCAGTCCTGAGAAGGACAATTCTAAGCAGACACCTACTTCTTCTAAAAAGAAGTGGGATAATAATAAAAAACAAAATTCTTCAGAAAAGATTCTCAGTCCCGAGGTAGGTCTCCTCAACAGGAGCCCTCTGCAAAGAGGTATAACCTTAGGAATAGGGATAATATTAGGAAACCTGACAGGTATCAGGATACTGATACACATTCCTCTTGACAAACAACACAGGGAGAGAAGGAAAGTCAGCACACAAAGAAGAGCGCAAGCAGTCCAGGGACAAGCACGCTCAGGACTCTTCAAAAACAGAAGACAAGCCACAATACAAACCTCAATTTAAAAAGAAGAAAGTTGCAGGTCTCAAAGTTAGACATGCACAGAATCCTAAGGACTCAACTTCTGAACGGGGAATGGGCTCAGACAATGCTAGACAGCGCGGCAGAAGTAACAATAGCTCGCCTGAACCTGAAGGAATTTCTGGACAGCAAAATTGAATGATTACATCACGGTGGGAACACCAGACAAAAGGGTGACACAAGTTATATGAAATAACACTCCGCATGGAGGAGGACAAACACAGGAAAGTAAAAGGTCTCTTTGCGAAGAACCTATTGTCTGGTTTTGACATACTGTTAGCAGAACATGATTAGCCGCCAGCATTCGTCAGGGAGCGCCCAAAGGGAGAAAGTATATTTTTCCTGCATTTTCCAACCATGTTCCCGTTCACCTTAAACATACATATGCACGTGAGTGGGCAGTAGCCCAAGCTCCAGCATTGTATAAAAATCACGCTGGATGGGATGATGCCTCAACCCACCACGTGATCCCGTTAATAGTTTCACCACATGCTCAAAGACAATATCCTATTAAGCAAGAAGCTAAAAACACAGGTCAGGGAGATCTTAGATCAACTTGAATACCAGGAGATCATTGAAAAATGCACTTCACAAAAGAACAATCCCTTGTTTCACTTATCAAAACATGATAATACATTTCGTCTAGTTTTCATTTACAGACACTTGAACACTTGCTCAAAGACATATGCTGTCCAACATGCAGATAGTGCCGCATTAATGAATAACATTATGGGGGAAAAAATACAAAACAACACTTGTTGTCTCAAATGGATTTTTCTGTCAAACTATAGCACCTGAAAACAGGTACCTAACAGCATTTAGTATATTAGAGTCCCAGCGACAATTTTTGTCATCTCCCCCGTGGGTATAAGAACAGCTCAGGGGTATTTTCTGAAAGAGTTACTGAATGGCTAAAGCACTTTGATGAAGAAGCGTTGTCCTATATGGAGGATATTTATGTAACGGACGACCTATTGCGGAAACACTTGACCAGGGTGAGCACCATTATTATGGGATTCGCCTCTGAGGGCTACAAATTTAATTTTGAGAAATCAAAAATTGCCCACCTCTGTGTCCTATTTTTGGGATACTAATTTTCAAGTGAAGGGAAAAGCTTGGCAGCTAACTTTTTAGAAAAGTGTGCGCTGCTCCAGCCTCCAAAGACATTAAAACTACTTCCAATCAGTACTGGGATTCCTAGATTTTGGCAGAACATACATTTTGATTTCGCAGAGAGAGTAAAACCTTTCTACGACCTTTTTCAAACCTGACTTTTCAGTCAAACACTGGACACAAGAACACACCAATATTCTTTGTTCACTCCAGGAAGATATTATTGCTTCCAAACACATACACACACGTGTAAACTTGCACCACTTGGTACTCAGTATCATTTTGGGTCAATGCGGGTACACTTATTAAACCTTTAATGAAGGTGAAACTGTACCAATCGCATACAAATCTCATCTGTACACAAACACAGAAATGAGTTTTAATTCAACAGAAAAAAATTCTGACAGCCATTCAGACTGCTGTAGCAAACGAAAGAGCACTGGCTCATGGGAAGATGCATTATTGTTGTCACCCCAGTACCGGGGCTAGCATTCCTAATGCCAAAGCCTTACATCCAGAATGGATACAAAGGGCTAATTCTTTTGCTGCATCAGACTTTGAATCCAGATTTGATCCAAGTTTAAAAACACAGGCATTCCTGCAATATGAAAAAGAACATCATCTACCAAATGAAATCTTGCCTCTAGATCAGTATGAATTTTTAAAATTTACACTAATGGGTCTGCCCCACCCGCCGCCTTTGTTAAAGATCAGATGCTGGATGGCAAGTTCCGTCCTCATTGCACCAAAAAACTACCTCTAGGTAATAGCACGGCTCGTTGGCAGCTTTAAAAGCCCTGATACTTGCACTTGTAAACATGGGTCGAGAATTCCCCACACTCGTGTGTGATTCCTTTTACTGTGTGCAATCATACAATAAAGCATAAAACGCTTTGGGAACAAGTAGTTGAGTTGAGAAACGAACTACCTCTGCCCACTGAAATTTTGCCTCTCGATCAGTACGAATTTATAATTTATACTGACGGATCAGCACAACCCGCTACAGGGAGTAAGCAAGCTTACAGTGCAGCGTGTGCAATCGTTAAAGGTCGCATGCACGATGGTAACTTCAGACCAATGGTCACTAAAACTCAATCTCTAGGAGATTGTACAGCTCAGCGAGCTGAACTACTAGCATTCAAACTGGCACTTGAAAATACAGATCGCAAATTCCCCACACTTATAGTGTGCAATTCCTTTTACTGTGTTCAATCATATAATAAATATTTACACCATTGGGAACAAAATGGGTTTAAAGATGAAAAAGGTGGCATAATTAAACCCAAAAATTATGGGAACAGGTAGTGGAGTTGAAAAACGACCTACCAAAAACTCACGTGATTAACACGCTGAGTCATCAACGTGATGGCGTGCACGTTGAAGGGAATTCATTGGCTGTAGAAGCCACACAGGGGGCTGTTCACACAGCTTCCATAGCTGCACACACTCATTCAACAACGAGAATAGACTGTGAGATATGGTGGCTGTAATTGCTTCACGCAAAGGCAGCACAGCAGTGCCTACGAAATTTCCACTCATATACTCCTACAAGTTAGGTGCAAACAACATTCCATATGCTCAGATTCCTGGAGTGGGGGATATAGTATTTCCAAATATGGATAGTAGGCAGGAATTAATCATTTAAAGCACACAAGGGCTTGGGCTCCGCGCATTCAGGGGTAATAGCTACTATTTCTTCATTGCAACAGTGCTATTGGTGGCCAGGGTTCAGAAGTCAGACTATTGACTTTGTCTTGAACTGCAACATCTGTAAACAGATGCCAGGCTCCACCATCACAAGACCCTCGCAGGTCTCATTGCTAGACAGCATCAGACTGTCCACTAGATTGTGTTGTGTAACAGGATCACTGTGGCCCCTCAAATTTTGAGGTGGCTTAAAAATATATCTTGGTGGCAGTGGATCCGTGCTCAAGTTTCCTATAGGTATGGCCTCAGCACTCGGCTGACGCTCAAAACTGTTATAGAAAGATTTGTGAGTCCATAACAGGAGATACGCAATCAACGTTACACCCTGACTGTGGCTCCACGCTTAGCTCTCGGGCTGACATAGAGGCCATGGAAGGGATGAACGTAGTATTGCGGTACTCCTCTCCAACGCCATCCTGAGGGAATTTAGGTAGAGGAGAGGAAGGACTGGGGCATAGAGCAATCCTTAACAGCTAGGGTATTAGGCGGGGCGTTAGTGAGGTCAAACACTTATATGGATTCAGGGGGCAATACACACCCAGCCAAGAAGCTCTCTAGGAGGTCTGACTCCATTTACGAATGTGGGAACCTGATCATAAATGTGAAGGCACAGTGGCAGATGAAAACCATTCTGTATCTATGATCGTTTGGCTGTTTTACAGGAACTAAAGGAAACAAAGAAACAAACAAAGATTCTGTCAAAGTGAAACAGGCCGCCACTGGGAAGTCGAGGTAATCACGGCAAGACCTGTCTGAATCCCAAAAGTCGGGGATCTGGGCAGAGAGAGATAAAGATCGCGGACACAAAGGAATTTGGCCCCTCATACAGGAAAACCTGTGCCATTCCTTGAAGTGAAAGGAACAAGAACTGTACTTTTGCCGCATCTTGCTGTGAAAAAGGAAAACAGATTCATTTCAAATGAAAGAATCAACCAAAAACTATGTGGCCAATACTGAGCAGTAGGCCTCGTGAACTCCACAGTAGTAGACATCCCTCTCACTACAATTCAAGAAATTCAAACTGAAAAGCTCATCACGTTTGAGAAATCAAATCCATGGAGTGGGGGACTATGCAACAATGCAATGGAACTAGTTCTCCTTGAACCAACCTTTCAAATTCAAAATAAAAGTCAAGACAACACTCAAGTTGCAATTTGGCCAAAAACAAATGTGTACACCAACGTTTTTCAACAAAAACATCAAATAATAAAAGCTTCAACGTTTTTCACAAAAGCATCAAATAATAAATGCATCAACGTTTTTCAACAAAAGCATCAAATAATAAAAACTTCAACGTTTTTCAACAAAAACATCAAATAATAAATGCTTCAACGTTTTTCAACAAAAACATAAAATATTAACTTCAACATCTGAACGTTTTTCAGCAAAGACATCAACTATTAACTTCAACATTTCAACGTTTTTCAACAAAAACAGCAGAAATAACTTCAACTAAACACAATGCAATTTCAACAATTGATCATTCAGCTACTGGCTATTTCATTAAATGTGATACGTTTTCCATGGCTACACGTGAACAGGAAGCGAAGCCAGCCCAAAAACAAACAACGAACATGCAAGTACAAACTTTTTAACCTTTCCTTTTTCCAAAAGATACAGACCTGGCTTCACCATGAGTAGAACTATGGAGTATTTCTGGGTTCATCTTTTTCTGTTCTAGCTTTGCTTAGAGCTAGCTTTTAGTATGACTCTCAGTGGACACTTTCTACCCCACAGGATCAACATAAAACTGAAGCCACGTCCATTTTCAATTCAAATGTAAAAGAGACTTATAAATGTATTCGGCCTGAACAAGCCTTTGTATTCTAAATGATGTATTTAATCATCCGGTTTTTAATTCTGATTAATGTATTTTGAACTTTCATTCATTTTCATTCATTTTATCATTCATTCAGTGATGTCATTACCTGCAGTACATTTTTCTGAAAATTGGGTTACTGATACAGTGAATAATATGCTGTCTGTTTTAGGAATAATTGCTACATTTTCAGAACATGAAATGTTAGAGATTTATTCTTATTGTGACGCTTTATACCTGTTACCTTCATTAAGGTTATCAACTCCTACACAATTGTAATGCATCTAGAAATGTGGTTGTTTAAACACCAGTAGGAACGTTGCCAAACACCACCAAACACCCTCGCACGGGGTGGAATAGTTGACATACATCAGCAGGGGCAACATTAGATGCCATTTACAAAACAACAGGACAGACCCAGTTAGGAAAGTATGGATGGTTTGGCCTTTTGACACAAATACCTGTCACAAAAATGATTGCTGAACATCACCAAGGGACTCAGTATACATAGGCCAGACCTACGTTATGTACAGATAACATCCAGAGGTAGTGAAATCCTACAGTGTAGGGAAGTTGTGCCTTTTTTTGGGGCTAGAAGCCCCAACACTGACAGTAGTGAAACGAAAGTTTCCTTTGTAAAATTCAATGCTTTAGGCAATCTGAAAACCATGCTTGTGCAGCACTTTTTTTTCATTTCACATCAGCTAAAGAAATATTTTTTCTTTTTTGCATAATAGCACTCTTAAATACAGACTGCCCCTCTTTCCTTTTTGATAAATTTTATCTTTCACATACAAGCAGTGTGATACACCTTGGGAATACCTCGCGAACAGGAACTATGCTTTTCATGGTTTCTAATATTTAAAAGACCAGTCTGAAAAGACTGCAACTGCAACATACCTGTTCTCTGATGCCTGTTTTTTGCAGTGAAGAATGCGTGGTCATCATCTGTCTGACACTTCCAAAGGAAACGCCAGCGGCATTTACCACCAGGCTGGAACTGCTGAAGTCCCATGCTTGGCTGTGTCCCAAGCGTATTCCCATCAAACCAAAGCATTCCTTCCAAATCCAGTGGGTGCCTTTTTGCTTCCTTTAGCAGCACCAATGTATCGATTACAGCACCAGCTGCCTCAGAACCAGCAACTGGCTGCACTATTCTGTGCTCCCACAACGATTCTGCGAGGTATTACAAAGGTCCGTCCCCTGCAGTAACTAGCAACAGAAATGTTGTGCCTCCCAGCCAGCACTTTTTATCTCTATTTTGCTAAAACATGTCCTGAAACACATTTTTTCTCTTATTGTTTCAACTCTCACCGAAAGCTTGGAGCTTTCCTCTAAATTGACCTTTTTTTTTTTTCTAAAGAAAGCATGGTCTTCTGAACAGCTTGTAAGAGTTTTCAATTTTATAAACAGGAACTTTTATAAGTAACTACTGACTCTAAGAGAGTATTTTTTAATGACACTATAGATTTTTCCTGTCTCCACAGAGTCTATAGTAATTTTACATATTTTAACAGCTGCTATTTTTTCAGCTCATAAACCACTCTCATGCAACTACCTGCCAATTATATGCAAATGCCTATTTTAGTCACGTAGTTTGCTTTTAATGGGTTATTCACGATTGTCCATAGATTGGAGTGGGTGTTATGTGCTTGATTGAGGTCCTAACAGAGGTGCGCCGTTTCAGAGGCACAAATCCTTCGTGCCACAAAGACAGGCAGGCCCTTTCACCCACTAAAGGGCCTTTCACCTACATTACCCCTCCCTTCACAATAACGAGCAACAGAGGCTGTCCCTTATCTGACGTGTGCTCTGGGTGCAGAAGACGGTCCATCCTAAATACGTCATCTCCATGTCCAACAGTGACTAACCTAGGTCACAACGAGTTCTTAGAAACAGACCCTTAAGCTCTTGGGATTTTCCCTAGCACAGGATTATTGATTTCTCCAAGAACTCATTAAATATGCATGAACCACTATTCCCTAAGGGTTCATTCCTGACGTCTTCCTCTAACCGACTTTACGTCAATACTAACATTCCAAGGCACCTATCAGGTATAAATATACCTCCCTTTGCCCAAGCAAACCAGAGGGGACCGAGACTTCCATGCCGACACTCTGACCTGAGACGCTACAACCTGCGTCATGCCACAGCTCCAGCTGGCAGAGGTCCATCCACCCATCCTGGGGTGTCCAGCTCGAGATCAGGATGAAGTCCCACTAAGGTAATGGGGTTAGACTAAATCCTAGGGGGATTCTTGGCTCTCTAAGACCTACACACATGCTAGGTACACTTAGGTACATCTAGTTAGGCATCATAGTGGTATAGGCTTTATCTTAATGCATTCTGTATTTCATGTATGTGTTCATTACTATTACACAATGGTAAAACTGTACCATGCATTTTTATTTAACTGCACTGCTGGCCATATTTCTCTGCTACTGTCCAACAGTTGTTGCAGCACATATTACCAGTACTAGAATAACAACTGTGCAATAAATTTTATTGTGAACACACCCGACTGTTTCTTCTATGTACTTCTCTGAGATGAGTGACTGAATGAAAAGTAGTATATTGTTTCCACGATCCTGAGGGATCAGGGTTTTATGTTATGTGGTTGCCAGAAGCTATTCCCTTCTTGTTGTCAAGAAGTTTCTAGTGGCCTCTGAGCTAGCTGGTACCCAGTAATTAAGTTTAATATACGCAATAGGGGCATACCGACCTCAGTCCTATGCCAAGCCTATAGTGTATGTTATTCCAATGCGCAGAACCTATCAGGGAAATAGGAACTACACTACACCATACCTCATTGGACTCTCCCGGGTGTCTAGTTTTCAGAAATGTTTGGGTTTGGTATTTTCCCAAGATGGCCGCCGAGCCCGGGGCCAAAACCCCAGGTCCCTCCCCCCCCCAAAACCAGGTAGTTTTGTTACAGGTAATTTTGAAGTCTCCACAGTACAATTTGGGCCATTTCCTGTTGCAGCCACTATGCCTACCCACACAAGTGAGGTATCATTTTTATTGGGAGACCTGGGGAATGCTGGCTGGGAGGAAATTTGTGGATCCACACAGATTCCAGAACTTTCCCACACAGAAATTTGAGAAAAAGGTGATTTTGTCAGCTAAATTTGAGGTTTGCAGGGGATTCTGGGTAGGAAAACATTGGGAGACCCACGCAAGCCATACCTCACTGGACTCCCCGGGTGTCTAGTTTTCAGAAATGTGTGGGTTTGGTAGGTTTCCCTAGATGGCCGCCGAGCCCGGGGCCAAAAACTCATGGGACCCCTCTTGCAAAACCAAGTTGTTTTCTGATAGGTAATTTTGATGTCGCCTCAATAGGTTTTGGGCCCTTGCCTGTCGCGGGTTCTTGACCCACCTACGCAAGTGAGGTATCATTTTTATCAGGAGACCTGGGGGAACGCTGGGTGGGAAGAGATTTGTGGATCCACGCAGATTCCAGAACTTTCCCACACAGAAATTTGAGAAAAAAGTGGTGAGAGCCATTCAAGTCACCCCATCCTGGATTCCTCTGGGTGTCTAGTTTTCAAAAATGTATAGGTTTGCTAGGTTTCCCTAGGTGCCAGCAGAGCTAGGGTTCAAAATCTACAGCTAGGCACTTTGCAAAAAAAGGGTCCGTTTTCACTGTGAAAATGTGGTGTGTCCACGTTGCGTTCTGGGCCGTTTCCTGTCGCGGGCACTAGGCCTACCCACACAAGTGAGGTACCATGTTTCTCGGAAGACTTTGGGAAAAGCGTGTCGGGTGGAATTTTGTTGATCCACGCAGATTCCAGAACTTTCCACCACAGAAATGTGAGGAAAATTTGTTTTTTTTACAAATCTTTAGGTTTGCAAGGGATTCTGGGTAACAGAACCTGGAGAGAGCCAGTCAAGTCACCCCATACTGAATTCCCCTAGGTGTCTAGTTTTCAAAAATGTATAGGTTTTCTTGGTTTCCCTAGGTGCCGGCAGAGCTAGGGTTCAAAATCTACAGCTAGACACTTTGCAAAAAAAGGGTCAGTTTTCACTGTGAAAATGTTGTGTGTCCACGTTGCGTTTTGGGCCGTTTCCTGTCGCGGGCACTAGGCCCACCTACACAAGTGAGGTGCCATTTTTCTCAGAAGACTTTGGGGAATGCGGGGTGGGTGGAATTTTGTGGATCCACGCAGATTCCAGAACTTTCCACCACAGAAATATGAGGAAAATGTGTTTTTTTGACAAATCTTTAGGTTTGCAAGGGATTCTGGGTAACAGAACCTGGTGAGAGCCAGTCAAGTCACCCCATCCTGGATTCCCCTGGGTGTCTTGTTTTCAAAAATGTATAGGTTGATAGGTTTCCCTAGGTGCTGGCAGAGCTAGGGTTCAAAATCTACAGCTTAGCACTTTGCAAGAAAAGGGTCTGTTTTCACTGTGAAAATGTGGTGTGTCCACGTTGCGTTTTGGGCCGTTTCTTGTCGCGGGCACTAGGCCTACCCACACAAGTGAGGTACCATTTTTCTTGGAAGACTTTGGGGAACGTGGGGTAGGTGGAATTTTGTGGATCCACGCAGATTCCAGAACTTTCCACCCAAGAAATGGGAGGAAAATGTGTTTCTTTTGACACATTTTGAGGTTTGCAAGGGATTCTGGGTAACAGAACCTGGTGAGAGCCAGTCAAGTCACCCCATCCTGGATTTACCTGGGTGTCTAGTTTTCAAAAATGTATAGGTTTGCTAGGTTTCCCTAGGTGCCGGCAGAGCTAGGGCTCAGAATCTACAGCTAGGCACTTTTCAAAAAAAGGGTCCGTTTACACTGTGAAAATGTGGTGTGTCCACGTTGCATTTTGGGGCGTTTCCTGTCGCAGGCACAAGGCCTACCCACACAAGTGAGGTACAATTTTTCTTGTAAGACTTTGGGGAACACGGAGTGGGTGGAATTTTGTGGATCCACGCAGATTCCAGAACTTTCCACCACAGAAATATGAGGAAAATGTGTTTTTTTGACAAATCTTTAGGTTTGCAAGGGATTCTGGGTAACAGAACCTGGTGAGAGCCAGTCAAGACACCCCATCCTGGATTCCCCTGGGTGTCTAGTTTTAAAAAATGTATAGGTTTGATAGGTTTCCCTAGGTGCCGGCAGAGCTAGGGTTCAAAATCTACAGCTAGGCACTTTGCAAAAAAAGGGTCCGTTTTCACTGTGAAAATGTGGTCTGTCCACGTTGCGTTTTGGGCCGTTTCCTGTCGCGGCCACTAGGCCTACCCACACAAGTGAGGTACCATTTTTCTTGGAAGACTTTGAGGAACGTGGGGTAGGTGGAATTTTGTGGATCCACGCAGATTCCAGAACTTTCCACCCAAGAAATGTGAGAAAAATGTGGGGTTTTTCGACACATTTTTAGTTTTGCAAGGGATTCTGGGTAACAGAACCTGATGAGAGCCAGTCAAGTCACCCCATCCTGGATTCCCCTGGGTGTCTAGTTTTAAAAAATGTATAGGTTTGCTAGGTTTCCGTAGGTGTTGGCAGAGCTAGGGTTCAAAATCTACAGCCAGGCACTTTGCAAAAAAAGGGTCAGTTTTCACTGTAAAAATAAAGTGTGTCCATGTTGCGTTTTGAGCCGTTTCCTGTCGCGGGCACTAGGCCTACCCACACAAGTGAGGTACCATTTTTATCAGGAGACTTAGGGTAACACAGAATTGTAGAGCAACTGTTATTATATATTGACTATCGATGCATTTCTGCCTTCCAAATGAAAGACAATATGTAAAAAAGAAGTCATTTTGAAAAATGACCTATAATTCTCATGCTAGTATGGGTACTCACAATTTCGGAAATGTGCAAATATCTACTGTTTCTAAACTCTATATTGTGTTCCAATTTCAGAATTACATAGGTGTTTTTCATACCGATTTTTCCATGTATATATTTTCCCAAATTAATTGCTATATACCCGGTACATAATAAAAAACCATTGCAAGATGCTGCTCAGTTATTGGCTCTGGGTTCGTCGGGTTCTTGGTGAACCTACAAGTCCTATATATCCCCACAACCAGAATGGTCCAGCGGATGTAACGGTTTATTGCTTTCAAACAGCTGTCACAATTAGAAGAAGTTACAGGTGAAAACGTTGGCACAAATGGCTGTTTTTTTCAACTAATTTTCAATTTTTCCTATATTCAACTGTTAGTTTCTATAAAAGAAACCTTGAAGGATCTACACAACTAACCCCTTGCTGAATTCAGAATTTTGTCTCCTTTTGTAAAATGTACAGCTTTCCAGGATCCATTACTGCTTTCATACCCATTTCTACCATTAACTGGAAGAAGGTTGAAAGCACAAAAAATAGCAAAAATAGGCTATATCCCAGTAAAATGCCAAAACTGTGCAAAATATGTTGGTTTTCTGACAAAAGTCTGCCAGTCCCTAAAAGCTGGGAAATGGTGATTTCAGCCCCACAAACCCTTTGTTGATACCATTTACAGGGAAAAAACCAGACGCTTTCATTTGCAGCACTTTTTTCCCATTTTTCCCCAAAAAAACAAAATTTAGCTGTATTTTGGCTAATTTCTGGGTCCCCTCCAGGGGAATCCACAAACCCTGGGTACCTTTAGAATCCCCATGATGTTGGAAGAAAAGGACGTAAATTTGGCGTGGATACCTTATGTGGTCAACCCCAAATAGCCAAAAAAAAGGCTTAGCACAGGGGGGGAAAAGGCCTAGCAGCGAAGGGGTTAACCTGGCTGTACTACACCGAGTGATATATTAAAAAACAATGATTCCCTCAGAGGAAGCAAAACAAGCCTTTGCTTCCTAGACAAATATTATTAGGTACCAAAAGATGATTCTGTATCACATAGTTTAATGTAAGCGTACATTGACAAATAATACAGTAATCAGTTTAGATAGTGTTAATTTGTCATAAGTGCTCTGGTGAATGGCACAGTTAATAGTGAATCAAGTGAGGACAAGTGAGCAATAAGTGATATGACAGATAAAGGGAAAAACATGTAGAAGAGTCTGCATTTATTCAAGTCCAATAGCTGGCTCAATTTTGAAGTCTATTATACAGCGGGTAACAATGTATATAAATCTTCATGTTAAAGTGTCAATCCCTTTGCTGATCTAAGTTCCTCTGGGTCTTCATCAGGACAATAAAGTAGCACTTAAAATAAGACAAGAATACAACAACTCTTTATGAGGTGGGTACATTAACATAACAAATCAGTAACCCTCTAAACTAACGGTGTATGTATCACACTTACCAAGAACAACCTCTTAATGCCACCAATTTCGTAACATCAGCTGCAAAGTAATTAAAGACAAAATCTATCTCAAGATTGAAAAAGCGCACCACATTCTCCTTAAAAGACCTCTAATACCCATACAAACTAGCCCAAATATCCCCGTGAAATGGATCTGAGGATATCAAAGAAATATACAAAACCTTTCACCTTTATATAACGTGGTGCCATAAGGCATCACAACAATAAAAACATCATCAGTGAATAGAGAATCCCACAACCCTATAGCATCAAGAGGGACCTGTGTGTTCATTTCCTCTTCCATGTTGTAATGGCACTATCAGACAGTATTGCATCACCCGGTTTGTATACACCAAAAAGGTGAATACAAGACACCTCTATTTTTATTTCCTTCATCAGTGTTACAAAGGGCTACATATAGCAGCATGACGCACCCAGGACTACTAAAAGATGTGATCAGACAGACCAAAGCGACCCCTGATACAAAGTGAATCATCAGAAACTTTCATGCCTAATGCTTCGAAGAAATTACCATGAGTGAGCAAGAGTGCTTGTCCACAAAGCGGGCCTTGAATCACCAGCCAAATCAAACAGCTTTCAGCAATCGTATTGGGATAAGCTGAATAGTCCAACAGGTATACATGATTAGCCGTATAATCTCTAGTGTCAGGATGAAAATGAGTTGATTGTGCCATCCAGCGGAGACGCGTTGCACCTACTGTACTCCATAGCTGACTCAAATAGAATAACGCTGCGCATGCACAAATTCCTAAAATATGGTCTCAAAGTCACAGTGCATAATGTGTATGCCTCACGGCTCACCTTCAGGGGTAAAAATTGAAGCAAGAGCACCACAAAAATTGACAACTTCTAAGTCGGTCAGATAATGGCCTATCAAAAACTTCCCAGCAAAAATAATGTCAAAAGACAGGTTGTAAAATAATACAAACTCTAATGGGTCACAACCAACATAGAAGAAATACTACGGGCCAGAGGGCATGTATACCTACCGATGTAGACCCATAATTACAGGAAGTTTGATCTAAGTATGTATAACTTAAAAATGGCATAATAATGTACAAGTGATAATTTCAAATACATAGTAGAAAGGAATCTGTTTGTACACAAAACATCATATGACCGTGTGCAATATTATCCAAAAGGACATTCCAAACAAATAGATTAAGTGGATAGTGGAAGACAGTCAGTGTCAGGGGAATGATCCCAGACCAATGATCAGAAGTTCTAGTATATTAAAAAGAAATATTCAAAAGAAAGCTGCCTGATTCCAACCTCAAAGCTGCAAGGCCACCACCTCTCAAGTCTTGATTGATCAATCCAATCATCTGCCACTTGATGTCATCTGTGGTAGGTCAGAAATAGTATCTGAGTCTTGTCAGAATGTATTGTGTACTGAGTATCCATAGACACAGTATTAAGCCAAGTATCAAATTCCTGTAATCTAGTGTCTGTGCCTTCCCATATTAGGAAGATATAATCTATATCCCTGTACCAGTTTTTGATGTTAGTCGGAAAAGAAAGGATTAGTTGAATTAAAGATGTGCCTCTCTTCATAGTCAGCCATGAAAAGGTGTGCTAGGTCTGGAGCAAATCCTGCCCCCATTGCCACACCTTACATTTGTAACTAATACTGACCATCAAACAGAAAATAGTTCATTGTGATTGCAATTTGTAACAACGAGGTAATGAACCATGTGGAAAATTGACACAGTCGGGCTCACTGATTTAAATCCTCCTAACGACTTGTAAAGCCTCCTTCTGAGGAATGCCCGATGTTCATTGTAACCAAGATATTGTGTCTTGAGAAGGGAGTACTTTCTATCTTATTTAGGAACTGAATACTATCTTGGAGAAATGCCTTTGTGGTGGATACTTGTGGCTTAAGAAATATGTCTATGTATTAGCAGAACGCCTCTAAAATGGAGCTGCATTCAGATACAATGGGGTTACCTGATGGGTTTGGCGCTCCCTTGTGTACCTTAGATAATGTATAAAGCACTGGAGTGTGTGGATGTTGCTTGTTAAAAAAAGTGTGTTCATGTTTATTTATAAAGCCTTGTTCCAAACCCTGTCGGTGAGTGTCTCTATCTCCTTTCTGATGTCATTGATTGGGTTATTTCTTAATCTCTGGTAGCAGTTAATGTCAGAGAGCTCATTCAATATCACTATATCATAATCATTTAAATCCTGAACAACCATCCCATTCCCCTTGTGTTAGGCTTGGCATCTTTTGGCGTGTTTCCCCTGTCTTTTTGCTTTCTGACCTCCCGGTTTTGACTCTGTTTTTGCTGGTTTAGTATCTCTGCGCACTTTCTCACTACTGTTCAGTGTTATTATGGATTGGTGTTTCCATGATTGGCATATTTGATTTGCCGGTAAGTCCCTAGTAAAGTGCACTGAGAGTGCCAGGGCCTGTAAATCAAATGCTACTAGTGGGCCTGCAGCACTGATTGTGCCACCCACATGAGTAGCCCTGAAAATGTAACTCGGGCCTGCCATTGCAGAGCCTGTGTGCAGTCTGGTACAGCCATCTCGACTTGGCAAGTGCACCCACTTGCCAGGCCCTAACTTTCCTTTTTCTTACATGTTAGTCACCCCTAAGGTAGGCCCAAGGTACCCCTGAGGGCAGGGTGCAGTGTATGTGAAAGGTAGGACATACCCTGGTGTGTGTGTGGCATTGCCTGATAGTGAAAAACTGCCAATTTTGTTTTTCACTTTTGCAAGGCTACCTGTTCCCATAGGATAGAATGGGGAGTTTGCTTATAACATCTTATAAACATAGCCACCCCTGGGAACAAGGTAGGAAAATAAAGTTTAGTATGCCTGAACTCAGAAGGTTAAAATGCATCTTTTAGTGAGGGTGATTTTTACAATCTGTGTTTGAAAATACCACTTTTAGAAAGTAGGTATTTTCTTGCTTAGCCCTCCAGTGTGCCTCTGCTAGGATGTGTATTGACTGTCTGGCTTTGGAGTGACAGGGGCTGGGGATGTGCAGGGGCTCCAGAGAGTCTGGATGAGTCCGGTTGGGCTGAATAGACCTGGGCTGCATTTAGAGTAGGGGGAGGAGATTTCCTTTCTCCTGAATGGGCCTGGTCTGCCTTCCACAATGATGTCTCCACCTCCTGCCAGGCAGCTGGGCCAGAGATGACAGAACTGGTTTGGACTAAGCACAGACACTCTCTGCCTGAGAGGACAAAGGGATTTTGAGAATAAATATTGGGGCCCAGACCCCAACATTTTAGAACTCGCTGGAATCAAGGAACCTGCCAAGAAGAAGAGCTGGAAGAGCTGCCAGGAGGAGTACTGCCCCTTTGCTGTGTTGTTGCTTTGTTGGGTTGGCCTGCAATTGCTGCTTCTGCCTTGGGCAGCGAAAGGACTGGAATGAACTTTCTTTACTTGTGCTGAGTATCTCCAAGGGCTTGAAATAGAGCTTGCCTCCTGTTCTGAAGTCTCAGGGACTGCAAAGACTTCACCAACCTCTGGGTACCGCTTCTGGAACTGCTGTTTCAGTTGCCACAGAGATGGGAAATGCAACCAACTCCGTCACTGGCTCTGTGTCCTGACGGCACCGCAGAAGGCACCGTCCGCATCTTGCAACACTGGTCTCACCGATGACAACGACCGCCGCCAGAGAGCCACTGCTTGCACCGTGACCTGTGGGAACTGCAATCCACACTGCCTCGCTTTACTCTGCCATCCTAGTCTCACCGACCCCATTGCTGCTGCTGACTTCGACACCTGTGACCGCATCGTGGCTGGGGGCACAGCTCGTAAGTGTCATGATGCACCGCCTCATCCCACACAGCAGTCTGGGCCAACCAACGCCAGCTCCCGCTAACCAGCTCTGTTGTTTGCACCGCAACCTGCAAGCACTGCATCGAGCACCGCCTCGCCCTGCACCCGTAAGCCTTGGTCTCACCAGCTCCGTCTGGATGAGCGTCACCGAGCCAGTGCCTGCACCACATCGAGAGGGCACCGCACCCTGCACCGCTTCTATTTTGCAACGCAACTGCGATGGTTGCCACGACCGGCCCGCACCAACGTGCCAGCTGCAACGAGAAAGGTACAGTTACCGAGTCTGTCCATGCTTTTGCTAGCCCGTACCGACGCGGTCAGCTGGAACTGTTAGACTCTGTTGTTTTCAGCATCGCGCTGGCCCTGGACGGAGCTACAGACTCGTATGAACTGCGTTTTTGAGGTATTTCTGCAATTTTAAGGATATCTTGCAAAGTATATATTTTTAAAGTACTGTATGTTGGATTTTTATTGTTTTGGTCTTGTTTTGGATATATAAAAATATTGGACATTTTTCTAAACTGGTGTGGTGTCCTTTTGTAGTGTTTTCACTGTATTACTGTTGGTTATGTGCAAATGCTTTACACACTGCTTCTGAGATAAGCCTGACTGCTCATGCCAAGCTACCAAGGTGGTGAGCTGGGGTTATTTTAGGAGTGTAACTCCCTTACCCTGACTAGGAAGAAGGGTCCCTACTTGGACAAAGGTACTTACCTCTGTCAACTAGAGACCCCCATTTCTAACACCTTGTCAGCAGCATTAATAACTATCTCCTCATTCTTTCACAATGACTGGATGACTAAACTCTCACTCCTAGGTATGTTAAAATGTATGTACTTTCTCTCCTTACTCAGGGAATTCATATCTCTGAGAACCATTTTCTCAAAAGCTATTATCTCTGCTGGCATAACATTTGAGGGTGATATAAAAGAGGAAGGCGGGCAGAAACCTGTGGCACCAGGTGTTGTTTTAGTTGGATTATTCCCAAATTAATGGTTCAATTTAATCTTCCTGAAAAACTTCTGAATTTTTACCTTGAGCTCAAAGAAATTCAGTTTAGTAGTAGGTACAAAGGACAGACCCCTGCTTAGGATTGATAACTCGGCTGGTGTCAGGGAATGTTTGGACAAATTGAGAATAGGCACCATGGGAGCAGTGGAAGCATCCCTATCTCCTGCCAGTCGTAGTAGCTCCTGCATGTCTGCAGCTCCTGGTGTGTCGCCTATGGATTGTAAACCATGCCTCTGCCCCTCACTCGGCCTCTCTCTCCTCCCTACTGACTCTGTGTCTACCGGACTCTTCCTAAAAAAATAGGGTTTTTCATTGCTGGGAGGACACACTCATGCTCGGGATACTATCTATGTCTGAACTCTCTGAAGCTGATGTATCAGAAAAAGTGACAATTTTCTTGTAGAGGACCATACCCCTAGTTATATAGTGACCCCTCTCATCTTGTTTGAGGTAATCTTCTCAGAGATATGGATAGGTCCTAAACTTGTCATATTTCTTAATGTCCTTCTCCATTTTAGGTTGTTGTGTAGTGTATTGAATTCGAAAGGGAAGGCCTCTCGTTGTGCAGCAGACAGTAGCCTACTAGGGCTCTATCCCCGTCCCAAGAATAGCAAAGCACAAAATAAATTTGCAGATTTGGCACCACTCCGCTTCCCCCTCGACTGTCTTACCCTGGCGGGAGGAAGACATTAAATGGGCAACAGCAGAAAGCAATGCACTCCGTAGAGAAGAATACAGAGGCCTGCGAAAGAAACACATAGCATTGGAATGGGATGTTCTCATTGAAGCATTTAAGGTCCTAGACCTACCGGGCACATGACCACCTGTGCCTGTGCCCCCCATAACCCCGGCCTGCCTAGACACTCCGTTACCGGAGGGGACCAGAGAGTCAGTACAAATTCGTGTAAGAGGTCGATTAACTGTCACGGGTTGCGTGTCCTAGCTACTACAACCCTGACTTCTGGTATGCTGGTGATTAGGCCCTTGGGCACCCGTGGGACACGAATTAAAACATAAGCAGTCCTTTCTTAATAATTCGCACACCACACGTGTATAATGAGAGGGGCCCTGGACAACACTCATATGCTGTAATTTTACAGGGGCTGCCAGTGGGGAGAAGAGTAGGGGAGGGTGGGAGGGAGCTATATAGTTAGTAGATGATCTACATCATATACAATTACCTAAGCCCTGCAGGATACGCAGGGGTAAAGATTTCCTGTTTTATTCTGTCGTAACAGCATTTTATACTTGGAAACTATTGTTATGTTCTTATGCTCTCTTCCCTTCCGTAATAATCCATCAAATCTACCTATTTACCATAATGCTCAATTTAATGTCATGAATAAAGACAATGCACGGTTGTATATGAAGAAAATGCGAATAAAGTTGTTTTAAAAAAAAAAGTGTAAGGTATTGAACTTCACCACCGTTCTCTCTAAGTTCTAAAGAGCCTCTTTGGCATTGTTAAGTGCAGAGCCATTTAGATTTTCTTGGGTCAAATTTCTTTCTTAAGTTTCTACCCCCAACACCATCCATGGCGGGAAGACTCTCTGCCTATGAAAGTGAAATTCTCAAGAAATTATGGGTCTTCCGTGAAAATAGCAGGTTCTTTTTAACTTGCAATCCCATAGGAATTATATTTGACTGTAAATATCATGAAATTAATTGCCCGTGAACCTTCTACAAATCAACTTCTTTTTGATCTTTTCTAACTTTCCATTTTTCTCTTCTAATGCCCCACCAACTACAATCGAGCATTCTCTTAAAAGAAAGGTCCCTGTAACAATTCCAATATATATTCTTCAAAGTAGGACAATGTTTCCTTTTCGGACATAGTATACAGGAATAAATCACCCCAAAGGAATTCAAGCAAAAGCCCTCAAAGCCAAGAAGCTGCTCAGAATTAATTAAATAATCATAAGGGCCAACCCTGTGTTCCTGGGTACCTGGGAGAGTGATATATTCAAAAACAATGGTTGCCTCATAGGAAGCGAAAGAAGACTTTGCTTCCTAGACAAATATTATTAGGTTCCAAAAGATGATTCTGTATCACATAGTTTAATGTAAACTTACATTGACAAATAATACAGCAATCAGTGTAGATCATGTCAATATGTCATAGGTGCTCTGGTGAATGGCACAGTGAATAGTGGAATAAGTGAGGACAAGTGCACATTAAGTCATATGACAAATAAAGTGAAAAAGCATGTAAAAGAGTCCGCATTTTTTCAAGTCCAATAGTGGACTCAATTTTGAGTTCATTACACAGCAGGTAACAATGTATATAATTCTACATGTGTTGCTGTTTTGACCTCTTTACTGATCTAAGTTCCTCAGGGTCTTCATCAGGACAATAAAGTAGCACCTAAAGGAAGACACGAATATGACCACTGTTAATGAGGTGGGTACATAACAAACCAGTAAACCTCTTAAACTGAATCATTATCTTAATGCCTCCTATTTAGAAACATCATCTGCAAAGTAACCAGAAACAAAATCTTTCTCGTGATTCAAAAAGTTCACTACATTGTCCTTAAAAGACCACTAATGGCCAAACATCCCCTGTAATTGATCTGAGGATGTGGATAGAAATACACAAAACCTTACACCATTATATAATGTGGTGCCATAAAGCACCACAACAATAAAAAATGTCTTCAGTGAATAGAGAATCCCACAACCCTATAGCATCAAGGGGGACCTTTGTATTTATTTCCTCTTCCATGTTGTAATGGCAATATCAGACAGTGTCACATCAACCTGGTTGTATACACCAAAGAAGTAAATCCAAGACACATTCATGCCACATGCATTGAGGAAATTATCATTACTCAGCAACAATGCTGGTCCACTAATGCTTCACTTTGCATCAGGGATCGCTTTGGTCTGTCTGATCAAATCCTATAGTACTCACAGGGGATTTACGTTGCTATATGTAGTCCTTTGTAACACTGATGGAGGCAAGACCCATAGAGGTATCTTGGATTATTGAACATAAGAAATTTGAATTGATTGAGCACTTACATGAGCCCAAATCAAATTGTATCTGTTGATGCATAACTTAAGTACAGGCATAATAAACATATTTTGAGCTCCAACATGTTGTTAATTACTATAAAAAGCACCAACCAGTGTGCTGCTGAGGAGTTTTTGAGGTACCAATATTAGTTAGGCCAGATATAGCCTCTGGAATGAGGGTGCTTTCATTGGCCTCATCTATCGCTATTAGTAATGGCTAGGTAGAAGGCCCTACTGGCTTTGTCTGGGTTCATCGCATTAATAAGTTTAACCACATGTTATATATCAACTTTGCACCACCATTGAGAGCAATGGCACAGTACAAAAAGTCAAAATCATTCAGTATAATGAAAAACATTGGGCCTAATTCACAAAGGTAAGTTTACATTTTTGAGTAAGTTTACACTTTGTAGTAAATGGGCCGTTTCTGGCCATTTTGGAACTTTTCTAGAGACACACTCTGATAGGTCTTTTTAGCAGCATGAACGTGTGAAGGGAAGAAAATCATCAATGCACAGTCTATTTAGAGACAACGCTTCCTGATAAATAAGAACAAAAGGGCAATTGAGGAAGGTTAGTTAGGTTTATTACAAAGCCAAAAATAATTTAACATAAACACACCTCAATACGAGGGCATAGAAATACAAAGGAAAAAGCATGAAGCCAAATCTACGCACCCAATACAGGTGGTGCAACATGAACAGAACTATTAACTCAAGAAGACGAATACAGGCAATCAAGAAACAACAGTCCAAATTTCACAGCATCGAGGGCCGATGAACGAAGAGCACTTAAATCCATCCCTACTCTATCACTATAATGACATCCCTACTCTAGTGAGCAAGCATTTCAGATTAAAGAGGAAAGTTGTAAGTCATTGAGTCTTCCTAAGAAGGCTTACCACAGTTGAGATGGGTCAGCAGCATAAAGCCAGCATAAAGCCACTATCGCAAGAGGAAAAGCTCATTCTGAGATGCTCCCTCTCCAAAGGCAAGGAAGATGTGGGCACTATCTATACTCTAGCAAGCAATTACCCACAGGTAGAGTTCCCAGAATGCACTCCTCTCACGTACTCCACAATGGGTATATTCATGAGCGTACTTTTCCACGGTGTTCTCCATTCACATTCATTTGCAACAATTTGTCCTTGGTTCCCGTGCAGTCTCCCGTGTGAAACCAACTTCTTTCCTTTATTGCCTCCAAACCAAACATTTATTTATTTTAGAGGTTTTATATAGCTCTGACTGGACCCAGAGATATCAGAGCGCTTTACATGAGTATGAAGATGGTAACAGTATAAAACAATGATTCAACAACATGGAGTACCCACAAGTTAACAAAAGAGAAACAGCTTGAATTTACACATAACAAATAAGCAGGTAGATAGAGCAAGAGCTATATACATGAATAACATGGAAATGGGAGATCGGATTCTGTATAATGGTATGGGATGGAGAAAGGCATGAAGGGCAGCAGGTAGTAGGAAGTTAGACGTGAAAAAGGGGTGGGAAGCAGATGGGGGAAATTTGGTAGGAGAGGGGGAAGTGGGAGGGGATGGGAAGGCCTAGGAGAGGGAGCGGATGAGAGAAGTAAGGGAGGGAGAAAGCAGATCCAGTGGAATGTAGAGAGAGGGGAGGGGGGAGGGGGAGGAGGGAGACAGTAGGAGAGTAGGGGGGGACCAGAAAGGTAGCAGTGGGGAGGGCGAATTCAGGGCGCTGGTTAAGACCCCCAATATTTGTTGAGGAGGTGTATTTTGAGGTCTTTTTTAAAGCTGATGTAGGGAGGGTTGCATCGCAGGTCTTTGGGGAGGGAATTCCAGATTTTTGGGGCATTACCGGAGAAGGAGCGGGATTGTGTGGATTTCTTTTTTAGCAGGGGTGGAACTAGGAGGAGAGCGTTGGTGCTTCTCATAGATCATGTGCTGCCCGCTTTGCAGAGTTTATTGGCGAGGTATGGGGGTGTATTTTGGTGGAGGACTTTGTGTGTAATGCAAGCAGTTTTGTAGGCGGATCTTCCTTTGATGGGGAGCCAGTTAAGGGTTTTGAGGGCTGGGGAGATGTGGCCGAAGCGTTTGCAGTCAGTGATGAGCCTGGCTGCAAGGTTAAGCACAGATTTGAGTGGAGCTAGATGGACCTTAGGGATTCCGGTGAGGATGGCATTGCCGTAATCAATTTGCGAAAGGACCAGTGATTGGACTACAAATTTAAAGTCATCAGTAGGAATAAAGGGCTTAATTTTATTGAGATGGCGGAGAGTGAAGAGGGCTCCTTTAGCCGAATTTTTGATGTGCACATTGAGAGTTAGGCTATTATCGATGGAGATACCAAGGGATTTTACTGAGTTGGACAAGGAGAGAGAACAGTTGAGGGCATTAAGGCCGGAGATCCAGGTTTGAATGGGGAGAGGGTTGTTTTTAGGGGAGGAGAGAATGATTTCCGCTTTTTTAGGGTTGAGTTTAAGATGATTTAGTTGGAACCAGGATTGAATCTTAGTGAGGGTGTTGTTAAGGTGTAGGATGTCCGCGTGGGTTTTGATCTTATAGTAGAGTTGGGTATCATCGACATAGAGGTGGAAGTTGATTCCAGCTTGTTTTAGAATGAGGGTGGGGGGTTCCATAAAGAGGTTAAAGAGAGAGGGAGAGAGAATACCTGGGGGACTCCTAGGGAGACCGGAGTGTGGTTTGATAGGCAATCATGAATTTTGATTTGCTGAGTTCGGTGTTGGAGATAGGAGACGAACCATTTGTGGGCAGTACCATCGAGGCCAAAGCGATCTCTGAGAACATTAAGTAGGGCAGAGTGGTTAACTGTATCAAACACTGCAGAGAGATCAAGGAGGATAAGTAGGCAGGTTTCGCCATTGTCGAGGGAGTGGTGGATGTCATCAACAATGTTTAGCATGGCAGTTTCAGTGCTGCAACCTTTCCTGAAGCCTGATTGTAGGGGGTCCAGTAAGTTGAAATGTTCGATGTGTTTATCTAATTGGAGCAGGACACATTTTTCGAGGGCTTTGGAAAGAAGGGGGAGGTTGGAGATGGGGCGGAGATTGGTTAGGTCGTTGGGGTCGGTCTTAGGGTTTTTAATAATGGGAGTGATTTGACCAAGTTGAAGGGAGATAGGGACACATCCCGTGGCAAGGGAGGTGTTGATGATTGTGGTCCAGGATGAGGCAATGATGTGCTTTAGGTCTTGGACAAGGTTAGAGGGGAGGGGATCTTTAGTATGGGAGGACGGTTTTAGTTTAGCAATGATGTTAAAAACGTCGCGCTCAGTTACAGGGTGGAAATTATGCCAGGAGGCATTGTTTTTTAGTTGAGAGTAAGTGTGGTTGGTTTCAAGAGGTGTGGTTGTGGATAAACGTGGGGAGTAGTTAAGGGGAGGTATTGTGGTAGGTGTGTGTGAGGAGTAGTTACGGTGAGGTGAAGTAGTAGGCAAGTGTGAGGTGGGATCAGGGGGTGTGGGGAATGCGGTATGAGTTTTTGAAATGATGTCAGGGGTGTGTTGGGAGTTGGTTGGGATCTGAGTTGAAAGGAAGGATTGCTCTATTTTGGCGATTTTTTCCGAGAAGAAGTGGGCAATTTCTTCACATCTAGCAGTCAAGGCCAACGGATTTGGAGGTGCGGTGGATGTTTGGTTACGAATGATGTTGAACAGTTCTCTGGGTCTATTTTTGGCATGATCCAGTTGTGTTAGGAAGAAGGATGCCTTTTTGTTAAAAATGTGTTTCTTGTATGTCGATCTAGCTAATCTGAGGAGTGCAAGATGTGAGGGAGAGGGATGCTGTCTCCATGTTCTTTCCATCAGTCTAAGTGAGCGTCTTTCGTTGTTGAGCTCTGAGTTAAACCATGATTTGGAAGGGATGTTTCTTTGATTTTTTAGTTTAGGCGGGGCCATTTGGTCTAAGGCAACGGTGACAGCTTTATTAAAGTGTTCAGTGAGCTCATTTGTGTTTTGTGAGGGAGGGATGAGGAGACGTTGAGCTTGAAGTTTAGACTCAAGTTCACCAGGGGGGATATGATTTATGTTTCTGGTCCATTTTCTAGGTTTACTGATTTTAGTGGGGGGGGGGGTGGTGCCGTGGAAGCAATGGTGAATAGTATGAGGTGGTGGTCGGACCAGTCGATGGGGACGATATTGGTCAGGAAGGCCAAATCCTTATTGGTAATAATAGCGTCCAGGATGGCTCCTTTGGTGTGGGTTGGGGACGGGCATAGTTGTTTGAGGTCGTTAATCTCAAGGAGATTGGTGAGGAGGGAGATTGTGGGATCATCAGTATCGTTCCAATGGAGGTTGAGATCTCCAAGGGAGAGATTTTTGGAGTTGGATAATGAGGATTGTGTCAGAAGGTTGGATAATTCATCAACGAAGGGATGAGGATCTCCAGGTGGATGATAGATATTATGTAGACGAATAGGGAGGGAACCTTGTACTTTTAGTTCAGCTTCAAGGTATTCGAAGGTAGAGTGGTCGGAATTAATGACAAGGGAGAGCTGAAGTTCGTTTTTGAAGATTATGGCTAAACCACCTCCTATTCTGTCTGGTCTGTCTTTTCTGAGAATGGAGTATCCGGGGGGGGGGGGGGAGTAGGTCAAGTATGCTCGTTGAGTGGTCATTGAGCCAGGTTTCCGTGAGGAACGCAATGTCAATGGATTCACTTAGGATAGTTTCCGAAATTTCGGTGGCATGTCGGACAGCAGATCTACAGTTCACAAGCATGCAGGCGAGGGGTTTGGGGTTGCTTTTGGGGGGTGGGCAGGAGGGGATGGTGGTGAGTTGAGGAGGGGGTCTGGGGGAGATGGGAGAAGAGGGGATTCTGTTAGTCCCCAGAATAACGGGGATGTTAGAGTAGGGGAGTGGAGGATTGTTGATTGATGAACTAGGGTGGTAAGAGTTGCATAGGTCGGTAAGGTCGGACGGGGAGAGATGGCTAGAGGTGCGGAGGGGTCTATACATACGGCAGCGGAGAGGGGTAGTTCTCCAGGGATTGTAGTTAGTGGGGGTTTTTTGGCCGGCGTAGGGGGAATTTGCACGGTTGAGGAGGGTTCTGGATCTGTGGGAATTAAAATTTTCTCTAAGTCGCATGAGTTCTCTCGTCAATGTGGAGAGGTTGCGTTCTATGTTATGTAGTGTCTGGGTTATTAGAGTGAGGGGGGACACTGTTGGGGAGGAGGAGGGGGACGGGGAGTGTTCAGTGTTTGCTGCAGTAGGAGGTCTGTTGTTTGGAGGGTGTGAGAGGCCAGTGGGGGGGTGAGAGGAGTGCTAAGGCTGTTGGGTGTAAGGGGATGCGAGATGTGGGACAGGAGATTTGAGACCTCGGGGGATGAGGTGAGAGATGTTAGAAGGGTGTGAAGAGTGTGGAGAAAGACCGCATCTGGGTTTGGGGGCGGTGTGTAATTCTGGGAATGAGATAATGGTTTTGGAGAGGAAGATGTTGGGGCTGGAGGGGGCATGATAGGGGATTCAGGGTGGAGGGGTGTGGATTCAGGTTGGGGGGGTAGGTGGGCAGGATGGGGGTAAGAAGTAGAGGTATTGGGGGTTGGAGGTTGGAGGGGACAGATGTTAGAAATGGGATTTTTGGTAGGCTAGGGCATCTGCCAAAGCCAGGCAGAAACCACCACTCTAGTCAGGATAAGGGAGTTACACTCCTAAAATAACCCCTGCTCACCCCCTTGGTAGCTTGGCACGAGCAGTCAGGCTTATCTTAGAGGCAGTGTGTAAAACATTTACACATAACCAACAGTAATACAGATTGTAACTTCTTCTCTCCTTGCCTAACCGCTAAACCAAAGACATTACTTTGCCTAAAGAATGCTTCTCCACCTGCAATGAAACGTGAAAAAGAATAGCTTGCACAGTGCACATGAAATTCAGAACATTAATCCTAAGCGAGTGTCAGGTGTTGCATTTCAGGCCTACAGCTTTGGTTAACTTAAGAACGCATCATTCAACATTAGGAGTTGCATAATTAGTCTTGCATTTCGATTAACATATTTACCTCATTATAAATATATTATTATTATGAAACACATCTAGTACATGAGTAGTATCAAACTTCACAACACGTTTTCATCATGTTATAAATTCCTGCTAGTTACATTTACTTCCTACGTTAACTCTTCATACTACTTTGTCAATAAAATAAAATAACATATATTGCATAGATACATTAACACAGTTCACAATTTTACACTTTCAGTTACACGAGATAGCTTTTCAATCTTCCTTCAGGACTCTCCAAATCATGTACATGGTGTATTTTCGGGAACATGACCGCCAGAAAACACGTACCATACCATTTGCTCGGCAAACATACATACGCATTCTTTCCACCCACAAAATATGCTCCCGGTACCATGCGAACTGACTCCTGCACAAACATCTTCCAAGGGCCATTGACAAGAAATATATATTTGCATACACTGTGTCCTACAAATAGAGAATTGTAAATACTCTCAGCTTGTTGCATGCAAAGCTTTCCTCGCGGTTGCCGATCTCGAGCTACTGGACCAGAACTCCCTTTAGCCTTATGAGCTAATTCCTCCTTGGTTCAATCGGAATCCTTATTCATGTTATCAACATTGTTAACTAATCCCCTATGTCTATCTTCTACCTGATCTATAAATTTCTTTTCTATATCTGCTAGTATGCAAGTTAAATTATATCTATGCACATACGCAGTATCTAATGTTATAATTGGGGAAAAGTAGTTTTCTATTCTTTCTATTCTCCTTTGGGCATCGTACTTATTCAAAAGTTTATATACAGGTATTTCTGAAAATACTTTGTCATAATTGGAGGAGTAGTACGCATAATGACCTTTACCATAGAACATACAAAGGAGTAAGGTTCGACTAATGCCATAGCCCAAAGGCAAGTGATGGTAAGTGATTCCCTCTTCAACTCATGCGGGTAATTGCATGCACACATAACAATCTCTAACTTCCATAATGCCTACATGTTCATACAGCAACTTAGCGTAAGCATTTAATGTATAATCTCTCTTAGACAGGTCTACATGAAGGTAGCAACTAGTTTGCTCTATTGAGCTTTTCTCAGATCCTAATGTACCCTCCTTTGAGACAGCAGCAGTAGGTGTGGATGTCGCATGTACTCCTACCCCCTGTTCCTCACTTTCGTGTGAACTTAAAACTTGTTCTATAATGACTACAGCTATTACTACAATCACCCCAATAATGAGTGCACCTACAATACATTTGTGCCTACGATTCGAATTTCCAGACTCCATTTTAGAGTAGCTCGGATCACTGTTCAAAGATTAGAATAGCACACAGAGTCTCTTTTCTCCTTCACTCCCCACGGTTGACAAAGTTTTGAGCAACTCTTGAAACCTTGGAAAGTTATTTTCAACAGTCCCTTCTTTACAGTATTTACACAGTTCAGAAGACCTCACTAGCCCTCTTTCTTCTTCTTCTAGTTAAAATCCCTAAATGTATTTTTCTTCCAATCAGGCCAACTAATTATTTACAGTTCACAGTTCAATTCACATCCCTGATCAGGTCAGAGCCAATCTCCTCAATGACTCCTTGTAGCAGTTCAGCTCTCCATGCTGCAGTCTCTTGAGGAGACCGTGGTGCTCCGAAAGGAACAGTCAACGACAGAACTGCATTTACTTCAAGCCAAGGAACTCTCAGCAATATCCCGACCACTAGCACCGAGATCTCAGACCTCACTGTCCCCGGCATTTGCAACCAGATCAGTCCACTCAGGAGAGGAATACCTTCAACAAAGCACTCAAGCTCTTCTAGACCTCCTCGCACCTTCCGTGTCCTGCTCCATCTCACTCAGGTCTGACTCTGAAGTTTCACTTATTGGTGCAAGTTCTCTTTCAGATGCAAGTCTCATGTTCTACATCCTCTGTCTCACAGGCCAGGTCTCACCTGCAACAACGTTCTTCCTGGACTGTCTACGACTTCTTGTCACACCAGCATCTTCCACTGAGTCAGACTCTCTATCACTTGCGACGGTACTGTCTCCCTCAGAGTCTATTCCAGGGTCTTGTGTAGCTTGACCCCTCTCAGATCGACCTGTTGTGCGTCCAGGCTCTTCAGGTGCCTCTACAGCTTGGCTTGTCCCCTCCCGTGACCCTTCAGTCACGGCTGGAAATTCTTCTGGGAGTGGAGCTGATTCCTCAGAGGGACCCAAAACTCGATGTGTGTGAGAGTCATGGACCCAATTCAGAGCTCTGCCACACTTCACAGCAGTTGTAGTTGCCAGTATCACTTGGAAAGGACCACGCCAACAAGGACCAAGTCAGTTTTTTCTCACATGTCTTTTGATGAGAACCCAATCTCCTGGGTTCAGGTTGTGACAGAGATCCCTTGATGTCTGTGCAGTCGCTGCTTCAACCTGATGAGACACAGAACGAACCACGCCAGGCAATCCTTTACAATAGTCAAGGACCAAACTATCTGAAATGTTCACAAGTACGTTGGCAGGCACAGCAGGCAAACAAATCAAATCGTTCTCCCCATGAGTATTTTTGTGGGGCAACAACGCAGCTTTCCTGTCAGGAATGCTGAGCAGACTCATTAGCACTAGTGGTAGACCGTCAGGCCACTTCAAAGATGTCGAAGCACGCACTTTAGCCAACCACGATTTCAGGGTACCATTGATCTGCTCCACCGCTCCAGATGCTTCTTTCCTGTAGCTACAATGTAGTCTTTGTTGCACATTCAGAGCTGTGCACAGTAACCTCATGATTTTATTATGGAAATGTGTGCCTCTATCCGACTCCAATGTAGATGGAAATTTGAAGCTAGGAATGAGCTCTCTTAGCAACAACTTAGCTACTGTGAGGATATTGTTGTGCCCTGCACCAGTAGACACAGGTAGCCATGTTGAGTTTCAAAGTCTTCTTTATTAGATCCATGTCGAAGTGACAACAATCTTAACACCAGCCAGCTCTGGTCAAGTACCATGTCGAAGTGACAACAATCTTAACACCAGCCAGCTCTGGTCAAGTACCAGCCCCACCAGGAGCAGCCTGCCTAGCTGCTCAGCCCATCTCTAACTGACAACACTCATCCACTCAGGCACCCAGGCATTCCGTTCATCACAGTCATGCCAACATTCCATAACCAACTCACATTCTGGCTGAGCAGCTAGGAGCACCTAGGCTGGTTTACACATAAATGCAATATAGAGGATACAACATTATCCCTTTCCTTTTAAAAGAAAACAAAAAAATAACAATACATCAGTAGAAGAACTATGCACAAGAAAGCAATTGTGTTCGAAACTCAGGGATGCAACATAAAGCAAAACATCACGAGAGAGTGAACAATAAAACAAGAAAGGATGGATAAAATACAACATACAAAAGTATCCATATCCCCCATCCTCCCCCATGAAAAATTATTAAAACATTTTGAAGCGTAAACAAATTGTAACATCATGTAGAGTGATGCAAAGGGCAACACACCCCACAACACCAATCCCAACTAACATCATGTAGAGTAACGCAAAGGGCAACACACCCCGCGACACCGATCCCAACTGCAAGGGAACTAACAAGTATATGGGACTGTTGTATGGGACTAGCACCCATAACACACACCCTATGTAGGGATGTACCTTTGTACATATAAGTGGGGTTGACACCCCAACCCTGTGTAAGGGTTAACACCATAAACAGGTATAAGGGAGCTCATCCATATACCTACCCCCATGTAGGGGTCACAGACTGTGAAAAGTAAATGGGACTGTTACCCAAACCCATCCCTCATGTAAGGGATAAACTGTGAATGCCACCCACTAAAGCACAAGGGAACCATAAGTAGAAAAAATGTAAACTGTGGCATCACGACACAAAATCTTCTTCACGAGGTAAGCAAAGCATTTATCTAAACAAATTGCAACATTAGCCTAGGTCACACGCCGGTGAGCGATCTCTCACCCGAGTTGTGCTAGGACAGCACTTCCCCTGCGCAAGTGAACCCAAGACAAAAACGCATCAGCATAAACCAAATAAGTAGACTTTTCAGACAATAGGTTAAGTTGTAGGTTAAAGTCACAATGCACAGAGGTATCCATAGCAGGTGGAAGCATGTCAAAAAGTGTGCACCAGAAAACTAGTCTTCCCCAAAATGATCCAAAGCATGCGGAGCGAAATGTTACCCATGGAGTGGGTGGTCATAGTCATGCTCAAAACTAAACATGCAGGAAATGGCTCCGGAAAGCAATTTCCAAAGTGACATTACCTCCGACATACATGAAACGGAGAGTCTCACCTAGAGAATGCCTCAACGACGATGGTTCCTTAAGTACTTCCAGTCAAAGAAACAATGCGTTGTGCTTCGTGCCCAGATTCCATCTAGAGATAAAACTTTATTGAGGCAAGCGTGAGGCAGCGTGGTTGGCAGAAACGAAAGCAGAGCACCAAGAAATACTAAGTGCCTAAGCCAACCCTAAAATGGTGGCAAGCTGTTGGCGTCGCACTGGGTGGCTCCCGGCGCGTAGGTGCTCCAAAAACGTCCCTTTGGAAGAACATACGTCACAGAGGATCCACGATGAACAGGGATCCACGAAGGCACTGCAGGTAAGGTTGCGCGCGCAGTGCCAAAGTCAATTAGATTTGAATTAATGCACGCTGGAGTGTGCATGCTGAACAGAGCTCAAGCTGCGATTCAAATGACAATAAAACGGTTGAAGAGACCGAACAGGTCTCAACTGTGGTTAAACAATAAAAGACCAAAACTGTCTCACCACCACAGACTGCCTCAGCAGCGCTTGAACTACCACCGGTGCTCCTCCTCACACTCCGCTGGGCCCATGACCAATTTTGATTAAAGGTCAATGTAGTAAAAAGCAGAAACAGGACTCAGTAGAGAGCAGACATCATATACCTCATGTGTAGGCTGAACGTGGCACTGACATTTCTTAAGGTAAAGCTGAAGTTAAATGTCACATATTGAGGCAATGAAACACCAAAAACCCCAACGCTTTTGTGAAGCGCTAGCAGGTACTCACATTGGTTCAGGCTCCAACATGACAGACTGACAGGCACCAAAAATTGTCCATCTGTGCAACCACTGCACGCAGATTGTTGTGACTTACTGAAGAAAATGCAGCTAACACGTAAAAAGTATCCCAAGAAATGCCTTTTGCTTCAAAACAATGTGGTCTTTGTAAATCGATGTGGCTGGAACAACAGATGTGGCTGTAGAGTAACTACACCTCCAACTCACCAAACCTTTTTGTAGAAAACGATGTGGCTGGAACACCTACATGTGGCTGTAGTGTAACTACACCTCCAACTCACTAAAACCTTTTTGTTGAAAACGATGTGGCTGGAACACCTACATGTGGCTGTAGTGTAACTACACCTCCAACTCACTAAACCTTTTTGTAGATCCAGAGGAGTATTTCCAGGCTGTAGTGTCCATTGCTAAAGACACAGTTGGGTGGGGCTGTCCGTTGACAAGGACACTGGTGGGGCTGGCTTGCCTGGAACTCCATTCTTCTTCATGTAGTTGCTTTAGTTTCTTGTAGTTTCGCTGGTTACTGTAGTTTTTTTGTTTCTTGTCTTTCCTCTTGGTTGCTTTACCAATGATCCATAAAAGACGCATGAGTAAGTCCACTCGTCGCCAAAATAATCTTGTGCCCTGCACCAGTAGACACAGGTAGCCATGTTGAGTTACAAAGTCTTCTTTATTAGATCCATGTCGAAGTGACAACAATCTTAACACCAGCCAGCTCTGGTCAAGTACCAGCCCCACCAGGAGTAGCCTGCCTAGCTGCTCAGCCCATCTCTAACTGACAACACTCATCCACTCAGGCACCCAGGCATTCCGTTCATCACAGTCACACCAACATTCCATAACCAACTCACACTCTGGCTGAGCAGCTAGGAGCACCTAGAGTGGTTTACATATAAATGCAATATAGAGGATACAACAGATATCACATCTCCTAGTCGGGTAAGCCTCGACCCACCGGGAAAAGATGCACAGAACAACCAAAATGTACCTCAAACCACTACACACAGGCATCTCTACAAAATCCATTTGGATCCGATTAAAGGGACCTCCTGACCTACCAATGTGGCTCAAAGCCACAACAGTCTTTTTCCCTGAATTAATTTGTTGGCACGTGACACACAGATGACACACAGCTTCCGCAATCACTTGAAACCTTGGATTAAACCAAGTCTGCTTAAACAATCTCACTATCACATCCCTTCCTATGTGAAACGCTCCATGAATTTGCCTCGCCATTGGGTGCAACAAACAATGCGGTAATACTGCCCTGCCATCAGCTGACACCCAAATGTCATCATTCCCCTTCTCACAGCCTGCTCTGTCCCAACCAGCTTGTTCTTCCTCTGTAACTTCCATCTGCAAACACCTCACTTCATCCCATGTGTCAGCAGCGGCTAGCATCATATTGAGTTCGGTCTTCTCTGTACTCTCGCCAATATATTCTCCATTAAAGACAAATACATTAAAGGCACAGTAGTGTGCTACTTCATCAGCATATCGATTTCCAGTGGTTACAAAATGGTTCCCCCTTCCATGGGCTGCACACTTGACAACAACCACTTCCCTCTGTAATTTTAACGCTTCCAAAAGTTGTCTCACATACTCCCCATTTCTTATAGGAGAATCAGATGATGTTAAGAACCCTCTCTGCGACCATAGCTGTCTGAAATCATGAACCACACCAAACCCATACTGGGTATCAGTATAGATCATGAGTCAGATTAGTTCAGAGACTCGACATGCTCGTGTCAAAGCAATGATTTTGGCCACGTGTGCGAAATGTACTTCCTGTTACCAAGCACCTTTCACCACTCCAGAGATAGTATAGGCAGCGAACGCTGCACTCAGATTCCCTTCATTGTCTCTAAAGCATGAGCCATCAACAAAAAGGACTTGATTGGGGTCAGAAAATGGCTCCTCGACAATGTCAGGCCTTGGTTTTGAACATAGTTCAGTGACATCCAGACAGTCATGGTCTTCACATTCTTCCCCATCAGCACTTGGAATGGGTAACAAGGTAGCAGGATTTAACACAGAACATCGCTTCAGAGTTACATTTTCAGCTGCAAAAAGCACCTGCCCATACCTTGTCAATCTGTTATTTGTCAAGTGCTGTGTCTTGGTTCTCGTCATCAGAAGCTCAACCGAGTGTGGTACATACACTGTAAGAGGATGACCCATCACAATGCTTTCACATGGTTCAATACTGACACCTGTTGCAGCAACGGATTTGAGACATCCAGGCAACGCTGAAGCTACAGGATCTAGAGCAGCTGAGAAATAGGCCACTGGTCTACGGGCACCTCCATGTACAGATAGGGCACAACCTTCCCTTTCATGGTAGAATAGCAAAAACGCTTTGTTGTAATCAGGCAATGCTAAACCCGGAGCGAAACACAGGCACTCTCACAACTCCTGGAAGGCAAGTAAGCAATCGTTATCCCAAGGCACTGGATCCCACACATCCTTGTGAGTCAGCATCTGCAAAGGTTTCGACATCAGTGAAAAGTTGAGAATTCACTGTTGACAGTAGCCAACCATTCCGAAGAACATTCTGACCTCTTTTTGGATACTAGGGGGATTTATCTTCATGATCGCTTCCACTCTTTCCGGTGACACCTTCCTCTTGCCCTATTCAATCCGATGGCCCAAGTACTGTACTTCATTCAGACAGTTCTAAAGCTTACCCGGAAACACCTTATTCCCGTTCTCAGCCAGGTGATTCAGTAAGGCAATGGTGTCATCCCTGCAAGCATCACATGTCTCAGACACAATGAGAAGGCCATTGATGTATTGGACCAGTACTGAGTTTCGGGCAACCACAGATTTTCAAGGTTCTTTTTCAAGATCTGATTGAAAATGGATGGACTTTCAGCATACCCCTGAGGGATATGACACCACGTTAAGACATTGTTTCCCAGATGGAAAGCAAATACAAAATTGGCTTTCCATTGCAATGGAACAGAGAAAAAAACGCTTGACACTGGTCAATCACTGTAAACCATTCAGCTTCCCAAGGAATCTGCAATAGGATCTCAGATGGATTCGGTACCACGGGACAACATGGGATCACTATGCTGTTAATTTTACTGAGGTCTTGGACAATGCGATATTTTCCACTAGGTTTCTGCAAACCCATAATAGAAGAGTTGCATGGACTTCCCATGATCTCCTTTATGATACACTGCACGATCATAGACTCAATCACAGGTGTAATCCCTGCCACAGTTTCTGGGGTCAGATTGTACTGGGGCATCCTTGGAAATTCTGCATTTGGCTTGACCTGTATGCGGACTGGATCGACTGCTCGAATCAGTTCGATCTCCTCTCCTGAAAAGTCCCATACAAACTGGCGAGACAGTGATTCTGAGATCCAGTGCCAGATCTTCCACTGTCAGTAAGGAAGACATTGTAGTGCTAAAGTTCTAGTTTGCCAATTTGAAAGCAATGTCCTCATCATTGGTCTGCAACTCAATTCCTTTTGGTGTGCAATAGATGGTGCAATTCAGCTTACACAACAGATCCCACCCTAACTGACACACTGGGCTGGAATCACACACCATAAACTGATGGTGATCCTGGAAGGTTCGGATTTTCACTGGCACCTCTTCTGTCAAAGGGTTTGTCATCTTTTTGTTAGCAACTCCTACAACTTAGGATCGATTTTAGGTTTGGGGCTACTGCGGATCTCACAGTAGAACGGGTAGCACCAGTATCAATCAAGAATGTAATTGGATGACCATCATGTCTGCTTCTACGTATGGCCCATTCTGGTCTACCGCTAAGACTGCAGCAAGTGTACAGTCTTCCTCCCCCCTCAGGCACCGTCATAAGGACAGCTCCAGACTGTGGACTCAATCAAGGGTATCTGATGGTATGTCCGTTTGCCCTGTGGAATTCTCAGAGGCTGAGGCACTTGCACTAGTTGGTTCTGATTCCCTCCCGCATTAAATGATTCTGGCCTGGTCACTGTCAGTAACTGGTTCACCCAATCTGCCAACTGTATGAGTTCTCCTCCCTGCTCATGGTTCGCAGGATTGAGCCGTCACTCTCATTTCCAATTCCTGATCTTGTGACAAAAATGACATGTAGTGGACGTCTTCAGGATGGTGACGTCTATTCCTGTCTTCTGATCTATAGGAATGTCTCTCCCTCTTCCCTGACCCATTGGCCCTCCACCTTGTTGTGCCTGTACGCCTCCTGAGGCATTTCCCTGACGACGGGCTATCGCTTCCATCATCCCCTGCACCTAGTCTAACTTCTGGGCATTACGCATTTGGACTAACATCAATTTCTACTTTATCCTCCTATGCTTGGATTCCACTTCATCACTGCAGTACCTGGCATACCATAGGATTTCGTCCATGGATTTGTTTTGCCAGCAGATCTAATGCTTTTGGATCACAAGGCTGATCTCTGGCCTCAATCAAGTCACAAATATGGACACAAATTGTCCCATGTCTTTAGGGTCAAGGGTATCTAGACCACTGTACTGCTTGAAGTCTTGTAACAGCCTTTCATAATAGGCGTGTACTGACTCCTTAGGCCCCTGGGTCGTTCAGTCTATCTTGACCCAATCGATGTCCTGTGAGGCTATTTTGGACTGCAATCATATGATCACCTGATCGTACTTTTTTATGACCAGCAGCGAAGAACCATGAGTTACTGAGTCCCTCTCTGGCTCTGCACTAGGCCACACAACAGCTATCTTACAAGCAGACCATAGATCACTAGGAGCCATGATTTCAAACAAGGGGTTTAAATCAATCCACAACACTTTCCAGATCTTAACAAAGCAATCAACTTGCTTATACCACTTGGCAGGTTTCTCTCATAGTCTTGCGAAGTCATTCGTGAATGCAGGAAGTACACCCCGACTCCAAGGGGCATGCACATATCCTCCACTAGGCACCTCCCACAACGGGTATGCCTCTATTCCCTGCATTCCCCCACCTGGAGGAGGTATCTCTCCTGTCGCCTTTCTTGCGCTCTTTTTCCTCGACCACTTCTCTTCCCACTTATCCAGCATACTCCAAGCCATCATTCCTATTACCAGTTCCCATGTGTGCATCCTCAATCCAGTCACTCTCTTTTCCTCTAACTCTTGGTCACTGTAGGTGAGCCTGTGATTTCCTGCAATGCCTTTGTTCGGTATAAATCCTCCCCATACCTCTGAGCCAAATCCGACAACTTCTCATGTGCTTGTCTTGCCTTCCAGGTGACATCCTTAGCCATAAACAACAATTCATCTGGCTCATAGATTTCTATTCTGTCTAAAGGTAGACTCCCATTAGTAACACAAAAAAAGAGAGCCTGATGAGATTTAAAGACCTACAGGGACCAACTCCCAAAAATCAAAGTCACAAAACACAGCAAAGCCACCTGGGTCTACATGGAGAGATGAAAAGTGAAAAGATGTGCTGGGATATCCTTTTACATGACGGTTCCCCTAACCCACCTGTAGGTGGTATGCTTCATCATAGGGAAACTTCCTCGCATTGCAAACCTAGTTGCAATGCAGGCTACAACCCCTCTCTGAGAGGGTGGAGCTCAGGGATGTTTTCAGTGTTTTCAAGAGAAGTCTCCTAAAACCAATGATGTGAACAGGGTGTGGTGAGGAAAAGGAAGAAAGAGAGTGAGGTAAAACTAACTCTAGGGTAGGCCAAATTTTTATTGGGGCTCCGTAGGTTAGGGATAAAAACTAAATACTATGAGAGGATGGGATTCAACCTATCACTCATCTATGATAGGTTGGATCCCCTCCTCTCATAGTGTTTAGTTTTAGCCCTAACCTACGGAGGCCCCAATAAAACCTTTGGCCTACCCTAGAGTTAGTTTTATCTCGCACACTTTTGCAGGGAATTTAAATTGCAGGTGGAAAGTTCTAGAAGTTTGGAGCCCCTGCTCAATCCTAGAGTGCCACATCATCACTCTACTGCTGTCACAATCTTCCTGCACAGCATTCTGGGGCAAATCAAAATGGTGACCTCAGGCTGTCTATTGAAAGAGCTCTCCTCAGAGACATAGCTGTAATCCAGCTGGCACAGTTGACTGATTCCTTCGCACCAAACCTTCAAAAGTGAGTGCCTCCTGTGTTGACTCAAGAGATCTGGCCATCTTCCTTTGTCCAGTGGGTCTGGGGTGCACCAGCCCACGGGCAGAGTAACATGATAATAAACAGATGCAGATTTCCTCCCCACCCCTTCTTTTCCTAGAAATTGGGTCAGGCACTGTTAACTACTCTATTATGTGCAGAGGCATTTGATCCCTCGGTTCCCACTAGAAAATGTTCCCACTTGAAAATATAGGACTGCTGATTCGGACAACAGGACTTCATAATGCAGGGGCTGAGTCCATCTACACCCTCAGAAGCATTTGGCCCAATTCCTAGCTAGCTCACAGTACCTGTGCCTGTACCCCTAACACTTCTGGGGTGGCAGGTGATTCTGGCAACCGTAAACATGACACTCTGATCCCAAGGGAATCACATAAACAGATCTTACCCCTTTCTTTGTTTACTCATGCATGCTCTTGATAAAGCACAGAAAAGATACAAATTCAGGGCCTGATTCCCAGAGGTAAACTTACACTTTCATGGATGTTTATGATTGTATGCTCTTAAAAAAGGGATTTATGAATAGTATGTTTACCAGTGCAGTCTTCGCACATAAAAAGACCTATCTTTTTATATGCGGAGTCTCCGCACTCGTAAAGATACTACTCATAAATCTCTTTGTGAATAGCATGCAATCGTAAACTTACACTAAAGTGTACGTTTACCTGTGTGAATCAGGGCCAGAGTTTTCAATACATTTATTGAAACAATCGTAGTCTTGCATAAAAAGAATGAGCTGCAATTATTAGACAGATAAAACAGAGCAAAGTAACCAGCATTGTGAACATGGTGAAAGGAATGAACAGTCCAACCATGGCAATCTGATTTCTAAATATCTATATATCCCTACCTCGCTCCACCCCTACTCTGAAAGCATAATGGGTGTACCCTCTACCCAATCTCTGAGGATAGCCTGAGAACCCACACCTGGATGACTCAGTCTAATGTTGGATTGGCAATCCGTCTCTGCAAGACCCGCATGGAAGATCAGCATTGGCAGAGATACATGTCCAGCTCAACAGTTGTTCCAGGACCGTCGTGTCTGTATTGCCCCCTCTGATCCACTGAGGGACAGTGCTTTGTTTATATAATAAAAACACAGTGTTAGAGATACAGCTCTGATGCAATGATGAGTTTAGATGTTAGAAGCTGCCTCCGAGAAGACAACACAAGCACTAGGATATCTCATTCTCTGTTCCTAGCCTTGAACAAAGAGGACAAATTATGTAGCAGAAAAGACTTTGTGAGAACAAACAGCATGTACAGCGTTAATTAGAATCATATCGTAAAAATAAAATATGTAAAAGATAACAGGTCTAAGACGAAGTCTGCTAAAATGTGTAAAATGTAAAACTAAAAGGAGAACCAATGTGCGTCCATGAGGGCCTCACTACACCAATGGAGAGCAGATCAATTAACTTGGCCCAGTATAAGATAGAAAGGCCTGGGATCTAATTCAGAGCTGAGCCAGGGAAACATTACAGACCTTACAGTGCCATAATAAGTGCAGATAGGGTGTTAGGGACTGTAAATCTACACTTGGGTTTAATCCCAGATTGACACCTCACTGGACCTTGTAAGCCTAGGTGCAGCGAAACTATACTTTAGGGCAGATTTTGCCTACAATATGTAATGCCGTGTGTTTGACTTAGCCCTTTCTGCAAGGTCACCCCCAGATTGTTGCCTTCTGTTACTTAACCAAGTTTTGATGCCACTAGGACTCTGTACACGTTTTCCCTGCTAAGCAGTTATAAATTACTTGTGCTCTCTCCCTAAAGCATGGTACAATTGGCATATTCTTGACTGGTACATATAATTTACTTGTAGGTCCCTAGTAAATGGTGCCACATGTACCCAGGGCCTGTAAATTAAATGCTTCTAGTGGGCTGCAGCACTCATTGAGCCACCCACTAAAGTAGCCTTTTAAAACATGTTTCATGCTTGCCACTGTAGCTTGTAATGCAGTTCTAAACCTATCTCTCCCACTGACTAACACTGGGTTACCTTATTACATTTAATAAGTGCTATCTTTGGATTGGGAACAGATAGAGATATGCTGTTTACACTCAAATGAATTTTAATTAAAAATCCTCTTTAATGGTAAAGTCAGATGTTAAGTTAGAATTCTGAAAATGCCACTTTTAGAAAATTGTCATATTTTTGTCCCAACCATTTGTGCCTTCTCCCAGTGGCTCTTGTGGTTTATGTATTCCTTTCAAGCAGTGACCCAAAGGGGGCTTAATTATGGACCGGATGAGCCATCCTGACAGGATGACTTACAATTCAAAAGACTTTGCCTCCTGCAGACACACACAAAGGGATATGACACCTGGCCTACCCTTCCTTTTGCCACCTCCAGACAGCTTGGAGTCTTGACAGGGAAGGGGCAGAATTTCCAGAACCAGATGTGGGGTTAGAACAGGGAATTGTATTCAGACAAATTATTGAAAAAAATATTGTGTGACATAAATTTTGTTTTCAGAATATCATGACACATAAATATCGCTGTATGCAATATCGATGTCAAAAATATTGATTCTAGGTGTTGCATTGAATATCGATGTAAATAATATCATTTTAAATAATATTGTTGCACATAATATCGTTTATTAGTGAAAAATAGTTTGTAATTATATGTATGTATTTTTATTTACAGTAAAAAATAAATGATGTCGTTATTTTTTGGGGAGGTGTATTACTTTTTGGTGATTGATTTAAATAGTTGAAATGTTTTGTTTTTAGCTTTATTAAATATTTTTTAGGAGCCGGATGCTGGGTTTATTGGGGACAAGGGTGGGGAGTAATGTAATAATGTTTTAAATTGTGAACTATTTTTTAATAATTGTAATACATTTTTAAAAATTTAGAAAAAAGTAAAAACAAATTAGGAACAGGAGGTTAGGTTATAGGGGAAGGGTGGGGAGTATTTTAAAAATGTATTATTTTCTGATTTGTTTTATATATAATTTGAAAAATTAAGAAATTTAAAAAAATTAGATTGGGAACTTGTGTTTATATGGGAAAAGGGTGGGCAATATTTGAAATCTTTTTTGTTTTGTGTTATTTTTTAAAACAAATTAAAAAATTCAATCATGAAATTTAAAATAAATTGGAGATAAAAATAGTAGGTGGATGTTGTGTTTATAAGGGATAAGTGTTGAAATTTTGAATAGAAAATATGAAAAAATTTATAATTTGGAAATTGAGAAGATATTTTTGTATTAGAATGTTTGGTGTATAAGTGGATAAATAAATAAAACAAAAATAAAATGTAAAAAAAAGGAAAAATATATATTTTTTCCTTTTCTGAAGTGGTATTTCTAATTTGTTGGGTATAAACCTTGCTATTATTTTTAATGATATTATGTGTTTTTTCTTTATTTTTTTATTTATGGTGAATGTGATGTATTTGTTGAAAAGCACAAATTTGATGAGTTTCATATAATCTACATTTCAGTTTTGTCCAAAAAAATTGCAAATAGAGGAAAATAAAAATAATTGTATTTTGGGGGTTTATTCTATTATTTATTTTTTGTATCATAAAGAAAAACTTTTTTTCAATGCAAAAAATGTAGGCAAAATAATGTTATTTTAAAATAAATTTTAAACATTAATTTTACACTATAGTAATATTTTTATAATAAATTAGTAGATTAACAATTGTATTATATAACAAAATTAAATTAGTTTATTTATGTTGGCCAATTTTTAGTAACAGATTTATAATGTGTGTATATTGAAATTTTAACATTGTTCTACACTATTACCTTATGATGCAGTGGGAATATTAAGGGCCTGATTACGAGTTCGGCGGTCCATGTGACCGCCAAACCCGTGTTGACAGTGTAGTGGCAGTTGTGGATGCTGCACCAGTGGACCACTTGCCACATTACGAGTGCAAAAACAACAATTGATGGGCAGAATGCAGAACAATGTCATACATTCACCCCAGTACAGAGATCTGGGCCTAAAACCATCGTTTTTTTGCTCACCATGCCATTCCAGTTTGAACCCAGCCATATGCAAATCAGTCTTGACCCTGTGCCTCATGGGAACAGTCCAGCCCGAACTGCCAAGCCAGGTCCTCCCTGGACTGGAAACAAGCATCCTAGGACCGGTTTCGGGGTTTCACCCCTCTTCAGCCAGGATAGCTTGATTCCAGTGGCATGGAGAGCAGGGGACCCACGTCTGGGCATACCCGTCCCACTCGGGGTGACAAATGTAAAAACAACAATTGATGGACAGAATGCAGAACAAAGTCATACATTCACCCCAGTACAGAGATCTGGGCCTAAATCCATCGTTCTTTTGCTCACCATGCCATTCCAGTTTAAACCCAGCCATATGCAAATCAGTCTTGACCCTGTGCCTCATGGGAACAGTCCAGCCCGAACTGCCAAGCCAGGTCCTCCCTGGACTGGAAACAAGCATCCTAGGACCGGTTTCGGGGCTTCACCCCTCTTCAGCCAGGATAGCTTGATTCCAGTGGCATGGAGAGCACGGGACCCACGTCTGGGCATACCCGTCCCACTCGGGGTGACAAATGCAAAAACAACAATTGATGGACAGAATGCAGAACAATGTCATACATTCACCCCAGTACAGAGATCTGGGCCTAAATCCATCGTTAGTTTGCTCACCATGCCATTCCAGTATGAACCCAGCCATATGCAAATCAGTCTTGACCCTGTTCCTCATGGGAACAGTCCAGCCCGAACTGCCAAGTCAGGTCCTCCCTGGACTGGAAACAAGCATCCTAGGACCGGTTTCGGGGTTTCACCCCTCTTCAGCCAGGATAGCTTGATTCCAGTGGCATGGAGAGCACGGGACCCACGTCTGGGCATACACGTCCCACTCGGGGTGACAAATGCAAAAACAACAACGATGGATTTAACCCAGATCTTTTGACTGGGGGAGAATGTTTGCATTGTCAGCATTCCGTCCATCATTTGTTTGCTGTAACACTTTTCGCCCTAAGTGGGATGGGTATGCCCAGACGTGGGTCCCTTGCTCACTGTGCCACTGGATTCAAGCTAGCCTGGCTGAAGAAGGGTGACATACCCTGAAACCGGTCCCAGAATGCTTGTTTCCGTTCCAGGGAGGACCTGGCCTGGCAGTTCGGTCTGGACTGTTCCCATGGGGCACAGGGTCAAGACTGATTTGCATATGGCTGGGTCCAAACTGGGGTGGCGTAGTGGGCAAAAGAACGATGGATTTAACCCAGATCTTTTGACTGGGGGAGAATGTTTGCATTGTCAGCATTCCGTCCATCATTTGTTTGCTGTAACACTTTTCGCCCTAAGTGGGATGGGTATGCCCAGACGTGGGTCCCTTGCTCACTGTGCCACTGGATTCAAGCTAGCCTGGCTGAAGAAGGGTGACATACCCTGAAACCGGTCCCAGGATGCTTGTTTCCGGTCCAGGGAGGACCTGGCCTGGCAGTTCGGTCTGGACTGTTCCCATGGGGCACAGGGTAAAGGCTGATTTGCATATGGCTGGATCCAAACTGGGGTGGCGTAGTGGGCAAAAGAATGATGGATTTAACCCAGATCTTTTGACTGGGCAGAATGTTTGCATTGTCAGCATTCCATCCATCATTTGTTTGCTGTAACACATTACGAGTGCGGCGTTAGGACCATGAGGGGACCTCCGAGACCTCCGGTTTTCTGTGATCCCTGGCAGTGGTGTGGCAATCCTGAGGCCGCAATATTCTTGGCATTGCCACTGCGGCACCGCCAAGCATATTACAAGTTTCCCCCGCCTCACTTTTCATGGCAGGGAGTCTGCCATGAAAGGTGAGGTGGGGAGGAAACAATGGGGCCTTACAGGGCCCCCCTGGGCCTCTGGGCCTGGGAATACATTCAGGGGGGCATATGGTGTGACCCCCTGTGTGCATGCACCTCTTGTTCCTGCTTGGCATGGACTTAACAGTCCATGCCTTGCAGGAATGTCCTTTGACGTTGCCATTGCGGTGCCTTTTTCAAAGGCACTGCCTTGGGAACGCTAAAGGAGTGCCCGCCAGACTAGGAGAAAAAACTCCTAATCTGGAAGGTGGTCGGCGGTTGACTTTGGTGGTGTGGGAGCCTAGGTTGTAATCAGACCCTAAATGCTGCATATTTTAACTTGTATTATTACATTTATGTGCAGTGATATTGTATTTTTATTTGTATATGTTTGCTTGTAATATATAGGTATTTAAATGACTTCAGTTAATATGTTATGGAAGTTTTACATTTTTTTGGGATGCTGTTATTGTTTTTACTCAAGAGTTATTGTAGTGAAATTGGATAAAATTGGCTGTTTAGTGTCCAACACCTTCCATGAATTATTTTATTTTGGAGAGGGAATAGTATATTTAATGATTTTAGTGTCCAAAACCTTAATTGAGAAAAGTTTTATTGCAGTGTAAAAGGTTAATGCGGCCTATTTAGGGCCTAATTACGAGTCTGGCGGTCCGAGGACCACCAGACTCATGGTGGGGCAGCGATGGTGGTCTTCCAACCACCACATACCAACATTGGCAGTCGTGCCACCCTGGGACCGCTGACTCCATCATTGAACCACCATTCCCTGGCAGTGGCGCGACAGTCTTGAGGCTGTAATATGCTTGGCAGGACCGCCACGGTCCCGCCAAGCATATTACAACTTTCCTCACCGCCACTGATTTCATGGAGGCCTTTCCTCCATGAAAACAGTGGCGGTGACGAAAGAAAGGGGGCCCTACAGGGCCTCCTTGTGCCTCACTCCATGTGGATGCACACAGGGGGGCACAACATATGCCCCCCTGTGTGCATGCTCCCCCAGTTCCAGCACAGCATGGACTTAACAGTCAATGTTGTGCTGGAACTTCCTTTGACGTTCCCATTACAGTGCCTATTTTATAGGCTCCGCAGTGGGAACACCAAAGGAACCGCCCGCCAGTGATGAAAAAAGACATAATACGGGGGGAAATTTTCAACTGGGTTTGGCGGTGCAGCGGCAGGGCGGTCCCGCCGCCGTACACCAAACTCGTCATCGGCCCCTTAGTGTTTAACACCTTCTCTGAGTTAAGTTAGATTGGAGTGAGAATAGAAAACGTAGCCCCTTTAGTGTCCAACACCTTCCCTGACTTATTTTATTTTGGAGTGGGAATAGTATATTTAACCCATTTAGGGGCCGATTCCGATTCGGGCCGGAAATCTCTCCGACCGAGCCGGACCCGGAGAGATTTCCGACCGAATCGGACCCGTGCAGCCCGACCGAATGAGTACGATGCGTCCGTATGCTATCGGACTCGAGTCGGTCAGACTCCCATTGAAGTCAATGGGACCCGGTCGTACAACGCGTACGCGGGCTCCCATTGCCTCAATGGGTGCGAGGCGAACAAGGGCGCCCCCTACAGTGGATACGCGGCGAAGCAACTCGCGCAGTACATGCACAGGTAGGGGGGACCCATGGGTCCCCTCTGTGTGCGACTTGCGCGGCTACGCGTACAGAGGGGTCCGACACGGACCCCCGAAGTACGTCTCCGACTGCTCTTTCGAGCCGGGCGGCGCGTGTCGGTCGGACTGCTCGCGGCGCGCATCGTACTTACCCGGTCGGGGAACATCTCCATTGCGTGGTGCGAGTCGTGTCCGAGCGAGTCGGTCGGTGCGGTTCGACCCAGGAACGAGTCGGTCGGAGCGGTTGGGACGCCCGAACGAGTCGGTCGGCGATTTCGCATCATACTCGCTCGTCCGGACGCGCCTACGAATCGGTCGGGAAATAGGGCTCCGAATCGGATCCGGTTATGCCGAATCCGATTCGGAGCCCTATTGGCCGAGATCGGAATCGGCCCCTTGGTGTGCAATACCTTGGCTGAGAAAAGTTTTGTTGCAGTGTTAAAGGTTAAGGTTGCCTCTTTAGTGTCCAGCACCTTCAATGTGTTAAGTTAGATTGGAGTGGGCATACTAAATGATGCCCCTTCAGTGTCCAACACCTTCCCTGACTTATTTTATTTGGGAGTGGCAATAGTATATTTAACTTTTTTAGGTTCCAAAACCTTCCCTGAGATATGATTTATTGTAGTGTAAAAGGAAAACATTGCCTTCTTAGTGTCAAACATCTTACCTGAGTTAAGTTAGATTGAAGTGGGAATAGTAAATGTTGCTCCTTAAGTGTCTAAAATCTTCCCTGACTTTTTTTATCTTGGAGTGGGAATAGTATATTTAATCCTTTTAGTGTCCAAAACCTTACCTGAGATACGTTTTATTGCAGTGTAAAAGGTCAATGTTTGATCTTTAGTGTCAAGCACCTTTCATGAGTTAAGTTACATTGGAGTGGTAATAGTAAATGTTGCCCCTTTAGTGTCCTGCACCTTTCCTGACTCATTTTATTTTGGAGTGGGAATAGTATATTTAACTGTTTTAGTGTGCAAAACCTTGCCTGAGTGAAGATTTTTTGCAGTGTTAAAGTTTAATGTTGCCTCTTTAGTGTCCCACCTTCCTTGAGTTCAGTAAGATTGTAGTGGGAATAGTAACTGTTGCCCCTTTAGTGTCCAATGCCTTTCATGACTTATTTTATTTTGGAATGGGAATAGTGTATTTAACACGTTTTGTGTGCCAAACCTTCCCTCAGATAAATGTTAAGTTATTTGGAATAGTGTCATGTAGTTCCTAATAATCCATAGGATCTGCACATTTGTTTGGTAAACATAAACTAGGGGCTTGGTGCCTAGACTGATTACGGACACCCCCGCAGGATTTGTTGGCCTATAGATCAGTTAGCTCACAGTGCCAGCATAAGCCCCCCTAACCTTACCAGGGAGTGAATGGTTTCTGGCAACCACTGAACATGACAACCCTGACCCCTCAGGGATCGTGAAAACAGTACAAACTTTTTGTTCAGTCACTCGTGCTCACTTATTCACAGAGAACACAGTGGGACGTTTTTCAATAAGTTTATTGAATCAACGTTATTCTTGTATAAAATATGTGTGCTGCAATGATTAATAGACAGAAGCAAATAAAAGTGTTTACGAGCACCAGAAGCGTGAACAGTAGATATATTTCAACCATGGTGCTAAAACAATGTATATATGCAGGCATTTAACGACGCAGTAATCTGGCATACTCCTACTATGCAAACCCTACTCTAAGTGTACCTAGAGTGTGTGTAGGTGTAGAGCCAAGAATCCCCCCAAGGGACGATCCAACCCCATTACCTGATGGGATAGAATGAAGGACCCCGTCTTTGTCACGAACTAGACACCCCTCATGAGATGTCAGACCGCTGCATGGTGAAGTCTCAGCATGCAGGGACCCTCGGTGTCAGCTGAAGTGCCTCCTCTGCTAATCTATCGGGATGCTCATCTTTTGTAATAGAAAGCAGCCTTGCGATGTGCATATAGGTTAGTGATGTTAAGGACATGTAGATAGCACTGTCGCTCCGTGGATGAAGATAGAGATGACATTTGTACATTGTGTGGGACGAGACTGTGTGCATGATGTTCAGCGCACTGTGATAATGTTGTGTGAAGCTAGATGTGTAAACAAGTTTAGTTTCAGGGAAACTAATCCAACATTATCATGCACGCATATGTGCAAAAGTTCACAGCTGAAATTTTATTATGAGGACAATGTAAGAAATAAGCTGCTTTGCTACATGGGCCTAACCCTGGAATATAGCACCCACTCCTCATACTAGGGGTCTATATTTAAAAGCCATCTAAAAAGCCAGCAGACCATTTTAACAAGGTTAAAATTTACTCTTAAAAGCATCTAAAAGCAGGCCTTCCATTAAAATATTCATTAAAAGCCTTTAAGTCATTATACCATTTGAGATCCCGAGCACTCAGAAAGCCATGGTGCCTAGAAAAAGAGAGCAAAATCTGTTTTGGTTCATTTTGTTTAAAAAATTAGGCCAAATTATTCCCACAAGGAAAAACACAATTGTTTATGTGTTCCGAGTGGTAGGCGCAACATTGCTGCTGCCCACAACCGCAGACGACGTTCCCAAAGGCACACCTCGGAGCAGGTTTATAGAGCAAAGGTGATTCCATCCAATTCCCACAGCAGCCGCTAAGGGAGGTGTTGCAGCCCACAAGTTTTCTGCAGAGCCGTTGTTCACATCACTAGGAGCTGAAGCATCCCAGGGTGGCTCTAATAATGCATTCATCAACAATGGAATACGCTGGGGACAACAATACACATGGGCCTCTAAGGGGTCCATCAGTAATTCAATGTCCGGTGGCGTAACCAATTCTGATCCGAGACATATATCGAGGACGCATTCGTGGCTGCAAAGCAGACAGCAAAAGACAGGTTGTATACAGTCAAGCCAGACAGGCCTTAAGGATACGAACCAATGCTCGCTCAGTTCTTGAAGCCGAGGTGTGCCGAAGCAGTGTACCATGCGCTCACAGCAACGCAGCACTAACAGTGCTGTCTCCACTCTGAGTTGAACTGGCACATCCATTGCGGAGCAGATAAATTAAAATCAGGATTCCCTCTACAAGTAGCAGGACAAGTGGCAGCCCTCCAAAAACACATCCCAACACGGAGTGTATGAAGGATGGTAAAACTCCGAAAATCATCTGAAAGGTGCTAACCAGACCAGAGCCAATACATTTAAAAAAGTGCACTATTTCTTTCGTATCAGACATGTTAAAGATACGATGGACCAGCTCCCCAAAATGCAGAGGGAAGTTAGTGTGGAGTAGTGTCTATATCTCAGACGAGGACCTTGTGACCTGGAGATCAAACGTCTCTCTGGCTGAAGTTAAGGCCACATCCTTTTGAAAAAATCATGGCTTCAGTTTGCTCAGAGATTCAAACTGTATGTTGGAAACATTTATCAAAGGCCATAGCGCTGCCTCCCTAACTGTACAGGCAGGTGGAAACAGTACTTGTGTACAAGTCACTATGGAATTACCCGTCAATAGATTAGCGATGCCCGGTTCCATTCCGCAGCAACCTTGATCATTCAGCATCAAATAACTCCCATTCAAGAGCAGCTTGAACACAGGATGAATCACGGCAGTTGGAGAATCCTTCAGATAACAAGACATGTTTGCTACCAAAGCATTGCATGCCCCGTGGAGAGAAATGTCCTTGCAAACTAAGGATCCGCTTAAAGCATCTTCACAGTCGGAGCCACTAAGAAAAACATCCATGTCCCCATTCCTGCATCTAAACCTGAATGGTAATTCCCAATACTCATGCACATAACCTTTCCCTAGTGCTTCATATCTGCTTACCTGTTGGTATTGGAGACAATATTGGAATTGGTAAGTTGTGACCGGTGGGGTGATGTAACCATGGATTATCCAGTCCGTGGATGGTGTCTCCGCCATGGTGAAAGGTAATTGGTCTAATTTGTCAATGTGCAACATGGTATATTTTGCATCTCTGTGTGCCATTGCCAACTGTCTATCTGTTGAATCATATTCAGAAAACAGACTAGTACTGTTGATGTAACTCCACAGCACGTGGGCAGAACGTAATGTTTGTAACATCCAGCTCAGTATTATGATTGACCATAATTGGGACTGTCCATGTTGTAAAAGAGACATGTCTTGCTGTATTATGTCTATTGCAAAAGATACTATTTTGCCAAGTAAATAAATTCTGGATGATAAAGTGGTTATACCGTTGTCATCCACAGCTAAAGACTTTTCTCAATTAACCCTGTCGATCTCGTGCAATCTGTCGGCAGCTTCCTGTTGAGAAATTTTCCACAGCTTGTTGTATATTCCGTAAAAAAAGCGCTTTTGATGTGGGTTCCGGGTACCTAATAAAACATCTCTGAGATCCATGTCATCAGAAAGAAGGGACAAGTGTTGCTTCACCTAGGAAAGTGTTGAGATTTTTAGCCAATCTAGGCACAACTTCCTCACACTATATAACATCACTACCTGAGTATTCTGTCTGTACATATCACTGATCAGGCCTATTGATCTTAAACCCTTCGGTGTTACCCGGGAATTTAGATTGATACCCGTTCGTGTCCACAGGCCAAACCAACCACTCCTTCCAATTGGGATCTTTTTGTGTTGTAATGTTTTATTGAGTAAAACAAAGGCATACAACTTGAACACCTTATGATATCAAAGCGTAAAAGTACTGAACAATGCAATGCAATGCAATGCAATGCGATACAGTTCACAAAGGAGGGAAGGAAAAGGGGTATGGAGATAGTTAAAGTTCAAGGGAAGCTGATATCCAGGAATAACCCACCCCAATTGGGATCTGATTAATTAAAATAACCATTTAGTATCATGCTATCTAGTGTATCCTCACTAAAGTGTGCTAGATGCTGCCAGTGCTCAAAGCATGAGAACGCGGGAATACGAGGTGTGTTCAAATCCTTCATCTTGGCTATTCCAAGACAGGAAGTTTGTTGCACTGTTTTTTTCAGGAAAATTATTGGATGTGGTATGAAGCAGGCTCTAAATAAGGCCTCAGTTCCCTGAACCTGCCAATATTTAGTCCCCCAGACAGATTTTGTGTCTGTGGTGTCTTTCCAAAGGTCAAAACCCTGTATAGACAGTTGGGAAATAAAGGAAGCAGAGTATATCAGCTTTGTGTTTGTTAGCATATTTTTCTTTGCAGGTGTAGGTGCAAGCCTATAATAATACATGGCTGGGTCTGATGTATTGAAACCGGAAAAATAAGCAAACTTTTGTGCAAATGTCTTTGAACTACCTATCAGCGGTGTTGGGCAGTGTTTCCATTGGGTGTAATTATAAACTGCGTGCGGGACACTAGCTTTGTGTAAAAAAGGTAACCATAATTTTGATAACAGAACATGTCTCCATAATTAGATGTTCCATTATACAATTCATCATTAAAAAATGCAGCTGATTGCTCTAGATCTGTAAGCAAATTATGCAAAGTTTCAATGTCCCAATCATCAGAGAAAGTACTAAAGGTGATGATATCATTTAAGGAATTTTTAAACAAATAAGGAATTTGCAATAGTTCAGTAGGACCGTACACATCATACAACACCCTGTCCCACACAATTCCTTCAGGAACTGGAACTGCTGTAATGTTCACCAGGGACAGGTTCCTTAGTTCGCTGTGTGATGATGCATGTGGTTTAAGAACCAAGTTCACAAGATGTATTGCGGAGCGTTCTGGGAGATAATGTCCATTCAGAAGTAGAAAAAAGACAGTCACTAAACAAATCCAGAGAATTCGGAAAAGTAATCCAATTGCAATCCAGAGATGTATCCAGGGAACAGCAACATATGTCTTTTTCAGCCAATGACAGAGAGCATACATTCGTAGTTTGAAAGGGAGACGCGATATTGACAGTTCAGGTTCACTTGAATCCAATGAGAAGTTGTCATAATGCACGAAGTAGCCAGACACCGTCCAGTGTATTCTTGGCAGCTCAGCATGTTCTGTAGAACTGGGAGCATGTTCCCACAGACCTCGTCAATTTTCCGAATTGAGATTTCTGTACTTGTGCATTGTATAGCTGTAGTTGTTTCAACGGGGAGAAGTATCATTTCATTGTTGTTTACAGTTTCTCTTTGGAGGTTGGAATCTTCTGTCACTATTAAAGCTTCTGTTAGAGCTCACCTGGAATTACTGCAGGGACGACATGGATGAACACGAGGCTAGACCCCTACTTACCGCACCCACCTCCTTCGCCCAACTAGTCAAAGCAAACGAGGGAAGGTGGGGAAGAAGGGGAACAAAACAAGGGAAGGAAGAAGGGGCAGATGACCGCTGGATCTTCTTAAGGGAAATAGTGTATCCTAGAACCCTAAAAGAAAACAAAAACAAAAGGTGAGTACTAAGAAGTCACACCAGCAAGCTAGCTAAATACCCCACTGCTTCTTAAGGGATACCTGGGATGAAAGGAGCCAACATAAACGAAGAGACCACTCCAAGGAATGTCAGAATACCTTGATACCTAGAAGGACGGACAAGGGTCAAGTAAGTAACAGGACTGCAGCAGTTAGCATATAAAAGTAGAAAAGACAAAACAGCGAGCACTCACCTAGGTTAAAATCCCCATAGGTGTGGAGGACCCCCAGTAGAACAAAAAATACGTCTGTACTCCTATATGCAGGGAAAAACCAAAAAACTAATTTCCCTTCACAGGAGGAGGCACGGGGACATATGGAAAAAAATAAAAATAAACAGGGTCTAATTATGCAAACTATACTAATAAAGATATGGACTTCAGTAATTTTGTCAATATCTCTTCTATTCTCTTTTTTTAGCAAGTGAAATACAAAAAGCATAAGAAGCGCCAGAAATCCGCAGGGGAACGCAAGACCATCAGATAAGTATTGTTCCTCAATAAAGTTTTGAAAGACAAAACAAACCAAAACAATGAATTTGATGCTTGGTAAAACCCTATGCTGTTTCCTATGTTTTACAGAATCAGACTGCCAAGGGTTAACATCACTGACTCCAACGAGCAACTTTGTAACTGCCAAGCAGGAAGCACCGGAAGAAAACTCCAGAGGACCCAGGAAGCGGAAAAGCCCCTCTGGAGACCGACAGCAGTAGAAACCACCGACACGAAGAGCAGAGATCCATGGCTCCAAAACAGGTAAGCGGAAACATGGGAGTTGGTGGGCGGTGGGAGGCCAGGCGGGATCCAAATTGGAACTCGAAGCGCGTGTCCAGCGTGGATCCCGACCTAAAATACCCCTGAGGCGCCACCCCCGGCCGCCGACAGGGAATGATGGGCGGGGCTCTCCGCTCCGAGAGCGGGAGCCGTTAAAGGCCCCGCATGCCCCGGAGCCTGACAGCTTCCATCTGAACTTCCTGTACTGTAGTGAGAGCCGTGCCGTGGCTACTCAGAAGCCCACGCGGCCTACTGTTGAGAATCGGCCACATAGTGTGGTTTGATCAGATCAATAGAGACAAGCCTTTTGTCTCGGCGACCGGCAGGGGGCGGAAGAAGTACAGTTCTGGTACCTTCAACAGCCCGGACAGGTACAGATGGCCTAAATTCTTTTTTGTCCACTATTTGTTCTCTGACCTGGCCCCCAGTCTTAGGGACCTAGGCAGGTCTTACTGGGACTACCTTCACTTCCCGAGTGGAGGTGCGTTTTACTTGGATGTTGCTTTGCAAAGCTCGGAATTCAATGAGTTCCTGTAAAACAGCCAAATGCTGATTAATGTCAAATGGTGTTTCAGCCACCTCTGTGCTGACACTTTTGAGGTCTGGTACCCACATTCTCACCCCAAACAGGAGTTCATAAGGTATACAACCCCCCAGGAATTTTCTTGGCATGTTGTCAAGTGCCCTCTGCACCCCATAGAGGTGATTGACCCAACTGCTACCCGAGCCTAATACCTTTGCTGTTACGGGCTGCTTTAAGTCACGGTGTTTCCTATCAACTACCGATTTTACCTTGGGATGGTAGGGGGAGTGGTACAGCAAGGCCACACCGAAGCATCCCATGGCTTCTTCGTAAGCCCTAGAGCAAAACACCAGGCCCTGGTCGGAATGTAGTGTGCCAATTGTGTATGTCCCGATGACGACTCGCAAATCCTTTATTACAGTTCGAGTGTCAGCTGAGTGCTGTGGCCAAACCCACAGGAATCTGGAGCATGAATCCACTGCCACAGCAATGTACTTGTAAGCCCCATCTGATTGTAAGGGGCCGCAGTGGTCTAAATGCACACAAGCCAAGGGCTTGTCTGAAATCAATAGAGGTGTCTGTGGTGGACGTGCTACGGTGGAGCCTTTAACCTGCTGGCAAATTTCGCATTCAAGGACAAAGTCCTTGGTCTGTTTTGATAGACCTGGCCACAAATAGCAGTGCTTCAGTAATGAAATCATAGCCATAATCCCTGCATGTGCGGAACCTAGACCCTCATGTGTGGCTAGTATCAGTCCTAATCTGCGATCAATGTTTGGTATTACTCTGTCCCCCACTCCTGGAATCTGAGCATACAGAATGTTTTGTACATCTAACTTGTAGGAGAACTTAAGTGGAAAGCCTTTTTTGAGGGCTGTTCCGTGGCGTGTGGCATTAACTGCCACCATAGTTGTTCCGTCTGTCCTCGAACTTCAGCTAGTTATTGCAGCAATGCCAGCAGTACGAACTGTTGCCTTGAAGGCTTCATCCGCCATGGAATTCCCTTCAATGTGAATGCCAAAGATGACTCAATGTATGAATAACATGAGCCCGTGGCAGACCGTTTTTAAGCTTTGCCACTTGTTCCCAAAGCATCTTGTGGTTTACAGTGCAACCTTTGGAATCTCTAAATCCATTCTGGCCCCAATAGTGTAAATATTTGTTATAAGACTGGGCACAGTAAAATGAATCACACACTATAAGTATGGGGAATACACAATCCGTATTTTGTAATTTTGTAATGCCAGTATTAGGGCTTTTAGTTTCACCAGCTGCGCTATACAGTCCCCTAGGGACTGAGTGTGTGCTTTTCTGGGACAGAACTTTCCATCATGCATGCGCCCTTTAACAATTGCGCATGCTGTGGAATATTGCTGTTTTGTTCCTATGGTGATCTGGGCAGAACCATCCATACAAATGATGCATTCATATCAATCTAGAGGCATTATTTAATTCAGGAGAGGATATTCTTGTTAGTACTGCAAGAATGCTTGTGTTTGTAATGTAGAGTTGATTCTGTAACCTACATTTGTTGCAGTGAGAGAGTTAGCCCATTGAATCCATTGTGGATGTAATGCTTCAGCATTTAGATTGATCGCTTTTGTAACGGCCTCCAAGATCGGTACCGGGGTCACAACAGTTATGCGTTTCCCCAGGGCTAGTGCTCTCTCTCTAACTATAGCAGTCTGTACCGCTGTGAGTATTTTCTCAGTTGGTGCAAAACGCATTCCAGCGTTTGTGTTCAAATGTGATTTGTATGCAATAGGGACTGTATCGCCACCATTGAATGTGATATATGTGTACCCGGTTGATCCAGCGACTACGCGTTTCACCAGGTTAGTTGTGTTAACACGCGTGAGCAAATGTTTAGAAGCAGTCATGTCAGCTTGTACAGAACGTAACATATCTGTATGTTCCTGTGTCCAATGATGCATTAAAAAATCAGGTCTAGTTAAGTCGTAGAAAGGTTTTACCCTTTCTGGGTAATCCAAAATGTAGGTCCTGCCAAAATTTAAAAATCCTAAAATGTAATGTAGTCTTTTCAGAGTTGTCGGAGGTTGGAGCAGTGCACATTTTTCTAAAAATGTACTGCCAAGCTTTTGCCTTCACTTGATAACTCGTATCCTAGAAATAGGACAATGAGGTGGACAATTTTTGATTTTTGTAAATTGAATTTGTAACCCAGGTGAGCGAACCCAAGGATTATGTGGTTTACTCTAGCCAAGTGTTCCATTAATTCAACGTTCATCAGATATATGTCATCTACATAAGACAATGCTCCCTCATCAACATTTTGAAGTAACTCTGTTACCCTTGCTGAAAACAGCCCAGAGCTGTTCTTATATACCTGTGGTAATCGACAAAATTGGCGTTGAGAACCAAGCGCTGAGAATGCTGTCAAATATCTGCTCTCAGGTGCTATATTATGGCATAAAATTCCATTTGAGATATATAGTGCTGTTTTGTATTTTTTTCCGCACAATGTTATTCATTAGTGCGCCACTATGTACATTTTGTACTGCAAATCTGTGTGTGGAAGCGTTTAAATGATTAGACTCTATGAATTATCGGGTTTCATTATGAGAAACAAGGGATTATTCATGGAAGAGGTGCAATTCTCTATCACACCCTGGCACTCAAGTTGATCTAAGATCTTCGGGCCCGATTCACAAAAGTAATCTGAGACAAAATCATAACTTTACGACTTTCGGTATTCACAAAAGGCATTTAGGAGTAGTAAAGTTAGGATTTTGTCTTAAGTTTGTCTTAAGTTTTGGTCTTAAGACAAAATCCTAACTTAAGTTAAACTTAAGTTAAACTTAAGTTAAACTTAAGTTAGGATTTTGTCTTAAGTTTTGGTCTTAAGACAAAATCCTAACTTAAATTGAACTTAAGTTAAACTTAAGTTAAACTTAAGTTAGGATTTTGTCTTAAGACCAAAACTTAAGACAAACTTAAGACAAAATCCCAACTTAAGTTTAACTTAAGTTAGGATTTTGTCTTAAGACCAAAACTTAAGACAAACTTAAGACAAAATCCTAACTTTACTACCCCTAAATGCCTTTTGTGAATACCGAAAGTCGTAAAGTTAGGATTTTGTCTCAGATTACTTTTGTGAATCGGGCCCTCCCTGACTTGTTTCTTTGCTTCATGTTTTATTGGGTATAGTCTCTGTGGTTGAGGAATGGATTTTAATGGAATTTCGGGATGAGGTGACTCATCGTCCCTCCCAACATGATTGCGGTAAAGTGCAGGAGCTAGTGCTAACACCCACTCCTGTGCGTATACATTTTGAACTGATTCTGGTATGAGGTCGGAGAAGGCCCATTGGGCACTACGTTAGCTGAAAAGGATTGGCCCCCTGATTTCCTAAGAGAATGTTGCAGCCATATGTCAGGTTCTCCCAAAGAGACCCTTCACTTGCCTGGGTATTTCCCCCTCCATTCGGAACGTTATTTCATATAAACGATGTTGGACACTTACCCGTGTATCAGGTGTTTCCACCGTGATATGCTCACTCAGCGCTACTGCTGCCAAATAATCCATCAGGTTCTGGTGAGCTCATTCCCCATTTAGAAGCAAAGTCCTCAGTAGCCTGGGCATTTCTAATTTTAATCCCGGCTACCTTCTTTTTTTTAAATTGAGGTTTGGGAGTCTTTTTTTTGTCCTCCTGTTTAATGATGTAGTCTCAAGTGCAATGTGTCTCCCTTTTCGGCTTGACTCACTCTTCCAATCTGTGCTCTGACCATCCGTCTCTCTCGGAACGTTTTTCAGATGACTCCTGAAAGGAACGAGAGGAACGCGTATCAGTATCCTGATACCTGTCAGACTTCCTAATATTGTCACGATTTCTCAAATTGTATTTTCTCTCTGTGTATTCCTGTTGAGGAGACCCACCCTGTGACCGTGTTTTGTTTTGTTTATTTTTTTGTTTATTGTCCCATTTCTTCTTGGAAGAATCATGTGCTTGCTTAGAGTTATCCTTTTCAGAACTGCTTTTAACCATAGGTTTCCCAGGTTTGGCTCCCAAGTTATCGCTACCTCGTGAAGCATATGTTTCTTCGATAACCATAGGCAACTCTTGCTCCTGTTGTGCAGGAGTGAAGTCCCTCAGGCATTGGTGTATAGCCACTGCTGCTGCCTTCTCTTTTATGTTACTTAACATAATTGCCGAAACTTGGGCAAAATTGTCCCATTAGTTTCATCCCCAGGTCCAGGGCAGGTTCTGCCCCGTACTCTTTCTGTATTTGTTTTAGTGCATCTGGCATAACTGCTATTGAAGGGGTACCATGAGTTCTGGTATAAACGGCAGCGAAGATTGGGCCCCAAGTGACACAATCTTCTATCGGGGGAGCCATCCCCATTGGCCAGCAAATTGTTAGTATTCTGTGTTTTTCCTGCGGGCCCGTCTGGGGAAAAACTGCTTCAAGCTGAGATGTTTTCTGCTCTATACAGAACGGGATTTGTTCCCAGCTGCTGGGAATTTTTCCCATAACGGCGTTCAGCTTTGGGGGCTAATACCTGTGCGTGCTTCTGCAGGCAGGAATTTAACCCAACAGTAGAATACCTCTGCTCTGAATGCTTTGTGTGCCTCGACCACGAAGGTAATATCTCCACCCTTTGCCTGAAGGCTATGATGTAATAGTTCCAAAGTAACTGCCTGGTTGCAATTTTCTGTAATATTTAGAGCAACTATCTCCTCTTCAATGTCCTCAGCTTGTTTGGTCATTGTCAAAGAAGAGGTATTTAGTTAAAATATTTATAGAGATATGGTATGCACAATGTGGGAACTTCTAATCCTTCAAGCTTGCATAATCTACAGCCAATTTATAGGGTATGCCTACCTAGCGGAGGAAAATTTGTTTCCTTTCCCACTTCGGACGTCTCCGGTTTAAATGTGAGTAGGGGTCTCTGAGAAAGCACGACTCAACTACTCAGATTGATCGTTAAATAAGAACCCAACCAACGTTGGTAGAACCATGTTGTGTAGTTCCTACTAATCCACAGGATCTGCGTGTTTGTTTGGACAACATAAACTAGGGGCATGGCGCCTACACTGATTCCGGACACCTCCACAGGATTTGTCAGCCTGTAGACCAGCTAGCTCACAGTGCCACCGTAGGCCCCCCTAGCTTTCCCAGGGAGCTAATGGTTTCTGGCAACCACTGAACATGACAAACCTGATCCCTCAGGGATTGTGGAAACAGAACAAACCTTTCGCTCAGTCACTCATGCTCACTCATTCTCAGTGAAGTATACAGAGAATACACAGTGGGACGTTTTTCAATAAGTTTATTAAACCAAAGTTATTCTTGTATAAAATACATGTGCTGAAATGATTATTAGACAGAAGCAGATAAAAGTGATTACGAGCACCAAAAGCGTGAATAGTAGATATAGTTCTACCATGATGCTAAAACAACGTATATATATGCAGGCATATAAGGAGGCAGTAATCTGGCGTACTCCTACTATGCGAACCCTACTCTAAGTGTACCTAGAGTGTGTGTAGGTGTAGAGCCAAGAATCCCCCCAAGGGACGATCCAACCCCATTACCTGATAGGATAGAATGAAGGACCCCCGTCTCGGTCACGAACTGGACACCCCTCAAGAGATGTCAGACCACTGTATGGTGAAGTCTCAGCATACAGGGACCCTCGGTGTCAGCAGAAGTGCCTCCTCTACTAATCTATCAGGATGCTCATCTTTTATAATAGAAAGCAGCCTTGCGATGTGCGTATAGATTATTGATGTTATGGATATGTAGATAGCCCTGTCGCCCCGTGGATGAAGATAGAGATGACATTTGTACATTGTGAGAGACAAGACCTTGTACATGATGTTCAGGGCATTGTGATAATTTTGGTGAAGCTAGATGAGTAAACAAGTTTAGTATCAGTGAAACAAATCCACATTGTCGTGCACGCAAATATGTGCAAATCGTTCGCTGCTGAAATGTTATTGTGAGGACAATGTAAGAAATAAGTTGCTTCGCTACATGGGCCTAACCCGGGAATATAACCTGATGTTGCCTGTTTACTGTGTAGTTTATGTACTTAACTTAGTTATATTGGAGTGGGAATACTAATTATTGACCTTTGTTGTATACTGTTTTATTATATTAAGAAAAAATGTAGTGGGAAAAGCAACTGTTTATACTTTACAGGTGGAAAGTTTACTCGAGGTAATCTGTTTTATGGTGAGAAAACCTAGGGCCTCTTTACAATGCCAGTTGGACTGACCATCCAACCGCCGGGGCTGCAATCTGATTCTGAAAGCCGAGGCCGGGAAATATCCCCCCTCTGTATTACAATGCAACCACTGCTACCACTGCGGTCTCAAATACGGCTGTGCATATATTCCCGAATATGTCACTGTAAATGCATACAAACTCACAGGAACCGTGCTATGTACACACATGCATAACATATATAGGAATATGCCTTGTGATGCGTGTACCCTATTGCTGGAGTGTGGCAATCTGTGCACAGACCAGTCAATGGGGATACATACCACCCACTGACTTACTTGCATTCTGGTGCCCACAGTGTCATAGTCTTCGGGATTCAGCTGCCATGGTAGGTGGAAATGGAGAAGGGGACCTGCAATGTAGACTGTTCGGGAAAAGCTGATTTGGGTGAGTATGGACCCCAAATCCTTTGTTTCTGAAGAGTCGAGGCAACCGGTCGGCTTGTCGGAAATGCACATCTTAATCTGGAAGCCGGTCGGAACTCTCAATACAGCTCTATGGCTCCTGCTGTTCTCCAACCGCCATCTCAGAGGTCAGAGAAAGGCTGTCGGAGTGGCAGCCTTCCAGAGGTCAGTCGGACTGCATTCAGCATGCATCTTAATTCGGCGGTCGGTACTACAGCCTTTGACGAATCAGCGGCGGTCCGACCGACACCGACGAGGCCACGGATGTCGGTCCAACCGTCATCTTAATGAGGCCCTTAATGATGTGTGTTAAGTGTTTATATTGCTGTCGGAGTAGTTTATAATAGTTTTTAGTGCTTTATAATTTGTTATAGTAGACGTCTATTTATTTAGTATGGTAGGAAAACATTGTGTTGACTTTTTTATAGTATTTGTACATTTATTATTATAATAGTAAAAGAGCACACATTTAGGCCCTCATTACGATGGGGATCGGACGAGCGTCCGACCGCCATCGCTGAGGGATATAGACTGCCTGACATGTAGTCGGCGGATCTACACACCATATTAAGATCTGACCACCGTGAAGGCGGTAGGAAACATGCAGCTTACTATTGCGACTTGGGCTGTGACTAAGATACCAGCAGTCGGACTGATACACTGGATATCAGGCGGACCGCCACCTACGGCCTGTCGGTGGCAGTCCACCCGACATCCTAATGAGGCCCATATTATTTAATTCATTTTATTTCACAGAAAGAAATATTATTGCAAATTTATATAATTCATAATTATATTTATTAGCAAAACAACATTTTATTTATTAGCAAAAAGAAATTGCATACTTTTTTGTGTTTACTATATGAATATACAGAAAATGTTTAGTGTACTTTCTAAAGATATATTTTTACATGTTTTTAATAATATTGTAATTGTGACAATATGTTTGAAAAATACATTTTACAAACAATAAAATATAAGTAATATACATTTTTTAAATATATATTGAATATTATGTTTTAAATTATTATTTAATGTAGTAAATATTTATTTTATTTTAAGAATTATATACAGAAGAAAAACTATTTAGTACTATTTTTAGTGATATACATCTATAAATTTTGTAAAGTAATATAATTTTTTCCATAGTAAAAAAAAATTTAACATATATTTTTGAACTGGTATTTACCAAACAAATTATAAATATATATTAAATAAGTATTGTATATTATAATGCTATTTAATATATATTTTACAATAGTTAATACCTAGCTTTATATGCATTAGTTATTTTATTATATAATGAATAATTATATATTCTATAATATTATTTAATGTATTATTATTATTTTAAACAATATTAAACATATAGAGAAAACACAATTTATGAGTACTTTACACATAATATACATTGGTTTTTTTTTCATACAATGTATAATTTCAACATTTAAAATATATTTTTAACAAAGTGTTTAACAAAAACATGTATTAGATATAGTAAATAATATTATATATTATAATATTATTTAATATATATATTACAATTTTTAAAACATATTTAAACATATTTTTATATGTTTTACATTTTTTTGCTATTTTCGTTATTTATACTTTAAATTGTCCCAGTATTTTTTGGTTATCCCTTTGGTTTCTATGAGGGAATAGTCTTTTTTCTACTTTTATTAGGCAGATATTTTTTTTCTAAATAACTATATTTTGTATTATAGGTGGTTCATGGAGGAAAAAGGTCACTGTTGGGTGCTGCATTTCATCCGTTAAGGAACGTTTATTTTTAAATATTTTTATGGTGATTTGAAGGTAGGGTATGGTAGTTAGGTTATATATATAGTATGTAGTGTGTTATTTTGAAGGTTGTTTTGTGGTGTAGGTTTTTTTATAGTGATTGGTGTTGCGTTGATATATGGGTTGGTATAGCGTATATAGTGTGGTATATGATTAGCTATGTGTATTATACTGATGGCCTTATTATGACTTTGGCAGTCATATAGTGGACGGTGCAACTCCAAAGCTGTGGTACTACCGCCCACCATATTAGGAGTTCAACCCTGGCCTGACGTGCAGTGCTGCGGCTGTCTACGGTGGCACTCTGTCAGGCTCATTGAATAGCCTGACATGCAGATGTGATTCTCAGAGCACCAACTGCACATTGCTGCATGATGTGGCATACATGCCACACATGCAGGAACTTGGGGTGCAAACCCAAGGGGGCACTACATGTGCCCCTAACATACACCCCCACGTCCAAGAGCAGCAGGGAGCCCTGTTAGGGCCCCCTTTGTTGCTTCTCTGCTACCCTTTTGATGGCGGGCTCACCGCACTGAAAAGAGCGGTGGATAGGCAACTCCTAATATGCTTGGCGGTGCCACAGCGGCACCGCCAGCATGTTAGTGCTCCTGACTGCTGCGCGACCACTGCGGGATCCTTTATTCCTGGTGGTCGTAGTGGTCCTGTGGCGGTCTGACCACCACACTCATAGTCCTATGGGTGGGCCTGCAGTGTGGCAGTGGTTGGACTACCACCACTGTTTTGGCAGCCCTACAGGCCGCCAAACTCGTAATAAGGCCCTTAGTAATGTGTAGTTTTGTGTGCAATTATATTATGTAGACCTCCGGTCTGGTGCCAACTCTCTCCGTAGCAGCTCCGCAGTGCCGTCGCCGCAGTAGCAGTAGCGAGACCTTCTCCCTTGAGGGTTCATGCCTGCTACCATTCTCCTGCCCATGTGCTGTTCCAGCCTCAGCTAGCCAGCCAGCTGGGACACAATATTTCCCTGCCCCGCTTGGTGACTCTGCTTCTATTAATTTAATTAATACATTTTATTGTACCTCTTACCGCATTTTTGGCCGGTCTTTTCCTGCCACTGCTGCCCCTGTGGCCCCTCCCCCTTGGACAGCCCATTCCCGCCTCCCAGCACCTCGTCCCGCCCCTTCCCCTATTTTATGGCGGCCACTGCACGGTCGCGCAGCGGACGCGCGCAGCGGGCGCGCAAGGCAAGCCCGTCTGCACCCGTCCGTGACCCGACTGCGACCAGCGCCAGGGACCCTGCACCTTGGACTACCCACCGCTACAACACAGCCGCCCTCCACGCACTCAACCCCGGAAGGCTCATAGACTGCCAACAGGCCATGCCAAGCACGACCCATGGCCAGTTCTCCTGCCTCCACTGCCGCCAGACCTTCACCACCAGCTCGGCCTCCAAAATGGCCGAAGCAAACACCGGCGACGCCCTAAGATGCATCCTCCTCAATGTGCGCTCCTTGCACAAACATGCCATGGAGACCTGGAACCTACTCGGCTCCCTCTCGCCAGACATCGCCTTCTTCACGGAGACCTGGACCAATGCCTCCTCCAGCCCCGACATCAACACCACCATCCCAGAAGGATACAAGATCCAGAGAAAGGACCGCCCCAACCACCCGGGAGGGGGCCTCGCCTTTGCCCACAAGAGCACCCTCCGCCTTACCACCTCCAGCGAAACTCTCCCCTCTGCCGAACACCTGCACTTCCAGATCCAGACCAGCCCCAAATACACACTCTGCGGGACTCTTGTCTACAGACCCCCCGGCCCCCGGGCCCCTTTTGCCGCTACCATCACTGACCTCATCGCACCCCACGCCATAGCCTCAATTAACTACATACTCATCGGAGACCTGAACTTCCACCTCGACAACCCCAGCGACCCCAACTCCACCGCCCTTCGTGACAACCTCACCAACATTGGACTCAAACAACTCGTCACCACACCAACCCACCAAGCAGGTCACAGCCTCAACCCCATCTTCACAGCAGGAAACAGCGTCCACTTCAGCCACATGACGGAACCCCCATGGACCAACCACCACTGCGTACACTTCACCATCGACAAACGCAAGGCCCCCAAACCAGCCCCACGCCCACCACGAAGGAACTGGAGCAAGGTCACCGACGAGCAACTCAACTCCACCCTCACCCGAGACAACCACACCTCGGCATCCGACGCCAACGTTGCAGCCAGAGAACTCCACACTTGGATTTCCAACTGTGCAGACGAGCTCGCCCGCTACGCAACACCGACAAACAGCGCCCCAGGAAAGCCTCCTGGTTCACCACCGATCTCCAAGAAACCAGACGCACCTGCAGACGCCTGGAGAAAAACTGGAGAAACACCAAGACACCCAAAAACTACACCACCTACAAAGACGCCATGACGGACTACCACAACCAAATCAGAACCACCAAAAGGACCTTCATCCACAACAAAATCCTCGCCAACTCCACCAACTGCAAGGAACTCTTCACTGTCATTCAAGAATTCACCAACCCCCACAGCGAAGCCGCAGACATCACCCCGTCTCAAGACCTCTGCGACAAGCTTGGAACCTACTTCCACCTCAAGATCAAAAACCTCTACGACAACTTCGTCGACCATCCACCAGACGCCACATCCGGCCCGCCCCCCAGACACACCAGCCAGCCCACCATCTCCACCTGGATGCCAATCACGGCCAAAGACACCACCTCGACCATGAAAGGCATCCACTCAGGGGCCCCCACAGACCCCTGCCCCCCACACATCTACCACAGAGTCGCCACCACCATCGCACCCGAACTACAACACACCATCAACACCACATTCGAAACAGGCACCTTCCTAGACAACTGGAAACGCGCAGAAGTCAGGCCCCTGCTCAAGAAGCCCACAGCTGTCCCCACCGACCTCAAGAACTACCAGCCCATCTCGCTCCTCCCCTTCGCTGCCAAAGTCACAGAGAAAATAGTCAACAGCTAACTGACACGATTCATCGAAGACAACGCCGTCCTCGACCCGTCCCAATCCGGATTTCGAAGCAACCACAGCACCGAGACCACCCTACTCGCCACCACAGACGACATCCGCACCCTCCTGGACCAAGGCCACTCCGCAGCCCTCATCCTATTCGACCTATCAGCAGCCTTCGACACAGTCTCCCACCGCACACTCGTCGCCAGACTACACAACGCCGGCATACAAGGAACAGCCCTAGACTGGATCCGATCATTCCTCACCGGAAGAAGCCAAAGAATCAGACTGCCACCCTTCCTCTCCGGTCCCACAGATATCAACTGGTGAGGTCCACAGGGGTCTTCACTGAGCCCGACACTCTTCAACGTCTACATGGCCCCCCTCGCCGCCATCGTCCGACAACACAGCCTCAACATCGTATCATTCGCTGACGACACCCAACTCATCCTCTCCCTCACCAAAAACCCCACCACCGCCAGACTCAACTTCCAGAAAGGAATGCAGGACGTCGCACTCTGGATGACCAACAGCTGCCTAAAACTCAACGCTGAGAAAACAGAAGTCCTCGTCCTTGGAACCACCCCCTCAGCATGGGACAACACCTGGTGGCCTACCGCCCTCGGAAGCCCATGACCCCCGCGGACCACGCCAAAAACCTTGGCATCGTACTCGACTCATCCCTCACCATGAACCGACAGGTCAACGCCGTCACCTCCAACTGCTTCAACACCCTCCGCACCCTCCGAAAGACTTTCAAGTGGATCCCCCCTGAGTCAAGGAAGACAGTCACCCACGCACTCATCACCAGCAGACTGGACTATGGAAACACGCTCTACGCCGGCATAAACAAGTCCCTACTCCGCAAACTCCAGACGATACAGAACAACGCCGCTAGACTCGTCCTCGGCATCCCCCGGCACGAACACATCAGCCATCACCTACGAAGACTCCACTGGCTCCCCGTGGAGAAAAGAATCACCTTCAAAATTCTCACCCATGCCTACAAATGCCTGCACAACACCGGACCCGAATACCTCAACAACAGAATCAACTTCCACGCACCCAAAAGGAACCTCAGATCTTCCAACCTCGCACTGGATGAAACCCCGCGCATCCACAGAGCCAGAGCAGGCAGAATATCCTTCTCCCACATTGCGGCCAAGACCTGGACGAGCTCCCGGCAGACATCAGACGCGCCCCCTCCCTGAACACCTTGAGGAAGACTCTCAAGACCTGGCTCTTTGGCTAAACAGATCTGCTGATCCCCCCCCCCTCAGCGCCTTGAGACCCCCACGGGTGAGTAGCACGCTTATAATACCCTGATTGATTGATTGATTGATTGATGTAGTGTAATGTATGGAAATGTTAATATTTGTGCGGGAGGGTGTTGTGTTTCTTTTTTACAGGTTTTTTTGATATGGACTTTTTTTTACGGAAGATGGATGTTACATTTCTTTTATTAAAGGAAATCTTTATTAGTTTATTATAAACTAATTTTTTTGTAGTTAAGATTTCCTTTTTTTCAGGTTTCCTGGAGCAGTACTTTTTCTAAACCTATATTTCGGGTTTTTAATGGAATGAATGGATTCATTTTTTGAAAGGTGCATTTTTGCATTTTTGGGGGGGGGGGTTGTTCATTTTTCTATTACATTATTTTGGTGGATTACTTTTTGGAATTTTCCAGAATTGGACAGAGATCAGCAGCAAGAAAATTGTAAGTTCTATTAATTATTTTAATGTGGGTGGGAAATGTTACATGCGTATAATTTTGTGAAAATGTTCTTGTTGTTGAGTGGAAAATATGTGCTGTATTAGTAGAAATATGTGTAGGTAGTGTTTTTGGGGTATTTAAATATTTTGAAATATTTTATTAATATTAAAAATATTTTTATTATGTCACTGAGTATTGCCAAATGTTGAAATGCTTTTACTAACATAATAATAATATTTTAATGTTTTTAAAAGAAATATTTTCAAAATATTAAGGGGCCGATTCCGATTCGGGCCGGAAATCTCTGACCGAGCCGGACTCGGAGAGATTTCCGACCGAATCGGACTCTGCAGCCCGACCGAGCGAGTACGATGCGCACGTATGCCATCGGACTCGAGTCGAGTCGGACTCCCAGTGAAGTCAATGGGAGCCGGTCGTACAAGGCGTACGCGGGCTCCCATTGACTCAATGGGTGCGAAGCGGACAAGGCGCCCCTACAGCGGGTGCAGCGGCAAAGCGACTCGCGCCGTACATGCACAGGTAGGGGGACCCATGGGTCCCCCTGTGTGCGACTCGCGCGGCCTACGCGTACAGAGGTCCGACACGGACCCCCAAATTACGTCTCTGACTGCTCTTTGGAGCCGGAGTGCGCGGCTCGGTCGGACTGCTCGCGGCGCGCATCGTACTCACCCGGCCGGGGAACGTCTCAATTGCGCGGTGTAGTTTGGAAATAGACTAACTTTGAATTGTAAATGTTGATGCATTGCTCTCGTTTGTTTAGTTAGTTTAGGGCAGAGTTGTGTGACCAATTGTTCCAGTCTAAGGGTCTGATTACGAGTTTGGCGGTGTGAGAGCCAAACTGACAAACTCATCCGCACACCGCCTGCCAGATTGCAAGCTAATTTGTGGTCTGGCGGGCAATGCTTTGGTGGTCCCACGGTGGTGCCTGTTAGAAAGGCACTACAATGGGAGCGCCAAAGCACGTTCCTGACAGCATGGACTTTAGGACTATGAAGTCCATGCCGCACAGGAACTGAGGGTATATGTAGGCAGGGGGGCAGACCATGTGCCTCCCTGCATGCATCTCCTTGCCCAGATGCAACGGAGGGCCCTGTAGGGCCCCCTTAGTTTCCTCACCACCACAGTTTTCATTACAGGCTCCCTGCCATAAAAAATGTGTTAGTGATGAAACTCCTAATAAGCTTGGCGGTGGCACCACCAGCATATTGCTGGGGCAGACTGCCGCGCCACAGCCGAGGGATCACAGATCCCTGGCAGTTGCAGCGGTCCTTTAGTGATGGGACCATACCCGATGCCACCGCAATTTTGGCGGTCTGATGGAACCCAAACTCGTAGCCAAGCCCTAAGTTCTTGGTATCTTTGCTCTTTTTGAATAGCTTCTAATAGTTTGTGAAGGGTAGGTTGACTTCTTCGCAGTGTGGATTGAAAGGCATTATTCCATCCTTCCACTGCGTTGTTAGTTTTTGCCTGTTGTGCTAGGGTGCTGTCATACACATTCCACCATGGAATGTGGAATTTTGGTTGGTGTCTGTGTCCTGATCTATGTAGTATCCTTACCTATGTGTCTTTGAAGTAATCCATTAAGGGAGCTAGTTTTTATTTATTGTTTTGGTAGTAATGACTTTCTATTAATATGTTATAATGGTTTGCTACTTCAGTAATTGGGACGGAGGCTAGAGCTATTAACTTTTCAATTTCATAAGCAAATTGGCTGTTGGTGGCGTACTCTGTACTTAGGGTAGAATTTTGTAGGTGACCCCTTATACTCTGATCGAAATGGTAGTAACAACCCAGTATGGCTGTGTGGGGGTAAAGATGTAGTATACTTTGTAGCATAGCTGGTTCAAAATCTATGATAATCTTTTGGGGATAGTAGTTGTTTGTTTGCTGTTTAATTTGGGTTAGGAGTTCTATGAAGGTATTGGTTTGTTCATTTGTTAACAATGCATAAATAAAAGGTATGTTACTATTATGAAATTCACCATGTATGGTGTAAAGTTGGTCGAATGGTTTGAGGCATAATTTAAATGTCCCATCCATCATCCATGTTTCACATTGTCCTAATTTGAATAAGTTTGTAGTGGTAGCAAAAATTAGAGTTCATTTCTAATAACTTTTATTGCCATGTAGCAGGAATTACTACTCTTTGTGCGTTACTGCTAGCTCAGGTGGAATTTCTATATCTCTAAGGGCCTTCTTACAAGTCTGGTGATCCACGGACTGCCAGACTTATGGGGGCGCGACAGTGCTGGTCTTCCGAAAGCCCATAGGGAATTGCAATTTGCGACTCCCTTATGTATATGCAAGAAGCCTTTCCTAGATGTGAACTGTTCATTTAGGAAACGCTAATCAGCATCAACTTCAAGTTGATGCTAATATGTGCATACTTTGAAAAATGCACAAAACTGCATTTTTTAAAGTGCCATGTGGCGCACACATACAATTAGGGCATGTGTGTGCCTTACATGTGCACCTTTTTTTGTTAGGGGCGCCTCATGGGGGCCTCAGGCCCCCAGGCACCCTTACCTGTGCATTACCTAATTTGCGATTACCAAATTGGGAGATCGCAATTTAGGCAATGCAAGACCATTCCCACCTATGGGCCTTGAGGCCCATAGGAAAGAATGGAGTTGCAAAAGCAAATAGCGATTCCCTAATTGCGTTTGCGATTCTTAAGGAATCGCAATTAGAAAATCACTATTCGCTCTTTGTATTGATGCATTGCATTTTGCCATTACCAAATAGCGATTTCTTAAAAATCACTAATTGGTAATCGCAAAATGCAAGTTTGATGCATGTGCCCCTATATGTTTTAGGAGCAGGTGGTGTTCTACTGGTGGCCTTTTTGTTCTGGTATTTAAAAGTTTTAAAGTTCTTATAGCAGTTAACTGACCAGTTACATGCTCTGGTACATAGGGTAATATGTCTTTAAGAATTTGTGGTATTGGTTCTTGGTAGCTAGTGCTTGCTTCTTTTATGTTTATCATCACTTCTCTTACTTCTACTTCTGTTACATTGGGGGGGGGGTTATGTTCTTTAACACTAATTACTGTTGTTTCCCTAGTTGTTGGCCTCCCATAACAAGCATTTGAGTAATATTTCGTACATTTCCAATTCGTATGCTGAGAAGAACTTTTCTCTTGGCTATATGTGTACCCCATATAACATGGTAAAAGTTTCCCCTTTTGTGAGGAGATGCATTTTGCACCTTTTTATGAACTGTCATTAAATTAATCTAGAGAAAGAGTTATTTAAAAATTATGTGTATTTTTTTTAACATTTCAGTGCAAACTTTCATTTATTTTGTGCTTTGAAGTTTTTAGCTGCTGGAAGAAGTTTCTGTTGTTTTCAGTCTGCTTGTTTTTTCTGTTGAAATATAAAAAATGGATTAATTCTTATGCTTTGTGAAAGTTTGATGTTTAAGGAGGGTTAGGTTGCGTGTGTTGTTCCTATAGCTGTTTAACTCGGTTTACAGTTATTTCTATAGATATAATTACGTTTTTTGGCTACTTTGTTTGGGTGCTTGATGATGGAGTTTGATTGAAGATGGAAGAATATGTAGAGAAGAGTAAGTGGCTAAAAACTGATTTAATAAATGTTTATTAGGATGCATTGTTTTAAACTTTACTTAGTTAAAAATATACTTACTTCGTTTAGTTGATATATAGGGTACTTGGTGAAGGCTTCTCGGTTGAGGGAAGATCTGGCAGAATTTCGTTCTCCTCCAGTGTTTGCTGTTTTTGAGGTAGTTTGTTCATTATTTTTTACTGGCTTTTATATTGTTTATTAAATTGGTATACGTATTTTATTGATTGTTCTGTTTTGCAGTTTGATACTATTGGTTGGTATAGTGTCTGTTTAATTATTATGTCAGTTATGTCCTTATTTAGAAAACACCAATGGATGTTGTTTAAGCCTTTCGGTGCTCATGACGGAATGGTTCCAAAGTCCCCACCCCCAACAAGATGCCACAGTCTTTCTGTCCCCCCAGGAGGCAGATGGGGGCAGTAACCCCTGATCTGCCCCCAGGGGGGCAAAGAGCCCACTAGGCACCAGCGATTATGCCAGCTTTTTTATACTTAGGGGTGGGGGCTGCCCAGAATGGGTATTCCAATGTCCCCACCCCCCAAAAAAATAGCCTTTTTCTGAATGTGCCTACCTGTGGATTTTGGGTCCTAGCGCAGCCGGCACCCAAGGAAACCTAGCAAACCTTTACATTTTTTAAAACTAGACACCCAGGGGAATCCAGAATGTGGTGACTTGTGTGGCTCTCACTAGGTTCTGTTACCCAGAATCTCTTGCAAACCTCAAACTTTGTAAAAAGAAACACATTTTCCTCACATTTCTGTGATGGAAAGTTTTTACATTGAAAACTGACCCTTTTTTTGCAAAGTGCCTAGCTGTAGATTTAGAACCCTAGCTCTGCCGGCACCTAGGGAAACCTAGCAAAGCTATACACTTTTGAAAACTAAACACCCAGGGGAATCCAGGATGGGGTGACTTGTGTGGCTCTCACTAGGTTCTGTTACCCAGAATCCCTTGCAAACCTCAAACTTTATTTTTAAAAAACACATTTTCCTCACATTTCTGTGATGGAAAATTCTGGAATCTGTGCAGATCCACAAACTTTCACCCACCCAGCATTCCCCAACGTCTCCCGATAAAACTGGTACCTCACTTGTTTGGGCAGGCCTACTAGCCACAACAGGAAACGGCCCAAAACGCAACGTGGACACACCACATGAACCTTGGCTCTGCTGGCACCTAGGGAATCCTAGCAAACCTATACATTTTTGAAAACTAGACACCAGGGGATTCCAAGGTGGTGTGACATTGTGTGGCTCTCACCAGGTTCTGTTACCTAGAATCCCTTGCAAACCTCAAACTTTGTAAAACAAAAAAACATTTTCCCCACATTTCTGTGATGGAAAGTTCTGGAATCTGCGTGGGTCCACAAACTTCCACCCACCCCGCATTCTCCAAAGTCTCCCGATAAAAATGGTACCTCACTCGTGTGGGTGGGTCAAGTACCCACGACATGCAAGGGCCCAAAACGTATTATGGAGACATCAAAATTACCTATCACAAAACGCCCTGGTTTTGCAAGGAGGGGCAACTGGGTTTTTGGTCCCGGGCTCAGCGGCCATCTCGGGAAACCTACAAAACCCACACATTTCTGAAAACTAGACACCCTGGGGAGTCCAGCGAGGTATGGCTTGCGTTGATCCCCCAACATTTCCCTACCCAGAATCCCCAGCAAACCTCAAATTTAGCTGAAAAAAAATCCCATTTTCCTCACTTTTCTGTGTGGGAAAGCTGTGGGATCACAGGGCTTACACAAATTTCCTAGCACATAGCATTTCCCCATGTCTCCCGAGTAAAATGATACCTCACTTGTGTGGGTGGGCTAAGTGCCTGCGACTGGGAAAGGCCAAAAACATAGGGATTGAGGGTATAGCAGAGCAAAATCTAAGCGCTATATTTTCTTTAAAAAATATGTTTTTATGTGATTCTGCATTGGACACCCACACAAGTGAGGTATAATTTTTATCAGGAGACCAAGGGGAACGCTGGGTGGTAAGACATTTTTGCCGGTGCAGTGATCCCACACATATATTTAAGGAAAATTTGATTTCTATAGCTAAATTTGAGGTTTGCAGGGGATTCTAGGTAGGAAAACATTTGGGGATCCATGCAAGCCATACCTCTCTGATCTCCCCTGGGTGTCTAGTTTTCAGAAATGTCTGGGTTTGGTAGGTTTTCCCAGATGGCCGCTGAGCGCTGGACCAAAAACGCAGGTGCCCCCCTTGCAAAACCAGGTCGTTTTCTGATAGATAGGGGGCATATGGGTTTTTGGTCCCGGGGTCGGCAGCCATCTAGGGAAACCTACCAAACCCACACATTTCTGAAAACTAGATGCCCGGGGGAGTCCAGGGAGGTGTGACTTGCATGTACCCCCCAAAGTTTTCCTACCCAGAATCCCCTGCAAACCTTAAATTTTGCTGAAAAAAAATCACATTTTTCTCAAATTTCTGTGTGGAAAGGTTGTGGGATCACCAGGTTGACATAAATTTCCTTCCACCCATCGTTCCCCCAGGTCTCTCGATACAAATGGTACCTCACACGTGTGGGTGGGCCAAGTACCCGTGACAGGCAAGGGCCCAAAACCTATTCTGGAGACATCAAAATTACCTATCACAAAACAATCTGGTTTTGCAAGGGGGGTCACATGAGTTTTTGGTCCCGGGCTTGGCGGCCATCTAAGGAAACCTACCAAACCCACACATTTCTGAAAACTAGAGACCCGGGAGACTCCGGGGAGGTATAGCTTGCACGTACCCCGCAAAGTTTTCTTGCCCAGAATCCCCTGCAAACCTCAAATTTTGCTGAAAAAAATCTAATTTTTTCTCAAATTTCTGTGTGGAAAAGTTGTGGGATCACCGGGCTGACACAAATTTCCTTCTACCGAGTGTTCCCCCAGGTCTCCCGATAAAAATGGTACCTCACTCGTGTGGGTTGGCCAAGTACCCGCGACAGGCAAGGACCCAAAACTTATTGTGGAGACATCAAAATTACCTATCAAAAGTCTGTCAGTCCTTGAAAGCTGGAAAGATGGTGATTTCAGCACCACAAACCCTTTGTTTATACCATTTGCAGGGAAAAAAACAGATGCTTTCTTCTGCAGCACTTTTTTCCCATTCCCCCCCCCCCCCCAAAAAAAAATTGCAGTATTTTGGCTAATTTCTGGGTCTCCTCTAGGGGAATCAACAAACCCTGGGTACCTTTAAAATCCCCATGATGTTGGAAGAAAAGGACGCAAATTTGGCGTGGTGGTCAAAGCGTTACAGGGGCCTAAGCGCGAACTACCCCAAATAGCCAAAAAAAGGCTTAGCACGGGGGGGGGAGGCCTAGCAGCGGAAGGGGTTAAAGCTGTATATGTAAAATAATTTATTTTTGGTAGCAGTGCAAGTGCTTCAAATAGAAAATAGTATGGATGACGAGTGGCTTTGATTGAATTTAGATACGCTCTCCCCATTAAAATTAAAACATATATATATATTTGCTTATCAATTAAATTAAATATTTCATCCTTTGTGTATATGTTTGATGAATGCTTGTTTCTGTATTATGTTTTGAAGCTCAAATCATCAAAAATGCTATGGCTGGAGTAACTACAGCTTCCAGTAATGACTCAGTGGGGCCACCAGATTCCATTAATTATTCATTGGGGGTCCCCGGGTTCCAGTAATGATTAAGTGGGGGTCCTCAGAAATCAGAAGGTTAAGAACCTCTGCTCTGGATGAATAGCAGGAGTTTTTACATAGTACAAGTTCCTCACTAGACTATGCATAATACTGTGGTGAACTGACAGCATTGAAATATGATGAAAGTGTTGTTGCACACCTTTATTGACAGACAAGCCAAAGAATGTCCCTGTGAATTTGACAGTTTCCAAACTCTGCACAGATTAAGCATTTGAAAAAGTCTACATTTCTGCTTAACTGCTCCTCTATCTCATTTGTTTAGGAAATTGTTAGTTTGCCAATTGATTATTGTCTTATCTTACAAACATTACTACACTGCCACTCATAAACAGGAGCTGGAGGATGTCCTTGCAAAATCTGATCTATATCTTCTTTCTTCCTTAGTGCTAATTTCTCTTTTGGGACTGGTGTGCCATCTTTCCCTTCATATGAACATGTAACTCTGTCAATGGTAAAAACGAAGGGCCTGATTATGACTTTGTCACAGTTGTGCCGGCTCTCCGCCGACACAGCTGCACCAAAGCTGCGCCAGGACCACCCGCCTTTTTCGGAGTTGAACTCGTGTAAAGCGGACGGTCCTCTGCCTTTACCATGGTGGTGCCTAGAAAACAGGCATCAAAATGGGAACTGCAAAAAAGCTCTGCCCACGCCGTGCTGGAACTTTGGGGGAATACAGACAAGGGGGCACATGTTGTATCCCCATGGCGGGGGGGGCATGGGGAGTTCTCCACCACCAGCCTTTTCATGGCGGGGCACTCGCCATTGAATGGCTGGCGGAGGCGGAACTCGTTATATGCTGAGTGGGACTGCGCCAGTCCTGCTTAGCATGTTACTTTGTGGCACAGCTCTGCCACTGCCAGGGAATGACTGTTCCCTGGCGAAGTCAGTGGTCCTCCGCAGTAACAACTTTTAAAGTTGAAATGAGACAGACGGGCCACAGCGCGTGTGTAATCAGGCCCTAAGGGCCTTGTTATGACTTTGGCGGTGCAGGAGGGGGCCGCCATGCCAGCGCCCTGTACCACCAAAGCCATAATTAGACCACCTGCTGGATTCCAACTGAAATCCAGGTCAGGTGGTCCTGTGGTGGCTGGCTCATGGCGGTGCCTGTTTAAAGGCTCATAGGAGAGCTGTAACAGGCACTGCAATGGGAATGCCATTGCAGGTTCCTGCAGGGCATGGACTGTTTAGTCCATGCCCTGCCGGAACTGGGGGTGCATGCAGACAGGGGTGCACACCATGTGCCCCCCTGCATGCATCCACTTGCGCAGAGGCAACAGGGGGCCCTGTAGGTCCCCCTTTGTTTCCTCTCTGCCACACTGTATATGGCGGACTCACCACCATGAAAACCGCGGCAGAAAGGAAACTCGTAATATGCTTGGCGGGGCCACAGCCACCTCACCAAGCAAATTGCGGCCTCAAGACTGCCACAACACCACCAGGGATTTCTGACCCCTGGCGGTTGCGGTGGTGCCAATGCGGTCCGACTGCCCAAGTAGTTATTGGGCGGTCGAACCACCGGTGTGTCGGTGCCTGCAGTGCCACCGTGGCTACGGCGGTCTGTAGTAAGGCCCTAACTATGATTCTGATAATAGTATTCATTATTAAAAAAAAAGCTAGAAGTTTGTTTCCAGTAGTCCTTGGCAAAATTTAAATTACACTGGTGTAATTTGCATAATTTCTGCAAATTCATGTTATACTTCTTAAGTGAAATTCCCAAAATTACACCACTACACCACTTTGCGTAATTACGTGCCATTAGCAGTAAAACCTTACAGCGAATGGTGTAATCAACACACAGGAATAGCAGAACGTGAGCAACTGTTGTTCATGAGGATGCATTTTGCACTAAATTAAAGCTCAAAATAATGGATTTAAATCAATTAAGTATAAGCTCATATAATTTTGCTGCAATTTCACGTAAATATATGTGAAAGCAAATTACGCCAAACTTGCACACCCCTAGTTTTCAGTCTCCCCCAAACATACACTAAATTTGGACTTGGTTATATTCTGTTTTGGCAGCATTTATCTAAAGTTCTCCTTCTGTTGAGAATGGACAACTTCCTTTTCAGAGCAAATTACTCTTCTAGAAGATTTTCAACAAACTGCTTCTGTCTATGGGCCTGATTACGAGTACGGCTGTCCATAGGACCGTCTTACTCGCGGTGGCGGTTCAACCACTGCCACACTGCGACACATCTGAGTGTGGCGGTCGGACTGCCACAGCACCGCTGCCTCTGCTGGGATCCAGGATCCCACAGCGTGGTGGTCTGAGGCAGGAATATGCTGTTGGTGCCGCAGAGGCACCGCCGAGCATGCTCCGAGTTTCTAAACCACCACCCTTTCCATGGCGGTAAGCACGCCATGAAAAGGGTGGTGGTGAGGCAACTAAGGGGTTCCTAATAGGGCCTCCTGCCGCCTCTGGGCCCAGAGGGTGCATGTGGGGGCATATGTAGTGCCCCCCTGAATTTGCACCCCCAGTTCCTACACAGTGTAACATGTATGCCACATCATTTAGGAAGGTGCAGTCGGCATTCTGATAGCGGCGGTCTGCATGTTAGACTCGTCTATGAGCCTGACAGACCGCTGCTGTCAGACCAACGCAGCACCTCCCGCCAGACCAGGATTTAATTCCTAATCTGGCTGGCAGTAGCACTACGACTTCGGTGGTCCTACAGCGGACGACAAGCTGCACCATCCGCTGTAGGACCGCCAAAGTTATAATCAGGCCCTATGTCTAGCAATTCTCATTTTCACCTGTTTCATTAATTTCATACTGTTCATAAGTACGCCATCCTGAATTTCCTTTTTTTATAATCACTCCAAATTTTTTGCTCACACTTCTGTTCTCATTTCTTTTTTTGGACACATTCTTTCATTTCCCTAATCTATCTTGAACTGTTCCTGATTTTGCTCTCAGATTTTTCTCACCATCGGCTTCATTTCTTACTTTTGCTTTCCTACTAAAATGTTCGACTTCTCTTACCAAGATTTCTTTTGAATCTTTACTTTTAGCTGAATATTTGTCTGTTGTACATGCAATATTTCTTTAACAACGATGATGGCAAGCCTTCCTCTTTTTTTGAATATTCGTTGCATAATGTCTTGATGAACTTGTGAACATGTAGCAAAGGATGAGAGAATAAAAAGAAACATATTTGTATTAAATATATAAATAATATGTAATAATTATTCAGTTTTATAAAAAGAGGGAGCACGATCCCTAAACATGCCTTTTTATTACTGAATACATGCTGAAACCAAATTGAGGACTTTACCAGTTTTTCTGGCATTTAATGATGTCAGAGTCCAGTATTATATATCCTAGTCACTACTCTGCTATATTTCTCGCACTGCCTTAGGTTTCACTTAGCGATGCTAGAGTTTTTTATCAATTGATTTTTGTAGGGAGGTGCAGTATTAGGTGGTGATGCTGGTTAGGCTTCCCCATGCAATACTGTCAAAAACCCCAAGAATGTTTCTTGGACTCATACTAATAACTCCTTAGCTCAGTCCTGATAGTGTGGAAAATAACAGTAAGGCTTTACTAGACGAACATGTGTTAAGCATTTCAGAGTACCACCACGGATGATAAGTAATTGACACTACTCAAAAGAAATCTGACACCACTTTATAAAAATAGAGTGTATTTTTATCTTAATTTAGATACCAAAATGAATGGAATAGCATACATATAAACGGAGTTTATAATACAGTGAAACTTTATCATTGCGGTCAATGGGAAAAACCACCTGTGACAATCGGTCACTTGCAGGTTGAGTTGGTTGGAACCCTTGCAGGATAAAGGTGATGCGGGTCCCGTGACCAAGCTACGACAGTCAGTTCAATTTTACCTGGCCCATGGAGCCTGGGTGCAGAGTTGTCCTTGCTGTCCCTGGCGCTGAACGGGAGAGCTGCTTTTACTGCTGAAACGATGCTGGGGGGGAAAAAGATGCAAAAACACAACAACCAGGCTGCTGCTGATGTCAGATGAATGTGGGATAGAGTTCCCTCTAGGTGCAGCGTCGAATGCAGGGGTAGGGTGATGGACTGGCAACCAACAAGCCTTGGCAGCAGTAAGTGGAGAAGAAAGTTACTTCGATGCCCAGTGTTCCTGGGGAACGCAGAAGATGCCTGTTACTTTGTAAAAATGCACTAGAGCATCTGGATTCGAGTGATCCCACAGAGGGCCTGATGGTCAGAGCTTCTTCGGATCCAGAGCATTGTTTTATCTGCAGTTTACGGAGGACTAGTGCCACTAGTCCAGGGGAGTCTGAGGGTGCTTCAGGCTTCCACAGGGGTCCCTCTGTCTGGGGGAACTGAGATTTAGCCTAGGATGAGTCTTGATCAGGCAGTTCCAGGAGCATAGCAACAGGTGCAGAGTATTCCTCTTGTGCTTTGTGCAAGTCCTGTTGTCGCAGACATAGGTTTCTTCTTTTGTCCTCTTCAATGCAGGTTGTTCTGAACTGAGGTTCTGGTGTCAGGGGTAGCCCTTAAATCCTAGATTTAGAGGTGTTAGGGGTGTGGGTGCAAGTGGCCAATGGGCTACTAGCCCCAGCAGCTTATCCGCCCCTGAAATGACCACATCAGGGGGTGTAGGTCACCTTTTCTACACAGATCCCCCTATTTCTACCACTTTTTAAAATGACAGAATTCTTCCTGGGCTGTACAGACCAGGTAGCCCACCCTAGATATGTGGCTAACCTTCTGGAGGTATATGACTCCTGACTATCGAATTACCCACCTGCCCAGGTGCAAATATGCCTGGGGGAACGGGTATGGCTGTTGCTTCCATGGAGAGGCAGCCTGGATGCCTATCAGAGCCAATATAGCCTTTGAAGCTCACTGCCTTGATGTGCCACTCACTAGCCAGCCTGGGAGGGAGAAGATGTGGCCTCCTTCCTGTCCAAGCCTTTATTCCTGACTCCTGGGAGCATGCACATTGCCTGGCAGGAGATCAGAATCCTGTTTTGGCAGCAGCAAGCGCAGGCTGTCAGCCAGGGTACAGGAAAGCTGCGGCAACCAGATTGGCAACCTCTAAGGTTGTCACCTGGGTGCATGGCACATCACTCCTGGCACAAGATTCGTGCCAGGGGTGAGAAGGCATTTTGATACAAACATGACGTGTTTAGGTGGTACCATAATGGAGCTGCCAACCTTCCTTAGGGGTGACTGGTATATATTAAAGATAGCGGATTGACTTTGCCACACATGGTGAGGGCAAAGTTGAGTTTGAGCTGCTCCTGCAATCTGAAATTGCAGGCCTGCTGTCAGTAGTCTGTTTGGGTCACTCAGGGAGGCATAAACAGTGCTGCAAGCCCTAGGGATCCCTTTGCCACCCATGCCCTGGGCACCCCTGGTACCATATACTATGTACCTATAAGAGGGGTAAAGTCCTTGTCAATTGGGGTCGCCAATTTACACACAAATATTTAGGGGGAGAGCACTGGCACTGGGGTCTGGGCAGCAGAATCCTGTGCACTATCAGAGTCATAACCATCAGCATTGGAGCAAAGAGTAGGGGGTGACCATACAAAAAGGGCCCTTTCATACAATTTTGGTGTGTTTGATGTGTTTGGTCATGTTTCAACTCAATTGAGACTTCGGTGTTACCGTTTGCACTTTGCATGTTTTTGGGGTGAAATTGGGGGTGTTTCTGGTAGTTCCCTCTGCTTTTACATGTTGTTTGAAGTTTGGCCTATTTTGAGGTGTGATGTTCCATGTTTTAGTGATAGGTAGTAGACTGTTGCATGTAGATTTATCTAGGTTAATGTCTTGTTTCCACTAGCTGAGATGTAAAGACTGTGCCCAAGAGGATTTTTGAGTGTACAACAGTGCTGGAAGGTGTATTGGTCAAGATTCTGAACATGATTTTCACTGTTTTGGAGGGTCTAGATGCAACCTAATTTTCAGTAAATATGTGTAGAGGGTTTTGAGCCCATTGGAGGTGGGTTGCACTTGATTTGGCTTTTCACAATGTATGAAAGCAATGCATTTATCTTTGTAGATGTAAACTTTTCAGGTTAGCTGACAGGTGACACCAAATTCTTTTTTTATAATGTACTATTTTGCCCCTAAGTCTATATTGGTCAGCAGATGCTCGACTTCTTTAGGTTGAATTGTGGGTGAGTTAGTTTAGTTTCTGTAATAAATTGGATTACTGGTTGAGGGGGTGAAACAATGCATAAATGGAAAACTGGGAGCCTTACTGAAAAATAAGCTTGCATAGTACCATAGCGCTATATCACACGGGCCACGCTGGGCACTGCAGTAGTACCGTGATACAGTGTCCATTTTTTTAATTATATTTTTTACTCTTTGACATCTGGGTGTCCCTTCCACTTCCACTTAATAGGTCAGGGGGTGCTCATTCTGCCCACATAGACCCTTTAGAAAATGTTCTCAGAACTCTAAGTCTTATAATTGCAGCTGCAACATTTTCTCCAATATTGTGGTTAACCAATCAGAACATTTCAATACTGCGGGAACAATAAGGAAACACAGTACCAAAATTTCTCTTAGGAGCAAAAGACCCTGCAGCCAGGAATACCATGTTACCAATCGTCCCGAAATCTCTAACTTTTTCTGAGGGATAATACCTTCATGCCCAACAGAACCCCTCTTTAAGTGCTAATTTTTCAAAAATGTCTGAAAAGATTTACACAAAATCACAACAAGCATGCTTATCAAGAAAATGGCTCATTTTGTATCAAATGTGGTGGAATTTCATGCACCGGGGCACCCACAGTACTGTACAGTGTAGTGGCATACACTGCAGTGGCGTAGAGTACAGTGGCATACAAGTGAATACCATACAGTGGAGTGCAAAGAGTGGAGTGGTATGTCGTAGAGAAGAGGGGAATGGAATACGCTGGAGTGACATAGACTGGAGTGCCACAGAGTCAAGTAGCATGTCGTACAGTAGAGTGGAGTGCCGTGACTAGAGTGGAATACTGTAGATTTGAGTGGCTTAGAGTGGAGTGGGGTATAGTGGAATAGCATAGAAATGAGTAGGGTACAGTGGAGAGGAGTAGAGTGGAGTGGTGTAGAGTGGGGTGGCATATAGTGGAACAGCATACACTGGAGTGGCATAGAGTAGAGTGGTGCAGAGTGGGCTGGTGTAGAGTGGAGTAAAGAATAGTGGAGTACCATAAAGCAGAGTGGTGTACACTGCAGTGGCGAAGAGTGTAGTGGCATATAGTAGAATAGCATAGAGTGGAGTGGCGAAGAGTGCAGTGGCGTATGGTATAGTAGAGTGGAGTGGTGTATCATAGAGTGGCTTGAGGTATAGTATCTTAGAGTGGAGGGTCTTAGAGTGGAGTGGCGTAGAGTGAACTGGGATGTAGTAGAATGGATTGGCTACATTGGAGTGGTGTGTGATAGAGTGGAGTGGCATGTCATACAGTGGAGTGGCATATCATAGAGTGGAGTATCCTGTACTGTTATAGAGTATAGTGTCATGTCGTAGAGTGAAGTGGCATGTGTTAGAGCAGAGTGGAGTGGACTGGAGTGAAGTGGAGTGGCGTGTCATAGAGTGAAGTGTCATAGAGTGGAGTGGACTTGTCATAGAGTGGAGTGGCATGTCGTAGAGTGGAGTGATGAGTCGTACATTGGAGTATCATGTCGTACTGTGGATTGAAGTGTTGCATCATGTCATATGGCCTGATTACGATGCCAGTCGGACTTTCGTCCAACTGGGCACAGTGGCAGAAGCCGGACCGCCCAACGAAAATCAGCAGTCCCGCTGCTCGCATTACGATGCAACCACCTTCACGGCGGTCACAATGTGTATACTTTGCATTGCGGCGTGTGCTGTGGGCTGCAGCACATGCCGCAGAACAAAATATACACATTTTAAACATCCCTACACTAAGTGGCAGGCACCATGCAGTGCCTGCCATATGGTGCAGGGATGTTTAGGGGGCACCATAGATGCCCCCCAGGGCCCATAGCGGAGGGCCGGGGGGGGAAGAGGGCCCTGCTAGGGGCCCCCAGAGTCACTGTCCGCCTGCCTTTTCATGGCCGGTTAACTGCCATGAAAGGGCCGGTGGAAAGGGACATTCTAATCCCTACAGCGGTGCCTGAGCAGGCACCACCCCATTGTAGGGAATAGGAGTCCGACCACCACACTGACAGGATCCTTGATCTCGTCGGATGCGACGGTCTTTCCCCCGCCAGCCGAGATCCGACCACCTGCATCCTAATGCGGCAGTCGGATCCAATGGGCTGGATGGCGGTGGGACTGCCACCGATAGCCTGATGGTGGTGGTTCCACCGCCATCGTAATCAGGCCCATAGAGTCTAGTTTAAACAGGCATGTTGTGAAAATGGCTGAACGGATTTAAATTAAATTTGGAAGGAATAAAGAATATGGGGTGGAAAGGGTAATTTTTTGTAGTAGATCTAAGAGGGTTAAGTAGGTTAAAGTTATAAGGCACAAAACACACATGGGGCAGATTTTCTAAAATGTCACACAATGTGAAGCAGCAAGACCACTTGCTGCACTGCATTTTGTGACAGGGAGAGGGCAGGAATGTGCAGTGTCTATGAAGATATGGCACATTCCTGCTCTCTCCTTGTGCTGGCACACTTTTGGCTGCATATTGTCAGTGCAGGCACCTTTGCGCCATAGTGTAAGGGTGCCTAGATTGCAGACAGGATTGTTTAAGTGCAGGAACGGGCGCCTGCCTGCACAAAAATAATCTTTAGAGGCAGAATTCTGCACACTTAGAAAAAGGAAACAGCAAGGAAAAATAAAGACATTTCTCCTTGTTGCTACTCCCTTGGGAAGGTGGTATGATTTCGACGCATTCCCAGGTTTATCAGTCTCAGTAAATATGGGAATGCATCAAAATCCATGGGTGGATGTGTGGGAACACACACGCTCCAGTTATGGAATGCCTTCCCTGGGCAGAGTAACAGAAGGCAGCGACTTGCGCTGCCTTGCGTTACTCCAGATTCACCACACAACGCAGGGCCACATATGGTAGCCTTGCGTTGCTTGGTTAATCTGACTTAAGTATTGAGTTGCCCTTGCAGCACCATGTGTGATGTAAGGGCAAAGCAATACAATGATAATTCTGGCCCTTAGTTGTATATATTGGGCCACGATATACTGCGGTAACTTTGCGGTATACTGCGGTACATGCCAATGACAAGGCAGTATATGATTGGCTAGTGGATGCCTTTACAAAAGTTAAAGATAGCCATGCTATTTTACCAGACTTTGGCTGTGTTCTGGGTTAGGGCCTTAGATATAGTTAAGTAGTAGGTTTTACTGTTGTTCCCGACAGGCTGTATGGCTAGTATGCCTGAGTACAAAGTCTATGGAAAATGCATTGGTGGAAAAACACGTTCTGGGAGCCCCCTTTTTCTTTGCACCCCCTTGACTAATCACCACAAAACTTTGCATTGTCCACCAATGTTGAACAAGCAATAGGTCTACAACGTTTTGTGGAGATTCATCGAACAGGAGCAAGTTATTAACGGTCAAAAATCAGACGAATTCCTATTTCTGGGAATCTTAACTATAACCACAGTGTGGCTACTGCCACTCTGTACTATATATACATATATATATTTTCAACAAAATAAGCCTGGTGCGCACTTGCAGCTGGAGCCTGCGTCACATTCAACCAACTCCTGCATTTAATTCATCCAAAGAAAGTGCAGCACTTGGGGAATTGTAGTGTGAATCCTTTAATCATCCAGATAACGGCAACACATTTCAACCTTGCAGTCTTGGACATGGCTGTTATTTATAAAAAAAAATGTGTAACTATACAGTGAATTCATTGTTTGACACATTCAAAAGTAATTGAAAAAGGAAAATATAAACAGTGTATCTAATCAGTTTATGTCATAATTGTTGTTACTTTTCAAGTATATTGTAAGGAATCTGAACATCAGTTGCTACATCTCATAGTGTCTCCAACAGAGAACTGACTGTCTTTCTAGTTATTTCAAACTTTGTATTGCCTAAGTGGCAACGTAATGTTTCTTAATCATATATCATCAGATTTTTCACAATGAGTGACCGAGTGGTTTATTTTCACTTCAGCTTATACCCTAAGTGGCACATTGTTAAAGCTGCACATTCCATTGAGATTGATTTGTTTCCCAAATGAATGATCTATCATATCATAATCAATATTACATGGGACATAATGTATTGTTAACCAATTACGATCATCTCAACCTATCTTTATTAGTTGTTGCACTTGAAACCTTGGTCTATTCACACAGACAGTAATCTTGTTCTTGATCTTCGGCCATGTGCAGTGGCGGGTTGGCCAGAGGGCCTGGCCTATGTCCATCCCCTCTGCAGGCAGCCAACCCATGCAGCCCATGGCCTTCAGCTGTGCGCAGCAGGGGGTTGGCGGCAGAGCCTGGCTTGTGCACGCCCCCCTCCATGAGCCAATAGTGGCCCGGAAATCTATCCCCTGGGGATAACGTCTTAGGGGGAGAGTGGCATAATTAAGGGGAGGGGTATGTGTGGCTCCTTCCCCAAGCCTACTTGGACCCCAGGAACCCCATCCCCCGTGGAGCCACATTCTAATAAAAAAGGGGAGGGGGACTACATGGCCCCCCACACCGAGCCTTTGTAGGCCCGAGGATCCCTTCCCACGAGGTCACACTTAACTTTGAAGGGAGGAGGGCTGCGCAGCCCCCCTCTCTGTGCCATGTGTGCCCCTGGGGACCATACCCCCGAGGGCCTCTCAAAATTCTAGGTGGGTGCCATGTTGCCCACCCGGGGCACCCACTAAGCAACACATATTAAGGGGAGGGGGCGCATGGCTCTCCTCTCCGAGCCTCATTATGCCCGAGGAACCTATCCCTGGGGCCAAATTAAATTCAAAAGAGTGGTGGCTTGGTGGTCCCCTCCCCGAGCCTTATTCAGCCCCAGGTACCCCCAGCTCTGGGGTCAAATTCAATTAATAAGGGGAGGAGCCCCCTCCCTGAGCCTTCATAGGCCATGTGAACCCCATCCCCTAGACCACATGGTATTTAAAAGGGGAAGGGTACCATGCAGTCCCCTCCCTGAGCATCATTAGACTCCAGGGACCCCATCCCCAGGGCTAAATTCAGTTAGGGGCCTGGTGGCCCCCTCCCCGAGCCTCATTAGGCCCCAGGGACCCCATCCCCGGGGCAAATTTCAATTAAAAAAGGAGAGGTGGTCACAGGGCCTCCCTCATTGAGCCTCATTATGCCATGGGGACACCAACCCCTGGGCAAAATTCTACAAAAAAGGGGAGGGGCTGCATGGCCTCCCTACCCGAGTGTGCATAGGCCCTGAAGACCCCATCCTCTGGGACTGTATCTTATTTAAAAGGAGAGGGGTCCCTTATGGCCCCGCTCTCTAAGCCTTCTAGGGCCCCCATCCCCCAGGGTCCCAGGTGGGTGCTCAAGTACCCACGTGGGGCACCCACAAAGCTCAAGTTGGGGGCAGTGGGGGGCTCCTCACATAGTGCAGGAGATGGCATTGCTCCCACACAGAGGGAGCAGCTATCGATACATGCTCCCTCCGGGTGGGAGCAATACCTGTTGCACTCCTGCAAGCAGGGATACAGAACAGAAGTGTGCTCCCAGCCAGTGGGAGCATCTTTAAATCTCTAGCCAGCTGGGAGAAGACTAGCCTTACCTGCCAGCACTACTGCAGGCATGGAAGTCATGTTTGCTCCCGTTTGGTGGGATATTTAAAAATGCTCCTGCCAGGTAAGAGTAAACCATAAGTTTCCCTGCCCAAGCTAGTGCAGGCAGGCAAACTACTTTGTCCTGGGGGTGGACTCTCTGGGCCAGAGTACTTAAGCCAGCCCAAGGGATGGGGTCCCAGTGGTCTTTTAAGGCTCAGGGAGGGAGACCATGCGGTCCCCCTCGATTTAAAGTAATGTGTGGCCCTGGGGGATTGGGTCCCTGGGGTCCATTAAGGCTCTGGAAGGGAGCTGGGTCGCCCCACCTCTTTTGTGTTACATTCGGCCTCAGGAGATGAGCCCCTGGGGACTATAAAGGCTCGGTAGGGGAGGATTGCATGCCCCCACCCCTTTATTAAGGAATGGGGTCCAGGGGATATGCCCATCCCTCAGGACCTATATAGGCTAAGAGGGGGGCCATGGCCCCTCTTCCCTTCTTTGCACATTTCAGCCCTGAGGGATGGGGTCCCCAGGGCCTACAAAGGCTTGGTAGGGGGGCCTTGCACTCCCCTCTCCTTACTTAAAGTACACAGGGTCCAAAATGGGCTCAGTGAGGGGGACCCTACTGATGCCCCCTCCTCAAATATTCCCCATGGGATACTGGGAAAAACTGCAGATTTGTTTGTATTTTAGCCCCAGTGGGAGCCCCCTTGGTTGCCCCACAGTGTCTAGGGGGCAGGATACCCTGCCAGTCCCAGGGCCTTTTAAGGCTCAGGGAGAGGGTCCACATGGCCCCCCTTTAAAATTAAGTGTGGCCCTAGAGGATGGGGTCCTCGAAGCTTACAAAGGCTCAGGAAGAAAGCACTGTGCCCCCCACCTTTTGTGTTATATTCAGCCCCAATAGATGGGCTCCCCAGGACCTATAATGGTTCATTGAGCAGGCCACGTGCCCCCTCCTTTTAATTAAGGAGTTCACCCCGTTGATGGCCTCCCTGGAGCCTATAATGGTTCGGGAGGTGGTTGCATGGTCCCCTCTCTTTTTGTGCACATTTTGGTCCCAGGGGATGGGATCCCTGGGGCATCCATCAGCCCAGGGAGAGTGGCCATGCATTCCCCTCCCCTTACTTAAAGTACCCGGCCATGGGGAATGGAATCCACAGGCTCCAAAATGGGTTCACTGAGAGGGCCCTACTGATGTACCCCTCCCAAAATATTTTATTTTAAATGGCTGGCTGCCATTTTTTCCCCCAAGATCCTGCAGTCTCATGGGATTGCAATAGCTGCCAGCAAAATGTCTCTCATGTTGCTGGCAGCCAATCAGAGCACTGCTCCTCAAGAGTCTGACTCCCACAGAAGCAAATTGGCCCAAGGGAAAAAGGCTCTAATTTTTTTAATTGGGGTTGAGGGACTCTCGCAAGAGTCCATTGAACCCAACCATTCAGAGATGCAAATATTTTTTAACCTACATTTTTCAAAAACAACTGAATGGATTTACACCAAATTATAAAAAGCACAATCTGTGGATGTAGCTTACTGCTAAATTTTGTGCTTTGTTGTTTGGAAAGTTTTGTGAAGATTCGTCAAACGGCTCTAAAGTTATTAGCAAACCAAATAACGCCTTGTCTATGGAAAAGCAATCCTAACTATAACTAGGGTTTTATATATTTATATATACATTTATATATATAATCTGTATATGTATATGTGTGTGTGTAAACATATATATATAGATATATATTTATTATCTACATGGCGGTCAGTAGATAGTTATAGTTAGGACCTATTTTCCATAGGAAATCCGCAACATTCTATTCCCAATAACTTTGGTGCCGGTTGACGAATCTTCACGAAATTTTCAAAACTCGTGGGGCGCTCCGGTCCGCTCCTATCCTGAAAGTCTCGGGGTGATTTGTCAAGTGGGGGCCGAGAAAAAGGGGGTCCCAAAATGTGTTTTCCCATGCAATTTTCCATAGGAACCTTTAGTCGCAGTTACAGCTCGAACTGCTGAACGGAATTACACCAAATTTGCCAAAAAGGTAGCCCTTGGTTCAGAGTCATGCCTTTTGGTTAAATGGTGTAAATCCGCTCAGTAGTTCCTGAGAAAATCAAAAGTAAAATCACATATATATCTATGGCCGCGGAGGATACACGCACCCTGCGCGCACCCTCCCGATCACGAGCAGTATGCTAATTGGCTGTCAACACTCCAAACCAGGAAGTGTTGGCAGCCATCTTGTTCCTCGGTAGAACCGAGGCACAGAAACAAGTGCGCAAAATGCAAAAAGGGGGGAGGGTAGAAACACCCTGACCCCCTAGGCCTGCTTAGGGGGTCCCACAAGGACCCCCAGGGCCCAAAAAAGCATTTTTTTTTCATTTTTTTTTAAATCGGCGGGATGCGCGGATCCCGCCGTGAAAAAAAAAAAAACGAAGCGCGGCCTCCCGCGCTTTGTTGTTATTTGGCCCCCGGGTGGGCCAAGTCCCGGGGGCATGTGGGAGGTTTATTGATAATTTGGGGGGGCCTCTAAGGCCCCCCCAAGCCCCGGGGACCGCCACCCCCCGGGGCTTTGATTTTAAAATGGTGCGGGAGGGCATTCGGCCCTCCCGCAGCCCCAGGGACCGCCACCCCCTGGGGCTTCTTTTTAAAAAAATTAGATACCTGTGTGGGGGCTTGAGCCCTCACACGCCCGGGGACCACCACCTCCCGGGCTTTGAACATGCTGGGAGGGGGCCGCGCGACCCCCTCCTGGAGCCTGTGATGGCCCTGGGGACCACCACCCCCAGGGCTGGCTCCTGCAGTGTCCCGGGTGCCCACCCCCGGGACACTGCTGTTTGCTATGACACGGCCCCCCAAATTTAAAAAATAAATTAAAAATTAAAGTAAAAACAAGGTTGGCCCCGGGGCATGGGGTCCCCGGGCCATAAGTGGCCTGAGGAGGGGGCAACGCAGCCCCCTCCAAAAGATTTAAAAAAAAAATAAGGCCAAGCCCCTTTGGATGGGGTCCCCGGGGCCGATTAAGGCCTCCGGAGGGGGGCCACATGGCCCCTTTCCAAATAAAAAAAAAAAAAAAAAAATAGCGGGCAGGCCCTGGGGGATGGGGTCCCCAGGGCAAATAAATTACAAAAAGAAGGAAGGCCACACAGCCCCCCTTCTTAAAAATACAATTTTAAAAAAGACCGGCATCGCGCCGGAGGCCACGCCCCCTCCTTGCAGCACTCTGCAAACGAGCCCCCTGGCGCGTTTGCAGATGGGGAACAAATTCCCTTTGAATACTGGGGGTCCCTGGGGCCAACTAGCCCACCAGGAACCTCCAGTATGCGCCAGGGGCTGCGTTGCAGAGAGGTGTTCTGAGGCCACGCCCTTTTTACACCTCTCTGCAACGCAGCTCTGTGGCGCTTAATGGAGGTAGCTGGTGGGCTAGTTGCACCCCAGGGACCCTCAGGATTCAAGGGGAGTTAATCCCCGACTTAAAACACGCCACGGGGTGTGTTTGCACAGTGGTGAAGGGAGGGGCGGGGCCTGAGGTGACATGTGTGCAAACATGCCCTGTGGCGTGTTTTAAGTTGGGGGATTAGTCCCTTGAATCCTGAGGGTCCCTGGGGCCTAACTAGCCCACCAGGTACCTCCAGTAAGCACCACAGAGCTGCGTTGCAGAGAGGTGTAAAAAGGGGCGTGGCCTCGGACCACCTCTCTGCAACGCAGGGCTGTGGCGCTTACTGGAAGTACCTGGTGGGCTAGTTGGGCCCCAGGGACCCTCAGGATTCAAGGTGACCTAATCCCGCAAATTAAAATGCACCACGGGGCACGTTTGCACAGTGGTGAAGGGAGGGGCGGGGCCTGAGGTGACATGTGTGCAAACACGCCCTGTGGCGTGTTTTAAGTTGGGGATTAAGTCCCCTTGAATCCTGAGGGACCCTGGGGCCAACTAGCCCACCAGGTACCTTCAGTAAGCACAACAGAGTTGCGTTGCAGAGAGGTGAAAAAGGTGCGTGGCCTCGAACGCCTCTCTGCAACTCAGCTCTGTGGTCCTAACTGTAGGTACCTGGGGGCTAGTTGGGCCCCAGGGACCCTCAAGATTCAAGGGGACTTAATCCTCGCAACTTAAAACGCGCCACGGGGCGCGTTTGCACACATGTCACCTCAGGCCCCCCCTCCCTTCACCACTGTGCAAACGCGCCCTGTAGCACGTTTTATGAGGTAGTTTTAATCCCCCTGCCCTATTATGTACTAGGGACTTACAGAGGAGGTCATGCTAATCACAGGGGTACCCCAATGCATAGTGTTCCCTAGTGTATATAGGTGTTTTCACTGTATTCTAAGTGTCTTTTAGCATAGCACTGGCTCTGGTTAGTCAGAGTCAGTTACCACCAGTACCCGTCTGAAAAAGTTGTGGGCACAGGATGATTTTGCAACAAGGCCTCTTTCTGCTCCTCTGTTGGTTCTTTCTGCACATCTTTTGCTCCTTCCTGCACTTTTCTTCATCTTTGTGGACTTCTGTTGCTTCTTTCTGCATTTCTTTTGCTTCTTTCTGTGCGTTTTTCTTCTTTCTTTACATGTCCTACCTCTGTAGGCATAGTTAGAAACTAGCATTTAAAAAACCTTTGAAATTCACTTAAAAACCATAGGTTTCAGGCACGTTATAGTTAGAAATTAGCATTTAAAAAACCTTTGAAATTCACTGAAAAAACCATAGGTTTCAGACACGTTATAGTTAGAAATTAGCATTTAAAATACCTTTGAAATTCACTGAAAAAAGTGATGTCATTTGAGATGTCATCAGTGATGTCATCAGTGATATCACTGACCATGTCATGAGTGATGTAATATGTGACGTCATCAGCAGTGCATTGCGGGGGCGCAAGTTATAGTTAGCTGAACTAACTATAACGGGGGAATTTCTATGGTTTTGTACGAGTGAAATGTCCAACTAACTATAACTGTCCATAAAACCTATGGTTTTTTCAGTGAATATATATATATATATATATATATTTATTTATATATATATGTGTGTGTACATGTACATATCCACATAGACATGTCGCTGGAACCCAAGCCTCTTTATTACGGTGAGAACACGGTGGGTTAGCGAACCCTTTTAAATCCCACCTTTGTCTTTGGTCATATCAGTCCGCTGAACATGAAGAAAAACACACTGCTGCTAAAATTTGCACTGAGCCTGTTTACTTAAATAAGAGCAGCAAGGCTATCCCAACACGTTTCGGAGCTCCCGGCTCCTTGATCACGGGTCAGGTTACCTTCTACTTCCTGATCCTTCTAACACACCATGTGAATTGTGCATAATTAACATAGAAAACAGGCTTTCCATTTTTTCTCTCATTACGGATTCAACTCTCTGCATTTTGTTATTATTCCAGTCTTATGTTTAACACCTAATTACAGCAGGTTATAATTGTGTTGGTTTGTCACTTTACTTACTGCTTTTCGATACAGTGTCTCTCTCACATTGCAATAAAAGAGTGTTATACAATTTTCACAAAGTACAATTCATGGTTCTTTTTAGTAAAAAAAAACTAGATTACAATTATTACATGATAATTAAATAAATGTGTATATATTTACGACCGCCTGTCTTTGGCCAATTCTATTTGAATTTCATCAAAATATCTCTTGTACAATTCTGCCCAAGTGGGCATATCTAAATTCATTATAGAATCTCAATTACACAAAAAAATCAAATGACATAAAGAGAACATCAAAACATTTAGCCCGGATAGGCCTAAACACCAATTGCCCATTTCAACTCGCAGATGTGTTAACATTATTGTATAAAGAATAGCAAACTAAAGTCCTGCTTACGCTTCAGATGAGACGTGGAAAAGCCCCAATGGGCTAAATATAGTTATCTCTCTTGCATTCGTTGTTCCCCATATGATTTCCGGAAAATCTGCAATAAAATTCAGACAAAACCAGTTAAAAAAACTACATATCCTATGCAATTAAAATATCACAAACCTAACTCACTTCTAAATATAAAAGGAGGGACCTCATTATAGGGGACAGATTCTTTCATACAATACTTATGGGTTTTAGCCTAAGTGTACTGCTAGTTCCTCATCGAGATTGAGTCCAAAAGAGTGAAGGGTATTATATTCTAATCTTCTTAATTCTTGTACTCTATTACCACCTCTCTCTCTGATTGGGATCCTGTCCAGTACACAAAATGTTAATAGATTAGTGTTCTGGTTATGTTGCAGTTTAAAGTGCCTGGCAATTGGATATTGTTTGTCTTCTTTGTTTATTGCCCTTAGGTGTTCTAGCACTCTTTTAGCGTTATGAATGGTACTTCCGATACAATATTTGTTGCATGGACAGCCTAATGCGTAGACAACCTGATCTGAATTGCATGTTAAATGTTTGGTTATCTTATATGGCTGTTGATTAGTAGATAGCTTGATCATTTTGCAATTATGACTATGTTTGCCGGCTTAGCATGTAGCACAAGTGTAAAAATCTTGTATGGTATTTGTTTTATTATTCGGTCTTACTAAGCTTTGACTTAGGGTGTCTTTTAAGGACATCGACTTTCTAAAGGTAACCTGCGAGTTTTCACCTATATGTTCTGCCAGATGAGAATCCGTATTTAAAACTTCCCAGAACTTCTTGATGCTACGTTTAACTTCCCACGCTTGATCATGGAAAGAGATAATAAACCTTACTGGTTGTTTTTCTACCTCATTTCTAGCACTGGGAGTTGAAAGTTCATTCCAGTCACATTTACTCACTTTATCACGTGCCTGTTTGATCACCTTTCTTGAATATCCTCTTTCTAGAAATCTGCATGTCATAATCTGCTTTTCTTTTTGAAACGCATTTTCAGAGCTACAGTTTGTCTTAGCTCGCAACAATTCCCTGTATGGGATACTTTGAATTACATTGTTAGGGTGACAGCTTTCTGCATGTAGCAGGCTGTTTCCTGCAGTTTCTTTGTGGAACAAATTGCTTTCCAATATGTAACCTTTGACTTCTGACCTCAAATCCAAAAAGTCTATTGTGGTTTTCTGCATTCGGCTTGTTAATGTGAGATTTAATTAATTATCATTAAATGTATTAACAAAATCAAATGCCTGTTCCTGATCACCTTTCCAAATACAGAAATTGTCGTAAATTTACCGTACCCATAGGATGACGTGGTTATCAAAGTGACAGATGTTACTCCCGACCTGCTCCTCCCACGAGCCCAGGTACCGCCCGGCAAAACTGGGGGCAAAGCAGATCCCCATTGCCATCCACTGGGTTTGTCTGTAAATGTGTTTATCAAAAATGAAAAAGTTGTTAGTGAGACATATATGCATCAAGTCAAGAAGCATTTCAGTGTGAAATAAATAGGATAGAGATCTTGCTGTCAAGAAATGTTGGCTAGCTCTAATTCCTAACTCATGGGGGATACATGTGTATAGACTATTTATATATAAACACACTAATGTGTAGTTCTTTTCCCAGGTGATCTCATTGATCAACCTTAAGAAGTCTCCTGTATCTTTGATATACAAAGGGAGAGATATTACGAATGGCTGCAAAAAGAAATCTATGTATCTGGAAGTATTTTCAAATGTACTCCCTCTTGAGGAGACAATGGGTCTTCCTGGAGGGTTTTTAGGGTATTTATGTAACTTGGGCAAAAGATACATAGCTGGAATTTTGGGAAAATTACAGGTTAGGAACTGATATTCTTCCTATTCTATTAAGTTCCTATCCCTCCATTTAATCAGTTTTTCTTGATAAACTTTGTTAGCATTCTCATACTTTTGTCTGGTTGATAATTCATATCTATTAATGTCATTCAATTGCTTGTATCCCTCATTCAGATACATTTCTAAAGGAAGAACTACCTTTCCGCCTTAATCAGATTTTTTTGATCACAATCTCTTATTGTATCAAAATTTTCTTTTTTCAGATTACTTCTGCCAAAAACTTATTTTTTAATCAATTTTCTTGAATTCCTTAATCGCTCCTCTTTCAAATGTATCAATAGCATCATTAACCAACTGTGGCATGAAGATTGATTTAGGTTTAAATCCACTCGTGTGGCTTAAATCCATATCTACTTCATCATTAATCAAGTTCAAAATGGGTAATCAATTAGGTTGTCATTTCCTTCTAATTCATTCATGGTATGTAATAAATCACTATCACTTATTTCTAAAGAAGTCAGGGCATATTAGCAAGACCCATGTTACAATATCGCCGCTTTAGCGGCAGGAAACTGCCGCTAAAGCGGCGATAATGAGCTTGCTAATATGCGTTATGGAATTCCAATAGAAGCCCAGGTTAGATGTCCTGCACATCTAACCTGGGCTTCTATTGAATTCTATAACGCATATTAGCAAGCCCATTATCGCCGTTTTAGCGACAGTTTCCTGCCGCTAAAACGGCGATAATTTTAACGTGGGTCTTGCTAATATGCCCCTGAGTCTTTCAGTAGTCTTGGTGTTAATTGATGGAAGTTTAGTAGCAATCAATTTTTTTAAATTTAATTTTCTTGTAAAATGAAACAAATCAATATGGCTTTTGGTTTAGTCAAAATGTGAGGTGGGACAAAATGATAAACCTAAGGATAAAACTTCAATTTGTGGGGTTGTGAGAATAATATTAGAAAGATTTACCATAGCATTTTTTGTCCATAATTTTGTCGATTTCTGCCCTCTTGTTTGCATTCCCACCAGGCTTTCTGTGTTGTCTTGCTTCTTTGCGTTTCCTATGTTGCCTCCTTTGCCTCCACGTCCATGACCTTTGTATCCCTGTGCGCCCCTGTTTTTGTGTGTTGCTGGTCTTCCCTGGGCCATGAGGTTGAACTCTTTTAAAAATTTTCATTTTACTTCTGTTGCATCTGATTGTACTTATGCATCACTTTCACTGTTATCGCTTTCCGCTAGATCTACTTGGGGCATTTCCCTCGATGTTGGCTGTTTGGTATATTCTGTTGTAATATTACTTGAGATGGTTGTTCCATACATGATTTTTCTTGTGTGGTGTTTCTCAAGTGGTCGAATTTCTTTCCAAATGTCAAAATTTGGCCTTTTCATGGTACACCTGTTCTCTATGAAATTTATGTTGTTTCTTGGCTTTTATTTCCTCTTTGACTTTCTCTAATCTGGTCTCAAGTTTATTCATTTCATTTTCAAATTCCTCCTTGTTACATTTTTCTTTAAGTGTATTGGTGCATGTATTTCCAATGTTAATTTCTCACAGTCTTTCTTGGCATACTTGATCAATATTTTTAACATTATTGTGGAACAATTGTGATTGTTGGCTGCCCACTCCTCTACCATTTCAGGATCCGGATTATTGAAATTCTTAGTCACCTAGGAACCTCTACCAGAATCAATATACTTTTGTAGTGTGGTGGCTTCCCACCATTTTGACTGTTCTTGTTTTAAAGCTTTTTATAGGCTGTCCCAAAATTGTTTTTCATTATATATTTCATTATGTCTTCTAATAATTTCTTGTTTGTCAGTATTGGTTGTGCCGGCAGTTCTATGGATCTGTGGAACAATCATACGTGTGTATATATATATATATATATATATATATATATATATATATATATATATATATATATATATATATATATATATATATATATATATATATATATATATATATATCAATATATATATACACACACACATATATATATGTATGTATATATGTATATATGTATATATATATATGTGTGTGTGTCTGTCTATATCTGTATATATTTATATCTATATATGTATATATGTATATAGATAGATAGATAGATAGATAGATAGATAGATAGATGCAAAAAAGAAGCAGAGATCTCAGGGTGGTTCCCAAGTTTTGGTGGAGAGCAGCTCCTGTGTAGAGCACCCTACAACACCAGCGATACTCTGAATTTGCTCACTTCAAATGTCTGCTTTTCTATCAAAGCTTTTAAGCATAGGATTAGCACAGTGCCATCCATGCTAAGATAGAGAGGGACAACGTTATATATATATATATATATATATATATATATATATATATATATATATATATATATATATATACACACAGAAAAAAACATAGGCTTCAGGGACTTTATAGTTAGGAATTAGCATTTAAAAACCTTTGAAATTCAGTGAAAAACCACAGGTTTCAGGGACGTTATAGTTAGGCTGACATTTCACTCGTACAAAACCAGAGAAAGTCGGCCGTTATAGTTAGCTGAGCTAACTATAACTCACACCCCCACAATGCACTGCTGATGATGTCACATATTACATCACTCATGACATGGTCAGTGACATCACTGATGATATCACTGATAACATCTCAAATGACATTACTGATGACATCATCCATTGACTGAGTGTTTTTTTAAAGTTTAAGAATGTTATATATACGCCAAGGTGTATTGAAGAATGATTGGGTATATGAGTGTCTGAATGGATGATTTAGTGGGTACGTGACTGACTGTATAATCGAGTGATTAAACATGTCTTGGTGAATGCATGTGTGAATGACTAATCTGTGTGAATGTCTGTATCAGTCTGTCAGTTGGTGTGTAAGTGGCTGCATGGTTTGGTGAGTAGCTACATAAGTATCTATATGGGTTAATGATTGGTTGTCTGAGTACCTGTATGGGTGCCTGAGTGTCTGTATGGGTGGGGGGTATGACTCCCTGCATGGATGTGTGAGTGGGTGATTCAGTGGGTGTATGGGTTCATGAGTGTGTCTGCGAGGGCCTGTATGGGTGAGTGAGTGTGCCTATGGCTGTGTTCGTGAGTGAGTGGATATCTCAGTGGTATATGTGTGAGTAACTACATATGTGAAAGGCAGAATATATAAGTTTTGGAGTATATAAGTGACTATATTTGAGAGTGAGGATTGTGAGAGTGACTGTATGCATGAGTGTGTGCTTGTGTCAGTGATTGTGTAAGAGAGTAAGTATGTGTTAGTATCTGTGTGAGGTGGTGTGTGTATAACTGTATAGGTGAGTAAATGGCAATGTGATTGATTCTTTGTGTGACTGACTAGGTGTGTGAGTAACTCTATGGGTGAGTGGCAGTATGTGAGTGTCTGAATGGGCATATGATTGCATATATCAGTGGCTGTATAGATGAGTGATCGCGTGAATGAGTGACTGTATGGGTGAGAGAGTGGATGTGTGTACACCTATGAATCAGTGAGTGGGTATGTACTAACTGGTATTGGTGTGTCTATGGTTTCGAGAATGGTAGTCTGTATTTTAGAGTGGGTGTATCAAAGGTTATATTAGGGTGTGAAGCGGTGCATCAGATATTAAGTGGATGATGTCATCAGTGATGTCATTTGAGATGTCATCAGTGATGTCATCAGTGATGTCACTGAACATGTCTTGAGTGATGTAATATGTGAAGTCATCAGCAGTGCATTGCGGGGGTGCGAGTTATAGTTAGCTATAACGGCCGAATTTCTCTGGTTTTGTACGAGTGAAATGTCAGCCTAACTATAACGTCCCTGAAACCTGTGGTTTTTTCACTGAATTTCTAAGGTTTTTTCAATGCTAATTCCTAACTATAACATCCCTAAAACCTATGGTTTTTTCAGTGAATATCTAAGGTTTTTAAGTACAAATTCCTAACTGTAACGTCCCTCAAACCTATGGTTTTATGTATGATTTTCTACTGTTCCTTTAAAAAAACATTTTATCAAAAGATGTTTTTTCTTTTTTTTTTCTTTTTTCATTTATATTTTTTTTTAAAGTGTTCAAATATTTATAAGCAGTTTTTAAAAAAAACATATAACATAGCTGAGCTAACATTTATATTCTTATTTCTTTCAATTAACATTGTTTTCTTGTTTGCAATTTTGTACAGTGTCATATTATATTACAGAATTTTGAAATGAATTTCTTTTTTGGGGGAAAATGTTTAACTTATTTTTTTGACTATTTTTTAATAAATTAAACTTTTCATAATTACTTTTAATAGTATGAAAGTTGGGGGGGGGCATTATTGAATGATTGCATGAGTGCATTTGTATTGCGTAAGGCATTCTATGAGTATATGTCAACTGTGCAGCGGATTGCATAAATATATGCATACCGATGGAGTGGAAGAATGAGTGCAACAGTACTGCCTGACAGTTTCTATGAGTGCTGGTGTATTGCCTGGATAATTGGATAAATGCTTGCGTGGTACCTCAGTGAATGGATAAGTGCATAGAGTGTGCTTCAAGGAATTCATGAATTCATACGTACTGCCTCAGTGAATGGTTGAGTGCAAGAGTACTGCCTGGCTGATTGCATGACTGCATAAGTAATGCGTAATTGATTGAATGTGTGTATAAGTAGTGCCTACTTGATTCTATGAGTGCATGGGTACTGCCTAAGTGAATCTATGAGTGCAAGACTAATATCTAGCGGCTTAGAACAGTGCTTTGGTACTGCCTCAGTAAAAAGGAAGACTTCAACAGTATTACCTGGGTGCATGGGTAGTACCTGAGAGAATCGATGAGTGCATGGGTACTGCCTGCATGGGTACTGCCTGAGTGAATAATTGAGTGCAAGAGTAGTACCTGGAGGATTGCATGATGTGTGTATAGCTAGTGCGTCTTTGAATGCATGTAACATTACCCCGTTGGTACATTTAAGTCCCTTGGAAGTACTTTTATTCATGAATTGTATTCGTTGCTTTTGCATTTCGCTGTCAGCATGAAGATAAATAAGTTTTCCTACGGGAGAACTACTGTGATTGTTCCGTAGAACATTCTTTAGTTTGTAAACAAATTAAAGTACACAGAGATTTTAACGTCTCGGCACCATAATTTGTACTGCTTTTAAACAAACTCCAGTGCCTGCTGTTATTCCCACGCTCATTGTGCTTTCAAACAGCAGTTATCTTATCCTAACTAACCACAACTGCTGTGGCTTACAAGCAGGCGCCCCGTAGATACCAACTCATTTGCACCAATGTCTTTTGTCCTCCCCCACATGGGATTGTAGATAGTTTGCTATGGCCTTCCATTCCCACTTTGAAAACAAATTTTAATAAATTACACTGACTCAAAGCGCTATTGTTTCAACAAGAAGTGGCTCTCACATCAGCTTGTGAGACCTTCAAATAGCAGGTGGCTAAACCACCAAGTGACATTGAGTCGCTGCTCAATAACAATCTCCCACTACATTCTGCAGAATTAATACACCAAATATTTAATGCGTCTGAAACCGAAGGCCTACCACATTTTTTTAAACTAGTCGACTCCGGCCTCGTTATCTCTTTTCAGACTATTTTTGGAGTAATACTGGATTTTATTCATTCTAATTTTCCAAGCGCATTTGGCGGGTTTCCCTGGTGCTCTTGCTGGTTTGCGCAGTGCTCGTTCTTCTGCTCCTACTATGAAATGGCTGCCCGTCCTGTGGTTGAGCCCCATCCAGGCCAAATGCGGCTCTACCGTGAACGAATGCTGCAACTTTTTGGATGCTTACCATTGGCGACTCTTGGCATCAGCTATAGGCTGAACTTCCGCTACGCCTATTTCACCTGCGTGCAACTTGTGTTCTACTGTCTCCGGTGCCCTTTTGAGAGCAACCTGGATGTCTGCCTCTCCACTACTTCATGCGCTGACCTGGATTATGAACTGTTGGTGAGTCTATTGCTGGCTCATGATCACGACTGTTCCAGAGACACACGCTTGATGGATGCGCTTAATCATGCAAATAGGCGGATGCTGGAGTACGTGCGCTCATGCGCAGAGCCTCTTGCAGCGGACGATGATTGAATATCACGCGGGTTGCTCTGACATGCTCCTGGTTGCACGAGATTACGATGACCATGTCTGTTCTTTCGGCTTGCTCAATTGGATGGTGACCCTCTTTGCTTGGAGAGGTGCGGATGACCTTTTGGAGTTGATTGCATTCCATGGTGCTTGTGAATTCTTGTGAATTCTTGCATTTCGATGGATCTCCATAAGTGCACATGGGAACCCGATTTGATGGCCTGTTATTTCTACACTTCAAGAACACTATTTGTTTTACTTTTTCTCATTTCGTTTTTCGTTCCTTGCGAACTTTCAGATATTGACTTTTTCTTCGATTTCGTCTTTACAGATTCGGTTTAGCTCTGCTTATGTTTGCATTCTGTTTGCCTGGGTGGTACAGAGCTGGCCAAGGGGAGGGGCGACCTGGCTGTTGGGGACATTATCGACTTCACTAAGTTACCATGAGCCCTGCAGCCATTATCCAGCTTTTGTGCACGATAACACAAGGCTTTATCTGAGCAAAATACCTTGTTCGTACTTTCCACATGAGAACTGTCTTCTGTGTGTCTTTCGAGCATCTTTTGGAACTTTAAATTCAACATTCTGGGCAAGTCGATAAACAATGTCCCTTGTTATTTTGCTCTGCTCAGGCCCTAGCACCTGTATAAAACATTCCATTGCAGTTGTTGTTGAACACCCATACTGTGATACAATTGGGATACACGAATAGGTGGCACACACACTTAGACAGAAATGTTTCCAGGGAGAACAGCAAACAGCACCTATAATTTAGATTTACCATCTATATTCAAAGTTATGTGGTCTGCAGAAAAAGCTCAGAGATCTTCTATTATATAATAATACTTCGTTTTAGCAAGGTAGAGGGAGGTTACGCACTATAGTCTTTTCTTCATTGTCTTTTTATGATGACATCTCCCTTTATCAGATATGGACTAACTGCTATACTGAATATTTTTCTATCATACACTTTTGTTCTTGTTGTGGCACATATACTCCACGTTACGCCACGTTACTTAAGATAAATATTTTAAAATGTTTCGTATCTGTGTCAGATCTTACAAGTACAAGAGTGACAGTGAAAGGGTGTGTCTTGTTACCGCAATTCCTGAGAGATGTGAGAGTGTTGTGTTCTGGGTCGTCTAATCCCCTGTTTCTCTGTAAGGGATTAGGAGAGCAAATGAGACAATATAGCAAGTCGTCCTGGGGCTTATGGGCACTCAGGTAATAAGATAACTCAGTCCCTACCTACTATGGTCTCATAATCGTACACATAGTTGTCACCTTAGGCTGAATCCCTACAACAGCCTGATGTATTACTCCATGGGTACTGGCTGAGAGAATGCTTGAGTGCAAGACTACTGCCTTGGTGATTGCATGAGTACATGCGTACTGTCTGCGTGATTCCATGAGTCCAGGAGTAGTGCCTGGGTGATTATATGTCTGCATGGGAACTATTTGAGGACAACATAATTTTAGAATTACATAACATTTTCAGTTTCCCTTTTTTGCTGTTCTCAGATTCCACTTAACTTCACTATACACAGTGATTTCAACGTAGTATCATCATGGAATAGCGGGGAAAAAAACAATCAACTAGTTTGTAGAAAGAAAAAAAAATCAGCCTAGAGCATTATTTTCAATATGTGTAGCTATGTGTGTTCCTAACTACAGTTTCTTTATTACATCCTTCTTGTACAGTACGTCTATTATTTATCTCAAGGACATTTCCGAAATGTACACTCTCATTTACATCTGGTACAATATACAGAACAAATATATAAACTATTTGCTTTTCAACACAATTTTTCCAAATGCAATACCAATTAGCACAAATAATACTCCAAACACTAATTATAATTAGTAATTAGTAATTGTTTCCAGTGCTGTCTACTTTCTGTTCACATATTCCCAATAGGCTGAATGATGTATTCAAAACTTTGGGTTCCTGAATATATCCAATATGAATTTTTTAATTTGTGTTCACATCTTCCCAGTAGGCCGAATGATGTATTCAAAACTTTGGCTTCAAAAATATCAAATATGAATTTGGTAATTCGTAAGGCAATCTAGGTTTAAATTCCAAGTGGGCATCATTGCAATGTGTCCATCCTTTATTACACTTTAAATACACAGTATATTGTCCAGATGTGGTAGTAGGTCCAGCATGGAAAATAATAGCCAATGTTGTAAAAGTTCTTCCAGAAATAGATATTTGATTTGCAACAACATTTTTAATTTTGCTTTCCAGTTTTCTTCCATTTGCTGTACAACTTTGTAGCATTAAAATGAGATATTTTCCATATCTTTCTATATGTAATGTAGACAACATCTCTGATTTACAATGCAAACATTTCATATCATGGTTGGATGGTTTTACTAATTTGTTAAAAGGTACTGATTTGCAGTCTGGTATAGTTAAGTATATAAATCGTTCCGTGTCTATTTCAGTGCTGGAAGTAAATGAACATTGTTCACATTTATGATCCCATCTGTAACTTAGTCCAAATAAGTTTTCAATCTGTATTCCTTCATGTTCTAATACTCCAAGCATAACGATTAGAAATTCTTGTGCATCTTGTTGTATATTAAGAGTAAAGGTCAAAGAACAAGTACATATATCCAAAGATGGCGAATACCAGAAGCAGTATGGATTTTACTTCTGTCAGTTACCAACTGTTGAAATACATGCTGTAGTGCAGAACAGAATCTTTTTTCACGATTTCCCATGATTTCATGATGAAGATTTGTAGATAAAACACAACATTGAGAATCACATTAGCGAAACAGTTGATACCTAAACCATTTTCCAACTGGTACCCTACAATGTCATCAACAATTTCCATTTTCTGTTTCTTTACACCTTCAACTTTCTCTTCAATTTTTTATTTTTTTTTCAACCACTCTTGATTGAATGTAGAACACTCTTGCAGTGTAGGCATTAGGCAAACTATAGACTTCTTTTCTCCAATCTTCTTGTACATTACTTCAGCTGCTGTGTTTTCAGTTGTAAACAAGTTCCTTTGTAGCCGACTTTCCAAAGCTTGTTTACCATGTTTCGTCAAGACACCAATTCTTATATCTTTAAGAATATTTCCATAATCTTCATCACTTGCTTGTCGCACATTCTTTATAAGTTCTTTATATTCAAAATGTAACCAAATGTTCAGATTTCCAAAACTTCCCAAAGATTTCCTAGTGTCTTCATGCACAAGTGTTTTAAAAACTGGTTGTCCTTTCACAGGAGTTAGTTGTAGTAGATCTCCAAATACAATTACATTTTTACCTCCAAACAGAACATTGTATTCTGTTTTTAAAACCTGTTGTATTCTGAAGTGTACAAAGGCAAGTATTAAGTTAGAGACCATGCTCACCTCATCAATGATTACAAGTTTCATTTTCTTCAGTTCTCTTGACACTTCATAACAAGCTTCTCCAGACAGCTTCTGCTATTCCAATTTATTATCATGTATAGCATAAGCAATCTATGTAAAGTAATCCCTTTAATATTGTGTGCTGCTAATCCAGTTGGAGCTGTTACAACACAAGATAAATGTGAATCTGTAGTTTTCTGTAGATAACTGGTCAAAACTTTAATTAAAAAACTTTTTCCTGTTCCTGCTTGACCACTGATGTACATAAGAATAGGTTTAAATGATGAACTTTTGCATTCTTTTTTCTTATGCAACAAACCATGTTGTATCTGTTGTGTCACTTGTACACATTTCTTTTTGTTCAATACTTAGTTGTTCTTCTAAGTTTTGAAACGTAATATTATCGTGTTGTGCTTGTTGCATTGCAATTTCTACCTCATTCATGGCTATTGCTGCTTCATTTTCGATTATTGGTTGTTCCAGTGGATCTTCACTCAGTGGACCAGAACTTTGACTATCTTGAGAACTGTCTCTAGCTATTTCAGCTGCAATAGCTTTTTCTTGTTCAATCTCATCATTTAACATGTGTAGATAAGAGGGAAAATTGTGCATTGAATGCTATATTTACATGCATTAAAAGAATTTTCGTAGCGGTTGAAATCTCCAAGTAATTCTGTTTCACTACGCCATGGCTTGAACAGTTGCAGAAGTACTAAATAGAAAAATTCTCTCTTATCTGGAGTTTCGCAACTGAGTTTTCTCTGGTTAATAAGATTTCCTTTGGCATGTTTTACTAAACATCCATCACAACCAATTACTGCATATTTTCCTTGTTCTATATTTTCTGTAACATTTCTTTTAAAGCTGTAATGTTGAAGTATTTCATACAGACATAGCTTTTCCAGATGTGGACTCCTTTTGGGATAGTATGTATCCAACATATTAGTTTTAAGAATTTCTGTACTTTCTGGTTCATCCAGTGCTCAGTATTCGATTTCTTCTAATGTTTTCAATACTCTATTTCGTGTGCAGGCAAGACCTAAACTTACCCAAAGGATTCCTCTTGACTTTCAATATAAACTGGAAGAACACAAGCGATCCGAACTTTCATAGGATCCAATCTCTCGGTGGGAAAGCATTTTCAAGCTAAAGCTGTACAATTTTTGCTAAGACTCTTCTCTTGTGAAATTTCTTCCCACATTTCTTTCATCTCTGTCTTTTCTGATTTCCTTATATATGATGTAACATAGCGTGCAACGGCAATTGAATTATCTGCAACATATTGAATGTCCATGTTTGCATTCCACATTTTCAAAATAACTGGATTGTAGTCATTAATATACTTTGACTGTTCTTTTTAAGTTGTATGTATTTTTGGGAGACTTCCGAGTTATTGTATGCCTAACTGCTGACAAAAAAGAATTTACTGTTCCTTTAGAAATTATTGGACTTGGGAATCCGAAACAGCTCTTTGTATAAAATTTCCCTTTAAATTTGTATTTTCGTCGACAGTACTTTCCACAGCAGTGACTTTGAAAACATAAAACTTGTTGTCTCAAGCTCTTTTCTCCTCCTTCTCTTGGAATGTCACAGGTAACATACTGTTTGATGAAAGACAATACAGTTTCATCAGTATCAGTTCCAAATTTTGGAGCATTCTTTATCTATAATATCATGTGTATATGAGGAGCTCCTCTGGTTTGGTACTCTTTTTGCCCAAAAAAATCAGTAACTTCTCCAAGAGGACAATTATTTTTATTGCAGATAAAAGACATCATAGTTTGAAACCTATGGTTAAAATACCTGCACACATTTACAGGATCCAAAGAACAGAATTCTCCAGGTGTCTTCATTTCAATATTTTTTATATTTGAATTTGCTTCTCGTAGAAATTCAAGTAAATCTTCCCATGCATATTCAGCACAGCTAAGTGTTACAAACCATGTTGGTGTACCTAAGTTTCTTAAGATACATTTAAGTTCACCGTGATGACGAAACCAGTATTGATTGGTACCACGTTGACATGCCATCAAATTAATTAACTGTGATTCTAAATTTTCATCTCTTTGTTGAACTTTCTCCATGAATTCTTTTGCAGAAATATGTAATTGATGAACACCTGTTTTTAATATGTGGTTCACTGCATATGAAAGAGAAGACAAATCACTTTCAAACAGAAGATGAAATAGATATGGAATGCACTGTCGAAATCTAGGATCTTCAGAGTACAATCTTGTCGAGCGATATTCTGAAGCTGGAATCCGTACCGGTCTCTCATCAAATCGTCCACCTTCTCCAGTGGGGAACAGCTGTGGAAAGCAACGAGCTTCTAAGCTTTTTTCCCATACACTCATTGGAGTTCCCTTTGCTTTTTTCATTTGAAATAATTCAATGCTGTTTCCTATCACTTCTTTTGAATGTAGAGGATGTATTGGTAGGGGTGGGCAGAATTTGCGTAATCGCGCTACGCAAAGCTCCGCGAAACGGTAAAAAATCTCCGCGAGCACGCAAAAGTTCCGCGAACATGCGGAATTGCTTGTTCCGCCCGTTCGCGATGCTTTTTTCCTGTTCGCGAACGCAGTTTGCGTGCTCGGGGAGAAATATCTTGCGAACACGCATTTTGAATGCGCGAACAAGCGAAAAATTCCGCGAAGCCGCGGATCGTGGAATTTTTGGTAATTCCGCGTTCTCCGCAGAACGCGAAATTACCCAAATTCCGCGAGCGGAGCGGAATTTACCGCCCAGGCCTAGTATTGTGTAATGTTCATAAATCTCTTCACTCCTGGACTGGTCCACTTTTTCTATTTGGCCACTTGAAATTTCTGATTCATCTTCTAAACATATTACCTGTTCATCAACATTTACAGTTTTATAATAAATATTCTCTACAAGATATAATGTAGCCTTTTGAAGTTTATTAATATCTACAAACTCTTGCCATATTTTTCGACTCTTTGTTGGGACGCCATTTACTAGAATAATTACTGGCTCATTTTCCTCTTTGTCTTCACCAACAGTTTCAATATTTTTCTTAAAATCTAAAGGTAAGTACACAACTCTTCCTTTCAGACCTCTTTGTAAATCTGTTGGTGGCAGCCTACCTGTTTTAGGCTCCATACGAATTATGGCTTAAAATGGGTGTACAGATTGAATAAGAACTGACTCATATGCATTCAAATCTGCCAGTTCCTCTGGAATCGGTACTAACTCTAAGCTGTTATGTACTACTCTAGCTGGCATTTTGTTCTCTTCTAATTTGTTGTAACAATATTTACAAATACGTTGATCAGTTCCCAACTCAAATCAACCTTTCACCAACAAGTAAGAACCAAATTGCTGCCACTTATCATTGTTTTCCTTTTCACTTTTTAAATATAAATTAACATTCGGCGTCTTGCGTCAGTGTGTCGGCCGGGAAGTCCTTATCTCCTCTCTCTATCCCGGCAAGATGTGATGTTTATATACCATAAGGTATCCCCAGGGGTTCTACCTTGCTGTGCCAGTGTCGGACTAGGGATGACGTTGGGAATGAACTTTATACACAGTTATTATGCAGGAGATGGTGGTCCTGCTGTGTTCCAAGAAACTAAGAATCCTCATGCATAATTTATGAGGCCAGTGTTCAGGGAAAACCCTACATACTGTGTATAGTACTGTAACTAGGCAAAAGGTCAGTCCCTCAAATCCGTTAAGTATGTAGTATAGAAGAGAATGTTGGTGAAGGGTTATGATGTTACCTGGACCTATATCGGGGTACCTATATGAAATATAACACTGCTAACATTCTTAAGTGATGAAAAGTACTTTTATACACTTTTCTTGAAAGACAAGCCAGAGAATGTCCGTGCAACTTACTATATTTTCTTACATTACATGGATCTAGTCCTTGTAACATCCTAATCTTCTGTTTAACACTTTGCTTTTGCATACTCTTGTAAAAAACTTCGCAATATGTCAATTGATTCCTGTCGAATACTCCAAATACTGCTACAATCCCACTTATATACAGGAGCTTGTGTACGCTTCCCTTGCACTTCTTCAGCTATTACTTCTTCAACACTCCTAACAACCATTTCTTCTTTTGGAATGGGACAATCATTTTTCATCTCATAGCATCAATCACTAGTATCAACTGAAAATGCTAATGTGTTCTGTTGAAAGTAGCTTTCTTCATTAAAGAAAGGATCAGTAGTAGAAGTGTGCTTCCATTCACCAGTGAAAGTTTTGCAAAAGTTACTTCTATTAACAAGTCTTTTTCTTTTGCTCTTGTCTTTCATAAACTTCATTATTTTATCCAATGTTTTGATTCTCTTCAATATTAAAATAAATAATTTTGTTTCAAATTAAAAGCAGTATCTACTACACTTTCAATGTGTTGCTTCTTCTTATATGCTGCTGATCTTCTTTTATACTTTTTACAATCTTTTAATAAATTTAGAATTACTCTACTTTGAAAGAGTTGTGCACGTATCTCTTTAAATTGTTTTTCTCTTCTTGTAACATGTGTTGTTTTTCCAAAAACTAATGTTTTTACCATTAGAAATGTCGTTCTCCTTCTGCTTTGTTCTAAAACTCTTCTTTTTCCTTTCATTGCTATTGTCTTTGTTTAATTTGTCTGCAACTCCTTTAAGAAAGTGTTTAGTGCTCTTACCAGAACAAACTTTATCCTTAGTAATATTTTCATCTTTTTGTAACGCAGTCTTTTTACTTTTCTGTAAGTAGATCTGTTTTTTTTGTCGTCTTCTCTTTTCGTCTTTTCTTGCCATCTTGAATTTGTGATCCAAACGAATTACAATTACATTGCTATTCTCTTTATTACAAATAAAAAAACAAAAGTGTACAAACAGGCAAAAGAACTGCAGAAAGAGGAAAAATCGTAGTGAAAGAGAAACAAAGAGACAGAAAGAAAAAAAAGTTTAGAAACACCTAAAAGAAATACACAAACAACAACACAGCTACTAAAAAATGTGAGAAATTCAAAAAGAGGCAACAGAGCTGCACAAAGAGACAATAGCATTGAACAAACAACACAAGTGCACAAACATGCAAAAGAATGCACAAAGATGCAACAGTGATGCAGAAAGAGGCAAGACGACTCCAAAACAGGGAACACAGGCACAGAAATAGGCAAGAGGGGTGCAAAGAGAAGCAAGACAGGTGCAGAAACAGGCTAACAAAGATGCTCAAAGACTCAACAAACGTGCTGAAACAGAGAAAAGGAGTGCAGAAACATACGACATGGGTGGAAAAAGAGGCAAGATGACCCAAAAGAACCAACAGAGGTGGACATAGATGCAAGACAAGTGCAGAAGAAGCAACAGACCTGCTTAAAGTGGCAAGACAAGTCCATAAAGAATCAAAACATCTCCAGAAAAAAAGTGAGGTACAGAATGACGGAACAGGAGTGGAGAAACACGGAAGAGAGGTGTAGAAAGAGGCAAAACAGCTGCAAAAACGGGAAAGATGACTGCAAAAAGAAGCAAAAAAGGTGCAGAAACAAAGAAGAGAAGTACAAAAACAAGCAGCAGAGCTCCAGAAACACACAAGAAGGATGCACAAACAAACAAGACAAGTGCAGAAACAAGGAACTAACATGTTGAAACAGTCCACACAAGTGCACAAACAAGCAAGAGAACTCCAGAAATTCAAAACACCAATCTTTGCAATGTTACTATTATAAGTCTCACCATACTCCTCAAAGCATGCATGCATCTGTCTGTGCCTTTCGCTAGTGCCATCATACATCTATTTGTATATATTTTTTATGTATGATGCCACTAGCAAAAGGCACAGACATATATGCATGCATGCGTTCAGGAATATGCAGAGACTTACAACAGTGATATGTGAAGGGTTGCTGCTTTATATTTGGCTAGTCCAAACAGTCTGAGTAGACGATGAATAGTGAAGCTACAAGAGAAAACTGAGGTTTAAAATATCCTGGCAGAGGAATTAGCGATTAGGCCAGTTTCTGCAAGTCTGTGGTTAGGTACACTTGAAGTACGCCTGTTGGACTTGGCCCTTTTTGGATACAGTTCCCTAAACTTTTTGCTTTCCCCCTAGACTTTTTTCTGATATGGTGTTGCCAACTTAGATGCTTTGGACACTTTGCCACTGCAAATAAGTGTCAAAGTGCAAGTGCTCCCTGTATAAAGTGTAATGGTAATTGGTTGTCCATGATTGATATGTTTGCCTTACTAGTAAAGTCCCTAGTAAAGTGCACTATGTGTGCCAGGGCTGGTAATGCGAATGCTACTAGTGGGATCTGCAGCAGGAATTGTGCCACCCACACAAGTAGCTTTAAAGAGGAAACTCAGGCCTGCCACTGCAGTGCCTCCACGCAGTTTGTTAAACTGCCATGTTGTTCTGACAAGTGCACCCACTTGCCAGACCTTACCCTTCCCTTTCTATGCACATCAGACACCCCTATGGTAGGTCCAGGGTACCCCCTGGGCAGGGTGCAGTGCATGTTTTCACATGTACTAAGGTGTGTACCATGTCCTGACAGTGAAATAATCTCCATTTCGTTTTTCACTGTGGAAAGGCCATCTTGCCCATAGGATAAAATGGGGAGGCTGTGTAATATGCTTTCCAGCCTATCTTCCCAAAGGCTTAAGATGGAGAGGTGAAGTTTAGTGTGCCTGAACTCACAATGTAATAACACATCTTTTTATGAAGGTGGTTTTTGCATTGTGTGTTTAGAAGCCACTCTTTTAGAAGTGGCTGGGTTTTTGTGCTCTAACATTTCTGTGTGTCTCTGCCTGGTTGTGGAGTGACTCTCTGGATTTGAAAGTGATAGGATCTGGGGAATGTCTTGACCCAGGGGAGGAGGTGACACAGCAACAGGCTGACCTGCATCTGGAGTGTGGGGGGGAGGAGTAGCCCCTAGAGGTGAAGAGGCCTAGGCTGCAGCCATAAACCAATGGCTCCGTCCCTTGCTGAGTGATTGAGGATCCAGACCGCAACTATCAAAGGAATAAGGTGTCACTGGCAGGGAGGCACCCAGAACTGGTTTGAACAGGGGTCAGTGCCCCCATGAACACAAAGACTTCAAAGACAGCTGAAGCCCCTGAACTTTGGAGAAATGGATTGATCAAGATTGAACAAGACTGAAGCTACTTCGTGGTCAAGAGGAACCTTTGCCAAGGAAGAAACAACTGAAGAGACTGAAGGAAAGGACTGACCCTTGCTGTGTGTTCTGGGGCTGGCCTGCAGTTTGCTGCTTTAACCAAGGAGAGGCTAAAGGGACTTTGCTGTGTGCTGTGTCCCCCTGCTTGAAAGGACTTTGCTGTGTGCTGTGTCCGGAAGTAACTTATCCCCAAGGGCCCGAGGTGAGCTGGCTCCCTGTTGCGGAAACTCAGGTACACAAAAGTTTCCAGGAGAGTCTCAGCGACGCTGTGTGCGTGTGCTTTTTGCAGCCTGGGACCCTCGTAAGAATTGCCCTGTGATCGTGGGCATCTGGAGTCCAAGCGAGTCTCAGTGACGCTGTGTGCGTGTGCTTTTTGCAGCCTGAGCCCTTCGTGAGGATTGCCCTGTGATCGTGTGCACCGGAGTCCAAGTGAGTCTCAGCGACGCTGTGTGCGTGTGCTTTGTGCAGCCTGAGACCTTATTGAGGATGGCTGTGTTATCGTGCACACCCGGAGTCCAAGTGAGTCTCAGCGACGCTGTGTGCGTGTGCTTTGTGCAGCCTGAGCCCTTCGTGAGGATTGTCCTGTTATCGTACACACCCGGAGTCCAAGTGAGTCTCAGCGACGCTGTGTGCGTGTGCTTTGTGCAGCCTGAGACCTTCGTGAGGATTGCCTGGTTATCGTGCACCCCGAGTCCAAGTGAGTCTCAGCGACGCTGTGTGCGTGTGCTTTGTGCAGCCTGAGACCTTCGTGAGGATTGCCTTGTTATCGTGCACCCGGAGTTCAAGTGAGTCTCAGCGACGCTGTGTGCATGTGCTTCATGCAGGCTGAGACCTTCGTGAGGAGTGCCCTGTGATCGTGCACCCGAAGCTCAAGTGAGTCTCAGCGACGCTGTGTGCGTGTGCCCTGTTGCAGCCTAAGATCTTCGTAGCATCAGCGGCCTGGACTGGCAGCCTCGGAGGAGCCGAGCCGCCGGCCGGAGCCCGCCGTTGCCAGAGCGGGACCTCGAACCAACCTCGTTGAGGGAGGGCCCGAGTCCCACTGCCTAGAATTCACAAAGATTGCATCGGAGGCCCAAGTCGCGGGAAGAGGAGAGGAGAGCGAGGTTGCACCCCCCAGGTAACGTGTGTCGACGCCTGGGGCGGGGTGCGGGCTCGGAGGGAGACGCTCTCGGCCTCTCCTATTCCTGCAGTGCGAGCCTCTGCTTCGGCTCGTATCGCGGCCCGTACTTGCCAACGGAGTGGCAGTACCGGGGCCGGAGTGCGGAGCTGCACTTTTTGTTTACACCATACCTGTGTGGGGGCAACTGTTGACAGAGGCTGACTGCGAGTCAGTACGAGTGGCGGAGAGACCGCCTGAGGCACCGTGATCGATGCTGGAGTGTATTACGCCTTGCATTGTTTCTGCATAACGAACTACCTGATTAGTGTATTACGTATTGCATTGTTTCTGCATAACGAACTACCTGATTGTCGTATTACGCATTGCATTATTTCTGCATAACGAACTACCTGATTGTCGTATTACGCATTGCATTGTTTCTGCATAACGAACTACCTGATTAGTGTATTACGCCTTGCATTATTTCTGCATAACGAAATACCTGATTGTTGCCTTACGCATTGCATTATTTTTACATTGCAAAGTGCCTGATGCTAGCATTACGAACTGCATTATTTCTACATTGCAAAGTTCCTGATTCGAGCATTACGAACTGCATTATTTCTACATTGCAAAGTGCCTGATTCGAGCATTACGAACTGCATAGCATTGCATTAGGACTGCAGTGGAACGTTTAGAAGTGCTCATTAATATTGCCAGAACTTACAAGGGCTGGCTGGCCTAACTAACCGGCCAGGAAGAATATTACAAATACGCATATGTTGGATTTATATTGTGTGGTCTTATCGTATATCTTTTTATATAAATTTATACTCGTTTTTATGAAACTCGTGTGGAGTCCATTTGTGGTGTCATCATTGGGTTGCTGTGAGCGTGGTTGCAAATACTTTACACATTTGCCTTGAAGATAAGCCTGGCTGCTCGTGCCAAGCTACCAAGGGGGTGAGCGGGGGCTATCTGAGAAGTTGTCCTTCCTTTCCCTGACGTGAAAGCGAGGGTCCCTATTTGGCCTAAGGTACCTACCTCAGCCAACCAGGGATCCCGGGTCTAACATTTGGTGGTCAGCGGTTGGGATTTGAACGTGTATTTGCAAATTCACTCACAGTAATTGGTGTACATCACAAGTTTAGCGCAGACCACGACGCAACCACATATTGTGTTTATGATTTGTTGGTTCTATTTTTGAGTGACCTTTAAGCCACACATCATGTTTCAGAGGAGTCAAGTAGCCAGTGAGGCTGCAGAATTAGAGTTCGACATTGAGGCATTGCTTACCTACAAAGTTGATCAATTGAGGCAATTCTGCAGAGCTTTGGGATGTCCCATGAAAAGAAGCACCAAGAAGGAGGAGCTGCTTATGGCCTTGAGGGCCTGGTAGGAAGCCAAAGGGGCTCAGGAGATGGGTGATGTTGAGGTGGATGAGGATGACCCAGGGAATGGATTTGGTCCACAGGATTTGCCAGTGGAGGGACCAGCCTTAGGGGCTGGTAGTAGCCATTCAGGGAGGAGTTTTTCACCAGAGGAGCTAGAGGAAAACCAAAAGGGTCAGAGACCATGAGTTGGAGGTTTTAAATCTTAAAACTCAAGCAGAAGAGAAGAAGCTGCTCATTGAAAGTGAAAAGCGAGCAGAGGAGAGCAGGAACGCTCTCGCCTTGGAAGAGAAAAAGATTCTCTTAGCTCATGAGTTAAGCATGAGGGAACTGGACGTTAAGGTTAAACAGGCAGAGTCCAGTTTGAATGGTGGCAGCGTACAGCCAGTGCCAACTGTGGATGAGTGCAAGCGTGCACTGGATGATTGGCTGTTGGTGAGCATGGCGAATGATTTGAAGGGGTTGCTCAACTTTGCCCCTATGGAGCCTAGGCTCAGTAATTGTTTTCCAGGATTGCGCCAACCCATGTTAGGGGGCGAGCTCTTTGATTCCCGGGAGCTGGCACAAGAGCCGGACCCCTGGTCATGGGTCCAAGGGTCTGAAAAGGCCTTAGAGAGGAAAGAGAGGCAAAGTAGAACCGTTAGGTCCCAGAGTAATGGGGGGCATGCGGGCTAGTGCCCTGTCTCAAAAGAGAGGGAGGGAGTGTGAGCAGCATCCCTAGGGGTTCACCACCCCACCCCGGAGACTGGAGGGTTCCTTAGAGGAGCACCAGGTTGAAGGCCTAGCGCCTACTTGCCAGCTGTGTGAGGAAGAACACCTAGCATCAGGAGGGCGTAGGGCGTCTGTAACCAGAGCTCCTGTGGTCCTGAAGTTTGTGGGTGCCATTCCTAAATGGCAGGCACAGAAATCTAAATGGAAGGTTAAGGGAGGAAGGTGTCCCCCCGTGGGAAAACCTGTGGGACCGTGTCCAGCCAGTAGGGCTAGGTCCCCTAGGAGTGACCAGGGTAAACCCACTTCTAACCTGGAGGACAGGATAACTGGGAACAGTATCCTGACTGAAGGGTCTCACAGGGGTACCGCTCTAGGTGGAGGTTGGCAAGGGACCAGCACCCCTAGAGAGGCCCCAACTGCCAGGAAGTACCCATGGAGCGGCATAGTTGGCCCAGGGAGTAGTGACCAAGAGATTCCCCTGGGGTCAGGAAGGCATAGAACAGGAGGGTGTCCTGCGGTAGCGGGCCTGCGTCCGTGTTCTATCGCCCCAAGCAGGGAAGTCCATCAAGGTAGTTGATTGGTCTACCCTGGCTTTTGGCTGGGAGGGGGTTGTGTTGGACTTGGCCCTTTTTGGCTACAATTCCCTAAACTTTTTGCTTTCCCCCTAGACCTTTTTTCTGACATGGTGTTGCCAACTTAGATGCTTTGGACACTTTGCCACTGCTAATCAGTGTCAAAGGGCAAGTGCTCCCTGTATAAAGTGTAATGGTAATTGGTTGTCCATGATTGGTATGTTTGCCTTACTAGTAAAGTCCCTAGTAAAGTGCACTATGTGTGCCAGGGCTGGTAATTCAAATGCTACCAGTGGGCCTGCAGCACGAATTGTGTCACCCACACAAGTAGCCTTAAAGAGGGAACTCAGGCCTGCCACTGCAGTGCCTGCGCACAGTTTGTTAAACTGCCATGTTGTTCTGACAAGTGCACCCACTTGCCAGACCTTACCCTTCCCTTTCTATGCACATCAGACACCCCTATGGTAGGTCCAGGGTACCCCCTGGGCAGGGTGCAGTGCATGTGAAAGGTAGGACATGTACTAAGGTGTGTACCATGTCCTGACAGTGAAATAATCTCCATTTCGTTTTTCACTGTGGAAAGGCCATTTTGCCCATAGGATAAAATGGGGAGGCTGTGTAATGTGTTTTCCAGCCTATCTTCCCAAAGGCTTAAGATGGAGAGGTGAAGTTTAGTGTGCCTGAACTCACAATGTAATAACACATCTTTTTTATGAAGGTGGTTTTTGCATTGTGTGTTTAGAAGCCACTCTTTTAGAAGTGGCTGGGTTTTTGTGCTCTAACATTTCTGTGTGTCTCTGCCTGGTTGTGGATTGACTGTCTGGATTTGAAAGTGATAGGATCTGGGGAATGTCTTGACCCAGGGAGGAGGTGATACAGCAACAGGCTGACCTGCATCTGGAGTGTAGGGGAGGAGTAGCCCCTAGAGGTGAAGAGGCCTGGGCTGCAGTCATAAACCAATGGCTCCATCCCTTGCTGAGTGATTGAGGATCCATACCCCCACTATCAAAGGAATAAGGTGTCACTGGCAGGGAGGCACCCAGAACAGGTTTGAACAGGGGTCAGTGCCCCCCTGAACACAAAGACTTCAAAGACATTTAGGGGTATAACTATGAGAGCTGAAGCCCCTGAACTTTGGAGAAATGGATTGATCAAGATTGAACAAGACTGAAGCTACTTCGTGGTCAAGAGGAACCTTTGCCAAGGAAGAAACAGCTGAAGAGACTGAAGGAAAGGACTGATCCTTGCTGTGTGTTCTGGGGCTAGCCTGCAGTTTGCTGCTTTAACCAAGGAGAGGCTAAAAGGACTTTGCTGTGTGCTGTGTCCCCCTGCTTGAAAGGACTTTGCTGTGTGCTGTGTCCGGAAGTAACTTATCCCCAAGGGCCCGAGGTGAGCTTCCTCCCTGTTGCGGAAACTCAGGAACACAAAAGTTTCCAGGAGAGTGTGACGCAGGTCAAGCAGTTACGTGAGACCAGGGGGTTATGGCTTAACGTGATTTATTTATAGTACAGGGGTGGTGTTTCTTGGCGGTCCCAGCGACGTCTTCGTCAGGGGGAATGTCAGCTTCCTCCTTGGCGTCGCTCTGGTCCGGGTTGGCAGCGGCTCCGGGTGAGTGGGGAAAGACAAAGGAGAGGTACTTGGTTAGGGCTCGGTGTGAGTGGTCTCGTGGAGGAAGGGGAGTGATGGGAGGTTACACCGCCGGTTTCTACGGTAGTGCAGGGTACGGGACCGTCACCGTGGAGAGGAAGTTACGCAGCGCACGCTGCCTGGATCTCCCTGTCTGAGGTTCCCGGTTCCCTCCCGCCACCCGATGGAGATGCTCCCGACCTTCCCGGGCCCCGTAATTGGTTACGCACCTGTTCTAGCCACGTTCCTCCAGGAGCGTGGCTGGGCGCAACACAGGGTCGTTGGCCTCCTGGCTTTTCCTCCGGTCGTCCGATCTCCTCTTCGGTCGCAGCTCTCTCGTCCAGCCGAGGTTCCTCCGTCCGGATGCTCCATCTGGCTTCTCCTCCTTCCGCCTTCCGGTTCTGAGACGTCCCTTCATTGGAGCGCGGCCCCCTATCAATGGATGACGCACGGTCATCCCACCCCCAAGGGGCGGGGCTCCAGTCGGCCTGTAGATGATCCTTAAAGGGCCAGTGGTACACCTCACTGACAGAGCCACCCTCGGGTGGGCATACCTCCGGGTCCAGGAGCTGGAGGGGAGAAAAAGGGTTCCTGCCATCAGTCCATGTGACATCAGTGGAATCCTCGAGGTGAACCCGACACACCCCTCCCCGTGAATCGTCCCGGTCGGGGACGACGGGAAAGCGGGAGAGATAGTCAGCATTGGCATTCAGGGTCCCCTTGCGGTGTAGCACAACGAAACTGAAGGGTTGGAGGGATAGGAACCAGCGCATCACGCGGGGTTATTGCCTTTATTCCTACTCATCCAAACGAGGGGGCATGGTCTGTATACAGGGTAAACTGCCGACCTTCCAGGTAGTAACGCAGCTTCTCGACGGCCCATTTGATGGCTAAACACTCCTTCTCAACCACCGGATAGTGTTGCTCACGGGGAAGAGTTTCCTGCTGAGGTATAGAATGGGTCGTTCCGACCCGTCCCCGGAAACCTGAGAGAGGACGGCCCCTAGTCCTGTCTCGGAGGCGTCGGTCTGGAGAACGAAGGGACGACTGTAGTCGGGACACACCAGAATGGGACTGCTTGTGATCAGGGTCTTAAGTTCCTGGAAAGCTTGTCTGACCGAGGAGGAGGGGTTGGTCAGCGCATGGTTGGGGACGCCCTTCTTCAGCAAGTCAGACAAAGGGGCAGCAATTTCGGAGAATTGGGGTATGAATCTCCTGTAATACCCTAATAGTCCTAGAAACGCTCTCACCTCTTTTTTGTTAGTGGGTAAAGGTGTTTTAGTGATGGCCCTGATCTTTTCTTCCTGTGGTTCTATGCTACCGTTACCCAACAGATAGCCTAGATATTTAACCTTTTGGAACCCCATGCGAGATTTCTTTGCATTTACATGGAGACCAGCCTTCTGTAGTTCCAGAAATACACGGTGACAATGCTCTAGGTGTGTTTCCCAGGAAGGACTGAAAATGATAATGTCATCTAAGTATGCCGATGTATATGCCTGATGCGGTTGCAACACTGTATTCATTAATCTCTGGAAGGTTGCAGGGGCTCCGTGTAACCCGAAGGGTAGGACCGTAAATTCGAAAAGACCATCAGGAGTAGAGAAGGCGGTCTTTTCCACGGTCCGAACGACGGAGGGGTACTTGCCAATATCCTTTGGTAAGATCAAGAGTGGAAATATACTGTGCCTCCCGAGGCGTTCAATGAGCTCGTCTACCCTGGGAAGGGGATAGGCGTCTAGCTTAGAAATAGCGTTCACCCGGCGGAAGTCTATACAGAAGCGAATCGACCCATCGGGTTTTGGTACCATTACGATGGGTGAAGACCAGTTACTCCGGGAGGGACGAATAACTCCCATCTGTAACATCTTATCCACTTCCTGGGATATGGCGTCTCTCCTGGCTGCCGGTATCCTATAGGGTCTTTGTTTGACTATTTCTCCGGGTAAGGTCTCTATGCTATGCTCTGTGAGGGTGGTTCTGCCGGGGAGGTCGGAAAGTAGGGGAGAAAAGGGTTCTAAGATGTCTAGCAGTCCCTTTTGTTGAGGTGCTGTTAGTTCCGAGTTGACGACCAATTGTTCCAGGGTAGAGGTGTTCGCCGTAGATGAATAGGCTACTCTCTGGGGGGGAGGACCTATCCATTTTTTAGTAGGTTGATGTGATAGGTCTGATATTTGTTGGGTCTCAGCTGTATTCGGTAACTGGTCTTTCCGATAGTGGAGACTACTTTGTATGGACCCTTCCACTCTGTCTTTATTTTTGAAATGGAGGAAGGGAGGAGAACCAAGACCCAATCATTCACCTGTAAATTTCTCCACTTTTTCCCTTTGTCATAATGACATTTTTGCTTTTGTTGACTTTTTTCTAAGTTGGTATGTGCAAGATCCCTTAGCTTCCCTATGCGAGATCGAAGATGTTGGGCATATTCGAGGAGGTCAGAGCTGTTATCTTTCTCCGTCTCCCATGTCTCCTTTGTCATCTCGAGCAAGGTCCGGGGTTGTCTGCCGTAGAGCATCTCAAACGAGGAACACCCCAGGCTACTCTGAACCTGCCCTCGTATGACAAAGAGCACAAGAGGCAGGAGCCGATCCCAGTTTTTTCCTTCCCCGGTCAACATCTTCTTCAGGGTAAGTTTTAGGGTCCCGTTATATCTTTCGACCAGGCCGTCAGTCTGTGGATGATAAACTGAGGTTCTCAGATGCTTTACATCCAACAGCTTACAGACCTGGGACATAAGACGGGAGACAAAAGGAGTACCCTGGTCTGTGAGTATTTGAGTGGGAAACCCAACCCGTGAGAAGTATTCTAATAGTTTATCGGCTATGTTGACGATGGTCGGGGCTCTTAGGGGGGAAGGCCTCAGGGAACCGAGTACAATAATCTACCAAGACCAGAACGTACTGGAACCCCTTTGTTGATTTAGGTAGAGGGCCGATGAGGTCCATCCCTACCCTCTCGAAGGGCCGACCAATAATGGGTAAAGGCTGCAGGGGAACGGGAGGGGGCCTATAGGGATTCTTCCATTGGCAGACGGGGCACTCCTGACAGTACCGTTTGACGTGTGCATGTATCCCTGGCCAATAAAACATTCGTAGAAGGTTTTGGCTGGTCTTTAGGGCCCCTGAATGTCCCGCGAGGAGGTGGGAATGGGCAAAAAAGGAGAGTTGGTCTCGAAAGTCTTTGGGAACCAGTAATTGAGGGTTGGCGTCCTTTTCGGCTACTCGGTAAAGCAAGTCGTTGGTGACTTGGAAATGTGGATAGTGTTTAGGGGTATGTGACTGGAGGTGGAGAGCCTCTTGCCACGCATGGGCGCGCGTGGCATCATTCTTCTGGGCCCATCGGAAGTTTTTATCCCCTTGCCAAGGACTCTGGGATAACAGAGCCTTGGAACCTATGTGATCGGTGTTGAAGGTGGAGGTGGAACCCTTCTTTATAAGGCTAGTGAATAAGGAGAGGAAGTTGGGATTATCGGTACCAAGGATGAGGTCTTCTGGAAGGGTGGACAGAACCCCCACGGTGACCAGGGAAAGGGGGCCTTTAGGACAACGAAGGGGTATTTGGGCTACAGGGTAAGGACGAACGTCCCCGTGCACACAGCGAATTAAAACCCGTTTCCCGGAAGTAGTTGGTCGGACTTGACTAAGTCCTGCTTGATCACGGATTGGCGACATCCTGAGTCTAGGAGGGCCAACACAGATGTGTTATTGACAGTTAGACTTACGTAGAAACAGGAGCCCAATTCAGCCGTGTACATGAGGTTCTTTGGTACATAGCTTATGTCCATGGGTTCTTCTGTTTTCCTTCGAGGGCAGGCTCGGGCGATGTGGCCCCACTCCGCGCAGTCGAAACACTGGGGGCCTCGAATCAAGGTGTTCTCGGGCTTCTGAGGGCGGACTCTTTCTGGCTCTCGGATAGGTCTGAGGGCTTTTCGGGGTGTGGGCAATGTCCGGGGTGGTTTGTCGGTCTCCCAGGGACCGGGGCGCGGTTGTGCCCTAGAGAATGAGGTGGCCATTTCCACCGCCTGCTCGGCCGTCAGATTGGCATGTTGCCGTAACCAGCGCTGGGTGTTGTATGGCAGGGAGTCCAAAAACTGTTCCAAGTAAATGGACCTCATAATGTCTTCCTTGGTCCTGTCATTGGGCTTCAACCACTTGTCGGCGGCGAGTTTTAACTTAAAGTATAAAGTCTTTGGATTGTCGCCGGCGGCACCTTTTTCTTTCCTAAACCGGAGACGATATGCTTCCGCGTCCATTCCAAGGTGGTCTAATATCACCGCCTTGATTTCTTCATATGGCGTAACACCGCCGGAGTTGGCGACCTGATAGGCCGCCTGTGCCTCCCCAGTGAGCAAGGGGGCCAAGAAAAAAGGCCATTTCACGAGAGGCCAACCGGCCGCTCTGGCTGCCCTTTCGAAATTCAACAAAAAGGCGTCGGGGTCCTCCCCTGGAGTGTATTTCTGTAGGGATATGTTAGGGGTAGCTAGTGCACTGCGTGTGGCTTTCTGTCCTGCTGGTTCTGTAGGGGGGATCGTCGGTGGGTCGGCGGAGGGCCTCCACCTGGTTTTTCATGAACTCTTTAAGGGTGTCCCGGTCGGCCTGGGCAGAGGTCATCTGCCGTTCGACGGCCCACTTAAGCTTCTGTTGTCCCTCCACGATGTGCTGTATTAGGGCTTCCATCTTTGGGCTCACAGATGATGCTCGCCTGCCTGCATTCTCCACCACATGTGACGCAGGTCAAGCAGTTACGTGAGACCAGGGGGTTATGGCTTAACGTGATTTATTTATAGTACAGGGGTGGTGTTTCTTGGCGGTCCCAGCGACGTCTTTGTCAGGGGGAATGTCAGCTTCCTCCTTGGCGTCGCTCTGGTCCGGGTTGGCAGCGGCTCCGGGTGAGTGGGGAAAGACAAAGGAGAGGTACTTGGTTAGGGCTCGGTGTGAGTGGTCTCGTGGAGGAAGGGAGTGATGGGAGGTTACACCGCCGGTTTCTACGGTAGTGCAGGGTACGGGACCGTCACCGTGGAGAGGAAGTTACGCAGCGCATGCTGCCTGGATCTCCCTGTCTAGGTTCCCGGTTCCCTCCCGCCACCCGATGGAGATGCTCCCGACCTTCCCGGGCCCCGTAATCGGTTACGCACCTGTTCTAGCCACGTTCCTCCAGGAGCGTGGCTGGGCGCAACACAGGGTCGTTGGCCTCCTGGCTTTTCCTCCGGTCGTCCGATCTCCTCTTCGGTCGCAGCTCTCTCGTCCAGCCGAGGTTCCTCCGTCCGGATGCTCCGTCTGGCTTCTCCTCCTTCCGCCTTCCGGTTCTGAGACGTCCCTTCATTGGAGCGCGGCCCCCTATCAATGGATGACGCACTGTCATCCCACCCCCAAGGGGCGGGGCTCCAGTCGGCCTGTAGATGATCCTTAAAGGGCCAGTGGTACACCTCACTGACAGAGCCACCCTCGGGTGGGCATACCTCCGGGAGCTGGAGGGGAGAAAAAGGGTTCCTGCCATCAGTCCATGTGACATCAGTGGAATCCTCGAGGGGAACCCGACAGAGTCTCAGCGACGCTGTGTGCGTGTGCTTTTTGCAGCCTGAGACCCTCGTAAGAATTGCCCTGTGATCGTGGGCATCTGGAGTCCAAGCGAGTCTCAGCGACGCTGTGTGCGTGTGCTTTGTGCAGCCTGAGACCTTCGTGAGGATTGCCTTGTTATCGTGCACCCGGAGTTCAAGTGAGTCTCAGCGATGCTGTGTGCGTGTGCTTCGTGCAGCCTGAGACCTTCGTGAGGAGTGCCCTGTGATCGTGCACTCGAAGCTCAAGTGAGTCTCAGCGACGCTGTGTGCGTGTGCCCTGTTGCAGCCTAAGATCTTCGTAGCATCAGCGGCCCGGACCGGCAGCCTCGGAGGAACCGAGCCACCGGCCCGAGCCCGCCGTTGCCAGAGCGGGACCTCGAACCATCCTCATCGAGGAAGGGCCCGAGTCCCACTGCCCCAAATTCACAAAGATTGCATCGGAGGCCCAAGTCGCGGGAAGAGGAGAACAAGGTTACACCCCCCAGGTAACGTGTGTCGACGCCTGGGGCGGGGTGCGGGCTCGGAGAGAGACGCTCTTGGCCTCTCCCATTACTGCAGTGCGAGCCTCTGCTTCGGCTCGTATCGCGGCCCGTACTTGCCAACGGAGTGGCAGTACCGGGGCCGGAGTGCGGAGCTGCACTTTTTGTTTACACCATACCCGTGTGGGGGCAACTGTTGACAGAGGCTGACTGCGAGTCAGTACGAGTGGCTGAGAGACCGCCTGAGGCACTGTGATCGGTGCTGGAGTGTATTACGCATTGCATTATTTCTGCATAATGAACTACCTGATTGTCGTATGACGCATTGCATTGTTTCTGCATAACGAACTACCTGATTAGTGTATTACGCATTGCATTATTTCTGCATAACAAAATACCTGATTGTTGCATTACGCATTGCATTATTTTTACATTGCAAAGTGCCTGATGCTAGCATTACGAACTGCATTATTTCTACATTGCAAAGTGCCTGATTCGAGCATTACTAACTGCATTATTTCTACATCGCAAAGTACCTGATTCTAGCATTACAAACTGCATAGCATTGCATTAGGACTGCAGTGGAACGTTTAGAAGTGCTCATTAATATCGCCAGAACTTACAAGGGCTGGCTGGCCTAACAATCGGCCAGGAAGAATATTACAAATACGCATATGTTGGATTTATATCGTGTGGTCTTATCGTATATCTTTTTATATAAATTTATACTTGTTTTTATGAAACTCGTGTGGAGTCCATTTGTGGTGTCATCATTGGGTTGCTGTGAGCGTGGTTGCAAATACTTTACACATTTGCCTTGAAGATAAGCCTGGCTGCTCGTGCCAAGCTACCAAGGTGGTGAGCAGGGGCTATCTGAGAAGGTGTCCTTCCTTTCCCTGACGTGAGAGCGAGGGTCCCTATTTGGCCTAAGGTACCTACCTCAGCCAACCAGGGATCCCGGGTCTAACAACGCCATATACATTTAAGTGCAGTCTCTCTAGTTGAAAAGAGTGCATGGTCTTGCGACTGAGTTATATCTCTACTTGTACATCAATTTTCACACATGTTATGCATCTAAAGATGGTACATCTATAAAACACATGTATACATGTATTTGTATCCTTCTTTCATGTAGGATGTCACTAACAATTAAACAAAGTAGACTAATCACTAATACCTCTGCCAGCAAGTCTTAAACCTCACTTTTTTCTAGCACCTTTACTATTCAGCAACTACTAAGAGTGTTGAGCCTAGCCAAATATAAAGCATGAACCCTTTACATGTCATTGTTGTAAGTGTCATCATATGCCTGAAAATATACATACGTGTCTGTATTTTTTGTTACTGACATCATACATAAAAGAGCATAAAAATGCATGTATGCCTGTGTTTTATAGGTCTACAATCTTCACATGCATAACATGTATGAAAATACATGGCTAGTGCCTCAGTAAATTAATGAGTGCAAGAGTAATGTCTGCTGCTTAGAACACTACATGGGTAGTACCTGAGTGAATGCATTAATCCAACTGTAGTGCCTGCGTCACTGGATGAGTGCATGAGTAGTGCTTCACAGAATAGATCAGTGCATGGGTACTGCCTGAGTGAATGAATGAGTGCAAGAGTAGTGCCTGATTCATTGCACGATTGTGTAGGTAATGTCTTAATTCAATGTGCGCATAAGTAGTGCATCCTTAATTGCATGAGTGCATGAGTAGTGCCTGTGTGATTGTTTGAGTGCAAGAGTAGTGGCTAGTTGACTGCATGACTCTGTAGGTAATGCATCATTAATTCGATCTCTTTATAGATAGTGCCTCTCTGATTGCATGACTGCATGGGTACTTCATGAGTGACTGGATGACTGCATAGGTACTGCCTGAGTGAATGCCTGAGTGCAAGAGCAGTACCTTACTGTTTGCATGACTCCATAGTTAGTGCCTATGTGATAGCATGAGTGCAGGGGTAGTGCCTGTGTGATTGCATGAATGCATAAGTTGTGCCTGAGTAACTTCATGAGTGCAAGAGTATCATCTGAATGCTTAGATCAGTGCATGAACAGTGCCTCAGTAAAATCATGAGTGTAACAGTAATGGCTGGATCATTGGATGAGTGCCACAGTAGTGCCTGAGGGAATAGATAAATGCATAGGTAGTGCCTGAGTGAACAGTTGAGTGCAAAACTAGTACCTTACTGATTGCATGAGTACATGCGTAGTGCCTCCGTGATTGCATCAGTGCAAAGGTACTGCCTGGGTGATTGTTTGAGTGCATGGGAAGTATAGATGAGTGTGTAGGTAGTGGCTTACTGAATGGTTGAATGCAAGACCTCTGCCTGGGTCGTTCCATGTTTCCGTAGGTAATATCCGATTGATTTGATGTGTGTATAGGTAGAGTCTCCTTCATTCCATGAGTGCATTTGTACTGCCTGGGTGATTGGAAGACTTATACAAAGTAGCCTAATCACTAATCCCTCTGCTAGCATGTCTTAAACCTCAGTTTTCTCTTGTAGCTTCACTTTTCAGCGACTACTCAGACTGTTTGGCCTACCAAATATAAAGCACCAACCCTTCACATGTCACAGTTGTAAGTCTCACCATATTACTGAAACCATGCATGCATGAGTCTCTGCCTTTTGCTAGTGCCATCATACATAAAAGAAACATACAAATAGATGTAAACCTGTGTTTTATAGCTATCGGATCTTCCGATACATAACATGTGTAAAAATACATGTACAAGTATAGACATACCTCAGCAAAGTCGGATTGCTAAGACGGATACTCGGGCAATGCACAATGTGCGCTATGTGAGTTGCAACTGTGTGCTGCTTTTTTGTGTAGCATGGAAGCCGATTGGGACTTTCTCTGTGCTGTTCAGATGCCGCCAACAGCCCAGTGAGGGCCTAAGTGGTATTTTTCTATGCAGATGGGCCTCTGTTACCTTCCTTTTACAAACGTGGGGGGAGAAAGTGTTGGGGGGAGAGTGGGGAGAGTCAAGGGAGGTGTCATTCCCAGTCTCTCGATCTGCCGGTCTTGTAATGTATGCAGATTCAGCACGAGCAGGGAGCCTGACAATTACCTTAACTTATATTCAAGTGTGGTTCACCAGTGTGAACAAATCCATGCACAAAGTGTGCAGGCAACATTTGCATTTCTTTTTTATCTGCCTGAAGGTAATAAAACATGTCTCTTGTAAAGTCCCCCCCCCAGTATTTTCCGACAAGGCACAATCTGCAAACGTGGGCCATTTCTTTTACGTTGGCCAGGCCGATTTTGGATCCCAATTCAACCCTGTACCTCAGTCACTAGACCATGCAGTCCTTTCAACATGACAGACCGCACTTGTATAGCATTGAAGCCAAGTGGGACTTTCTCTGTGCTGTTCAGATGCCGCCAACAGCCCAGTGAGGGCCTAAGTGGTATTGGCCTCTGTTACTTTCCTTTTACAAATGTGGGGGAGGAAGCGTTGGGGAGGAGGAGGAGGGGGGGCTCGAGGGACGTGTCTTTCTCAATCTTATGATCTGCCGGCCCTGTAATGTACGCAGATTCAGCCGGCCCTGTTATGTATGCAGATTCAGCACAAGCAGGGAACCTGACAATTACCTTCACTTATATTCAGGTCTGGTTCACCAGTGTGAACAGATCCGTGTACAAAGTATGAAGGCAACATTTGCATTTCTTTTTATCTCCCTGAAGTTAATAAAATATGTCTCTTGTAAAGTCCCACCCCCCAGTATTTTCCAACAAGGCTCAATCTGCAAATGTGGGCCATTTCTTTTACGTTGGCCGGGCCAATTTTGGATCCCATTTCAACCGTGTACCTCAATCACAAGACCATGCAGTTCTTTGAACATGACAGAGCGCACTCCTCATTTCACGAAGACACCTAAATATATACGGCATACTTCAACTATACCTTCCCAAAGACTCATACCAAGTACCATAATCACTAATCCCTTTGCCAGCATGTTTTTAATCTCACTTTTGTCTTGCATCTTTACTACTCAGCAACTACTAAGAGTGTTGGGCCTATCCAAATGTAAAGCAGCAACCCTGCACATGTCACAGTTGTAAGTCTCACCATATTACTGAAACCATGCATGCATGTGTCTCTGCCTTTTGCTAGTGCCATCATACATAAAAGAAACATACAAATAGATGTATACCTGTGTTTTATAGCTATCGGATCTTCCGATACATAACACGTGTAAATGTACAAGTATAGACATACCTCAGCAAAGTTGGATTGCTAAGACGGACACTCGGGCAATATACAATGTGCCGGTATGTAAGTTGCAACTGTGTGCCGCTTTTTTGTGTAGCATGGAAACCAATTGGGACTTTCTCTGTGCTGTTCAAATGCTGCCAACAGCCCAGTGAGGGCCTAAGTGGTATTTTTCAATGCAGATAGGCCTCTTGTTATCTTCCTTTTACAAACGTGGGGGGAGGAAGTGTTGGGGGGAGGTAGGGGGAGTTGAGGGAGGTGTCATTCCTAGTCTCTCGATCTGCCAGCCCTGTAATGTACACAGATTCAGCACGAGCAGGGAGCCTAACAATTACCTTCACTTATATTCAGGTGTGGTTCACCAGTGTGAACAAATCCGTGCACAAAGTGTGCAGGCAACATTTGCATTTCTTTTTTATCTGCCTGAAGTTAATAAAACATATCTCTTGTAAAGTCCCCCCCAATATTTTCTGACAAGGCACAATCTGCAAATGTGGGCCATTTCTTTTACATTGGCCGGGCCGATTTTGGATCCCAATTCAACCCAGTACCTCACTCACAAGACCATGCAGTCCTTTCAACATGACAGACTGCACTCCTCATTTCTCGAAGACACCTAAATATATACGGGGTACTTCAAGCGTACCTTTCCACAGAGTCATACAAAGTATCCTAATCACTAATACCTCTGCCAGCATGTCTTAAATCTCACTTTTCTCTTGCAGCTCGACTATTCAGCAACTACTCAGAGTCTTTGTACATTTGGTAACATATTTCAAATAGCACACTTCTGTAATAAAGTGTTATTTAAAAAAAATATATATTTTCAAACTTAAAAATATCACACCAAAGACTGAACCACTACTACACAATACATAACACACCTTACAAATTTGTAACTCACCTCAGTAATAGTATTGCAGAATATCAAATAGCAGAAACACATGAAAAATGTTCTTTCTAACACAATAAATGTTATGCAGCACTCTCAACAAGGTAAAACTAGTAATGGCAAACTTTCCTCTCTTTCTGAACACAAATAGATGTACGTAACAAATCAAATTCGTTCCTTCATTATTTCAAATTGTAAAAGACATTTCTATTGGTTACTCATATTAACCCTTTCTAACTCGCTTCTAAAAGTGCCCAAACTGGTTCTGTAATTTTGTGAAGTGGAGACTCCCCCACGCTGCCGCATTGCCATGGAGCCCCGAACCCTTACGAGAGTTCAAAAACATATTTCCAATAATACTACTGCTAATTTTGAACAACACACTTCTTCTAAACATACTACTGATTTAGAAAAACTAACTTTAATAGCTTATCACTTGTTTTTAAATCACCCCAAAACTTTCAAGACAGTAGCTGACCGGAGCGTCCCATCAGTTTTGAAAATTTCGCGAAAATTCGTCAAACGGCGCCAAAGATATTGGCAAAAGAAAAAAATGCCTTTTGAATAGATACAAGGTCCTAACTATAACTACCTACTGGCAGTCCCCAGTAGGTAGTTATAATTCGCTTTCCCATTGAGGGAGCGTTTTTGGTTTGCTAATAACTTTGGTCCAATTTGACGAATCTCAACAAAACGTCCTAAAAAAAAGTTCATCCACTTCAGCTCCTTCCTGGAAAGTTTGGGCATGATCCATCATGTGGGGGGCTGAGAAAAAAGGTAAGTCCCAAATATAAAATCTACATGCATTTTCAATAGACTTCTTTAAGATGGGTTTTCGTGAAAACTCCTAAACGGAGTTACACCAAATTTGGAAGGAAGCTAGATCTTGGTGCACAGATTGCACTTTTTGTGATTTGGTGTAAATCCGTTCAGTAGTTTTTGAGAAATTAAGGGTAAAATATAATTGTATATTTTTGCAGTTGGACTCGCAAGCGTCTCACGAGCCTACTGCGAGAGCATGAAATTAAAAAATAAAGCCCTGTGGTTGGTCAAGAGGCCTGTTTGTCCCATGAGCCTTCACCCTCTCGCAGGAGCAAGAGGCTTGCATGAGTCTTGCCAACGCTCTGATTGGCTGGCTGTTGGAATATTGGAAATTAAATGGCTGTTATTTATGTTAACTGTGAACAATTTGAGGTGTTGTGGAAATTAAATAAAAAACCTATACAAGGGGGCTGCAGAAAGTCATGCTGTCCCCCTACGTTTAGAGAGGCGATGTCTAAGGGATAACTACTGTGAAGAAAATAAATGGATATTGTTTAACGTTAATTTTTACAATCTCGTTGGACTCTTGCAAAATCGTAACTAGTAAAAAGGAATACAGGATTTCTGAATACACTCCATTGTAGTAATGCATATTGTGGTCATTGTTTTTGAGAAGAAGTGTGTAAGAGATAAGTACTGTGATGAGTAGACAGTTACTACTGTAGAAAGGAGTATTACTGGAGTTGTGCTTGTCAAAGTGTACTTTTTGCATCCAATACCCTACAATGCACATCCATTATCAGAGAGATGTGTGTTAGCAGGATGGACAGTCCCTGGACAGAGCATACTATGCACACCTGTCATGCAAGAGAGAGGTCTCAGCGAAGAGGCCAGTCTCTTTCCACACACCCAACTACGCACACCCGTCATCTGAGACAGAGTTGTGACAGAAGAGGTCAGTCCATGTGCACAGCTTAATACGCACAACTGTCATCTGAGAGAGAGGTCTGACAGGAGAGGCTAGGTTACGAGTAGTAAAGTTAGACTTTTGATTCAGTTTTGGTCTTAGTCAAACTTAAGACCAAAACTTAAGTTTAAGTTTAACTGAGACAAAAGTCTAACTTTACTACTCGTAAATGCCCTTTGTGAATACCGAAAGTCGTAAAGTTAGACTTTCGTCTCAGTTTACCTTTGTGAATTGGGCTGAATGTGTTTTTAAATATAATTTGATTTTAGAAAACCCTAGAAATTCACTGAAATAGGTTAGAGTAACATTATAATTAGATGTAATAATAATATGAGTTTTTGATTTAAAAAAATTGGAAATTCACTGAAAAAACAAAAGGTTAAAGAAACGTTATAGTTAGTTTCCCCCATGTTAATTTCCATAGAAACTTTAGAAACAGCCACAGCCTGAACTGCTAAACGGAATTACATCAAATTTGACAGAAAGGTAGCTGTTGGTCAGAAAGTGTCCTTATTGTAAATAGGTGTAAATCCATTCAGTAGTAATGTAAAGAAATTTCCAATTGCATATATAGGGATGTGAAGGATCCGCAACCCTTCCTGATCTCGTGCTGAGATCTGACTGGCTGCCAACACTTCAAACCAGGAAGTGTTGGTACCCATCTTGGGACTTGGCTTGAGTCGAATCCCAGAAAAAACATTGAAAAAAAAAAGAAAAGGGTGCAGGGTAGAAATACCCTGACCCCCTAGGCCTCTTTGGGGGTGGGGCGCGGGGCTCCCACAAGGACCCCCCAGGGCCAAAAATGCATTTGTTTTTAAAAAATTTGGAGAGATCCATGGATCCTGCCAAAATGTTTTTAAAAAATGAAGCGCGGGCTCACGCGCTTCGTTAATTGTCGGACCCCGGATGGGCCAGGTCCTGGGGCAGGGCCGGACTGGGAAACGAAACCGGCCCTGGCAAACAGCTCGGCCGGCCCCCCTGGGGGTGAGAAGCGGGGTGCAGTCGAGCTGTTTGATACGGCCAATTTCGGCCGTTTTTGTTACAGGGGGCCGATATTGCCGGCCGCCGGTAACAAAAATGGCCCCCCAGGGCCTAAAACCGGCCCCCTCCCTGGCGGCCTACCGGGGAAACGCCCGGTGCCCGCAACGGCCAGTCCGGCCCTGTCCTGGGGGCATTTCTTTAATAAGAGAGGGAGGCACACTGGCCCCTCTCCTGGGGCTTAATATTGCCCCGGGGACCACCACCTCCCCAGGGCTTCTTAATAAATGAATGCGGGGAACGCCCATGCGGCCTCCCCCTCTGCACTGGGGACCACCAACTCCCGGGACTTATTTAGTTTTTAAATAGGGGGCCTCTTGGACCCCCCCAGCCCTGGGGACCACCACGTACCCGGGGCTTTACCTGAAAAAAATGCAGGGGGGCCACCTGGACCACCCTGCAGCCCCAGGGGCCACCACCTCCCTAGGGCTTTACTTTCAATTAATGAGGGGGCTACGTGGACCCTAGCAGCCCCGGGGACCACCACCTCCCTGGGGCTTTTCTCAAATTGAATACAGGGGGCACGAAGATCCCCCCACAGCCTGGGGACCACCACCTCCATGGGGAAAAATCTAAGACAGGATGGAGACCATGCAGCCCCCCTCCTGGAGTCATAGATCCTGTGGACCGCCACCCCCTAGGACTGGCTCCTGTTATGTCCCGAGGTGCCCACCCCCGGGACATAGCCGTTTACTGAGGCTGGGCGGGAGCTTTACAGCTCCTGGCAAGCCATAGCAAATGCTGCACTTACAGCAAGCGAGAGCATTGAAAATGCTCTTGAGAGCAAAATTGCGTTCACACAGAGGAAAGAGGAAGCTGCATGTTTAGCAGCTCCCTATGTGTAAAGCAATGCTGGCTCCCGCAGGAGGTGGGGAGCCTGCAGGGACCACCGGGGCCTTCAGGCTCTCCCCGCAGTACCCATCAGTGGTGAGTGGGTGCCCTGGGTGGGATCAGGGCCCTAACAATAGAGGCCGAGCCCCAGGGAATGCTGTCCCCAGGGTCAAAATCAGCCTGGGAGAGGGGGTGCTCCACCCCCTCCCTTTAATAAAAATTTTCTTTTTTTTTTAGAAAGGCCGGGCCCCGGGAATGGGTTCCTTGGGGCTGAAATCGGCCCAGGGAAGGGGGTCCATGGCCCGATCCCCTAATAAATAAAAAGAAAATAGAAAAAAACAACTGCCAAGTTGCCGGAGGACTCGCCCCCTTTCTCCACCACTCTGCAAAAGTGGCTCCTGGCACACTGCTGATTGGGGGATGAAGTCCCTTTGGCTCCAGAGGGTCCTTGGGGGCCAACAAGCCCTCCTGTTACATCCAGTACGTCCCACACAGTGGGATTGATGAGAAGTCATTGGAGGCCACACTCCCTTTCTCCACCACTCTGCAAACACCCCTCCAAGCACACTGCTGGTTGGGGGATGAAGTCCCCTTGAATGCTGAGGGACCTTGGGAGCCAACAAGCCCTCCTGTTACCTCCAGTAAGTACCACACAGTGTGATTGTTGAGAGGACTTCGGAGGCCATGCCCCCTTTCTCGACCACTCTGCAAACGCAACTCTTGGCACACTGCTGGTTAGAGATGAAGTCCCCTTGGCTCCAGAGGGTTCTTAGGGGCCAACAAGCCCTCCTCTTACCTCCAGTAAGTCCCACACAGTGGGATTGCTGAGAGGTCTTTGGAGGCCAGGCTCCCTTTCTCCACCACTCTACAAACACACCTCCTGGTGCACTGCTGATAGGGGGATGAAGTCATCTTGGGTGCTGAGGGTCCTTGGGGGCCAACAAGACCTCCTGTTACTGCTAGTAAGTCCAACAGAGCATGATTGCTGTGAGGACTACAGAGGCCAAGCCCCCTTTCTCCACCACTCTGCAAACGCACCTCCTGGCGCACTGCAGGTTGGGGGATGAAGTCTTCTTTGCTCTAGAGTGTCCTTGGGGGCCAACAAGCCCTCCTGATACTCCAGTAAGTCCCACACAGCGGACTTTTTGAGAGGTCTTCAGAGGCCATGCCCCCTTTCTCCACCACTCTGCAAATGCACCTCCTGGCGCACTGCTGGTTGGGCGATGAAGTCCTCTTGGATGCTGAGGGTTCTTTGGGGCCTAGAAGCCATCCTGTTACCTCCAGTAAGATCGACACAGCAGGATTTCTGAGAACTGGTTGGAAGTATTGCCCCCTTTCTCCACCACTCTGCAAACACGACTGCTAGTTATAAAACCAAAGACATTCACTTAATGGCTGCATGGCTGTTATATTTAGGAAATAGAATTTGAAAACCTTAGAAATTCACTTAAATAAACCAAAGGATACAGGGTTGTTATTGTTAGGAAATAGATTTAAAAACTTTAGAAATTCACTGAAAAAAACAAAGGTTACAAGGACGTTATACTTAGGCTCAGATTTCACTCATAGAAAACCAGTGAAATTCAGCAGTTAGAGTTACCTGAGCTAACTATAACTTATGCCCCCGAAATGCACTGCGTATTACTTCACATATTACATCACTCATGACATCACTGTTGACATCTCAAAGGATATCACTAATCATCATCCACAGAACCCCTCACACACCCACTCACACCCCCATACAACCTCTTGTATTCCCATTCATATACCCACACAACCACTCACATACCCATTCACAGACCCATACCAGTACTCACACACCCACTCACTCCTCCATAGAGCCACTCACATACCCACTCCCTCACTCGTACAGCCAGTCATACAACCATTCACTCCATCATACAGCTACTCATACAACCAAAAACTCATCCATACAGCCAATCACATAGCCACACACTCAGCCATACAGCTACTCACACCCCCACTTATTCACCTACACAGTCACTCACGCACCCACTCACTCACCAATACAGACTCTCAACACAGCAACTCACTCACCCATATAAGCACTCACACACTCACTCACACACCCACACAATCACTTACATACCCATTCACACATCCATAAAAGCACTCACCCATACAGCCATTCACACTGACACTCACTCTCCATAATAGCCACTCACACACCAACTCACTTAACCAAACACCCACTCAAACAGCCACTCACTCACCCATACAACCACGTATGCACCCAGTTACTCACTCATACAGCTATTCAGACACCAACTCACTCACCCATACAGTCGCTACACACTCACTTTCTCACCCATAGAGCCACTCACACTGCCACTCACTAACCCATACCACCACTGACACACCCCCTCACTCACCAGTACAGCCACTCACACAGCATTTCACTCACCCACCCACACAGCTACATACAAACCCAATTAAACACCCGTACAGCCACTCACACACCCATACACACAAGGATACATACAGCCACAAAGTCAATCACATAATATATATTAGAAGTAGTATCACTTAGTAGTAGTGCACCTAGTATACTAATTTAACTTTTGTAGTAGGTTAGTATATATGTTTAACACCCATAAACTCTTCAAAACACATACGCTCCTTGGTGATGTCATCAGTGATGTCATTTGAGATGTCATCAGTGATGTCACTGACCATGTCATGAGTGTTGTAATATGTGAGGTCATAAGTAGTGCATTGTGAGGGCATAAATGATAGTTAACTCAGGTAACTATAGCTGCTGAATTTCACTAGTTTTGTGTGAGTGAAATCTTAGCCTAGCTATTATGTTCCTGTAACCTTTGTTTTTTCAGTAAATATATATATATATATATATATATATATATATATATATATACTCAAACAGGTTTCCACAGGAATCTCCACAATCCAAGGAGAAAAAGGAAAAGCAGCACAGCAAGGTATCAGCAGCTCGGTGAGTTTTATTTAGTTTATCATAATATGACGACCATTAGTGCATAACAGAGACCAACGTGTTTCGGCCGGAGCCTACAACAGGGTCATATATATATATATATATATATATATATATATATATATATATATATATATATATACACACACACACACACAGAAGAATACTGAGGCCAATTCACGGAGTCACCGCAATATTTATTCTATAAGGAAAGAGTGGCTGCAGAATGAAACAGTCTTTTCTTTTCTTTTCTGACGCGTTTCAACAGTCATGCCTTAATCATAGGATTGAGGTTCACCAGTATCCACCCTGAGGTGCTTTAAATCCACTTCACCACGTGACCTAAAAACAACAGCATACAGTTCCCAGAATGCATCAGTATGGTCATCCCTGTCGTTCTGTGTGATGGTGAGTATTCATGTTTTTCTAAATAGCGTTTTCTCTACACCATAAACTCATAAATCATAACTAGATACTGTTGATGCATCCTGCTAAAATAAAGTGGCCACGTGCAATGTAAAGTTTGTTCTGGGCAGACCTCGTTATCTCATTCTGTTCACCACATGAGATACAGTGTCTCTGCAATATGTGGTGTCCAGAATCGCCAGGGAGAGACACCTCACCCTTCTCCCTTTCTCGTCTCCGAAGCATGTCGTAGTTGACAAAATCCATCTTTGTGCTTCTCCCCCAATTACGCGTGTTTACAAATGGGCTGGTGGGAGGAGTAGGTGCTCAAAGTGGATTGCTCTACAGACTGGGAGGAAAAGGTCGTGGTCTGGCTATGCTACATTGACGACCTCTTCATTATATGAAGAGGGTCAGAACAAAGTGCCAGGGATTTCATAACAAGCATCAATGGCAACAGTCTCAATCTCCATTTTACGGCAGAGATCAGTAAACAAAAGATGCAATTCCTAGACCTAGAGATATTTGTCGCAGATGGGAAATTAGAAACCAAGCTCTAAAGAAAAGGCACAGTCAGAAATTCCCTTTTACATGCATCTAGTTTTCATCCAAGACATGTGATAGCCAGTATCCCCTATGGTGGCTTGATGCACGCTAAGAGAAATTGCAATTTACCACAACACATTAAATCTAGTCAGGAGGAGATGGTATAGAGATTCACAGAAAGAGGATATGACACACCAACAATCACCACTGAACTAGATCAGCAAAATATCCAGGGAACGCATCCTATTTGGTCAAAGCAAAAAAGATGAGATAGATAATACGGCAAGGATAATAACTATGTACAGCAATTAACATAAACAACTGGAAAAGGCAGCTAGAAATAATTGGCACATAATCTGCACAGATTCCATCACAGACACTATGGTATTTCCAAACCCCAAATCACGTACCGCAGCGCCAGCTCTATAAGGGACAGTCTGGTTAGATCGAGCCCAGAAAAAGGAAGATCGAGTAGTTGACTGAGGGGTACAAATTGTTTCCATAGGGGTCCAAGATGCAAAGCTTGTAAATTAGGAATCAGTACCAGAAGATATTATTCCCCTTTTTCCCATGCGCCTATTTCAATCAAAGCCAATTAAAACTGCAAGAGCGATTTTGCTACATATGTTTCAACATACAGCTGTAACCTGAGATACGTAGAAGCACAGTGTTGCAAGTACATAAACGTATTTTGCAACATATGCGAGCCATAAAAAACAAGGACCTGACTTATCCAGTGGCAAGGCACTGTGCCGAGATCCATCTAAGTGATGTAACCCAAATGTCTTATTATGTGATTGACACAATACCCAACTCAATTAGAGGAGGTGACAGGGTAAAAGCCCTACGACAACTAGGAAGTATGCACATCTTGAACCTCGATTCCAAATCCCTAAATGGATTAAATATAGAAGAGGATTTACAAAATATTTTAAAGGAAGAGTCAGAAAAACTTAATTGGAGACAACAAGATATAGCTGGCTCCAGATTGTAGGCCTATCCCCTTAGTAAATAACAACCTGCCTATTTAAAGTAATTTGGTAAAGATAAAAATAAAAGACGATGATTTCAGGAGGCAAGGTTGATATATTCAACTTCACATCCTTATCTGCAGCACAGGAAATATAATATGGTATAGGCACACAGAGGGAAACTATTTTACATAGCACAGTCAAGATAAGCTGTTGATGGTTTTTTTTCTGCATATGTCTGTATTAACAAGTGCTAAATATTCTGTCTATAACAGGAAAATTATGTCAAAAATGATTAAGGAGACATATATAAGAAAAGCTCTAATCTTTGCAAAATTACATATACTTAAATACAAAGAAAGCAATGTAAAAAAAGAAATGAGAAATAAGTATTTTCTTCATGTCTGTGCTTACCACATGATAAATATCCTCCATCAATGGCACCGCCGCATTAGTGTGAGCAATGCCGCGGCTTTGGCCGAAACCCGCTACGGTGGCCAAGCAACAGCAATAAAACATCGAAGCATCCTAAGTAGTCTGTGTTCATTTCGGCACCTGGATGCACATGCAAGAAGTTGATTCAGAGGATATCTATTATATATACTGGCGACCGCCAGTAGGTGATATATATATATATGTATATATATATATCACCTACTGGCGGTCGCCAATAGGTAGTTATAGTTAGGACCTAGTTTCCATAGGAAAAGCGTTTTTTGATATGCCAATATCTTTCGCGCCGTTTGACTAATCTTCCTGAAATTTTCAAATCTAATGGGGCCCTGTGGTCAGCTCCTGTCTTATAAGTTCCGGGTTGATTCGGCAAGCAGGGACCGAGAAAAAAGGGGGTCTCAAAACGCGTTTTCTCCAAGTTAATTTCCATAGGGAACTTTAGACAAAGCTACAGCCCGAACTGCTGAGCGGAATTACACCAAATGTGACAAAAAAGGTAGCTCTTGGTTCAGAAAGCGTTCCTTTTGTTAAATGGTGTAAATCCGTTCAGTAGTTTTTGAGAAATTCAAAAATAAAAAGCGAACATATCTGGCTGCCGCGGTGGATCCGCGTACCCTCCCGAGCACAAGCTTTATTTTGATTGGCTGCCAACACTCCAAAACAAAAAGTGTTGGCAGCCATCTTGTGACTCGGTTGAACTGAGTCACAAGCAAAATGGTCCAAAAACAAGATAAGGGGGCAGGGTAGAAACACCCTGACCCCCTAGGCCTGCTCAGGGGGTCCCACAGGGACCCCAGAGCCAAAAAAAGCATTTTCCTTGTGATTCATTTGTTTTAAACCACCAGGTGGGCCAGGTCCCGGGGGCAATGCTTTAATATGTAGCGGGGGCCCGTGGGCCCCTGCAGCCCCAGGGACCGCCACCGCTCCGGGGCGTATACAAAAAAATGCGTGGGGGGGCTCCTTCCTCTCCACGCTGCCCCAGGGACCGCCAATTCCCCAGGGCTACATTCAAATACTAAGTGTGGGGGGTCTCGAGCCCTCCCATACTGCCCCGGGGACCACCACCTCCCCGGGGCATTGAATAATAAAGATACGGGGGTCCGTTGCGGACCCCCAGGGACAACCGCCTCCCTGGGGCTTTACACACTAAGGGAGGGGGGCCACCTGGCCCTCCTCCAGGAGCCTTCGATGGCCCTGGGGACCACCACCCCCCATGGCCGGCTCCAGCAATGTCCCAGTGTGCCAACTCTCGGGACATTGCAGTGGGGTCACCAGGGCCAAAAGTGACCCAGGGAAGGGGGAGACGCGGCCCCCCTCCTGTAATCAAATATTTAAAAAAAATTGTAAAGAGGCAAAGCCCTGGGGGATGGGGTCTCCGGGGCCAAAAATGGCCTCAGGAGGGGGCCGCACGGCCCCCCTCATTTAAAAGGAATTTTTTTTTTTAAGTGCCCATGCCCCGGAGTATGGGGTACCTGGGTCCGAAATCAGCCTCGGGAGGGGGGCCACGCGGCCCCCTTCTCGTTTAAAAAAAAAATGGCTCAGGCCCTGGGGGATGGGGTCCCCAGGGCCCCAAAAATATTAAGAGAAGGGGGGCCACACAGCCCCCTTCTAAAACAAAAAAGAAAAGAGAAGCCGGCATCTCGCCGGAGGCCCCACCCCCTCCCTGCAGCACTCCAAACGCGCCTCCTGGAACGTTCTGGGTTGGGAGATTAAGTCCCCTTGAATCCTAAGGGTCCTTAGGGGCCAATTAGCCCACCAGGTACCTCCAGTATGCCCCACACAGTGGGATTGCTGAGAAGTCGAGGATGTCCTCTTGTGTCCTGAGGACCTCAGGACTAAAGTGGACTTCATCCCCCAAGCAGCAGTGCACCAGGAGGCGTGTTTACAGAGTGTTGTAAAAAGGGGGCCTGGACTCAGACCACTCTCATATATCCAGCTGTGTGGGGCTTACTAGAGATAACAAGAGGGCTAATTGGTCCTCAGGGACCCTCAGGAGGCAAGAGGACTTCATCTCCCAATGAAGAGCATGCCAGGTGGTGCATTTGCAGAGTGGTGGAGAAAGGGGGCGTGGCCTGTGTCCACCTTTCAGCAATCCCACTATATGTGGCTTACTGGAGGTATCAGGTGGCCTAGTTGGCCCCTAAGGACCCTCAGGAGGCAAGGGGACTTCAATCCCCATCCAAGAGCTCACCAGGGAGCACGTTTGCAGGCTGGTGGGCAAAGGGGGCGTGGCCAGCTATGAGAACTTACCAGTGCTGCTGTGTTGGACTTACTGGAGGTAATAGGAGGGGTGGTTGGCCCCCAAGGGTGTCCTTGGGGCCAACTACCCCTCCTGTTACCTCCAGTAAGTCCCACACAGTGGAATTGCTAAGAGGTCTTCTAAGGCCATGCCCCCCCTTTCTCCACCACTCTGCAAACGCGCCTCCTGGCACACTATGGGTTGGGGGTTGAAGTCCACTTTACTCCTGAGGGAGTTTGGGGGCCAAGAAGCCCTTCTGGTACCTCCTATAAGTCCTATGCAGCGGAACTCCTGAGCGCTGCCCCCTTTCTCCACCACTCTGCAAACATGATTGCTAGTTAAAAAACCATAGAAATTCACTGAAAAAAAACACAGGTTTCAGGGACCTTATAGTTAGAAATTAGCATTTAAAAAACCTTAGAAATTCACTGAAAAAACACATGTTTCAGGGCGTTATAGTTAGGCTGACATTTCACTCATACATAAGCAGAGAAATTAATCCGTTATAGTTTGCTGGACTAACTATAACTCGCGCTCCCGCAATGCACTGCTGATGACGTCACATATTACATCACTCTTGACATGGTCAGTGACATCACTGATGACATCACTGATGACATCTCAAATGACATCACTGATTACATCATCCACTTAATATTTCATGCACGTCCTCATACTCTAATATAACCTTTCTTACATCCAGTCTAAAATACACACTAACATTTATGAAACAATAGACACACCAATACCACTTAGTACATACCCACTCACTGATTCATAGGTCTACACACACACCCACTCGTTCACCTATGCAGTCACTCATACACTCAGTCACTCATCAATATAGCCACTGATATATGCACTCATACACCCATACAGACACTCACACACCACCACTCACCCATGGAATTTCTCACACACCTAGCAGTCACCCAAAGAATCAATCATACTCCCATTTACTCACCTATACAGTTATACACTCACCACCTCACTTATTCACACAGATAGTAACACACACTACTCTCTTCTACAGTCACTGACACAAGCACACACTTATCCATACAGCCACTCTCATACTCACTCACACATACAGTCACTTATATGCTCCAACACTCACATACACTGCCTTTCACATAAGCAGTTACTCACCCATATACCACTGAGACATCCATACACTCACCGACACAGCCATACATACACTCACTCAACCATACCGTCCCTCACAAACACACTCATGAACCCATACACCCAGGGATTCACTCACTCATACATCCATGCATGGAGTCACACAGCCTCTCACCTACCCACACAGACACTCAGGTACCTATACAGGTAGTCAAACAAGCAATGAATAACCCATGTAAACACTAATGTACCTACTAACCAACCCATGCAACCACTTATACACCAACTGACAGACTGATACACACATTCGCACAGAGTAGTTACTCACTCATACATTCACTGAGACACATTTAATCACTCAATCATACAGTCAGTCATGCACCCAACACATCATCCATACAAACACTCATACACCCACTTATTCTTCAAATACAGCTTAGCAAATATATATACAACATTCTTCAATTTTTCAGAAACACAGCCACTGGATGATGTCATCAGTGATGTCATCAGGGATGTCATTTGAAATTGTCATCAGTGATGCCACTGACCATGTCATGAGTGATGTAATATGTGACGTCATCAGCAGTGCATTGCGGGGCACGAGTTATAGTTAGTCCAGCTAACTGTAACCGCTTGAACGCGGTGCGAATTCTGCTGCGGTGTGGGTGAAATAATGAGTGGGCGTGTCTCGGACGGCCCCCGGCTGTCCTCCGCACATGCCCACCGTGACGTCGGATGGCCGGGGGCCGTCCAACGCATTGAACGGGATAACAGCTGCATTTCTCTGCTTTTATATGAGTGAAATGTCAGCCTAACTATAACGTCCCTGAAACCTGTGTTCTTTTCAGTGAATTATATATATAGGTTACAGGGACATTATAGTTAGGCTCACATTTCACTCGTACAAAACCGGTGAATTTATAGTTACCTGACCCTCCGCGTCCCTAGATATATCAATTTCTTTTTCCTTTAATAACACCAAAACCACTGAACAGATTTGCACCAAATTACAAAAATCACTCTTTCTGGACCAAGACCTAGCTGTCTGCCAAATTTGGTGTAATTTCATGAAGCGGTTTGGGCTGTCGTTGTGTTCAAATTCGCTATGGGAAATAGCATGGGGAAAACGCATTTTGGGACACCCCCATTTTCTCTCCCCCACTTGACATATCACCCCCAAACTTTCCAAAGAGCAGCTGAAGAGAGTGATAAACTAGTTTTGAACATTTCATGAAGATTCGTCAAACAGCGCCAAAGTTATTGGCAAAGCAAAAAAAGCTTTATCAATGGGAATTAGGTCCTAACTATAACTACCTACTGATCACCGCCAGTAGCTAATTTGTGTATATATATATATATATATATATATATATATTTATTTTAGGTTCAGGGCTCCTTCTGCCTACCCCCGACCTCTGCAGAGGATCGCAAATGGTTGGCGGAGCGCGCCAACTGTAGAATTTCAAAATCTGTGCAAATCAAGCGATCACTCGGAGGTTATGCTTACACCAGTAGATGATTTATTCCAGGGTTACGTGTTTCGCTTGCACTTGTGACCAAGCTTGCTGTGCAAGCGAAATGCGTAACCCTGGAATAAATCATCTACTGGTGTAAGCATAACCTCCGAAAGATCGCTTGATTTGCACAGATTTTGAAATATATATATATATATATATATATATATCACTGAAAAAAAGGTTTCAGAGACGTTATAGTTAGGCTGACATTTCACTCATACAAAAGCAGAGAAATTCAGCCGTTATAGTTAGGTGGACTAACTATAACTCGTGCCCCCGTATTTTTTTATTTTTGGTCGGATTCGCGGACCCCACGCAAACCCCGCTGAAATTTCTTTTAAAAAAATGCTTTTTTGGGCCCTGGGGGTCCCTGTGGGACACCCTGAGCAGGCCTACAGGGTCAGCGTATTTCTACCCTGCCCTCTTATCTTGTTTTTTGATCTTTTTTCTTGTGACTCAGTTCAACTGAGTCACAAGATGGCTGCGAACACTTTTTGGTTTGGAGTGTTGGCAGTGAATCAAAAAAAAGCTTGTGCTCGGGAGGGTTCGCGGATCCACCGCGGCAGCCAGATATTGTTCGCTTTTTATTTTTGAATTTCTCAAAAACTACTGAATGGATTTACACCATTTAACAAAAAGACGCTTTCTGAACCAAGAGCCACCTTTTGTCCAAATTTGGTGTAATTCTGTTCAGCAGTTCGGGCTGTAGCTTTATCTAAAGTTTCCCATGGAAATAAACATGAAGAAAAAGCATCTTGAGACCTCCCTTTTTTCTCTGCTTGATGAATCACCCCGCAACTTTCAAGACAGGAGCTGACCACAGGGCCCCATTAGTGTTGAAAATTTCGCAAAGATTCGTCAAACTGCGCCAAAGATATTGCAAATCAAAAAACACTTTTCCTATGGAAACTAGGTCCTAACTATAACTGCCTACTGGCAATTGCCAGTAGGTTATATATATATATATATATATATATATATATATATATATATATATATATATATATATATATATATATATATATATATATATATACACACACACTTGAACCGAGTCACAAGAAAAAAGTTTAGGAAAAAGAAAAGGGGGCAGGTAGAAACACCCTGATCCCCTAGGCCTCTTGGTGGGATCCCACAGTGACACCCCACCCCAGGACCAAAATAGCATTTTTTTAAAAAGAATTTTGGTGGGAGTCACGCTGGATCCGCATCTCCTGCCAAATTTCTTTTTAAAAAAAAGAAGCATGGGCTACAGCGATTCATTTAATATAGGCCCCTGAGTAGGCCAGTTCCAGGGGGAAAGTTCTTATAGTAATGCAGGAGGTTCCCATACAGCACCGCCGTGCCCGGGGGACTGCCTCCTCCCCAGGGCAAAGATATATAATGTGATGCAGGGGGCTCGCACAGCCCCACTCAGTGGAATAGTTGAGAGGTGGTCAGAAGCCATGCCCCCTTTCTCCACCACTCTGCAAATGCGCCTCTTGGCACACTGCTGGAGGGGGGATGAGGTCCCCTTGCCTCCTGAGGGCCTCAGGACTAAAGAGGACTTCATCCCCCAAGCAGCAGTGCACCAGGAGGTGCATTTTCAGAGTGGTGGAGAAAGGGGCCATGGCCTCTGACAACCTCTGAGCAATCTAGCTGGGTGGTGTAGGAGAGTAGGATCTGCTTCACATGGGTACCCCCACTTTTTGCTGATGCTTCACTGTTTTTCGACCTTAGTCTGGCTGGGGCCCTGCTAATCAGAACCCCAGCCTAGCTGCTTCCTCTTTAAAATGGTTTCCATGTGCCTTAGGCACATCTCTGATTGGAATCTGGAGTGCCCTTATAAGTCCCTAGTATATGGTATACTATGTACCCAGGACATAAGTACCTCAGAGGCCTACCAGGGGCTGCAGCATGTATTGTGCCACCCCTGGAAGGCCATCCAAACTGACATCACAGGTCTGCTACTGCAGCCTGGGTAAGGTGGTGCATGCACCCCTTACTGTGATATAGGCTACCTATATCACTACATACATACACACATATAAACCTATAAGTCACTCCTATGGCAGGCCTTATCAATCCTGAAGGCAGAGTGCATGGTTCCTATGTGAGAGGGTGCCCCTGCATGAGCTGGGCCCCTCTGCAGCGTTCGGAGACCCTTCTCTGATGCTGTTTGTAGTGCAGCCCGACCATATACTCTTAAGCGCATTATAACCTCGCGTTAAATGCTAACTTTGGGATGGCTGCACGGAAACATGTCGTGTTTGGTGTCAAACATCTTGGAATACTACCCCCCCGCCAGTTCTGGCGGCGGGGGTAGCATTCCACCCTTCTAGAGGGAAAGACATGTACACACCGGTATACCCGGTACTGACTTTCCAGAGCCCTGGCATCACAAAATGGATGCCGCTGCCACAGACACGAGTCTGGCCTCCTGCTGCTGACCGAAACTCCGGCAGGGGAGGCCTGGACAATAGGTTTCCTGTCCCAGGGAGGTGTGACCACCTCCCCAGACAGGATAGTGTGTATTGGGGCTGGGCGGGAGCACTCTCGGGTGCTTTGAAGTCCTGCACTGGGGGCACACTTGGTGTCCCTGTGCATACCCCAGTTCAAACCGGCTCAGGGGCTTCCAGCCCCTGCTCTGGTGCGAAACTGGACAAAGGGAAAGGGGTGTAACCACCCCTCTGCCCTGACCCTCCCATAGGTGGGGCCACAGAGTATGTCCAACCCCCTACCTTAGTATAAGTATGGGACCCCAGTCCTTAGGACTTTAGATTAACCTGGACGAAACTCTGACACAGAATCCTGGACCTTCGACGCTCTACTTCAAGATTAGAGGACTGAAGAATCTCCCTTGGGGTCAAGGAGTGACTCCCCTGCTTGGCAGGCACCAAAGAAGCAATTGTCCGGTCTGCATCGCTGAAGCTCCCGTCGGACGCTGAAGTCTTTGCATCACCAGAGGTGGATTTCCAGACTTCCCAGAGACTGCCCTGAGTCCCCAGCAAAGCTGAGGCCCGTAGCTGTCGTGGGTAACGTGGAACCGTGACCCCTGGACACCGAACGCATTTGCAAGTGCATCCTCTTCTGGGTCTCCCACGAAGTCGTGCTTTGGGCTCCGAGTAGCCCCAGCCTCCAGCACCAACAACACCGAAGATCACTGGCCTCCACTCCACGAGTGTCCTGTGAGCCAGCTCCACGTGCATCATCTTGAGGCTCCTTCGCGGTCGCTAGTCCGTTGGCTAGTAGACCCTCCCGAAGGCCAATCTTTTTCTGCTTGGGCTCCCTGGTTGCTCCAGGCGTGCCCTGACTTATCCTCGCTGGGTGAGTCCCCCAGACCTTGCTGGTCTGCAACATCGTCCTTCTTCCATTTCCACAAGACTTGCCGTTGCCAAGGCTTGTTGGGTCTAATCTGGTCGCCGATACCCCTGCAATCGATAAACGTCATGGCAAAGCTCGAATCCAGCTCTTGGTTGTCGTCGACGCCTCCTGGACCTCGTGGCTGAAGAGTCAAGACAACAGTCAACCTACCTGTAGCACTCGACATCGGTGGGCATCTGCTCATCGCCTTCCTGGTCACTGGCTAGTGACCCAGACTCTGTCCCCTCTGCTTTCAGGTTCTTCAGATCTTCGATCCACCTTTGGATCCACCCGAACACTTTCGACTTGGTCGCCAGCAGCACTTTGCAGCAGATCGCCATAGAAAGCGACGACGAAACCCGACCCCGAAAGACACCTATGCACCCGGCTCCCCTGGGTGAGGTAACTCGAGTACTCCGGTGCTCCCGTGGGTATTGACACTAGAACAGCCTAGTTCTCAAAGGGTTTGCTCCAAGTCCTCCTCTAAGTGTCCCTTTTCTTTTAAATTCTAATCGCGACTTTCCCCATAGAAGTTAACGGTGGTTCGCGGCTGTGTTCATACACTGCACGCGTCCCCCGTGGGTCCCCTGTGTCACTGCCTTGGGTGGTTCCTTGTGGTCCAAGCACTTCTACAGGCTCTAGGCCTTGTGTCTAGCTCAGTCGTGGTTCTTATACCACTTTATTGGTATATGGTTTGGTACGCCCCTGGGGCTCAAACGTGTATTTGTGCTATTACTGTAGATAACTAACTTATAATTTATGTACTTCGAACTCTAGCCTCATAAAGAGACTAGAGGGGTGTGTTTAGTAATAAATACATATATTTTGAATATATACCTGGTGTGGTCCTCTTTCATTTGGTCACTCAAGAGATTATAGACTGGTAAAACAAGCTGCTTTACATTCCTTCAAGACTTAGCCTGAAGGCTGCTCTCCATAGCTACCACTAGGATAGCTTTCAATAAAGGTTGTCTTTAACCTATCTCCAATAAGGGGTTGTTTGGACTGGTGCAAGGTGCCCACTATAATTAGTGGACAGCATATGCCAGGCCAACTTCTCACATTGGTGTGCAGCGTGTGGGATTCCAGCTTGCTATTGTTTTACCAGATAATCTCAATTGAATTGATCAACTGAAAACCACTAAGGGTACCTAAGGTACATATAAATCAAGCTTAGTAATACAGTAAGTTCTACTGAACTTAGAGTTGTGTGTTAAGGGATAGCACACCCTTTCTACAACTCAAGAGAGTTTAGTAGGCCACACTAGAGTAGGTAGTGCATACACCACACCTCACTAGTAATGTCTTCAAAGCCAGGACCCAGTGAGTCCTTGCCAGAAGCCAGTGGGCTTCTTCCCTCCAAGTATGATAAACTCCCATTCTTGGAATTGAGAGCATTATGCAATACTAGGAAGTTGAAGGCAGGCAAAAGTGCCAGCACCCAACACCTCAGGGAGGTGTTACTAGCTGATGATCTCAGCAGGCCCCTAGGGTCTGAAGGGGTAGGCAAAGAGGGTGGGGCAGAAGATGAGGAAGGGGCCAGGGGTGAAGAAACCCAGGCCCCCCCTCTGAAACTGGCCAGGAAGGTGAAAATGACCTTGTCCTGGAAAATCCAATTCCTCCTGTGGAGGAGGAGGAGGGGAGGATCAGACTGACTTCCCCTTTGTCCCCCCAGGAAGAGTTCTGAGTGTGCCCAGAAGGTCTAGGTCTCCTTCTCAGGAGTCTAACCACTCTGACACCTCAATAGGGACCTCTGTCTCCTCTCATAGGAGGGAATCCTCTCATGAGAGGAGAAAGAGACTGATTCAGTATGAGCAAACTCAGCTTGAACTCAGGAAACAGCAATTGGCTATAGACAGGGAGTCCCTAGATCTCTATAGAGAGAGACAAAAGTTGGGACTAGAGTCCCATGGTGGCAGCAGTTTCCCCAAAGATAGGGAAAGGTCTTATGACCATAGAAACCTGAGCAAGATTGTCCCTCCCTACCAGAGTGGGGATGACATCCACAAATGGATAACTGCTCTAGAGAGGGCCTGTAAAGTACAGAGGGTCCCTCAGGAGCAGTGGGCAGCAATCTTGTGGCTCTCCTTTGCAGACAAAGGTAGAGACAAGCTCCTCACTGTTAGAGAGGAGGATGCTGATAATTACAAAGTCTTGAAGAGTGCTCTAATTGATGGGTTTGGCCTAACCACTGAACAATACAGGTTAAAGTTCAGGGATACCCAAAAAGCACAGACTCAAGACTGGGTGGACTTTGTTGATTGTTCTGCCAAGGCTCTGGAAGGTTGGTTATTGGGCAGTAAGGTATGTGACTTCACAGGATTGTACAATCTGATCATGAGGGAGCAGATTCTTAATAACTGTCAAAATCAGCTGTTGCATCAGCACCTGGTAGACTCTGATCTGACCTCTCCCCAAGAATTGGGAAAGAAGGCAGACAAATGGGTCAGAACCAGGGTGAAGCAGAAGGTACAGAACCAAGGTGGTGACCCTAAGAAGCAAGATTCGAAAACCTCTGATAAGGGTGGGGAGAAGGGTAAAGATCAAAAGTCTTCACAAGGCCCCCAAAAATCTTCTTCAGGTGGGGATTCACAGTCTACCAAAGGGAAAGGCCAAAGGAAACCATGGTGCAAGGTCTGTAAGCAAAAGACCCACTGGACCAGTGATTGCACCAAGTCCAAAGACTCGACTCCAGCCCCCACCAATGCCCCTAAGGCACCTGCTCCCCCTAGTGCAGTTACAGTTGGTGGTGGGACTACACAAGCCAAGGGTTTAGTAGGGTTGACCCTGGGTAAAGAGATGAGCTCTGACCTAGTCAGAGAACTCACTCAGGCTGTCCTAGTCTGTGATGGAGGCATGGATATGACCTCCTCTGTGAGTCCCAGTAATCTGGGCAAGTACAGACAACAGCCCTTAATCAATGGAAGAGAGGCTTTGGCATTTAGGGACACAGGGGCAAGTGTCACCATGGTGACACAAGACCTTGTGAATCCTGGGCAGATCATACTTGGTGAAATGTACCAAGTGACCAATGCTAGCAACGTCAGAACAGACCATACTCTGGCAGTTGTTAACTTCTCCTGGGGAGGGGTAACTGGCCTTAAGAAGGTTGTGGTAAGTGCAGACCTACCCGTTGAATGCTTGCTTGGCAATGACTTAGAAACTTCAGCTTGGACAGAAGTGGAGCTCAGGACCCATGCAGAAATGCTGGGCATCCCTGCAGATGTGTTTGCTGTGACCAGGTCACAAGCCAAAATGTCTAGCACTGAACAGGCCTTGGATTCTGGAATAATGGACCAAGTGCCCTCCAAGAAGAGGAGTAGTAGGGTAAAGGCAGTGCCTTCCCCCTTGGCTCAGAAGGAAGATCAGTCCCTTGAGGGGGATGATCTCAGTCCTGAGGAAGGAACTGTCCCAGAGGAGCTTGAACCTGACCAGGTTGAGTTCTTGGGGACAGGGGGACCTTCCAGGGCAGATCTGAGCCAGGAGCAGCAGAGCTGCCCCTCTCTTGAACCCCTCAGACAGCAAGCTGCTGCTGAGGCTGCTGGGAAAGCTAGTGGTCCCCATACTGTGTATTGGGATGATGGACTCTTGTACTCAGAGTGTAGAGACCCCAAGCCTGGTGCTACCAGGAGGTTGGTTATACCTCTGAAGTTCAGGGGCTTCCTATTGACCCTAGCCCATGATATTCCCTTAGCAGGTCACCTGGGCCAGAACAAGACTTGGGACAGAATTGTCCCTCACTTTCACTGGCCCCACATGTCTGAAGACACCAAGGAGTTTTGTCGCTCCTGTGTAACCTGCCAGGCCAGTGGCAAGGCAGGTGGCACTACAAAGGCCCCCTGATACCACTACCTGTGGTGGGGGTTCCCTTTGAAAGGGTGGGGATTGACATTGTTGGTCCCATGGATCCCCAAACAGCATCTGGGCACAGGTTTATCCTGGTGGTAGTGGATCATGCCACCAGGTACCCAGAGGCTATTCCCCTTAGGACCACTACAGCACCTGTGGTGGCAAGAGCCCTCCTGGGAATTTTCTCAAGAGTGGGCTTCCCTAAGGAGGTTGTATCAGACAGAGGTGCAAACTTTATGTCTGGATACTTAAAAGCAATGTGGAAGGAGTGTGGAGTGACTTACAAGTTCACCACACCCTATCACCCACAATGCAATGGTTTAGTTGAGAGATTCAACAAAACCTTGAAGGGCATGATTAAAGGGCTCCCAGAAAAGCTTAGGCGAAGATGGGACATACTCTTGCCCTGCCTTTTATTTGCATACAGGGAGGTGCCTCAAAAGGGGTTGGCTACAGCCCTTTTGAACTTTTGTTTGGTCACCCTGTCAGGGGTCCATTGTGCTTGGTGAAGGAAGGATGGGAGTTACCTCTCAAGCCCCCAAAGCAAGACATAGTGGACTATGTACTTGGTCTCCGCTCCCGGATGGCTGAGTATATGAAAAAGGCAACTAAAAACCTTGAGGCTAGCCAGGAACTTCAAAAAGCCTGGCATGACCAAAGGCTGTACTGACTGTTTACCAGCCAGGACAGAAGGTGTGGGTGTTGGAGCCAGTGGCCCCAGCAGCTCTCCAAGACAAATGGAGTGGACCCCATACCATTGTTGAACAGAAGGGTGAGGTTACCTACTTAGTAGACCTAGGAACACCCAGGAGTCCCCACAGGGTTCTCCATGTCAACAGGTTAAAACCATATGTGGACAGGGCAGACATGGGCTTGCTCATGGCTACTGATGAGGGACAGGAGGAAGAGAGTGACCCACTCCCTGACCTGCTCTCACAGAACCCTGGTGATGGGTCAGTGGATGGTGTAGCCTTGGCAGGCAGCCTCACTACCCAGCAGCAGACTGATTGCAGACAGGTGCTCAATCAGTTCAGACACATATTCTCACTGACACCCAGTCAGACTACCTGGTGCACTCATGAAGTGGACACTGGGGACAGTCTGCCTATTAAAAATAAGATTTATAGGCAACCTGACCATGTCAGGGACTGTATCAGGACAGAAGTCCAGAAGATGTTGGATTTGGGAGTTATTGAACCCTCAGATAGCCCTTGGGCTAGTCCAGTGGTCCTTGTGCCAAAACCTCACACCAATGGTGGGAAAAGAGAGATGAGGTTTTGTGTGGACTACAGGGGTCTCAATGCAGTCACTAGGACTGATGCCCATCCAATACCTAGGGCAGATGAGCTAATAGACACTTTGGCCTCAGCCAAGTATCTAAGCACATTTGACCTGACAGCTGGCTACTGGCAGATCAGACTAGCTGATGATGCAAAGCCAAAGACAGCATTCTCAACCCCTAGTGGGCATTATCAATTTGTGGTGATGCCCTTTGGTCTGAAGAATGCACCTGCCACTTTTCAGAGGTTGGTGAATACAGTCCTTACAGGTCTGGAAGCCTATAGTGCAGCATATCTAGATGATATTGCTGTCTTTAGCTCCACCTGGGAGGATCACCTGGTCCACCTCAGAAATGTTTTACAGGCCCTGCAGAAAGCAGGCCTGACTATCAAGGCCACCAAGTGCCAGATAGGGCAGAGTCAGGTTGTGTACCTGGGCCACCTTGTGGGTGGAGGCCAGGTTCAACCACTGCAGAGCAAGATCCAGACCATCATGGACTGGACTGCTCCAACTACCCAGACTCAGGTGAGAGCCTTCTTAGGCCTGACTGGGTACTATAGGAGATTTGTCAAGGGGTATGGATCAATAGTGACACCCCTGAATGACTTAACTTCCAAGAAAATGCCCAAAAAGGTTCAGTGGACAGTTAGCTGTCAAAAGGCATTTGATGACCTGAAGCAGGCCATGTGCACTGCTCCCATTCTACAGAGTCCTGATTACTCCAAGAAGTTCATTGTTCAAACTGATGCATCTGAATTGGGGGTAGGGGCTGTACTGTCACAATTGAATGATGAAGGTCAGGATCAGCCAGTAGCTTTTATTAGCAGAAGGCTGACCCCTAGAGAGAAACGTTGGTCAGCCATTGAGAGGAGGCCTTTGCTGTGGTCTGGGCTCTGAAGAAGTTGAGGCCATACTTGTTTGGTACTCACTTCCTTGTTCAAACAGACCATAAGCCCCTCTTATGGCTAAAACAAATGAAGGGTGACAACCCCAAACTGCTTAGGTGGTCCATTTCCCTACAGGGGATGGACTTCACAGTGGAACATAGACCTGGGAGTAACCATGCCAATGCAGATGGACTCTCTAGGTACTTCCACTTAGAACATGAAGACTTAACTGGGCAAGGTTAGTTTAATGTCCCTACGTTTCGGGGGGGTTGTGTAGGAGAATAGGATCTGCTTCACATGGGTACCCCCACTTTTTGCTGATGCTTCACTGTTTTTCGACCTTAGTCTGGCTGGGGCCCTGCTAATCAGAACCCCAGCCTAGCTGCTTCCTCTTTAAAATGGTTTCCATGTGCCTTAGGCACATCTCTGATTGGAATCTGGAGTGCCCTTATAAGTCCCTAGTATATGGTATACTATGTACCCAGGGCATAGGTACCTCAGAGGCCTACCAGGGGCTGCAGCATGTATTGTGCCACCCCTGGAAGGCCATCCAAACTGACACCACAGGTCTGCTACTGCAGCCTGGGTAAGGTTGTGCATGCACCCCTTACTGTGATATAGGCTACCTATAAACTACATACATACACACATATAAACCTATAAGTCACTCCTATGGCAGGCCTTATCAATCCTGAAGGCAGAGTGTGTGGTTCCTATGTGAGAGGGTGCCCCTGCATGAGCTGGGCCGCTCTGCAGCATTCGGAGACCCTTCTCTGATGCTGTTTGTAGTGCGGCCCGACCATATACTCTTAAGCGCATTATAACCTCGCGTTAAATGCTAACTTTGGGATGGCTGCACGGAAACATGTCGTGTTTGGTGTCAAACATCTTGGAATACTACCCCCCGCCAGTTCTGGTGGCGGGGGTAGCATTCCACCCTTCTAGAGGGAAAGACATGTACACACCGGTATACCCGGTACTGACTTTCCAGAGCCCTGGCATCACAAAATGGATGCCGCTGCCACAGACACGAGTCTGGCCTCCTGCTGCTGACCGAAACTCCGGCAGGGGAGGCATGGACAATAGGTTTCCTGTCCCAGGGAGGTGTGACCACCTCCCCAGAGAGGATAGTGTGTATTGGGGCTGGGCGGGAGCACTCTCTGGTGCTTTGAAGTCCTGCACTGGGGTCACACTTGGTGTCCCTGTGCATACCCCAGTTCAAACCGGCTCAGGGGCTTCCAGCCCCTGCTCTGGCGCAAAACTGGACAAAAGGAAAGGGGTGTAACCACCCCTCTGCCCTGACCCTCCCATAGGTGGGGCCACAGAGTATGTCCAACCCCCTACCTTAGTATAAGTATGGGACCCCAGTCCTTAGGACTTTAGATTAACCTGGACGAAACTCTGACACAGAATCCTGGACCTTCGACGCTCTACTTCAAGATTAGAGGACTGAAGAATCTCCCTTGGGGTCAAGGAGTGACTCCCCTGTTTGGCAGGCACCAAAGAAGCAATTGTCCGGTCTGCATCGCTGAAGCTCCCGTCGGACGCTGAAGTCTTTGCATCACCAGAGGTGGATTTCCAGACTTCCCCGAGGCTGCCCTGAGTCCCCAGCAAAGCTGAGGCCCGTAGCTGTCGTGGGTAACGTGGAACCGTGACCCCTGGACACTGAATGCATTTGCAAGTGCATCCTCTTCTGGGTCTCCCACGAAGTCGTGCTTTGGGCTCCGAGTAGCCCCAGCCTCCAGCACCAACTGCACTAAAGATCACTGGCCTCCACTCCACGAGTGTCCTGTGAGCCTGCTCCACGTGCATCGTCTCGAGGCTCCTTTGCGGTCGCTAGACTGTTGGCTAGTAGGCCCTCCCGAAGGCCAATCTTTTTTTGCTTGGGCTCTCTGGTTGCTTCAGGCGTGCCCTGACTTATCTTCGCTGGGTGAGTCCCCCGGACCTTGCTGGTCTGCAACATCGTCCTTCTTCCATTTCCACGAGACTTGCCGTTGCCAAGGCTTGTTGGGTCCAATCCGGTCGCTGACACCCCTGCAATCGACAGACGTCATGGGCAGCTCGAATCCAGCTCCTGGTCATCGTCGACGCCTCCTGGACCTCGTGGCTGAAGAGTCAAGTCGACTGTCAACCTACCTGAAGCACTCGACATCGGTGGGCATCTGCTCATCGCCTTCCTGGTCACTGGCTTGTGACCCAGACTCTGTCCCCTCTGCTTTCAGGTTCTTCAGATCTTCGATCCACCTTTGGATCCACCCGAACACTTTCGACTTGGTCACCAGCAGCACTTTGCCGCAGATCGCCATAGAAAGCGACAGACGAAACCCGACCCCGAAAGACACCTATGCACCCGGCTCCCCTGGGTGAGGTAACTCGAGTACTCCGGTGCTCCCGTGGGTATTGACACTAGAACAGCCTAGTTCTCAAAGGGTTTGCTCCAAGTCCTCCTCTAAGTGTCCCTTTTCTTTTAAATTCTAATCGTGACTTTCCCCATAGAAGTTAACGGTGGTTCGCGGCTGTGTTCATACACTGCACGCGTCCCCCGTGGGTCCCCTGTGTCACTGCCTTGGGTGGTTCCTTGTCGTCCAAGCACTTCTACAGGCTCTAGGCCTTGTGTCTAGCTCAGTCGTGGTTCTCATACCACTTTATTGGTATATGGTTTGGTACGCCCCTGGGGCTCAAACGTGTATTTGTGCTATTACTGTAGATAACTAACTTATAATTTATGTACTTTGAACTCTAGCCTCATAAAGAGACTAGAGGGGTGTGTTTAGTAATAAATACATATATTTTGAATATATACCTGGTGTGGTCCTCTTTCATTTGGTCACTCAAGAGATTATAGACTGGTAAAACAAGCTGCTTTACATTCCTTCAAGACTTAGCCTGAAGGCTGCTCTCCATAGCTACCACTAGGATAGCTTTCAATAAAGGTGGTCTTTAACCTATCTCCAATAAGGGGTTGTTTGGACTGGTGCAAGGTGCCCACTATAAATAGTGGAGGGTAATTGGCCCCCAAGAGGATCCTTGGGGGCCAACTACCCCTCCTGTTATCTCCAATAAGTTCCACACAGCTGGATTGCTAAGAGGTCTTCGGAGGCCAAGCCCTCTTTCTCCACCACTCTGCAAACATGGCTCAAGGTGCACTACTGGTTGGGAGATGAAATCCACTTTATTCCTGAGAGACCTTGGTGGACAAGAAGCCCACCTGGTACCTCCTGCAAGTCCAACACAGCAGTATTCCTGAGAGCAGTGTTGTTATTTGAGATGTCATCAGCGATGTCATCAGTGATGTCACTGACCATGTCATGAGTGATGTAATATGGGAGGTCATAAGCAGTGCATTGCGGGGGGCATGAGTTATAGTTAGCTCACAAACCATAATGGCTGAAGTTCTCTTGTTTTGTACGAGTGACACCTGAGCCTAACTATAACGTCTCTGTAACCTTTATTTTTTTTCAGTGAATATCTAAGGATTTTTTTTATTCCATTTCCTAACTATAACGTCCCTGTAACCTTTGGTTTTTTTCAGTATTCCACATAACCCAGTTTGCAGTTGTATGAAGCAGAGAGCCCCCGAGCATAACATGGGAACAACCAATGATGGAAGGTTGTTTGTAATTGATCCTGTTCGGCGCTGGAAGATCGAAATGCTACCCTTGGCGGGGACTCGAGTTTTGCAGAAAACCCTCTGGATTTGATATTTGGAAATTCTCGGAGCCAGGCACAGCTATTGGCACAGCCTAGCAGTGATTCTCAAGAGCCCATTCATCATTTGACAGTGCTCGTGTTGACAATGCCGGTTCCAGCAGTTAAACCACAAAAATAATAAGGTGAGCGCTGATGCATAAACTCCGTGAACTAGCAATCATGTCTTGTATTGCAAATTCAAATGAAGGTGGCACAACATTGAGTGTAAACTTTATCAAGAACACTTATGGGCAAATTACACATACATTTGTGAAAGACTGCCAGCACGTTTGGAAAAAAGAAAAGTGATTTTATTTGCTATCACTGTTTCCACGAATAACATGCAGCATGCACAATGTAAAGTGAAACTCAAACAGATGGTTTTATTATTACTTTCTGCTGTGACTGAAAGATATTATCATTTTAAACATTTATTGCAACAGGTGATTGCTTAAAGACTGCATAAAGTTTCAAAAAAAGACAAAAACGAACATTAAAGTAACTCTTCTATGTTTTTTAACCTGCAACACCTGTGGGAAGTATATAAATGAAACTAATACTGTGGCATTGTATGGTTGACAAAGGCTGATTTTACAGCCGAAACGCGTTCCATTTTTTAATGAATGCTGTCCGTGAAATAAAATGGATTATGACTGAGACTTGAGTGCAGGACCCTTTTTGATGGAGAAATGGGAAGTTTTATATATATATATATATATACTCTCCCGGTTGCCCAGTTTTGAGGACGTACTCCACTTCAGGTAAGTAACATACTTTATTGAGCAACCCCACCGGAGGGAATAAATTTGCATAATTACGAACTACGTGTTCCAGCGTACCTTGGGGATAATGACATCATCGTGAGGCACACCAGAGGCCAATTAAATAGAAGTACGCAGAGAACAACGTGGTTGCAGCGACTAATGTTTGCCGATGCTAACCTCTGATGAAGAAGCGTAAATGCTTCAGAAACGCGTCAGGCTGAAGGACTTTACAGTTGGGATGAGAAGTCGGCTGTTTGCTCAATAAAGTATGTTACTTACCTGAAGTGGAGTGCGTCCTCAAAACTGGGCAACCGGGAGAGTACATATATGTATATATATATATATATATATATATATATATATATATATATCACCCAACTCCTCAAAAAAGGACCAGGATCGCTCTCCGCAATGCCGAATATCAAAATTTATTTACTTAGGTTTCAAACAAGAACAAAGTTCATGATCAACGTTTCGGTCTCCTCACGAGATCGTGAGCAAGGTCTCGTGAGGAGACCGAAACGTTGATCATGAACTTTGTTCTTGTTTGAAACCTAAGTAAATAAATTTTGATATTCGGCATTGCGGAGAGCGATCCTGGTCCTTTTTTGAGGAGTTGGGTGATATGTAGCGGTTGGGCTCGACCGCGAGGATTTCGCACTAACTACAGAGCGCCTGAACCCGACGTAAATTGAGCACACGGAGTTGATATATATATATATATATATATTTATTTAATTTGTACAAAAATGGTGAAATTCAGCAGTTATAGTTCCCTGAGCTAACTATAACTTACGCCTTGTGTGTATGGGTTGTAAGTGGCTGTATGGGTATATAAGGGAGTGTGTAGGTAGCTGTGTGGGTGAGTGTGATGCTATATGAGTGGCTGTATTGGTGAGTGAGTGGGTGGGTGTGTCAGTGGCTGTACGGGCGAGTGAGTGGGTATCTGAATGGCTGTATGAGTGAGTGACTGGGTGTATAATTGGCAGTATGGGTGCGTGAGTGTCTATTTGGTATGTGAGTGGCTGTATTGGAGAGTAAGTGTCTGTGTGAATGGCTGTATGGGTGAGTGAGGGGATGTGTGAGTGCTTGTATGGATGTGCGAATGGGTATGTAAGTGGTTGTGTGGGTATCTGAGTAAGTGAGTGTGTGAATGCTTGTGTGGTGAGTGAGTGGCTATGTTGAGAGGATGTATGGGTGAGTGCGTGAATGTGTGACTGACTGTGTATGTAAGTAAGTGGGTATGTGAGTAGCTGTATGGCTGATTGGGAGATGAAGTCCCCTTGACTGTTGAGGGTCCTTGGGAGCCAGGAACCCCTCATGTTACCTCCAGTAAGTCCCATACAGCAGAATTCCTGAGAGCTGGTCAGAGGCCTGGCACCATTCTCCACTGCTGTGCAAACAAGACTACTAGTTAAAAATCCATAGAAATTCACTTAAAAAAAACAAAGATTAGAGAGACGTTTTAGTTAGGAAATAGAATTTGAAATCTTTAGAAATTCACCAAAAAACAAAGGTTACAGGGACATTATAGTTAGGAAATACAATGATAAAAGACCTTCGAAATTCACACAAAAAACGGTTACAGGGACGTTATAGTTAGGCTCAAATTTCACTCATACAAAACCCTAGAAATTCAGCAGTTATAGTTACCTAAGCTAACTATGACTTATGCCCCCGCAATGTACTGCTTATGACCTCGCATATTATATCACTCATGACATGGTCAGTGCCATCACTGATAACATCATAGAGTAACCTTTGATGGAGAACAATGCATGGAATAAATGGCAATAAATCAGGGATAAATATCCCCTGCAGTACATTATAAGGATAGTGCAATTCACTGCAGAGTTCCATAACCACATAGAGGAATGAGGCCAAAGGCCGAGTTCCTTTTTAAGGTTATGGAACTCCAAGGTTGAGGTGTTCCAAAGTTTTGTCGTAAATAGAGAATGTTAGCACTCTAGCTGGGAAACCACATTAGAATACTGGGGTATCAACTGACAGCCTGCTGCTGCTGTTGGAAATATATGTTTTACTCAAAATATCAGACCTTATTCTCACATGTCTGAGGAAGATATTTAAGCTTATTTTAGCTTCTGTTGCATCTTTCACAATCTACAAAAAAATGAGAGAAAAGTGTTTTCTCTCAAACATGATTCATCAAATACTGGCACTGAATCAGAATCCTTCACAGGGTAAAAAGCCTTAGAACACAACACAGTTCTTGAAATGGATGACTTATATTGTCACTAAATCTGTTATTACCCTTTTGCAAGCTCCTTTTTTGTCACCCTCTTAAACAGACTTTCACTACATGCAGTTCAATGGAGACCTTGTCCACAAGTCCTTTAATGGCTGCAATAACATGTTGTCCAATATCCAATCAGCCAATCTAGGGGGAGCTTTGGGACCCCACCCCACATGCCCTTGGGGTAAGGATGTGCTCACCCAGCCCCTCATTTTTTCAAATGGCAGGGACCATGTCTCAGAGCCCTGTAATGGCTGCCAAAACAGTTTATGCCCAGTCATGCAGGACTGACTAGTCCCCTTTAAAGTGGCCAATCAGATCATATCTTAACACCAGCTGTCTAGACCTCTTTAAATGCAAATTTCTCATAAACAGCTGAATAGATTTGCACTAAATAACAAAAAGCACACTTCCTGACTAAAGTTCTGGCTTTTTGCTAAATTTGGTGAAATTCCATTCAACCATGTTTAGGTCTTGCCTAGACAGTGCATGAGCTGCGTCTTTCGAGACATGCTGTATTTACAATGTGGGCTTCAAGCACCTCCTATCTTTTTCATTTGTTCCTGTTACTGCCCTTCATAAATGCCTGCTTTTGTTTAATAGATATGCTTGATTAGTCCTGCCTTTTAGTGTTTCGGGCCTTCCCAGGAGACAGACCCTGTTGCATGTGGTCTTGCTCTTTTTCTTATTTCTGTTCCTTTGTGCGCACTATTTTTCTTTATTTGCCACGGCTTGTGTATCAGCACGGTGGCTGTTTCATGGATGCCACAATTGCATTTTCCAACTAGTAGCATGTGTAAACAAACGTTCTTTTGTTTTGTCAGCATGGCGCCCACTTCACAGACAGGGGACACGCATCATGTTTCATTTTTTTCTTCTGAGTGGGTAGCGTGTGTGCTTTTGGAGTGGGCGCTCCCGATTTCATGTTTCACCATCAAGCGGCAGCTATGCCATATCACCTTCTCTTGAGCTCTGGTTTCTCTACGTTTCTGCTCATTATGTTTGCGGCGGGTCCCGGGAACCAGGGAAGCGCGATTAGGTTAATGCCGAAGCGGCCACTCCCTCCCCTGAATTTCATTTTTCCCATCATTGCTGGTTTTTAACTATGGGAGAAGAAACCGTTTGTTGAATAACTACTCGATTAGAGAAGACACTAGTATCACGCACAATGGTTTTCAGCGGCGTGTTCAATAATCAAGTTACCTCTGCTGGAAAAATCTAGCAGGAGACACAGTTGGCGGTTGTCTTACATCTCGGTAATCAAGCAAGTGGTAAGTCTGCCTCAGTGTTTATGCATGATTTACCCTGTACCACAACCCCCTCCCGCTTTGCTGTTTCAGCCGACCCACCACCCCCTCCCTTTTGTGTATATTCATTTGTAGTTCTATTTCCCTTTTCTGTGTTTTTGTTTGTAGTCCTACATTTATGTCTATTTCCTGAAAAGCCACAGGAGCTGTTCGTAAGCCAGCCTCGACTGCCAAGGAGAGACGGAAGCGACGAGGGCAAGGAAACAGAAAAACAAACCCGCCTGTTAGCTTCGATCCTCAGGCATGCACAGGTATGCTGGATTGGAAATGGTAGGCTGCTTAGAAAACCACTTCTATCACTATTTACTCTGGTATCCAATAACTGAAGCTAAATCTCTGTGGCTATTCTCATTTGAAGGCATTTTATTGCTTCTCTTTAAATGCCTTTTTTTCGAAGGCTCTACGGTGAAGTAAACGTCTCCCTTTCGATAAGAAAAAAACCATGCACAAACACAAAGCCATTTGTAATGTATGACTGCCCTCTACAGGTCATATAAACAAGATAAAACAGACTAGACTGAGAAGGCACCTTTGACGTGTTAGGTAGGGCTTGTTCTTACAAAAACTACTCCCTAAACCGATGAGTGTTAATAGAGAATACTAGCAGTTTGAAAAAAGTTATCTACTTTTGAAAGAATGTTTAACTGTACCATGCACAAACAAATCAAGCAGTTTGGGAATCAAACGTGAAGGCCTATTGGAAAGTGTTGTGAAATCCAGTTCTTCCTCTAACAGGGCACACGCTTACAATCAACAGCTGTGAACACTATGCTAAAATCAAATTTATGGCACCATTAATACATGTCCTTATCACATACAGTTTGACCTTTGGCATTAGACACATCAATATTAAAAGGAGCAATTTGAGTCACAGGGGGTTCACCCAGAAAACTAGATGGCCTCTCTTATCTGATAGGAAATATGTTCTGTATTTACATATTAACATATAATGCTGCAGTTTTTATATTTCATATTCAACCACGGCATAGTCGTATTCAACAGATTCTACAATTCCCATCTTTTTTTGACAAATTGCAATGGTTGGCATTGGTGTTTTTTTGTGAATTTAGTAGGTCATGAATTCATTGGTCACCGGAAAAATGGAATGACACCCAATAGTGCAGTACAATGTGTTTAGCATTGCAGATGGCGGTGAGTTGAAAATGAACAGAGCAGCAGTATGTCAGCATAGCAGCAGCAAGCGAGGGTCTCAGCGGGGCCTTCTTGTGCTGAACGTGAGTGGCGTGACTGCTGGTGGGGTGGTGGGTTGTGTTTTAGGTTGTGGCAGAGCCTAGTAAATGGCAATCAGGGACTTACTATTTAACGGGGTTGGACGTTCAAGTTTAAATTTGCTTTATTTTTGGTCTGAATTTGAGTGGACAGTTTTAAAGTAGACAAGATACTTTTTTAGGTTTGGAGTTAGTTTTGATCTTTTGATTTTCCTAACGTATATGTACAATATGCTTACTCATAGGGTTTTTCAGCTAGTCCTCATCCATCATATATTGGTTTGTTATTGTGTCATTCACATTTTTCTTCTGCCCACTACAGTCTACAACATGGGGCAAGGGATCAGTCAACCGTATGTCTCCTGTTTCAGTATTGTTGTGTACGGGCAGTGATCATAGATATGACAAGGGAGATAGTGGCCAAATGGAGGAGCCATCTTAGGTTAATGCATTGACTGTACTGACCTATCGAGTTGTTTCTACGCAGTGTATGCCGCCTGTTCATTATTTATTTATTTATTTGAAAAGTTTTATATAGCGCTGTCTAGACCCGGAGGTATCAGAGCGCTTTACATGAGGTAGGACATTGGATTCAGAACATTGTTACATCAGTTGCTGGAGCGTCGCAAAACATAGAAAGGGAAACAGTATAACATAGTTACATGAGTAACAAAAGCATAGCATAAGAAAGAAACCGGCAAGGGGGAAAATACTTCAGGGAACACAGAAAAGTCAGGCTGGAAAAGGGGGGGCAGACAGAGAGTCACGGAGGGAGGAAGCAGGGGAGGGAAAAGAAAAACAACGGGGAGACGAGGAAAACAATGTCCGATGTCTGGCTGGGTAGGTGACGGCCGAGGGGTGAGCCAGAGCCAACTCCTCTATAGCTGCATAGGACAGCTCCACTGGGCATCGGCCAAGGTTGTTCGGGCACCGCGGTATGAACAGACGGTTATGAGGATTAGTGAGAAACAAGTTACAAAGTACATCAGTTACAAGAGCATGTTACACAGATGTTACTAGAGCATAGAACAGCACCAACACATAGAAAAACAATGTTACAAGGTCACATGAGTAAATAGGGCATTAGATAACAGAGACACATTACCGAGGGGCATAGAAGGTAAGGGGGGCAAGAAAAAGGGATAAGGAATGCAGCTCGGGTCAGGCAGACCAGCAAGGGGAGAGCCACTGGGATGGGAGGCAGCCACAGGAATAAGGAGGGCAGGAGAACGCAGATACTGTGTCCAATGTCCGGCTGGGTAGGTGACGGCAGAGGGGGTAAACCAGAGCCGATCTCCTCTATAGCTGCCTAGGCAGCTCCACCGGGCATCGGCCATGTTGCACGGTCTCATACATGCATGGAAATGAGTTTGTAATGATACATTATTAGAGGCTTTCATTTGACTGCAATTTTGCAACTCACTTAGCGCCTGGGAGTTCAGGTAACATTTCTAACCCTGTGCATCCTTCCACTGCTGCCTGAGATTTGAGCTTTGGGATCGTCCTGGCTGGCTCTTCCCGGAGGTATCAGAGCTCGTTACATGAGGACAGAGTTACTTCAATTACATCAGTTCAGAAACAAAGACAAAGCGAATCTAAACATAGAAACAGTCCTGTGGAGCATAGAAGTCACAGTAAGCAAACAGTAGTACGGACTACATCAATTACCAGGGCACAAAAAACAAATCCTTGCATAGGCTACCAGGGAAAGAAGAAACGTAAGAACAGGTCAGAAGAGAACATAAAGGTGGAGGGGGAGGGGAGATGAGCCCGAAACTGGACAAGGGACAAATCAGGCAAACCGGCGGTGAGGAACAGCTAAACATCATGAGTCACATAAAGACAAAGTCAACAAATAAACCAGACAGGTCGGGGACAAGGAATCCACGGCATCTGGGGTCGGCCTCAAACACCACGCTGGCGCAACCTGGCTGTGGAGAGGGTCAGAAGGGGGGGGGGGGGGGGCGAAGTGGATGTCTCGGACGGATCCTCGTTGACAAAAGGAGAGAAGGCACCCCGTTAAGAGGGGATCATTGTGAGGGGACAGCAGTTTTAATACCGGGTCTTCCAAAGGGCTATGTGTTAATTTTCATCCTCGAGGCCTGGCCACCAGAATCTTCGAGCCTTCCAGGGCGCCCCTTCAGACCACCGCCTCCCGCTGCATGTCCGGAGGGGGGGGATCCAATGCCTTGATTCAGTCCAGACCACTCAAATGCTCCAGGGAGTGGGCCCTGCTGTTCCCTATGTGCCCAATGCTCAGGGCTCCAGCCCCCTGCTCAGGCTCTTGCCGCCGTGAACTGCCCCTCCCCCGGTTCAGCAGTTAGTCCTCATGGCCTGCTCAATCCCCAGCCTCGTGTAGCTGCGCTGCCTGGGGATCAAGGTCCCAGAGGGAGAGGAGGCTCCCACTTCCCCTCCCTGTCCCCAACCAGGTCCAGCTCACCTCCGTTTGGCCTCGCGCTTCATCCGGCTGGCCACAGGGGTCTCTGGATTTTTTCCCCTGAAAGGAAGGGGTGGGGGAGCCACTAAACTGCTACGGGGC